>JAWWEW010000041.1:20134855-20266214 GCA_035583185.1 Anabacerthia variegaticeps
CCCTTTCCCTTTCCCTTTCCCTTTCCCTTTCCCTTTCCCTTTCCCTTTCCCTTTCCCTTTCCCTTTCTCTTTCCCTTTCCCGTTTCATTTTCCTTTTCCTTTCCTATTCCTATTCCTTTTCCTATTCCTTTGTTTGCTTTTCAGTTTTTTTATATCAGGTGTTGGCCGCAGGTCTGTTGTGTGGGCTGTGGCTTCCCACCTGGTAGCTAGCCCTGATCCTGTGTCTGACCCCAACCCTCAGGATTCCTCGTTCCTCTGCTGGTGTCTCTGGTTCCTCAAAGTTTTCACTGACTCTGCAGGGTCCTTGTGGTCAAGCTTCAGCTTCAGACATTCCTTTCCTAGTACAATGCTGGTTTTCCCTTTGGGCAGAAAGTGCTGAGTCTGGCTAGATAAAGACTCTATATCATGCTCCCTACGGGGATCTTTCTCATCAGGCTTCACCAGCTGCAGACACCCTTGTGGCTTTGATGCTGGTTTCTCCCTGTAGACTTCAGTAACATTAATGCTCTCCTTCAGGCCAACTGACCTTTTAGATTTCATCTGAAGCAACTATAGCTTCCAGATACTTCATGATTGGCAATCAGTACTACTCTTGCAATTCTTACAAAACACACACATACCTGACAATCCTGAGAGATACAGAAGAGAAGATAAAATAAGAAAGAATAATGGTCTTCAAAATCTAAATTTTTGTGTGCTTCTTGAGTTTGAATAAGGTATCTCAATCTTTGCCAGATACAAGGAAACTCTGAGAGCAGCTATTTGGAAACATCAAACTGTAATCTCAAAGAATTCGATTGTCTGATGATTCTGACCATGTAGATTTACAACGTATTTAGTAAAGAGGTGTAAAGTCCTTATATTCTCTGAGATTTCCTGACTTTAAGGGATCTTAATGTACTGGAAATAACCAGACCTCAAAAACTTTTAGTATCATTTTGAAGGAAAATATAATTGCCTTTGAAATTCTAATCATGGACTACACACTAACTGTCAGGGGTTTCTGTTTGCTTTCTTAATTTCTTTTTCAATAGAAAAAAATAACTTATTTTTCAGGAAACTGATAGTCAAAATCCTTTCTTCCAAAAAATATTCTGGTTTTCATAATGAATAAAAATCCTGGCAAAGGTAGCTGTTTCTGCAAAAGTTATGTTTTATTCATATTGCATCAGTGTTTTGCATATCAGGTCACACATAGAAGTTTCCTACAAATGCATGGGTTTAGCAAATTTGAGCTCTCAACCATGTAATCTCTGTACAAGGAAAGTTGTTAGAAACAAGCTTGCTTTTCCAGGCACTTATGATTTCAAATCAAGTTCTTTTTATGATTAATAATGAATTATCTCTTAGAAACTATGTTCTGTGTTGCTTGTATTGTAATAAGGGCTAGATTGAGTTGTTGACTAATGGCTTTTGTCAGTGGTAGTAGACAGAAATAGTCCCAGTCCTAAAGTTTTAATAACAAGTTTCTCAGTTCCTTTCCTTAGAAACTCACTCAGTTTGTTCTGGTCCGGTTTTGAGTGACTTTTTTTCTCCTCTTAACAATGTTCTATTTTAAAACTTAAATGCCAGTTGGAAAAAGAAAAGTTGAAATGTTAAAAGATTTTAAAATCTATACTTGGACCTTTTTTAAAAAAACCACACATTTTGAAAGACAGATTGAACCATTCTCAGGTTATATTTCAAGCTTATACATTTTTTTTGCTCTACCAAAATCTGTGTTTAAATACCCCAATATGAAAAAATGTTCTTCCCAGTTAATAATTCCGATTGATAGCTTTTCAAGCAGACACAATTTCTGGTGTGTTCAAAATCACACATTTAGCTGATGCAGTCAAAATGCTGGAGTAGATATCCATTTATGTGATACGACTCCTTAAAGAAAAAACAAAGCATATCAAATAAAGTGTATGTTTCTCTGGAAGTGTTCAAGACCACGTTGGATAGGGGGCTGAGCAAAATGGTCTAGTGAAAGGTGTCCCTGTCCATGGCAGGGGAATTGGGACTAGTTATCTTTAAGGTTCTTTCCAACCCAGGGCAATCTATGATTCTATGTTTCAAGTGCAAACAGTGAAATTTCAAAGGCAGAATTCACTTGTGTTTGTTTTGTTGTTTGGTTTGTTTGTGGGGTTTTTTTCACCAGAATGCAAGAGTTCCGTTGAAAGACTCAGGGGCATCCATTTTTCTGTAATGATCTTGATTTTTTACTAAGAAAACCATAAATTAAAATTACACTTCTGTGTTGAAATATCAAAGAGACAGCCATAATCATCAGCAGCCTTAAGCACGGTGTTTGGTGAACTAGTAAAAATTGGGAACCCCACACTGACAGTGAGCTTCCCTTCAGGCAGCCAGATCACAAAGAGATTTGAGTCAGTATTTGATTTATCTTCTTTTCTAGGACTCTTGTCTTGCATCAAATTCTGAGGGAAAGCATCAGCACTGAAATTAGTCAATTCTTTTTGGAAGTTACAGATTCAAAATGCATTAGCTTCCTTTCTTATGACATGGTAAAGAAAATGACTCAAAAAGCTTCTGATATTTTCTGTAACTGCACCAAATAAATTCCAAGCTTTGCTGTAGGCCACTATATTTCATTAAAGAAGCCAGAGAGCCTCTTTTTTTCCTGTGGTAACTATTACATAATTGATAGACATTTTCAAATTGCTGAACCTAAGACCTGTGTTTAACAAAAGAACATAGTACAGTGAAATACACAACAGGAGCACTTAGTGCTGTATATGATTATATCTATGAACATAATATGACAATCATGCAGCCTGCAGGGTGTTCTTCTGCCCATATGTAATAGGGCAGCAGAGTTCAAACTTACACTCCATCCATATTATCTCACTGAATATTGTTGATGCTGGGCTAAAAATAGAACTCAATGACACAAGCAAAAATGTTTTAAGTTCTGTTCTTCTCAAAATTATATTGCTCTCTTCCTTTAATCTACACGGGGCTGAAAGTGCAAGAAACTATTACTGGTTTTAGACTATTTAGGTTTTACAAAGCTAATCCTGATCTTAGCACTGGTCAATAAGTATGATTCGGGATTTGTTCTGTTCTACTGTCAGTGTCTTAGGTCAATATGAAACTTGCACTCACCAAGGACCAATGCTAGATTGAAGAGATAAGTCAGCGGAAGCTACAGTAGTTGCAAAATGTAGACAAGACAAAAAAAATCCAAGAAATGTGGAATAAAATTGAGATTTTTTTACTTTCAAAGGTTGCAGATTGTATTCATGCAAAAAAATTTGTAATAGAGGAGAAATAGGCTGAATACAGATGTTTAGAAAGCGTTAAAAGATTTTGAGAAGTGCCCATAGTAGAACAGATGCTATTTCAGACATGATTGAAAGCAGAACTTGGATTCAGATGCCAATTACCTTAGAAGAACCAAAGACAATGACAATTTGTCTTCCTTCTGAAGTTTTTGACTTTGTTGGTCCTAATACTTTTTCCCCCTCAATGAAACAGACTTTACTGATTCTTTAGAGAAAAAAAAAAAAAAAAAGAAAAGAAAATGGATACAAGATAGCTGTTAAGAAGATATCCAGAAATTTGATAACCACTTTTTCTCCATTAGAATGATACCAAATTACCAATGAAACCGTCTCTGCTTGAGAGTTAGGATAAATAAGGATATTTTTGCCACCTTGTCAGGATGAGTGAAAGTCAGGTTTCTCAAGTGAAGCATAGAGTTGCAGTTGCATGCTTGTCTGTGAATTTGTCACAGGATTCTTGAGTGGATGGTAGATATTTTGTATCTTTTTATGATCGTCCATTGTAAGAAGTGGTATGATTAGAATGAATTGTTCTTTGAATAGCCATAACCAACAGGACCATGGTGTATTCTTGTTTTTTCAATAAACCAAAAAGAAGGCCTTGCCTTGCATGACAAATAAAATAACTCACCCGCGTTTTAAAATATTCTTTTCTCTTCTACAGTAAAAACAAGTGTGCAGTGATAGAACAGTAAAATATCAGGAGCTTTTATATGCATTCCTGGAGAGTTCTGCATTCATATATGGGATTTCAGAACAGGGTTAGCTGCTCTCCAGGTACAAGCTAATGTTGTGATTTTTAGTATAGACAGACAGCTACTGAGCATAGCAGGTAGTTTGGATTATGCATAGCTGGCAGCAAGTGTGCAGTGAATTGCTTTGTGAGGTACCAGTGTAAAACATGTAATATGAGCATATTTCTTCCCCAGCCTCTTCCATCTTTCTTCTTTCTCCACACAGAAATTTATATATGTATTACAGTTTGAAAATTGAGCTGCCCTTTAAACCTTGAAGCAAAATGTTCATGCTTAAAAGCAAAAATGGTAGATTAAATTACTTTAATTGTTGTTCATTTGTGTTACATAGTGGAAATCTACTACTAAATTAAAAATCATTAAATGGAAAATGAGAGGCATTCTGTGGTTATGATATGATTAAGAGAATAGCTGGCAGTAAGCAGAACATTACTGTATGATTATTTTTTTCTATTTGCTTTGCTGTAAGTTTTCTTCATCTTGCAATAATATTCATTTCTTTAGGATAGTAATCTAATATTTATCAGGATTTTTCATCCTGATAAATCCCCACTTATTTTTTTAAAAATTATTTAGAGACAGGAAGTGAATTATTTTCAGGATTTCCAAAATGGTATCACTGGTTTTAGTGGTGATAATTGTGTTAATACATCTTGAGGCAGGGAATGAAGAATGCATAGCTAATCTCATTGTAACTTCAGCTGTCAGAAAACAGATTTAATGTTGAATATGTCAATAGCATATGCTGGGAATGACTGGATAAAATAGGGAGGATTGCAGTACTGGTTTTGGTAACTCCATCAATTGAAGTGTACCCAACCTTTATGGAAAACTTAGGCATAAAGCTTGGCAGTGGCTTTGGAATGGTTAACTGATCTGCATCGCTGGAGGCCATTGCAGCAAGGAACTCCTAGACTTGTGTTGTAATTCATCTGTTCTCTTCCCCCATGCTATGAGCTTGTTAACAGAACTGTGGCTTCACTTGGAAGAGAAGAGTAGCTGGAGAAAGTCCAGTTGCAAGCACTCATAATGATCAGCCATCTCAAAGTAGGCCTGTAGGGAAAGGTTAGGCAAACTAGAAATGTTGTCTGAAGAAGACTGCACTGAGAGAGGTTATGTTAATCTCTTTCAATATAGAAAAGATTATTCAGTTAAAGAACAATGAGGATAATTAAGCACTGGGCTGCCTTGGGAGGCTGGACAATCTCCAGCACTATGGGCTGGTTGGAACAGGTGAGCTGTACAAATTGAATTTGCATGAATAATTCAGAGATGGGGATATCTCCTTCAGCCATCACTTCTTAAATTTTCTGGCTTTCATTTGTTTGGTGGGTTTGGTCTGCTAATAATCCCCTCAAAGGCAATGTCCTGTATGCTTTGAGCAAATGCTGGGAGGGGTACAAGCAACTGGACTCCTACACTTAATGTTTCATGAGTAAATACAAGATTGTCTATGTCTTCAGCAACTTTTAGAATTTGGCTGTCATGAGGTACGCTGATATTTTGCTATTTATCTGGCCTGGTTATGACCTTAGCTTTTTGACTATTCTCCAAATATTTAGTACATGAAATCTGCCTTAGCACTACAAAAGACAGCTAAAGGGATTTCAAGAGACTCTCTAGCCCTTGCATAAAGTTAGTGTCTTCTATACTTATGCTATTCCAAAGATGAAGACTTCACAGCCTCTGAAGGTGTTGTCTTCCATTTTTTCCCTACCCTTATCACTCTGAAGGGTCTTACAAATACCAGACTTTACTCCTTCTTGCTATAAGTCTATTACTTATTTTATTCAGTGTACATCAAGTACATCCTCACCCTTTGCATGTATTGAGGGATTGCTATTTTACCTCGTAGGTTGTGTTATTTCTTCAGGCTATACAACAGAAATTTGTTCAATTTAGTCACATAGATCGTGTTTTCTAGATCTGCTTCTGATCTTTACTGACTTCCTTTGGACTTCTCATTTGATTCTCCTTCAAAGTGAAACTCAGTGATCTAACCATCAGAAAGTATTATGGCTGAAGTATCTCTAGTGCAGAGTACAGAAGAAACATCTTTTCATGTATTCATGAGTACAGAGCAGAGAGGAAAGATTATTGTCTATCTGTGTTTCTCTGGATGGCATTTGCCCCTTTTGCCACAGTATGACTTTGGTGCAGTATATGATAATCTACTAGAGCTCTGAGATCTCTTTTTCTGCTGAAAAGCTGCTATCTCCCTGTCCTTCCTGACCCATAATGTACTGTTAGTTGTCCCTGTTAAACTGTGTGCTTCATTTTTTCCAACTCTGCAATATCATTTGGAGTAAGTGTCCTGACCTTCAGCATAGCTTGAACCTTTTCCAGTCTTACTGCTCAAATTTGATCACCATATACTCTATTTTGTCATCCAAACTGAATGAGTGGTTATTACAGGTAGCAACAGCAGACTAAGAATAGACCTTTCCAGGCCACACCCCGTGCCATCCCTTCCCTTCTGACAGTAAATCAACTACAAATTTTATCTTTCCACAGCTTTCTGATATAATTTGCACCTAGCACTTAGGGGCTAGATCTATTTCAATAGGTTGCTTATGACTGAGAGTGTAATTTAAGATGGTGTCAAAAATCTTTCTAATGTTAAGATAAATGACATCTGGCTGCTTTCCTCTTGTCCGTGCTGCCTGTTACTGTCTCACGGAAGGAAATGTGACAGCTCATTGTTGACAGATCCCTTTTGGCTGTTATTTGCCTTGTTTGTTTTCTCTATGTTTTTGAAATGTGTTTGTTTATTTCTTTCCTTCCTTATTTTTTCTAGGAATTCAAGTTAAACTGAATGATTGATAATTCCCTGAATTCTTCTTTCCCCCTCTTTTCTGAGTGTAAGCACTAGGCTTCCCGTTTGCAAATTATCCATACTTGCCCTAAAAGTTTCAAGTTTTCTGTCTCCTCAGTTCAGTATGAATTGTAAAACAAATTTCAATATGTTCAGTCCATCTGAAAGCCCTGACTTCCTCTCATTTTCAATATGTTCATCTTTTTTTCCTCAGTAAGAAGGATTTCCGGTTTTTTGTTCCTACCTTTTTTTTTTCCCCTGACTAAATGTGTTGTGTGGCATTTTCTCTAACTTAAACTTCTTCCTCATGCTTGTTTTTGTGCCTTCCAGATCACTAAGTCTCTTCACAGAATTTTCAATTTAATTATTGAATCTTCATTCTAAGCAGCAGCACAGACTTGGCAGTGAGAGCTCTTCCCCTGCTGCTGTAAATCTCAGTATAAAACCCAGTCTGTTTTCTGTCTGTTCTGAACTAGTTCAGACTTTCACATTTTTTTATGTGGTTTTGTTACCTGTTTGGAGCTATGTTTAAAGGGCTAGTGTGACTTTATTTTGTTTATGTAGTGTTGAAAATTCAAAATTATTATCATGAAAATATCTGACTCTTCAGAAAGAGGAGCTTGTAAACAAGATATGTGCTATTATAGTGGGAAACCACCTTAAAATAGTGTCAAAACATATGTCTTGGTGTTCAGCATTTTGAAGTTCCTCAGGGTAGAATGTACTACACATATTAACAGGTTTTTTGCCTTAGAAACAGGTTGGACAAATATGTCAGGAACAGTTCACGTATAGTGAGCCTTTTCTTGAGACCTGGAAATAAACTCTCTATATTTCAACTGAGCTTGTCTGTTCCTCTGTCACAGTCAATGAAGGTTGCTGAGGTGAGGGGCAACTTTGTGCAAAATTTCAAGTGCTTCCCTTAGCTGACACACTGTTTAGAGGCTGAGAAACACAGGATATTCCAGTTCTGTTTTGTTATTCTTTGAGAGACCATTGATGAAGCAAATGCCTTTTTGCTGTCTGCCTTGCTGCTGCTTATGCTTGGATGGAAAGCTCAGGAAAGAGATGGAAAATTGCCCTGCTCTTTTCTTTCAGTTCCCTCATTAAAAATCTTTTTTGTAATATTTACTCAAAAAGCCAAAGTTTGGAGGTGTGCTTTTTCTGCTGACTGTCATGCTGATCAGTGTTACCTTGTTGGTTTTAGGATATTCTGTTCGGTAGTCTGCCAGTACTCTGCTCTCCTTTATCTTATGGTTTGACTGTGAATTGTTTAGGATTGAGACCATAATTTTTTCTTGTGGATTTGTATAGTCCTTAGTGAAACTGAGGTCTTGGTCTGTAAGCAGTGTGGGAAAAAAAGAATGTTATCTGTGTGTTGGCATTACTTTGTAGGAAAGGCGGTGCAGGTTGGAATTTAGAAACATTCATTTTTGAGTTTCATATGCACAGTGACTTTTGCTCAGGTCAAGAAATAGGAAAAAAAATTAAACCATTAAAAAATAATGGGGTAGGATTAAAACTAAAACAAACTAAAAGAAACAAAAAATTAAAGTAATTAAATATTAAAGATAACAAAAAGAGTGATATGTCATCTCCCTAAGAAATAATAAAAATATGTATGGGCCACAAATTGGTTAGCATAACTGTACTAAAGTTACTGGACTGATCTAAACCTGCGAAGGTCAAGCCCAGTAAATTTTTTACAGGCCATCATGAAGGAATTTGGGGACAACAGCTTCCTCTTTTGATAAACTCATCATTTAACCAACAAAATAATTAAACCATGACATGGTGGATTTTTTTTTCATTAAACAATTGGATTTATAAAATGATTTAGCACTAAAATTAAAGAAAAAATATAGTAAATTTCTTTAAAGTCAAATGGCAACTGTGCTTGACCCCTTGTGTTCCCTTTGTTTACTCTGAGCTGTGAAGCGGGGGAGAATCTGAGCACCATTGGGAATGAAAAGCATCTGACACAGACTGGAGGGAAATAGAGTAGCTGTGGAGTACTGGGCTTGGGACAAGCCAACTCTAAGTTAGGTAACTGAATGTAAAAGCAATAGATTTGGGAGGGAGCATCATTAAGAGGTGCAGCTAAACTATTAAACTAGTGATGGCCTTGGGCAGAACTGAGGAGATTCTCCAGGTACAAAGAAAGTGATGTAAAAAACTTTTCCAGAACTAGGCTGCTTCTGTTTCCTCAAAGTATGAAATTTTTTAAGGTATGCTTGCAGGCTATTTCTGCTTGATCAACTGAAGAAGAAAAAAGTGCTTTCAAGCATTATGGTTCAAATGGCCTTAGTACAAGAGCTGGTCAAAACTAATCAGCTGACACAAAAGGGCTATGGTGGAAGGTTTCCTCTCAAAAACTCCATTTCTTTAAAAATCAAAATATGACAAGTTTTGGGCACTTGTTTGTTTGTTTACTTGGTTTTTGAGTGGTTTTGAACATGTTTAATTATATAGGCAAAGTTATGGTACAGTCTGCTTTCAGTAGCATATAACCCCTGTGTGTACGTAATGAGTTTTATTTATAAATGCTGATTAAATTCCCTTCAAGTGCATGTCAGGGACATGTAAGGGCAGTGAGGATCTCTAGGTAAGGATGCACAATAGAGATTGTCTATGTGAAAGTGGTCTGCATAAAGAATAACTTTAGAAACCTGATTTGCAGTCTGATCCATGGGTGGTAATTAGTGTTTTCAAAATACAGAAAGTAGACCATTAGAAGGGCTTTCAAAAAATCTGGAGTCTGCTGATGTCATATTGAATAGGATATTTCTGTGGTGGTGTATTTTTGTTTGTTTGGATTCTTTGTTTTAGTTTGGGGTTTTTTATCTTGTTTGTAAATAAAGAGGCTAATTCCATAAACAGGTGCTTGAAAATTGATTGTGATTCATGCTTTTAATAAAGCAAAAAATGTTGCTTTATTGAGTAGAAGTGCCTACTAGATTACTGTAAAATTGGATAGTTACACTGTGTAGTAACAGTAGCTGTTTACTTGATGGCCTGTTAATCATTGTGCTTTGTGCTAGCCTGCTCCCTAGGCCATCTGAGAAAAAAAAATTATATTTCCCAGGTATTCCATTTGCATTAAGGTTTGCTGTTTGGCAAATTGCAGCTCCTCCTATCCTTGTACCAAGGGTCTGCTTGGATCAGCACTTCTGTAGCCCACCGGTACAAATCAAGTCACAGGAGGAGAGAAGTAAAAGTGAAAAAAAAAATAAAAAAATGATTCCAAACACTATATAGGTTAGCATTTTAAGGCTGGGATTTAAAGTCTGTACAGTGCTAATAAACACTCTGTTTTAGGTTACCACAGAGTGCTCCTCTATGTAACTATTCAGCAGTCATGAATTATATGACTTAATTAGTGGGGTTAGTTTCTTTGAGGTAAAATTACAGTGTCGGTATCAGCCCACTAAATAACTTACTTGCATTAATAAAGAAAGGCTAGTATTTAACATTTTGTGTTTATGAGCATAAGAAACATTTCATTTTTTTATACTCTTCTATTTTTATGTATTACCTCAGAGCATCCTTCCCCTTTAATTATTTTGTCCTAGCTGAGAATGACTTGTTAATATGTCCAGAACATTACAAATAATTCCAGAGATTGGTGATATTGCAGTTCTGGAAACTGGGGATTCCAAGAAAGAATTTGACATGCTCAGGAACCACAGAATTATTATGTTTCTGGTATTAACTATTTAAAAAAAAATATTGCTCAGCTTTAAAAGTTGTTCCAGTAAAAATTTCATAAATATAAGTTCTTGTTGGGCAAAAAACCTTCCAGACCTGAGAGATGGACATCAACTATATCAGTACTTGAAGATTTTAACCACATTTTAACCATAAACTTAAGCATCTCCACTGCTCCTGTCTGCATGGCAGCTTCTTTCCAGTCAGCTGTGAAGCTGAGATTCAAGTAGGTCAAATAATTTGCCTAATGACACTGAGTCAGGCTGTATTGGAGCCATATAGGCTGTCTAAGCTTAGAGACCAAAGCTGCGCCACTAATAATATCACCTTTCTTCTTTGCTGTAATCCAGGACATTTTATATCATACATGCATATAAATAATTATGCATGCATACATGTAAATAGATGTTCAAATAAAAAATGACATTAAATTGAACTGGTTTTTCTTTATGGAAGCTGTGAGATAGAGATAATAAGTGGTTTACCTGAAGGAACTTTGGGCAGGTGGATTCAAAGAGGAGAAATCAGCTTCCATGTGGGTTCTGACAACAACCTGTACTGATCCTAAAGAAAATGAGAAAGAATGACTTGTCTTGTAGTACTTCAGATGGATCCTTTAATAATCATTGCACTTGATCAAGCTTCTCAGACTGCTTTTCAAACTGATATTAGACTGCATTTATTTTTAATCAATACATAGTAAAACTAAAGTTATAATCCCATGTTCTTTGCAGAACTCTTAGGATGTCTATGCCTGAAATTCCAGAAAATGATGTCTCAGCTGTTAGGAAAAACATCTGTATGGGGCGAATGATGAAAATAATTTACAGCAATTATGGCAGATTTGGTAATGATAGTGATTTATACTGCCATGACAATCTGGAGGAATTCTGAGTTTTGTTTTATTTTGTTTTAATTTAGAATATATTTTTTGTCATTGACTTATTTCCATTCTGCAGGTCTGCTTAAACACTTGTAAGTATACACAGCTTTTCTCTACTTTAAAGGGATAAACATGCCTGGCAGACTGAATGCAATGATCATTATATTTAGACTCAATGAGTTTACTTTAGTTGAACCAGTTTTAGTTTCATTTTGGTTTTTGATGGTTCAGATGACTTAAGGACAAGGTACATTAAAAACTTGAATTTTTACTGTGAGAATAGACACATTAGACAACTAAAAAAGCAAAATATTAGATGAAATTACCTTAATTCACTCACTTGCTAAGCTCCTTTGATGAACCCTTTTGTCAGAAAGTAAATACTTACAGGAAATTGAGATAGAAATAAGGACAACTCTTAGTTATAGCTAGAGCTGAAATGTCAGCTTGTTGTCATTTTTATAACTCAGAATCTGAATTGTATTAAAAGTCATATGAATTTATATGTAAGGGTCTTGATGTTTATGAAAGTCTTGGCTGACTACAAAATACAGTGTTTGTCTGCTCCCACAACTCTTACAAATACAACTTACTTTCCTCTATCCAGAACTCATATAATTCCATTTGTTACAATAATATCCTTAAACACATATTTTTCATTATTTTTAATAAATATCTGGCTCCGAGATAAGACTTGAAAAATGAAAATTCCTGCTAGTGATAATATAGCATAATAAGAAACATTTAAAATTTACCTTCCCAATTTCCTCTGGAATAAACTTTCTGAAGGATGTCCAGGTGTCTTTGTATTGCTCGTTCCATTGCTGAATTGAGTTTTTCCCTGATAATCAAGAATGGAAAACAGAGTCACACATAAATTGGACACATGAATCAGAAATTATACTTGACCTATTAATAGCATTTTTGGTCAGTTTCCTCCAGTTACTGAGGGCATTGCTAAATGAATTAATTGTTTGATTATTGGAAGAACATAGATGCCAGCAATGTGAATGTGCCACTCATACTGTGTCATGTAAATCTCATATTATTTTAGCCCATCATTGATTTTTAACTTAATTATTAAATATTAGAGGGAATTGTGTTTGTAATGTTCATGAAGGACAGAGGTGTTTACTTGGTTTGATATGAAATGACATTTTGTCTGTATTTTAATGGTTTAGTGAACTGTGAATCTTAGTGCTGCACATTAAAGCAAATTGCAGCTCCATCAGGCAGATATCTCATGTAGAGATGATTTTTATGTCCATTGAAATAGTAATGAAGCCATTCTCTTTTTGTCTAATGATGCATTTCATAGAAAATGAATACGTGTCTTAGAGACGTTGTCCTACTATTTCTGGTGTTTTCACTCTGATAAGCATTGGAATAGTAGAAAATGGAACCACTTCTTAAGGAAATGTGAGTTATTTCATGATAGCACATCAATCTATCAGACACTTTCCAAATTCAGAGAAGCTACTCAAAATTAATAATAATGTTTAAACTGTTATTAATAATAGATACAGAGCTAGGCTATCCCAATCCAGCTGACCTAGATGAGTTCAGATACATTTAGCAATGAGTTTTGCCTCATCATGTATCATACTGTAGTGAAGAGCAGCTAAAAGATGACACACGAAAATGAAGGTGACAAGTCTTCTAGAAACCATGTTTACCCAGGGCTACTTAACAATCTGAGACTATCTAAGCCTTGGAAAAGTTTGAGGAGTAAAAAGAGTGCTGCAGACCAAAACATTTTTATTATTAAGAGCTGAAAAAATGCAGAACTTCTTAATTCTTTTTCAATGTCAAAACCCCCTTCTTTCCTTTCTTCTTTCTGGCACTGGCCTCTTTGTCAGTTTCTTTCTCCTATAAGAATTGTCTTCAGAAATGTGTGCCTAAAGTTAAGTTCCCTTGAAGTTAGTTTTGTAACATTTGAACTTTTAGATCATGTTTGCGTGGGTTTTCCAAAGTATTTAGATTGTGAAAACCGCAAAAGGAAGCATAGTGGGATATTCAAAAGCACTTAAACAGACAAGGCACTTAACGCTTTTAAGTTAATTAGCTCTATTGAGCAAGTTCCCCTTGGCACTTTTGAAAGTTCCACTGC
Organism: Anabacerthia variegaticeps; assembly: GCA_035583185.1. Taxonomy (NCBI): domain Eukaryota; kingdom Metazoa; phylum Chordata; class Aves; order Passeriformes; family Furnariidae; genus Anabacerthia; species Anabacerthia variegaticeps. The sequence continues at coordinate 20,148,417 of JAWWEW010000041.1, forward strand.
TAAGTGTTTAAGTCTCTATAAAAAATTATGATTTTCAGAAGAGGATGAGCATCCAGCAAGTCCCTTTAAAGTCTGATTATTTCCAGTTTTCAGCAGTTCTGGAAATTATACAGTGTCCCTGGTTTTATGTCCCCAAATGATCCTCCTTCGCTTTCTTGTTTCTTAGCAGTTTCTACTGTCATTTATTGTCTAAAATTAATCTCCGAGAAGAAGTAGGATCAATAGTACTAACACATAAAGAGAGAAAAATAGTGACATGGATGAATCTTCTGCATGGGTTTGAGAAGCCAGGACCTTTGATATATACATTCAGTATCTGAAGAAACTGATAGAACTCTAAGATCATTGCTGTAATTATATCTTGCACTGGATTTACTTACTACTTTTGTATTATGCAAAATAATAGCTCAAAAATACAAGACTGCTGCAAGCTGTGGATACCAGATGATCAGAAGCAGCACAACTTTTCAGTTATTAACTACTGTGTATACAGAAACCCTTAACAGACCCCTTCATGAGTAATAAAAGCACACTGTTCACTCTGAGGTATATTTTCCCCTGACCTATACTCTGCCTTTACTATGGTATTGTGTAAGTAGCAGTTTGAGGGTGTACACACATTAGCATTTTGGCTTTAAACAAGCATCTGCTTTTGAAATAATTCTATAATTATTCCCACTTAGCATGCGCGCTCATAGTGGTGTAGGTCTTGGGCCATGTGAAATGGGTTGCTTTTGGCTTTTGGGAAATGAAAATGGGATATGTTTTCCGGAAGGACATTTATCCCTTGTTAATCATTACCAGTGTTCAGTCCAGTGAACTACATCAAAATTAGGTCAAAACAACCTTCTTCTGTTTTCAAATACAGACTGATGTGAACGTCAAGCCCTTGGAGTTAACACCTTTGCTCTGCAGAATGGGTCTTACTGTGTCACGTTACTTGTTAATGTACCTATAAACTGAATAGTCAGATGGTTGTGTTCCTGGGAGAATCCCATCTTTCCACCCACTTTCAGAGTTAAAATCCTACAATACCAGAATTTTCTCAGATACGCAAGTATCTTAAAGGGATTTCTAATTTCAAACACTGGCCAATGTTTCTTGGGAATATATCTTCTCTTTCTTCTTAAATAGAAAATGAAATAAAAACTCATTTTTCTTAGGAGCTTTTTGAGAAAAGTAGGTCACCCTAAATGTATTGTTTTGTCCAAAAAACTAATCCAGACAATACAGATTGTAAAACAGCTTTTATACCTTTTAAAATCCGCCTGCCCTAGCAATTGATTCTAGTCATTCTCTGAATTGATTTAGAATTTTTTTATGCTTTAAGAGTCCATTATTGTTAAAATTGTTATATCGGTAACCAGGTAATAGTGCTTATATTACTAATTAATTTATTAGGAAAAAATTTTTTATCCAGTGAGATTTCAAACATCCATAATTTTATATCACCATGCTGGAAATTTTATGTTTTGTAGTTCATATGTCAGAGGTACCAGAATGAAAAACATAATATGAGCCTTTACCAGTGAGCTTCAAAAATAGGAACTTACTATGAGTTGTTGCCAATGGGATGCATAACCCGAGACACTCTGATGTTTTGCCAGCCAGGAAGAGATTTGAAGCCTGTTTTTAGTCAATTAAAATACTGTCAAGCCAAAGAATGTGAAATCATAAATACCTGTAAAAGACAAAAAGGAATTCTCTGTACTTACCTAAGCCATGGATTCACAATACAGTAAATGTGACTTTCGGATGTTTAATGCCAGATAAGAAGCACTGTAGCCTCATGGTATTAAATGGTGACCTGGTTAAGCTCACTTTGCTAGTTCAAATGTGTTTAAAAATTGGACACCTTAGCTTTTTCCTGTCAGGCGTTTTGCCAGATGAGATATTGCCTGTCCATGCCATTCTCAGTTTACACTGGATAAGGCGTTGTCTGCTCTCCTAGTGATTCTGTATTGTGTACTATAAGGTTGCAAATATGTGGTACTGTTCTTTTCTGAGTCATCCCAAACTTATCCACAGATCTGGATTAATGACCATAGCCTACTGTTGCCCCCAGTTATTGCAGTATGTGACTAAATCACAAGCTTTGTATTTATTCTCCTAGAAACAATGTGAGGGAGAATCTGTCTTTCCTTTCACATCGATTTCATTGTAATGTGTCTTCTCTCACATCCAGTAGATGAAAAAATAGAGATCATGTGGACTTAGAAAATTTCAGTGATTAAAACCTTGAGATTCAACAGTGTTGAATATCTTTTTAGTGTGTCAAGTGCTCTGCTGGAGCTCTGTGAAAACTGTTTCATGAGAAACTGGGTTATTCTTGTGGGTTTTAGGAAGCTAATTACTTAAATGATTTGCCTTTCCATTGTCAACAGGTGATATATTTTGTGTAGTCATTGCAGTCCTTCATATAAAATCTGGTCAGCTTCTGTGGATTCAGGACCAATCCACTGCCATTCAAGTGCCTGAGTGACCCCAAGGGTTCACAGAGCTGGTTGCATGAGCATTTCTTGTCTCCTTGTTGCTGTGTGCTCCCTTTTTTGCTCCTTCGGGTGGAGAATAACAGCGAGGTTCTACACTGAAGGGGCACAGAAGAGAAAAAGAGGCCTGCCTGCTCGTTGCATCTTCATTCACCCTGCACAGTGCTGTAGCTGCTGCTCTGGCTCTCTGAGGAAGGCAAATAAGGCTGGCAATGCCACATTGTGATTTCCTCTCAAATCTGTTAAAAATGGATGGAAAAATAAACTTTAAAGGCTAAAATTGTCCCTTTTGATAAGCTGTCCTCATTCTGTCCTCCTCCAGAAGAAACTGAAAACATTCCTGAATGAAGTTTTGTTACTGCTGTTCCACTTAAAAATAAAGCCTCCAAATGAAACAAATATGCTAAGTCTTTAATAGGCAAGAACAAGGAAAGTCCTGTGTCCTTGAGAGCTCACCACCTAAAAAAAGGAATGAAAGGTGGGCCCTGGGAGCAGCACTGAGTGATTCTGCTGCCTACAGAGGATTTGTTGCTCCATGCCCTGCTCTGGTTCACTCAGCGTGACCGCTGCAGAACATGGTTTTACTAAGAGTGGGCTAAGGACAGCTGGAACCAAACTGAGTGATAATTTTAAGTAGGAAATGCTTTGAATCCATGAGTTTCATATTCAGATTTTGTTTGTAGGGCTTGCAGAAAGAATAGATAAGTGGATGAAAAAAAGTATATTTTGTTAATATGCTACTGTGGAGAAAGCTGGGATTTCTAAAACAAGATTGCATTGTTCTGTGCAACAAAAGGATCCCCAGACTTTTTGTATCAACAAAACTAAAGTAGTCATCATGACATCTTTTTTTTCCCATTATTATTCAGAAAGCAGTATATACTCATTTTAGTCTTCTAGAAATGTACACAAAACACTCAAGCATTTCAAGACTTGGAAGGTGGAAAAATATAAAATGCCCACATTTGTGGAAGAGGTGATATCACAAATCTATATTTCTGACACTCTTTTTTCTGCCAAAGCTGATGCAAGAAGATTTTGATCGATTTCTTTACTGTACCAGAAATTTCTCTGAAGCTCACATAGTCTTATTTTGTAATTAAATGTTTGAGAACTACTGATACTTAAATTTGCATGTGATTAACTTTTAAAGCACTGCATACAGGGCTTTCTGCTTTTTAACTAGCCTGGAGTCAATAAATATCTTTACAGATGTCAATTTGGTCAGCAGTAAAGAGGTAAATAGAAACTAATGACACTCATCAAGCTTGTGGCATGAATGATTTATTGGACACAATCATTTAACACTTTTATAAAGCCAATGCAAGGGAAAGAAACAGCTTTCTTATTATGGTAAACTGTATTTGTGCTGTCAGCATGTAGTGATTTATGAGAAACCTGTGGCCAGGATTAGGATATTATAAATGAAGGAAAATAGAAGTCTCATTAATTTTTTATACCCACAGGTAGAAGACATGCAGTGGGCTAACAGAGAACGCACTCATCCAGCATCTGTCTGCAGCCTGCCCTGTAAAGCTGGAGAAAGAAAGAAAACTGTGAAGGGAGTGCCGTGCTGCTGGCACTGCGAGCGCTGTGAGGGGTACCATTACCAGGTGGATGAATTCAACTGTGAACTGTGCCCCATTAATAAGAGACCAAATGCCAACCGTACGGATTGCCAGCTTATCCCTATAATCAAACTGGAGTGGCATTCTCCTTGGGCCATCGTGCCCGTCTTTATAGCTATTCTTGGTATAATTGCCACCACCTTTGTGATTGTGACATTTGTCCGATACAACGACACACCGATCGTCAGGGCCTCTGGGCGGGAGCTCAGTTATGTGCTCCTGACTGGGATTTTTCTCTGTTACTCCATTACTTTTTTAATGATTGCAACTCCAGACACAGTGGTCTGCTCGTTTCGAAGGATCTTTTTAGGACTTGGCATGTGTTTCAGCTATGCTGCCTTGCTTACTAAAACAAACAGGATTCACAGAATATTTGAACAAGGCAAAAAATCTGTCACAGCTCCCAAATTTATTAGTCCAGCTTCCCAGCTGGTGATCACTTTCAGCCTCATATCCTTTCAGCTTATTGGAGTCTTCATCTGGTTTGCTATCGATCCACCGCATACCATTGTAGACTATGGAGAGCAGAGGACACTTGAGCCAGAAAATGCCAGGGGAGTTCTCAAATGTGACATTTCAGATCTTTCTCTAATTTGTTCCCTTGGATATAGTATTCTCTTGATGGTCACATGCACTGTTTATGCTATTAAAACAAGAGGGGTTCCAGAGACCTTCAACGAAGCAAAACCCATTGGATTTACTATGTACACAACCTGCATAATTTGGTTAGCTTTTATTCCGATCTTTTTTGGTACGGCCCAATCAGCAGAGAAGGTAAGTGGTGATATATTTACGTATCAAAACACTACTCTTTTTCTATTTTCTTCTCTCAATAATTACAGCATTTCAACATTATCACTCTTACAAATGAGTAATTTTGAATGATAGTTGCAAACAAACTGTCAAAATTCAAAGATAATAAAATACATTTTTCAAAAGGTATGTTTCCTACATATTAACACAGGAAACTGAATGTGATTGTGATGTGGCTGGCATAATAATGTTGACATTTCCTCAATATATCCTTAAATGACTGTTTCTTCTCATGTTTGTTATTGGCCCTAAGTGATGCTCTGGCCTATTACATGGAGCACTATCAATCTTTGTTATCATCTAGATCTGATAGAATTGGTTGCATTTCAAAAGTCTAAGAATATCAACTTGTATTTGTCAAAAATAATGAAGAAAAATGTCAAAACAATGAAAAGAATCACTCTTCTTTCTGGTTGATGCATAGAACTTTAAAAAAAAAAAAGGAAAAAAGAAAAAAAAAGAATAGGAAGAATGAATGGTAAATAAAGTATATATAAAGTCATATAAAGCACAATTCACTAACAGTGCAAAAAGAGAACATTTTCCTGATAACTTAATAAAAAACAAAACGAGTCATACTTGGATGGTTAGCAGTAAAAAACATGTCAGACATTTAACTCTTCTTCTCTCAACTCTAATGGGAAGGCAGAGGTTAATATTGACTGTGTGAGTTTTTATCTATCTGACAGTGGCATAAATGACAAGTTAGGTGAGAAAGGGCAATAATACTACCATCAATCTTCAATGAAAACTGCAACTATTTGAAATATGGAAAATCTTAAAAATAAGAAAGTCATCAGGGTTTTATACAAACTCTTGTTTTTCCTTCTAGCAAGTGTTTTTTATAAAGTTTTCAAACATACATTTTAATTTAACTGGAAAAGTCAGCATGTGTTCACTTACATTTGTGCAAAGGTTTGACATGTCTCTGGTTCGGAGGGCAGAATTAAGAGCAGGTCTGTATACCTTGATAAAACACTTGCTAATCCTAGCAGGGGAATTGCATGGGGGATAGAGTCTGGCAGAAAAGAAACATTTTCCTCACTAAAAATTGGAGTAAGCAGGCCTACTGAATTGGATCAGGCTTATTTTCATGGCTCTTTGGATTAAGTCAGGAGAAGTGAGTACCAAGGTAATGGCTTATCAAAGACAGAGTAAGTAAAAAAATCCCGTTTTACAAAGAAAAACATGTTTAGGTAAATTGTTTTTAAATTCTGACTGGTTTGTATGTGTAGGCTTAAATCAGAAAAATGCTTTGTTGTATAAATGTGTGGTACTTTTAACTTGGTCCAGTCAGTTTTGTGGCAAGTACCTGAACCAGAAGAATTGAGTCTTGAAATAGAAAATATCTGTCTCTTGACTGGCGACTATGCAGTGGCTTTTGATTTACACCATTGGTTCACCTTGGCTTGTAGTGAAGGACGATTTAGTTTTGACCTCTAAAGACAAGATTAATGAATCCCTCTTTTGAGTTTCTTCTATGAAACTCAAGACTGAACACATTAATGATGCCAAATCACACAACTTCTAAGACTAAATTTCACTTGTGACTTACCTTTTTTTCCGCAAGGTTTGTTTTTCTTCAGATAGTGACTTTTAGGAGGGAAAAAATGCAAATACCGTAGCTATGTAATTCAAATCGTTCTTCTCACAGTGCTTCTACTTTTTGCTGCAAATAAAAACATGCTTCCACACAGAGTCTTACAGACATCATCCTAATAGTTTACATGTTCCATATACTTAAATTGCTCCTCTGAATGGGACAAAAACGTAATATCTTAGTGCATATGTATACAGTGTCTGAATAAACTCAAAGTTTCTCAGTTAATGTGTAACATCATAAGAAGCATTTTAAAAACAAGATAATGTATTCTAGTATATTTTATTTGGATTTTGATATTATCATCTTTTTGGAGGATGAAACAAATGAAAGACTTAGACAGACTTTTATTATTAAAGGAGCCATTAGTTCTTTATATATCTTGAGAGAGAGCGCATGTGAGAAGATGCTCCATGTGTTTCTCAGGAGGTCAAATCACTTTCACTGGTAAACTTTAGGAAAAAGGGAACCTGACCAAAGTTTAAAGGTCAACATTCAACCAAAATAAAGCATTTTATAAAGCATTGACTTAGTACACGCTAACCCACACAATTTAGCAAAATCCAAAATCCAGGGTCTCCAGGGGGTGTGGTGTGGAGCAGTGCTCCTGGTGTGCCAGTGACTGACAGCAGCACCAGTGGCTCTCAAGGAGGCAGCGTTATGGGGCAGCAGAGCACCATTCCATCTTGGCAGAACCCAGTGTGCTCCCTCCCTCCCACACAGAGTTGTTTTGAATTTCTTTCACTCCCTCGCAGATGCTTACTCACAATTATTTAAGAATCCTGATTTTTTTTTTTTTTTAAATTTACTCAGAGAGAACAGAGCAATAAAAACTGGAGATCTTAAAGTATTATTTTAAAACAATGTTCCTTTTTTGAAATGTTGACAATAGTAAAATTTGACATGACATTCATTACAAACCACTTGTGCATCCAATTACTAACCTTAGACACATTTCTGTTGAATAATAAGCAGTTAAAACTTTTCCAAAATATTTTTCCTATTAGCAGTGCTTGCAACAATAGTAGAAGTCATTAAGCATTTTTTGAAAGGGAGGTTGTACTTAATTAACTATTCAATGAACACAGATTAAATAACAAGCCTACTGAGAAGCTTTTATTTTTTATTTCACTATTCAGTATATTTCCACTGATAAAAACAATAGGACCATTAATACTGAAAACAAGTATCTGGATCCAAAACTCAGAGATCACCCTGGAAAAGCTACCTTTACAGTTAGTGTCCTTGGGATCAGTTCCCAAAAAGACTTCAAATATGCATGGTGAAGGTAATTTAAATAAGCATAAGTACTTATCTGCAGACAGACTAGGAATCTTGATGATATGTTCTTGCTGTGGAGCATGGAATGGGAAACTCCTGTCTTTCCACTGTTCTTATGAGGATCCTTGGGCCTTTAGCTGGTGAATACAGCTGTTAAATGCCTGAATCTGCATGCTGCGTCATATTTGTAAGACCAAACATAGTAAAGTTAAAGTAACTTGACAAGGTGCAATGAGAATATGTTGATTTATAGTCTTGACATTTGTAACATTTTTAACAATTCTTTATAACAGATGCTATTTCTATTTATATTATCTCATTTTACATGTAAGTTTAAAATTAATAGAAAACTGAGGAAAAAACTGTATCATATTCAAAATTTAAAAATAATATGTATGTATGGATAGTTAACAAAAGGTTAAAATGCCAATCCAAAATAACCTTACGTTACTCAAGCTTGGTGGCTTTTATGGGTCTCCGTGTTTACTGACTTGTCCCTAATCTCGAGCAGCAGAATACAACCCCTCTGTGATTTAGAACAGCATTTTTCGATTGTCATTTTTACAGATGGTCTGCAGAGAAAATAAGAACATTGATTTTAAGTCCTGTGTGATTTTTTTTTTGTCTAATTCATGATTTTGTCCATTCATGTTTATTCCTGTTTTGACAGCTGCTGCTTTATGTAAGGAATCCATTACAAACAGTTAAATTATTCCACTGTGTCATTAAACTGAATGAAAAATGGACTCCTAAGACATAAACCACCAATTTTCTAACACTTAAATAAATGTCAGTAAGATGCTTTAGAGGCAAAGGAGAGAAATTCTGTGAAAAAACATTTTGTAAATATAGCCTTCATCTCTGTCATGCACATGTAAATGGCCAAACACTGGGAGTACTGGGATCGTCTGGGATAGGGATGTCTGAAATGTCATGATGGCTGGAATGCCACAAAAAGAAATACTGAATTTAACTGAGTGATTAAAACAGATGTTTGATGAATCTCTGGGTAAAACTATGTTAAAATAGCAGACTGCACGAAAACCGTCTTGAGGATAGATGGTTGTCTAAAGTACATCTGAATTTGTAACTTTTAACATTTTTGGCAGGTGGATAAATCATGTTTATTCACAGAAAATAAAGCCATCATTTATTATATTAACCTGGAATTGTTCTGTTTTGAATGAGAAGATGGATACTTGCTTCCCACACAATTAGTTTCTGCTAAGGAAAGATCATAAAAAACACTGAATGCTTTCTTCCTTCTCCTCCAATCTAACAATGTATTTCCAATTATTCTGACAAGTCTGAATCCTGACAAGTCTCTCTTTTCATAACTGCAATATAGACAAAACAAAACAAATAGTAGAAATCTTGCCATAAATTATTATCCTTATGATCTTACTATTCCAGCTGTTTTCATGCTGGATTTACTGCTCAATGGATCTTATGCTTAGATCCCTCTGGGTTTTAGTAACATTGAAAGAAGTTAGAAACAGTACTAAAAGTATCCCAGTATTAATGTTTGACTTGTAAATTACTGCTGTAGTCGACAACAGAAAGAAATTCAGTTCTCAGTGGGAGGGAGAGGTAGTTCCAGCCGTCTAGTAAAATATGTTCATTAGATTAAAGAAAACAACTACAAATGGTAATTCAAGAAGTGACCCTTCCCCACATTTCTATAAAATTTATACAAATCATATTTCTTGTGTGTGTTTTACGTTATGAATTCTTGGCTAACTGTATTCCTGTGACTGTAAGAAAACAAAGCATCTTAATGATTCCTCAGGCTGTGCTAATGAAGCAGACAGCACTGAGCTTGTTCTTCACCTCAAAGCATTCTCTTCTAATCCTCATCATATTCAGAGTTCTAGCTCTGCAGGTAGTCCATGCAGTACATATCAGAGGAAAAAGTTCAGAAAGGCAACTTATCATTTTAGTATTTTTTCTATTTTATGAATAATGTTTGGCTTGATTAAACTAGAATCTTTGCTGCCAACACCGTGCATAGCATGAGGATTAATTTGAGGGATATTTGGAACAGTTTCTATTTTTCCTTATTACAGGAGCAAAAGTTAGGAGACTGCTGAAGCGATACTTTCCACATTCAGCACTTTATCATTGTTCAAAACTTAATTTCTGTGTTTGAATGTTTTGGGTTTTTTTTTTTTTTTTTTTTTGAAATCTTTAGGAGCACCCACAAGGTTATAACAAAACTATCAGGAAACTGGTCTTGCTTTGCCTGGAGAAAAGGAGGCTCAGGGTAGACCTTATGGCTTTCTACAATTTTTGAAAGATTGTAGCAAGGTGGATGTTGATTCTTCTCCCCAGGTAGCAAGTGATAGCACAAAGGGAAATGGCCTCAGATTCTGCCAGTGGCAGTTTAGACTGGATATTAGGGAAAATTTCTTTGCCAAAAAGGTGGTCAAGCACTGGAACAGGCTGCGCAGGGAAGTGGTTGGGTCATCATCCCTGGAGGTATTTAAAAGATGTGTAGGTGTGTCACTTAGGGACGTGGTTTAGTGGTGAACTTGGCAGTGTTAGGTCAGTGATTGGACTTGATGATCGTAGAACATCTTTTCTAATCCAAATCATTTTATTATTTTATGTTTTAGAACAGAAAATTAGTTAAAATTCACCAGATTGATAGAAATACCTCTCCTTCTCACTGGAAATTGTATGCTAAGAATTATTTTCATAGTATTTTGTCATTTCATGTTTTTGCAATTGTAAATATTTCATAAGCTAAATTATTTCTATTTTTGATAAATTCCTCAGCTTTTTGACCTATTCCTTAGCAGAAATTAGGACCTTGTTGTTCTACTGTAGTAGCAGAGTATTAAAATGGCGTGAAAAACAGTATGACTGAATTGCGATTTATTACCCAATCTTCCTCTGCTACCTCGCTGTCTGAGAGGGAAGTTCCTTATTCCTTGCTTATCCATGAAGCAGCATGTTTCTCTCCAACTGGTGAAGATATTCAGTGCAGTGCAGATCATGGCCATTGCTGGCCCACCCATTGGCTGAACAAATGGTTGAGGCAGCCCCACAAATCTGTTCTTCCCAACCTTCCGTGAGCTGCTGTGAGAGGACAAAGGAGTAGTCATACTTATCCTGTGTGAACTGCAAAAGGTAGTCTAATGAGAAACTAGTTCAGCACAGAGATCCTCTTTTCTTTTGAAAGTTACTATGTGGGAACCCATTTCAAAAGTTATTTCCTAGGAAAAGAATGTAATTAGAATCACAAATTACTAAAAAAAGTTTTTAACCTAATAAATGAGACAAAAGTAATGAATTGTGTTATTTAAAATGTTATAGGCATTAGAAAGCTTTTTTTTTTTTTTTCCCAGCTTCATTCTTTTTTGTCTTTTTGAGTTTAAATTGAACTTTGGAGACAGAGCACAACTTCACAAGTTTTAAACTATTTCATCTTTCTTAAATTGAAAAATGTCTGGATTGTTAACAGTAACACCAGCTTTGCATTAAAAAAAAATAACATTTATGAAAACATTTCTGACCAGCTTTCAGGCCAAGTATTGACTTCCTCAGAAAATACTACTTTATAAAAATTCTAGCTCCTGTTTAGATTTTCTGTTGTTCAACATAGTGTGTACACGAGTTTTAGCAGGTGTTCTTGCTCAATGAAGGATTTTGCGCAAATCTAATGTAGACATCATTTTAAAGAATCAACTTTGTTGTTTAAAGATATGCTTATTCTTGCAATTTCATTTCCCTGTTTATTTTTATACTAATTAAGCTACTAGAATTTTGAGTATGTACACTGAGCACTGATTTTAATTATAAGTTTGTTTGGAGGTATCAATAAGAGAGAAAATGACAGCTTCTCTAAGCAAGAGGTGCAGTATTTAGTAAAATATAAAGTCTTTCTTTTTTTAGCTCAGTGAGACACTCATGTGTGCACCTGAAGGTAGCAAACCCTTTTCTTTTCTGCACAGTTGCATGTCTGTTCCAGTATGAGCATTGAGCTGGCGTACCTAGTTGTGTACATTGAAGAGATGTGCATCTGCCACGTAATGGAAAACACTGGCATTTTGCTTGTCTGACATGTTTGTTTCTGGCTTCATCGTGAATGATGGCTTTTCACCCAAAGACAACAAAGAGCTGCCAGAAAAATTAAATTTGCCTGTGATCAGCTTCTTACCCTATCCTGGGGAATGTCAGAGAGTTGGTAATATGTAGATGAAGATGGAATTTTGTGCTAAAGAATTTTAAATAGATCTTTTTGGCTAATTGCTGGCTTCTGTGGTAAGTAATTCATTCTAACCAAGAAGCAGAAACAACTTTTTGAAGCACAAATAGCTAAATAACTCTTTTTTTTTTTTTTTTTTCCCCCCCAGCACTTTAAAGATCTTGGGTTCCTGGGGCACTATAAGGGCTGGTTTAATTTACACAGAGCAAAACTAGTGATAACACAAACTGTATAGAGAATGTCTTTAAGAAAATGTATCGCTTACTGAAAAATGTTTGTAAGTAGACAGGAAGAGTGATCTTTTTCAGATAAGAATGATATGATAAACCCACATACTGGGGAAAAAAAGCTGCTGGCAATAGAAAGTTAATTGGAACTATCTTCTACACTTTTGCTAAGACAAATACAAAATCTTTAAATAACTAGACATTCTGTTGAAACTATTTCTGGCACGGTTTTATGAGACTTCCTGTACTTGCTAGCTCTTGCCAAGTTGTAAGTGGTACATAAATAGCCTTTGTTGTAGCTTTAACAATGCTTGTACCTTATTGCAAACAAGCAAACCTTATGTATGAAAGACAGAGGAAACAAACTATAAAGGCTTTCAGCTTGGCTTTGAGTAGATATTCAGCTTCTTGTTTTTCTTATCTCCTACTAGAATAATTCCAATTTTGCATAGGTTTCATAACACTGTCAATATTTTGATCTTACAGATAGGATAAAATCCTGCAGACTGGTGAATTGTCATGCATAGGCTTAGCCTAAAGAGCAGTGCATGTACAAGCTCATTGCATACCACATCTTGAACTTGACACATGACCAGCACCTAATCAAAGACACATTACCCTGTGTTTTCTTTAAACAAATAATATTTTGAAGGTCCAGCAAAAGCAATAACTTCAATATATATATAAGCAACTTCTAAAAGAAATAGATAAATACAGCCTTCTTTGTTTTTTTTTTAGTGTCTCAGTTTACAGTGCAACTTCTTGACAGGGGATAAAATGACAATAGAGAGATCCATCCGAGCTAATCCAAGAGGGTCAGAATTAACCATAGCAGAACATTATTTTTTTTATAGTAATCCAGATAAAAGATGATTAATTATTGAATATCTTCTTAACTTTAGACATGCATTTTCAGTGTGTACAAAGAGTTTGAATTTTTCTCTTCCTAAAATAGTGCTTTCCAGACTTGAGAGTGATTTCATAATCAGTCAATTTACCAGAAACATAGCCCTAGTAGAATGGTCAAATGATTGTTTTCATGGTGATTATCAAGGTCATGTTCACTTGATATCGTGAAACATATGAATGAGATTAATGTGATGTTATCAGGGTCTTTGCTAGAACTGATGATACAGCACCTGCATAAATCTGTTTTTTACAGAAAACATCCTGCTTTCTTCCACTGTACAATAAGAGTAGCTGAACAATTAAGGGAAGAAGGAAAAGGACTTTATTTTCCTTTTTTTGATTCCACTAAACTCAGATGGAATAGATTAACAGCAGGTATTCAAAGGTATTTTGAATGGCATTCAAACAGGTACTGAAAAATATTTCCCAGTTACAAAACAACAAGGTCAGAAGGAGATTAGAAGAGAAGCAGGGAACTACTTAAGAAGCAGTGTTCAGTGGGAAATTGTGGAAAAGATTTTTAGATCTGATGCCAAGGAACACACAACATTTTGCAAGTGACTTTTCTAGTAAGTTAGCATTGTAATTGAGTGAGGTACAGCAGAAGAGCTAACAGCAGGCAGAGCATCTATCTCCTGATACAGTCATCAAAAAGACACAGGCAAACCAATGTGGCATGATACTGAAATTGGTCCCAAAGCCCAAAACTGCTTTTCAAACAGTCTCTGTAAGGGAGTTGTTTGTACCATATGTTTTCCTTAAGAATGGATCTACTGAAAGGGTGCTTCAGAAGAAGTCCTACACATACAATGCAAATTGTGATACAAACTGAAACAGCTTCTTCCAGAACACCTCACCATATAGTCGTTTGAGCTATCACACTGCATAAAATTTTATTGGCCGTCAAAGATCACATATCTCCATTAAGGGTTCCAGATTTCCAAGTTGGAAATTTCTCTATTTCCTTCTCACTATCTGCCTTGTAATGAGGTTTTGTGATTTCTTTGCTTCCAAACACCACCAAAGCTGTAATCTTTGTCCTTTCCCAGCTTCCTTCCTTCCTTCCTTCCTTCCTTCCTTCCTTCCTTCCATCCTTCCTCCCTCCCTCCCTTCCTCCCTTCCTCCCTTCCTCCCTTCCTCCCTTCCTCCCTTCCTTCCTTCCTCCCTCCTTCCCTCCCTCCTCCAGAAACCTCAAATTTATCCAAGTTCTACTCCCTTTATTTAGTGCTCTGTTTCTGAAGGGTTTCAGTAAAGCCACAGTCAAGCGAGTGGGAGTTTTACCAATGATGTTAAGAAGCGTTAATGTCCTGACCGCTATTAACTCTTCCTTTAATCCTTCCTCTGTACACATTTCATCTATATTTCAAGCTGCTAGTAGCTTTTCTAAAGGGACCTGTGTAAGGTAGAATTTTGTGCATGTGTATTATATAAGACTATTAACTGACATTGTATTTTTCATTGTTTATCTAAGATATAGGTTGTATTTGACCTGGCTTTGACTTGAGGTGGCTGTTCTGTACTTTTGTGTGGTTTTAATAAACAGCCCACATACGTTCAAATTCTCCTGCATACCAGCAGAATGGCATAAAAATACATTGCATGCAGTTCTGCTTTTCTAAACACCCAGAACAGGGAAAGTGTTAAATACATTATGTCCTTGAGCAGTGTGTCCTTCTACTCCTTTACAGTAGAAGTTTGTAAGCACAAGGGAGGCATTGATGGAGGAAAGAGAAATATGTGATGTGCTTCCTTCTGTCTCCCAGGCAGGGATGTAACAAGCAGATCTTCTTGACTGACTGTTTTCTTTTTTTGGTGTTTCCCTTTGTACCCATGTAGCTCTATATGGTAGTTAGGTGGGCTTCATGATAGACTGTGGGCTAGAAGGAAGCACTGTCAGTTGGCATTGCTCCAGCTTCACTTGTTTTGAGAAGGTGGATCACAGCCAGGCATTTTAGGATTTGACTGTATCCATTTTCTCTCAAGGTCGCCAGAGTACACAAGGAAATGTCAAAACTACAGTTGAGCATGCCTCTTCTGTATGACATAAGTTAATGTGGTTTCTACACCTCTCTGCTGGAAAAAGTTATTTGTGTTTCAAAACATCGACACTAGGTTGAAGATCTAGTTGACAGATTTTTATTCTTTTTTTAATTGAAATTAAGAGATTTTTAAGTGCTGTCAGTTTCATCTTACAGACTGTATTAATACCTTGCAGGACACTGTTTGACAATAAATCTAGTTAGTAATTTCTGTCTCTTCTACATGACTGAAATAAAAACTTTTGTAAAATTATGCTAGACTTTTTATTTACCAAATTAAAGGATTAAGCCTGATTTTGTCATCTGAATACTAACACAAGCTCTTTGGGCCTCTTTGCCCATGGATGAACACACTTATTCCTCTTAAAGTTGTTGTGCACACATATTGACAGAAGACTAGACCCCTACGGTTGCAAAATGAAACGATCAGCATCTCTCCAATACATATAATGCCTGAGAGCCAATACAAAGACCTATTTTTACTGCAGTTAGCACTACCATGCTGTTTAAAATGACAGAGTATAAGCAACTAACTTAGATCTAACCTGTCAGGTTAGGCAGCAGTGATGTGTTTCTGAGTGCAAGAGTGCTTATTTTCTCAGAGATTTTTCCCTTGTTTTATTCTAGTTTTCCAGCTCTGGTAAAAAATACTCTTTCTCCTACAAAGCCACCCATTTGGGTGAAGAAAATTTCGCAGAGGCCCCTCCACTCTAAGCCTTATTGACTGCTTGTTGAATTCACTTTTTCAATATATTCACAATTAATCTTTCTCTTTTTTTTTTTTTCCTCATTAAACAGGGCCTCTTTCACTTATTTTGAAGAATCACATTCTCTTTCCTTAAGAGGTTTAAGTGTACATGTTTTCTTATTAAGATGATGACTGCATTTTGCTCACAATCTAATTAAAGTGTATGAGTAATGTCTGTGTTAAAAAAGAGAAAACAGAAAGAAAGTCCTCTGTTGCTTCCTAGAAGTTTAAGTACCTGGATTTGTCAAAGAACATTAAGGAAACTAGAGGACATGTAATTTTCAAAGACGGGTCTTGTTGTCCTGTTTCTTCACTTACACAAGTCACCCCCTAATGCAGTCTGTGGAAATTACACTTGTCTGCAGTTTCAGATATCATGTCTGCTTATTTCAGATGAATAAACAGCTGTCTAATAGATGTAATTATTTCACAACTGCAGAACAAATGTTGAGAAAATGTTTTAACTAACAGGTTGTTTGTCTTTAGGGAACAGTTCTGGAGAGCAAGCTGGAGAGAATCTGAAGAAAAGGAGTGGGTTTTCTTGAAAAGACTAGAAGTCTAATATTTTCCTATGCCCAAGACATTCTGCTGTAAATTCAACCATCCAACACTTGATTTCCTAATCTGGACAATTTTGTATCTACTAGATATATATAGTTTGTGAAGGCCAGCCCCTTAATGCTGTGTTTACCTTTTGACTCAATATGTACAAAAGACATACTTCCTTGTCTTTGTTATATATATTCTGTTGTGTTCTAAGATTACTGAACAGTTTTGAGAAGAAACAAAATATCCAGTTGCTGTTCTGGAAAGTTTGTGAAGGCAGCAGGTTTCTGTTTTCTCTGAACAACATTTCTGGACCTTTTTCCCAATGAGTGACTAGCTAAGAATTGTCATGAGAGGTCTTGTAGTACTTCACAAGAAGAGTTGCAGTAATGGGTTGCTTTTTTATTTCTGTGCTCTGATTTGGTTGTGAAAATGAGGAGAAACTAGCTATCAGATTGAAAATTACATGTGCAAATATTGAATTAATTCTCAGTAAATGGTGTTTGGATCACTTATAATATTAATGAAGGTGGGCAGGACAATTTGTGGAGTCACTGTCCTAAAAGTTTGCCATTTGGACAGACTTTCACATGATTACTGGACAAAAAACATTACTGCTTTGTCCCTAGATCCTGATTTTTTTTTCACAGCATGAGATTAGCAGGTCAGTGGGCTTCACCTGTATTCCCAGTATTTTTAGAAGTCCAGGCATGAAGCTCTACATTCAAATTTCAGTCTAATTAAGAGTGGTCCATGTTTTTTATGGTATGTTAAGCCACTTTTTTGAGTCTATGTGTGGGTTAAACCATGTGTTTGAAGAAACACTTGCATACTCAAGGCATGCAGGGAAGTTATATAGCAAACATTACTTACAGTTATGTTTAATTACATGATCTGACCAGCCATTACTACATGATCATTGAAAGAGCTATTCATCAAGAAATAGAATTAGAATTAGAATAGAATAGAATAGAGTAGAGTAGAATAGAATAGAATAGAATTATTTCAGTTGGAAGGTACCTACAACAATAATTTATTCCAACTGTCTGATTGCTTCAGTGCCAAATTCAAACATGATTCTGGAGACTCAGCAAGATATTTTAACTCTTTTGGTACCATGAAGTCTAATGGAACAAGCTAGCACATCAATTAAAAAGATTAAATTCTTCAGGAAGAAGTGTGGAGTTCTTTTTGGTTATGCATTATTTCATATCATGTAGTACATTTCAAGGGAGGCAAAGAGCCACATCTGCTGTGCTGGATTCTTTGATGAACTCACATCAGATAGTTTGTCTTAATTTTCCTATTTCTTCTTTCAGTTAATTTCTTATAGTAAATGAATTTTCATTTTTCCTCAAAATAAAATCTATGCAAGCTGACAAAGATACAAAATAAACCCCTGTATTTAATGCAGTGTTTTCATAATTGAAGCTTTTGTGCACCCTTAATTTTGGCACTCTGAGACATGCAGATTCTGTAGCTCTTAAAGTACCTTCTTTTTTTTTTTTTTTTTGTTTATTTCAAAGAGTGCAAGGGAAGGAGCAGAAAATTCTGGTCTTTGTTTTTATTTGGGTATATAGACTGTCCAAGCTAACATTTTGGACATGAAAAACCCCCAAAGGGCGTGCAAAAGAAGAGAAAGCATCAGCTAGCTATATAGAGAAATAATATGCTATAAATTCTGAAGGCAGTGAGTAATTTGTGCACAATCTTTTATGATGGCAGAAATATCTGATAAGCTTATTATGGCTTTGAATCATCCTTTTTCCTAAAAGGAAAGATTATCTTATGCTGTGTAAGGTTACCATGTTCCAGTGAACTTTTGTGATAAGTTTGGCTTCTTGCAAAACAAAATAGAACATAATTCCTAAGATCATTAGAGTTACTTCTGCACAGCACTTTGCGCCACTTGAAGTACTGGAAAAGACCAGGGGAAATTACTTCTGAGTGTGGACCTCAGCGTATCCCTACATGGTCACTCACTGTGTGCAGTTGTTACGTGACCAATCATACATCTATGTTGCTTAGTAGAACATAAATGAATGGCATTAAATTTTCAGAGTTTGGGCTACATTTTACCAAACAAGGTGCCTGAAGATGAACTACAGGTTTCTCACCACTGCTAATGTGAAAGAGCAAATCTAAATTAGCAAACATAGCAGATGCAAGTCCTACCATGCCTTTTAAAATCAGGATAAAACTCTACATAGTAGAGCTTGAAGGTAGTGAACAACCTTTCTGGAGAATATTGTGTCCTCTGGGATGCAGAGTATTCTGAAATGGCACAGTGTTGTTCACTTGGGTTAGACAGCTGAAATTTATAGAACACATTGTCCAATTATTAGTGTGTGAAATCTTTGTAAAGAAAGGCATAGTAAAGAAAATATTTGTAAATAAAATATTTGTAATATTTTGTAAATATTCGTAAAGAAAATATTCTTTATTAAAAATGGGGGGAAATTAAAAATCAAGGAAGATCATCAGTATGCAAGACACATTGGCTACATCTCTAGTGCAGAACAAAACAGGAATAGAAACCACAATACCAACATCTGTACAACAGGGCACATAATATTTCTCTCCTGAGTCCATTGTGGTGCATCTGTGGACCTGGAAAATAACAGTAACTTTTTTTGGTGCGTTTTTTTTACGCTTTTTGTAGTGTCTGAAATAATTTGAGGGCACAGAGCATATGAGACAATTTTTTGTTGCAGAAATCTCACCCTCTAGTGTGGGTCCTTTACCATAGGAACATGTAGAATTTGTGAATTCATTTCCTGCGGGGATAGTGACTGTACAAAATGGAGAGAGGCATATTTGCCAAGGCTGTGTCAATACTGCCTTTCGAAATGGTGTTGGTTTTATCCCTGAACTGCTCCTGAGCATTTTCTCTGAGAATCATACTCTGTAAAGGAGCTAATTAGGAAGTGAAAGTCGTGATTCTGGTTTCAATTTTTAATTCATATAGAAAATTTCCATTTGAAGGTGAGGAAAAATGAAATTGCAGGGTGCTCTGTAGCAAGGTTCTGAAGCTACTCTTCTGGGAAGTATGGGACAAAGTTCCTCCATTCTCAAGAATGGTTATAAGGCAAAACATTTGTGAGGTAAAAGGGTGCCACCACCTCTTCTGTCTCTCATAGCTCTAGTTGATTTAATTTGTTTTTCTTTAAGGGCCTTAAATTAAAAATCTATTATTCAGCAATAAATAAAATATTCAGTAATCAAAAAGTGTTAACAAAATTGACTTTTGTTTTTCTATGAGCAAAACCAGAATAAATGCATATGGTTCAATCTCAACAAATTTCCAAGTGATGGCTTATTTGCCAAACCAGAGGAAAAAAAGTTGTTCTTTATTTAACTTCACTTTCTTGTGCCTTTCTTTCATGGAGTGCTGTATATAATATTCCACAGTAGCCCTAGGGGAAGCACAGCCTTCAGCTACAGTTACTTGTAAATGGGAACTGATGACTAACATAGAAAAACTGCACAGCACCTTTCCCAGGAGATAATGAATATCTCAGGATATCTTCACTGAAATGATTGCTGCCCTTGAATCTGTTAGTGACAGTAAAAAGTATTACAATGGTCTTTGTTATGGGCAATTCTATGCAGAATTCAGAGCAGTGCTCTCTAAATCCACTGGCACTCACGGCAGCTACCCACTGGCCCGCAGCTCTGCCTGACATTTGCAAGCAGTTCCATGCCTATGTTCCTGAATCGTCAGATATAGCTTCATGTCTATCCAAGGAATAAGTATTTTACTTTTATAATATGCACAGGACCTGAGTGCAGAGGACCGAGAGGATAAACTGAGTGCCAATGCACGTTACTGTGGTCTGTTATAGACCCACAAATGTATGGAGGTAGGTCCCAAAACAACTAATAATTCTGCAGACACACTGAAAAGCCTTCACCCGTATCTGTCAGAGACCAAGAATCTAACAATATTCAAAAGGAATTAGATTATAATGATAAAAATAGCATATAGTAGCATTTTTTTGTTCTTTAAACAATTTTTAAGGGGATAGAATATCATACTCAAGGGTTTAATACAGTCTCTAGTGATTAATAATGAAAATAGGGACTTCATGAGAGTAGTTTTTACATGACTAGGTCTTCTTTATACCTTCCTCTAAAGCACTTTGCTTTTGCCACACTTTAAGACTGGGTATTTGCCACGTCTGGTCTATTCTGGTAACTTCTACATTTTTAAACATTTGAAAGACAAAGTATTTTTCA
The DNA here is from genome assembly GCA_035583185.1 of Anabacerthia variegaticeps. Taxonomy (NCBI): domain Eukaryota; kingdom Metazoa; phylum Chordata; class Aves; order Passeriformes; family Furnariidae; genus Anabacerthia; species Anabacerthia variegaticeps. Next base: position 20,169,146 of record JAWWEW010000041.1, read on the forward strand.
TTTTATGGTATGTATTTCTAAAAGTAAAATAACAATTTGTAATAGAAGTCTATAGAACTGGATGAAGTTTTTTGTGCCACCAGTTTTTTCTTCTTATTTATCTTTATATGGCATTCTTGTTAGTGTTTATAAGCTCCTGAAAAACTTTCATAAGTTCAGACTTTTGAATTTTGTTCCTTATCTGTTTTTTGCAGCCCTGCTTTCTGTGAGAGATCTGGTCAGTCATTCCATACAAAAATAATATAACAGAACAACACTACCTCACTCCCCATCTTAGCTGTGGTTATGAAAACCATTCCTTCATATAGAATCATGTCTTCATCCTAGGAACTTTGAAGTTTGTATTCTCTGCAGCTAAAAGAATACACATCTGTAAACATGACGTGATTTTCTACTTGCATAGCAACAGTGTACTTTTTAAGTGGAGACAACAAATGCTTGTGTTACTCAATTATTTGTGATTACTCCAAGATGCTTTCATCTGATAATGCAAACCACTGTGTTAAATACCTTTCAAATGCATAATGTATGACTTTTCATCCTAGTGGAAGCTTTTAGGTTTTGTGCAGTTCATGGAATTTCTTAATCTGACATAATTGTTGTGGCACCAACAGTTTAAAAAGTATCTCTTCTTTTAGAGGAGGCTCCTAATCTACAGAATACCTATTCTGATGGAAAAGTACTGTGTGGCTTATGGACAGACTGCTTAGTTACTGCCTTGGAAGTAAAATGGGGACAGATGGTCTCCCTCACTTGGCCTTTCTTCTGGACATGTCTACCTCACAGTGTCTGACTGCATCCTGACACTGCATCAGACTGGCCTGAGTGTTCAGCACATGAGGAATCTGTGGTCGGCCCACAAGCAGAACATATTATGTGCATTGACAACTAACCAAATGACATAATGTTTTGGAGCAAACTAGGGCTTATTTTGTAGTGTAATTTATGAGCCCTTTTAAATTGACTTTGTAGAATATTTCTGCTTAAATTCTAATAAGCTGGTTAGCCCTTTTTTTTTAAAAAAAAAAAAAAGCATAATTACTGTAGGAAAACCAGTTTGTAATGTATTTCAACAAAAAAGGTAAATGAGATAAAAAAATATTTACTGGTCAAGTGGGTATTTGTACACAGTTGGTGGATAGAGCTCAATGAATAAAGGAACACAAGATCGTAGTGAGCTTAATGTAAGGGCAATGGACAATGCAGTTTCCTTATGGCAATATTTGTTTTCCAGACAGATAAGCTGGGATTTATTTAACAGTATGCAGACATCTAGGGCATGTGAACATAGCCCCCCTAGGCTTCTAGTAAGTATGCTGAACCCCAGACCCATGGTTTTACCAGAAATTGCATTTAGAATAATCACAGAAATGTCAGTGTCCTCCTGACAATGGCTTATCTGTCACTGTTTCACATTTAGAAATGCAATATTTATCAAACACTGTGTCTCTGAACATGCAATATATGGAAATTTTCAAATATAAAAATGAATGTTATTGTAACACAGAAGCTACTCTTTTATATCTGCTAAAATGGTTAATACACAGTAAGTATCTGGTGTTTAAATAAAACCCCATAATTGGAGTCGTTACACTTGCAGGACTTCAGTGGTTGGAAATGGTGAACTTTAAGCAAACAAACACTATGTTATACAAGAATTTTACTAAATGTCTTGGCTGTGTCCATTTTTCAACCTTTGTGAGCCATAAGCATCAACCCTGTAGCTTCTGCTTTTTAAAAAGAACATTACTGTGGTTGTTGAATTCTTTCTCATAGGAAATGGAATGCATTTGATATGAAAGAATTAAAGAGTATTTCAATTTTTTTTCTCTTTTTGATTATCAGAAAGCATATGATTTGATGTGACTTCCAGAAGACATTATTATGTCTTTGCATGTCTCTGATATTCTATATTACTTTGCTATGATAAGATTTTTGGTAGTTTATCCCACACAGTAGTTTATCCCAGTTTCAGTCAGTCATATTTTCAGAAATATAATCTGCCACTTTAAAATCCTGTTTTTATTGCCAGATCCTTTAACAACCTGTAACTTCTGATAGTTTGAAGCAGTGAGTTATCTGACTTTTTAGTGTTGAGAGGAAAGGAAAATGAAAAATGTATGAAAATAGTGGAAGAATTCTGGTGGCAGAAATATGAGTCAGCTTTGACAGAACACTGGGAGGATACTTTGTTGTCAGATGGGGAGCATGGAGGTAAACTATCGGTTTTGTTATCCATGTATTCAGAAAAGCCTGACTGCTGCAGTCACAGGGTTTTTAAAGAATGAAAATTAGGATAGTTTTCAGCCCCCAAAAGGCATTGTCAGAAAACCCTCACAGTGTGATACTCCTAGGAAAATAAAAACTTCAAATGACTGCTAACTTGAAAGATTTTCAGTGAGAAGAAGGGAGACAGTTGTGATTTTAAAGTACACTGAGATCCATGCCTTAAAGAGTTTTAACAATAGCATCGCATCACTATTCTGTTGAAATTTTGAGATTCAGAATGTTCCTGAGATACACTTTATTTATTTCTTTAAATTGATTTAAATAAAAACATTTACATTCACACTCCATTCAGTCATGTAATCACTGTCCTCAAAATCTTTGGTGTTTTCCAAGAGTACAAATAATGAATTTCAGAATTTTCATAGATAACTTTAGAATCCCTTAATAGAGGGGCTTATATATTAAGCATCATAGTTATGTAGGCATTTGTAGTTAATTTAGTCTTACTTTGCACTTCTGTTATTCTGAATTTTAGTTTTGTAATGAAAACATGAGTAGATATAGACAGAGCAATTATTTCAGGGAGGGAGCTTTGTTCATGGCATCAGTCATAAAATATTAGTGGTATAAAAGATAAATCCACAGATGCAATGTGTACATTCCTTTACTCTGGACACTACTGTACTTTTGTTTCTGCTTCATGGACCTGTTTATGAGACATAAAGAACATCTAATATAATATGATATAAAATAGAGTCTTAAGTTTTGGAAGAAGGCCTTAAGACTGTCGTGTAGGAACAAAAAGGCATAGAGATAGATTAAGGTAAAAATACCTATAGACAATATTTTAAATTGTGGTTTCCCTTAGATCTCCTCTGTTCTACGAAAATTTCTTTGCACACTCATAAAAATATTATTAAGGAGTTTACTGTTTCCTCAGAAATTCATAGGTAAGATCTATAGGCTTCAGCATCTGCTGATGCAATTTGATTTTACTTTGACCAGGATACAAAGGTAAAATGCACCACATTATCTGACCAGTGCTCCCTTTTGTTTTTTGACAGAAGGTAGTGCACATCATGTAGTTTCAAAGGCATTGCTTGAGTTGTGTTGACTTCACAACTGGCGGCAAAACTACACCATTTCCTTATCTCCTCCCTTTTGGTAGCAATACTATATGCACCCTTGTAATGGCTATCATCAATAGTCAATATGATGAAGACAGGAAAGAAGGATGATCATGACTTCACTTGTGCTTTGTTGGAAGCTGTCCATCATGCAACCTGGTGTAAACAGTGTAAACATGAGCATCCAACATTTAGAGGAACCACTTTAAATGCTGCGTCTGAAATGCTCAAATGAGGGGAGGTCATATGTTGGCAAGTGAGATTACAGCATGATAGTCTACCATTAAAAAGATGTCTTTCAGGGCTATATGGTTCATGTGTTGCAAACATTCACAGACACAATGCTTGTTAAAGAATCCACTAATTGGCTGAAATATGTTGCATAGGGTGATGCTCATGTGGAGAATGGAATCTCTCAAACAGAATGGAATCTCTCTGTCACTGACTAGTCCTTGCAACGGCATTGTCAGCTGGTTTGAATAATACTCCCTGAACTGTTTTTTGCTGAGTTCACCTCTTCAGCAAGTGCATGAACTTTTCACATTTTGCAAGGCTGATTTTAAACAGCAAGGCTGATTTTGGACTACTCTAGGAACTGATGACTAATTATGCTGCATGTGTACAAAAACACAGCCCTGCTAACTGAGCTTCATCACGATTATATGTAAAATGCTAACCCGAATTTCACTCTCATGTAACAAATTTCACTTGAATTCCGTAGATCTTGCCACACACTAAAGCTTTTTTAAATTTTGGGCTTACCCACTCTCTGTGAAATGGCTGTGAATAAGCCACTGAATGCAAAAATGGAGCAAAGCACTGCAGCTAACGCTTACATAACATGCGTTGTGTAAAAATCCTCAAATTCATTTTCCTGCCCTGCTGGGCCAAGATGAAGAAGCGCATATGGTGAGGAAAACCACTTGCTGTTGGGAGATCTCTGCATTCCCTCTGTACAGGGAGGAACAATTTAGCCTCATCCCTCACTCTCTTCTGCTAATCTGGCACAAATCAAATGCAAGAGACAGAGCGTGAATGTGGATAAGTGAGAAGATTCAATTTCCTGTCTCATGTGGCTAAACATTTTTTGTTAAGTGTCAGCTTTAGAGCTGAGTAAACAGTGGAATAATATATTTATGGTTCAGTTTATGCAATTTGATTTGTGATTCAGTAGGCATTCACCCTATTTTCTTACATTTCTGTTACATCTACAAAAAGCTGTAGTTTGGCTTGGAGCATATACAGAGACTAAATGGGCTTTCAACCCCTCTTTGGCATTCCTGCTTTTTTGTACGTTTTGTATTTTCATGGAAGTGGAGGAAAGCTATGAGTAATATGGATAAGAAAAATGGATTAATGCAAAATATCTGCATTTGTCAAGCAAAATATATGCTGCATAATATCAAATAAAATAAAAAGAGGTTTGTGTATGTATGAGCAATAGAAAAATTACTTGAGAAAAATTTTAAACCACCCCTTTCTTCAATAGTATAGTGCAAGAGCTCATCATTTGAGGGGAAATGCCCCATGAAAACTTTTCCTTAGCCTTTAACCATGCTTTGGAAACAATGAAGGAGTGAAAGCCAGAGCCTGCTAGTGATTATAGTGGTCAGCACTGGCAAAGGAAGGTTGACAATGGTGGCAAAAATAGCAACTAATTGGTAAGAAAATGGCAAGAGAAACGGTCTGCAAAATTTGTTAAATATTGTATCTGATGTACATTTTACTCTCTTTTTTGCCTTTGAAGGGTAGAAACACAGCTAATATAAACTCTAGGGTTCATATTTACAGCCAAAAAAAGGAGGATGAGAGGGGAGAGGATGTGGGGAAGGGCGGGAAATTATTTTTAATCTTCTAAGTGTTCCCTTGCTTCCTGTCTCTTATTATATCCCTCATTCTAAAGTACTCTTAGCCTTCACCTGAGTAGTCTCAGGTCATCAATAATGATTTCATTCAGTGCTCCTGTGGGCAAAATTAGGCCATCCAATCCGGGAAGGCAGTGAAGACAGGATACTGTGTCAGTGATGTAGGCAACCTGTCAGATAATAACAATCTAAAAATGCTTTCAGAGATAAAGGCAAAAGAGGTTACAAAGGTTGGGCACAGGAAAACAAAGTAAGTGTCCTAAGCTAAGGGTTTATTCTAAAAGGCTCAGCAGGGAGACAGTGTCTAGGATCTCTTTCGACTATTAGACGATTTGTGTAGCTGGTAAATAACTGGGCTTTCCTTTTCACAGATATTTTACCATGTACTATATATTATTTTACCTCTTGGTGAAGCCCAGTATATGGAACATGATGGGTTTATTAGCTGTGTTACACCAGTAATATATTTTAGTTAGAATTGTCGTGGGTCATCTGTTACTTCCATCCAAAATATTGCCTCTTACTATTATAGTCTGTCACAAACACAATTTACACAAACCACTACTGCATAAAAACAATGCTGTTCTAAATTTGACTGGACTGTTCTTACTTCAGGCCAGATTGTTTATATAGTTATAAAGCAAAATAATGAATAAAATAACAACCTGCATCTTACTGCACCATGTTTACTCTTTGTTTGCTAGTCATGTTGATTTCCAAAAGCATGAAACAACAACCCCCTTCCTTTTGGAAAATTAATATTGTAGATGCCTGAAATGTAGGCCAGATTACTAACTACTGATAAAATAACAGCAGCAGCTACTTGGTTCTCCAGGTTTATAGGAAAAATAGAAGGAAATACAGTAAAATCTGTCAGGCTAACATAAGGATTGATGAGGTTCTGACAGACAGAATAAAGTATGGACAGCATGTGCAGTTGTATATAAAAAACACTTAGAGTTTACATAGGACCAAGCCTAGCTATTTATTCCCACCACAAATTTAAAAAAAAAAAAAGGCTTGGCATTCTGTTTCAGCCAACTTTTATGTAGAACTGGTGTTCCTATACTGACAGCTAAAGAAGAGAGTAACAAACTGTTGTGTGAGCTACACCTTATTATGCCTCCACTGCAGAATAGATCTCTGAATAGTCCAACATAGGAAAATCTTTAGATAAAGACTCTGGAGTTTCTGATCAAACAGCTAGAAGAAACACTTCCAGTGAACTGTTTGTTTCTAATCAAATCAAACAAAAGTTCTTAAGGGTACTTTTTTAATCTTCCAGTACATTTTAGTAAATTAAATAACCTGATAGAGGGAAGTCATTATCAGTTGCCATTTTGATCATTAATAGTAGCATTCTTAGGCCGTGTCTAAAAAGACTTGCCAACAAACCTAAAGAGCAGAAAAGAAAATAATCCAACCCACACTCACATACCAAACCTGACTAACACAGTTACGCTGGCAAAATCCCAATGTCTGGTTATGCCAAAGGAGGAAAGCTAATGTTAGATTTGCATCTGTTGTTCAGTGAGGTGATGTAACTGTGCTGGCAGGAGAGCATCTCTTCTTGGCATATGTTGAGGGGCTTTGACGACACAGCCCCGGCAGACTGGCTAGTGGCAGAGGCTTTTTAATTTAAACAAGCACTAAATTTTCCATTGAAAAGTGAGTGATCCGGCAAGATAAAGCATTTAAATCGGAATAGCCCAAGAAAGCAATTAAGGAAACCAACAAGGTTGGCTATCTCGTCTGGCTACCATTTTGCAGGCTGTAGTGTAGCCCATTGAATCATGTTCACCAAAAGTGAAGCAAATAGGTCATCTCATTATTTTAAAAGAACAAGGAGTGTTATTCTCTGTATTTAGATGCATTGGGACCACAACTAACAAATCTAGTGATGGGGGTTTTTTTTGCAGGTTTTTTGACAGAAAATCAGTATTTGTTAGCTGGCAACTGTGTGGTCATGTTCCATTTGGCATGCAACTATTCTTTGCCATTTTATTATATAATAACAGATATTGATTATGGTTTAAAAGTAGAAAATAAAGAAAGGTCTTTTAAAATTTATTTTAAAGAAAATGAAGGAAAACTACCTTTTAGTTCTTTCACTTAATTGAGTTGGTTTTCCTCCAGAGATAGAATGTCCTATTTAATCATTACAGCAGCTGTGCAACAACAGTCCGGATATATGGGAATATAAACGAAAGGGATTTTCTGTTTAAAACATTGGCAACATCTTCAAATATACAATCTGTTGAATTCTGGATTGGCTTTGAGCACTGGATCCATGGTACTGAAGAAAAGGCTTTACTTGATATTAATAAATAACATTTATAAAATGCCTTGAGGACTAGAACCTCGTAATTAGTGTAAAGTAGTCAAGTAAAATATACCATGAAAAATACAGATTATTGCTCAACAAGATGATAATCCCACATACTTAACACATATTTCACCATACTTTATGAACTCACTTTGAATGCCAATTTGTTATTGATATAATTGTTGTTTAGGTTCTTTAAATATCCATAATGTGAAAATTAGAGCACATTAAATCAAATTAAAGCAAATTAAAATACAGTCCCTGTCTCAGTCTTCTTTATTTGTTCAAGAAGACAGAACAGGAAGGGTCAAAATGTCAAGCACATACCACAGACACAAAGAAAGAAAGATATTAGTAATATCATTAGATAGCTCAGTAACACCACTCAATTTTTTATTACAGGTAATTCAGCAACACTTCTTAATTATTACTCCTGCTACTATGGGACTTGTGAGATAATACTCCTAATTATAACTAATACTATTATATGGTTTGCGGTGACATCTTTTCTTTCCCCGTTTTCATGTAGGTAACTAGGAAGTATTCAATTCTAAGAAAAATTTTAAAATCTAAAAAAAAAATTAGACATATATGCAGTCCAGTATGTCTTACTTTGGTCCCTGGGAAAATGATGCTTTGGGAAGACATCTTTGGGCATATGAAGGAGAAGTAAATTACTAGAAACAGTCAACATAGCTGACCAACTTGATTGCTTTCTTCGATGAGACATCTGGGTTTGTGGATGAGGGAAGAGCTGGGGGTGTCACTTACCTTGATTTTAGCAAGAGTTTTAACACTGTGTCCTGTGCTATTTTGGTTCCTAAGTTTAGGAAGTTCTGTTCTGGGACCAGTCCTGTTTAGCATCTTTACCAATGACCAAAAAGTAGATGGTACAAATTGGGATATCATTGTTGATTTGTTAAGAATAGGGCTCTCATACAGAGACACCTAGACAGGATGGAAGAATGAGCCAAAAGGAACCACTTAAAATTTAACAAGAGAAAATGCAGAGTTTGGCACCTGGAAAGGTAGAGCTCTTGCAATGGTACAGAGTGAAAACTCACTGGGTGGGGAGAAATAGATAGATAGATAGATTGAGGGAAAGGATTATCCCTTTCCACCTAGCTCTCATTAGAGGACATCTGAAATACTGACCACACAAGTACAAGACATGCCTCAATAGACTGGAGCCAGTTCAGCAAAAGACACGGTGGTTGGTGGCTGGAGCACTTGCTCACTGAGGAGAGACTGATGAAGCTGAGCTCCTTCAGCCTGGAGCAGAGACAGCTTTGGACAGACTAAGCAGCAGCCGCCAGTTTCTCATGGTGCTTACTGAGAGAATGGAGCCAGGGTATTCACAGTGGGGGTAGTAAGAGAGCAGGAAACTGTGGGCAAAAATTGAAGCAAAATTGGTTTGGACTGGATAAAAGGAAAAAGATTTTTCCCTCTGAAGGCAGTCAAGTTCAACAGGTTGCCCAGAGATGCTGTGCAGTCTTTCTTCCTCCTTGAGGGGTTTGAAAGACCTAACTGGATAAAGACCTGCAACACTGGGTCTGACTGCACAGTTGACCCTGCTTGAGAATGTGGGACTACAGACTCGAGGTCTTTTCCACACTGAACTAACTGTACTTATAAATGAAACAGAGTCTTTTTGGGAAGAATGAAGTCAAATTATTCAGTTGAACTGATTTGGACTTTAATACGTTTTTCTGGATTTGCAGATTGAGGAAAAAACAGTTCTTAATCTGGCACAAAAACTCCTTTTCGTCCTGAGAAGTCTCACATGAGGGATGAACCATTTCCCTCTCAGCAGTAATGCTGACACTGTATAATACAGTGAAGAGTATTGCAGCTGTTAAAATGTAAAGAGATAATTTTACATGAACTTGTCACGGTTGAGACCAACATATTCTTAAGTTTAGAGTTCAAATTTGAACAAGGGGAAACTGAAATCTCTTGGTAGCTGTACTTCAAATTCTACTTGAATCTAGGTCTGTTTTCAGGCTGACAACAAATCTCTCCTGGTGTTGCAGCAGATGATAACAGTGTCTATATAGGAAGAATCCCAGATCTTTAATGGGAAATGCCCTGGCTTGTCTTTTCTATAGAATGTTACCATAACAAGAATAGATGGATGTGTAAATATCCCAGTGTGCCAGATTCACCTTGTATGACTAACTGCTTTTGGGATAGTAACATGAATGTTTGGGTCACTTGTATTTTCCCTGGTGATACTACAGCCAAGGCATACTAGAGTCAGTGCTGAATTTATCTGAATTTGTACACATCTACTGCTCCATACCTTATACACATAAATTCCTATCTTCTGGCATTGCTCCCAGAAAAGTAAAAATGTTAGGTTTTATTTTAGGATTAAAATTCTTGACAGTTAGGAACCACAGAGGGAAAGCAAATGTTGGATGTTGACATTAGAGAAGATATTCTAAAGCTAATCTAGTAAAGATGCAGTATTATCCGTTGTAATAAGTAATGTACATTGTAGCTGGTGAGGGTGCAAATGTATAAATAATTGTCAATAATAACATAAGAATTGTAGAAGGACTAAACTGTATTCACTGTATTATTATCCAGGATAAACTAATTGAAACCTCACCAGAGAAAGTTGCAGTTAAATAAATTTAAATTAAAGAAAAAAGGCAGGTTCAATTCACTCTGAACAGAGAAATAGCAAAAAGAAGGTGAGTGGTAGAAGGATGGTTTGCTTGGGTGGGGCAGGGATCAGGTGTGTGTCTCATCACTTCTCTCCCCTGTTGCTCTTCTGGGATCTCCTCCTGAGGTATCACAGAGATGGTCCTCTAAGATCATACTGCACATTTCTGTGGGAGTCTGCAGAATCTTGCTTTGCCTTGAGAATCCTCCAGGTAGACAAAGAAGAAATTTGAAGCTTATCAGAGCAGCAAAGAACATACCATGTTTATCATGCAACGTAGGCTTTTACAAAAGTCTCATTTGAAAAGACTTATTTTGAAAAGTCCTACTTTGAAAGTTTTTTGTAGTGGACCTCCAAGGGGCTGTGGGCTAGTTGCAGCACAGGATGTGTTGTCTTTAGCATGCAACATACTCTTTGCAATGAAGCTGGGAAACTGGTGCCTGTTTCTAAAATTCCATTCAGGTTATTGGGTGCTTCTTCCTGCTCCAGAGGTAGGGAATTCACAATTCTTGAGGGAATGATTCTAACAGAAAATCTGTACTGGAGCAATGTCAGAATGAATTACAGAACAAAGAGATCAGAGGGACACCATGCCAAGTAAACACGCAACTGAGACCTTTAGAGATTAGAAGCAAAAGGGAGAAAATTGTTTTATAATGCTCAGATTTTTAATTCTAAGTTTGGCCACTATTACTGCAGTTTAGTTATTTTTGTTAAAATACCAGAGAAAAAAATTATGAAAAAATATTTTTATTAGTTTCTAGGTTTTGATCACTTGGAATAATTCAGTGTAAATTCACTAAAGGAATCAGTGGATTCATCTGGCTGCCATTAAATTTATTCTGACATAAGGAATGGACACAGGAAACATTTTTAGAAAAGGCTAGTACTTAAGTATAGCCATTGTAAGATTTCTGTTCACAAATTGCAATTGAAATGCTTGCTAAGGGCTGCAGGGACATGTTTGATTGTTTGTTTTTCTTTTTGTCATTCCATTTTAGCTGCTTCCTTGCTCATTACATTGTTCCCATTAGCATAATGTATTGATTGTGTTTGCACAGCTTTTCCTGCCAAAGGCTGCCCTGCAGTTGTACAGCCATTGGGGTAACCAGCTGTTACTTATTTAAGCCTCCATCATTTTGTATGACAGAGTAACTTAATTATGCCCTGCTTGAAGATGCTAAATAAAATTATCTTCTGAACATGTGTACTTCACTTAATATTTGTCTCTATCAGGTAGTTAAACTCTGACACTTAAGCTATGTGCACTAAATAAATAAACACATTTTAGAACTAAGCCTAGTAGCAAGTTAATTATTACAGAGTTAGAGGTTGTTTTACAGTATTCGCAGAGCACAGTTATCTTTTAGCTCAGGTATAATGCATATTTAAAAGACTTCAAAAAAACAACAACAACAAAAAACACTAAAATGCAGGTAGTAGCATAATAAAACAGGAATTAAGGTTAACCTTTTTTAATGTTTTATGAATATAGGGAATAGATCTTCAGTCAGTATTGGGAATTTAAAAAGACAGGATTGCAGTAGTCTACGTATGTAATGCTGGACAAGAAAAATTGGCTTTCTACTAAGCAATATATTCTAGTTATAAGAATGTGTTAGTCTAAATCAATGGTCTTTGTGTTAAATAAAAAGATTTAGTTTTTATTTTAATTCTGGTGTATGAATTAAATTTAGGCTGTATTTTTTTTTTCCTGGAAACATCTTACCTTAGCTCACTATAAGGCAGTTTTCTCTCTTTCCCTTTTTCATCACTAGACAATTATGTATATGAAAGTGACAATTTGGGGTTTGCCAACTGGGTCTATGAGTTTTAAGTGTTTCAAAATGCACCTTCCATATTTGCAAACGGATTGTAATGTTTGAATCGACATTAATATATTTTAAGTAGTTGTCCACCTGCCACATTTCGTAGTTGATTTAGCTGTAGGGTAAATACAATCTGCTTTCAAAGTAACTAGTTGAAGACTGAATTAATAATAAACAACTTATATAAATTAAATTCTGCCAAAAATTATAAAAGTGCAAAAATAAAATTATTCTCTAAATTGTGCAGCATCTTATCTAGATGAATAGGTCTGAGTTGTGCAAATCAGAATGCATTTGATGAAAGAGAGTTTTAATTTTCTAAGTATTTGAAAGTAATATGAAAGTGATTTGAAGGCTTTTCAGGAATCTTATAATAAAAGAATATTTTTTTTATCCAATAAAACTGAAAATAAGGGTTTGCAGAGTACCTAGTTGTCACTCAATAAATATAGGGGTTTATTGAGGGTTTTTTTTGTTACTGAGAAACATCTACAGACTTTGTATTGACCTGTCAATGTAGCCAGTTGGGATGTAGTTTGGTTTATATCCTGAACTTGTGTTGGATGTCATAACAGTTGTCCAGCAGCTGGTAGACTGCTGCCTAACTTGCTTCAGCTTAGCTTGCTGAACTGTACATGGTAAAGATCTAACAAACCTGGGAAACGACTCAGTAACAAAGTAACTGTGACTTAATTGCAATCAATAAGCAAACCAATTGTAGATGAGAACTCATTTAAAAAGAAAAGAGAAAATAACACACAGTGGTGTGAAAATATAACCTTGGCCAGATCCAAAACTAGGGGGCATGGAACACCAAACATCAACAAGTACTTTCTCCTGGTGAAGGACTTGGGATACTGACAATGTAACTTTTTCTTCTCTTCATTCAGTTGGTTAGAGCGTGGTGCTAATGACACCAAGGTTGTGGGTTTGATCCTTGTATGGCCCATTCACTTAAGAGCTGGACTTAATGATCCTTGTGGTTCCCTTCCAACTCAGAGTATTCTGTGATATCCTGTTTATCTTATGGGCGGCTGAATCTATTTGCCTTAGGAACCAGAGGAGCAGGGAGAGGCTCACTGGAGAAAAGGGATTGACTCTCAAAAATTTATGTGCATTCAGATTTAGCTACTTCATTAATGACATTTTCCTGTAATAATGAAATAATCTGAAAAGCTGGTATAATTGTAACTGGATTAATAATAAGATTTGCTATGGTTTTGAGTAGGCTGTTAAGATATTAATTAGATAAACAATAAATTCTTTGCTTGGCATTTTGTCAGTAAGAAGATCTTCAGTATAACACAATATACCATAAAAATACTACTTCTATGTTACGTTGAAGATTCAATTAATGTATAAATAAGAATTACTTTTAAAGACTCTCCTTCCTCTATTTTTTCCATGAAGCAGGCTTTTCTCAATATGTTTATTGACTTTTTTTACTTGTATTTGGAGATGGCTTAGTTTAGCTTTACAAATCGTGGGTATTCAGGACTGGCATACACATTACAACAGACATAGCAGAGATTGGTCTTTGGTCAGTTACTGATACTAACAGGGCTCTATTATAGTAAGGTTGATGAGGGGCATGGTTCACATGGACTTTAAAAACCATAAAACTGCAATAAATTCTGTGCTGTAGTATATGGGAGTGATATGATAGTGTGATATATAACCTAACTTATGAGAACAAAAAAGAATCAATTTATGTACTGATACTTTAAATTGCTTTGAAAGTTTGCAAGGCAGTGTATAGGATTTTCCATGAGATGTATCTCCCAAGAATGGATGACAGTAAAGGAAGAGACTTTTTTTTCTTACTACTTTATTATAAAATATTGTAATAAATGTTTCAGATGAACTAAAGCTGATCACTTCTTTCCCTTCAAAAATGTTGCTCATTCCCAATGAGCAGAATGTTTAATAATGCAACACTACTTTGTCTAATCTTCTCCAACTTTTTCCACAAAACAGCATAATTTCTGGTGCCAATGTTCTGTGACGTTATCTGAAAAACCACAGGCTATGTCTACAGGTGTTATGCATGAACAGAAAGCTTCTTCAAATTTAGCAGTTACAGAAGAACTAGAGCATCTGAAACTGGTACACTGAAACAAGCAAAAAGAGGAGGAATAAACCCCAAGAAATTGAAATGGGCAAAAATCACTTTTTTTTTTTTTTTTAGAACATTGTGGTAAAAGGTGACATTTGCCAAAAGAAATTACCATTGGCATTATTGTCTGCCATGTTGAGAAAGTACCATGTTTTTATGAATCATAAAATCATAGAAAGGTTTGGGTTAGAAGGCATCTTTAAAAATTATCTTGTTCCAAGGCCCTTGCTGTGAGCAGGGACACCTTCCACTGAAGCAGGTTGATAAGGGCCCCACCCAGCCTGTCCTTGAACACTTACAGGCGTGGCACAGCCACAGCTTCACTGGGCAACCTGTTTCAGTGTCTCACTCTCATTGTAAAGGACTTTGTCTTTATGTCCATTCTAAATCTACCCTCTTTCAGAATAAAACTGTTGCCCTTTGTCCTGTCACTACAAGTGTTGGTAAAAGGTCTCTCTCTGCCTCTCTTGTAACCCCCCCTTTATATGTCAAAAGGCCACAATAAGATGTCTTCAGAGCCTCCCCTCCCTTTCCCTTTCCCTTTCCCTTTCCCTTTCCCTTTCCCTTTCCCTTTCCCTTTCCCTTTCCCTTTTCCTTTTCCTTTCCCTTTCCCCTTGCCCTTGCCCTTGCCCTTGCCCTTCGCCTTTCCCCTGCCCTTCCCCTTTCCCCTTCCCTTTCCCTTCCCTTCCCTCAACAAGAATTGTGTGGGTATATCAAGATGAAATAGTGGGTATCATCCCAAACTCTGGGCAAACTCCTGGGAAACTCCTGTGTAAAACTGTAAGTTGATCCAGGCCCAAGTCCACTCATGCTGGGACAGCTCTAACAGCTTAACACTGCAGGCAGTAAAGTTCCAATGCCCAGGCCTATCCCACAGCACTGTTCTATTGTCTACCATATAGACACAGTAGTAGAGTATTATAGGTATATTAGTTGTTCCCCAACCCTGGAGATGAACTATTCCTCTTTATATTAGATGCATTACAATGGTATCCTGACAACTTCTGTGTGACAAAGGAATTGTGTCTTGTCGGGAAGTGATATGAAGAAATGCACAGAGTTGGACAGCCATTACTAGTCCAAGGAGTAGTTCAGAAATTATGACAGATTGGCAAAGCTCTGTGAAGTGAATGTCTTCAATTCTCATTATTTGAGTTTCAAGATTTGTCTTGGTCTGGGATACAGCAGTCATACAAATGTGGTAAAATCAGAGATGTATTGAGAACTCACTGGGAAATGTTTGGGTGAACTTGGGTTCGTTTTTGGCATGTGGTCAAATAACACTCTGGAGGGAAAACTACTCGATGCAAATTTTGCAATGTGCAGTTGTGGAACACAGCATTTCTAATGAACAGTTCACAACTCAGTTCTCTGTATGTGTTTACCTTAATAAGTACAAAGCTAAAAATGGACTTAGTAAAACCATTCCTTTCTTTGCATAAAATAATTCATGGGTAGAAAGGGAATCCTTATAAACATTTCAGGTAAGGTCAAAATGAGACTTAAATGGAAAATCTGATGAGTGAAATAGTTGCTATAATTCAGTTTCTGAAATACAAGTATATATATGTTCCACTGAGACTGCAAGCTTTTATACCACCTCTCACATCCAAGCTTTAATGAAAGTTCATACTTTTTAAAGCTGGCACACATTTAATTTGAAATCCAGTATTAGATGTTTCCTTTCACTTATAAGTTTCGGAAAGCAACAGAAATTTACAAATAAAAATATTGTTTTCTCATTTTTTTCCTCTGCTATGTGCAGAGTTATAGCCTACATTTACTACTTGAGATAATAATCTAATGAATGTTGTACTTTCGTGTTTGTGAGAAGCCTTTGACATTTTCTCTCAAAGACTCATTTTAATTTGTAGTTTGGTAAGGAATGTTTTGAAAATGTTAAAAGATATAATTGTTAAGTAGCTTCCCATGTTTTCTAACTGAACGAATGTTTGAAGACTGATTCCATGAAGTTTGTCTTATGTCTGGAAAATAATCTTGTTACATGAACAAAACAGTGACTGACTTGTACCTGTAATGTTTCTCTCTAAAGAAATTTTCTTCCCATGGGTTTGGATAGAAAGGTATGGTTTGCATCAAAAGCATTAGAAAGCTGTAGGTGTGAGCTTGTGGGGTTCTGCAGAGAAGCATGAATCCTTTGGGTAGTTATTGGCACCTTGCAAGCATTGTTGCCTCCCAGTTTACATTCTGCTGGTTTCAAATGTATTTCAAATAAATTTACCTGTAGCCAGTCTTTTTTGTGTTGATTTTTTGTTTGGAATCCATTGCATGGAATTTCTTTCTGATTTGTGAACACAACTGTGAAACATAATTTTTGTGAGCCAGTCAACTCTTCAGGAAGCAGCAACACACAAAAAAATAATTGCAGTGTATGGCACATGCATTACTTTAAAAGAGGAAAGGGACTGTCTTTTTTTCTAAGCCCTCTACATTCTCCAGCACAGGGAGGATGGCTATGAATGCTTTCAGTGTTTTCCTGAGAATAAAAAAACTCATGTTTTCCCCACCACAAAGAAAAAGAGACCATTTTGCTGTCTTGCCCAATCTGAAGGATGCCCGTTGATAGATGACATGTATCTTTATTTTATGATGTATCATTTATTTCATGGATATAAATGATCTGATAAAAGATTTCCAACATCTGAGAGTGTAGACAAAAATGCTATTGGGAAATGAAGGTTGCTGCAGTTCTGACTTTATAACATCAAACTCACTGAAGGAGCTGAGAAGATTCACATAAGAGACATAAAAAATTTGGTAACAAGTATAAAGGAAAAATTAAATCATAATTCAATCTTCTGCACTGTTACTAGCATGCAGAAGTGTTCAAGAGTGCCTGTCTGTATATATCTGTCTCAGCAGGATGGTTCAGACTCTGGTGTTTGATACCGAGGCTGTTGCTCCAGCCTGTGGAGAAAGATGCTTCTAAAGGGAAAATTGTATAGAATTAGCCAATAAGAGTCATTAGACCAGCTGTGTCTTTTTAAACATCCATTACTTTTTGGATTGCAAGTAGCTGAGTTGACTTTACACTACACACACTCATAGCTTGAGATGCACCAAGAGTTCCCTCTGGTTTAGCACTTCACTAACTGCTGCACTTGTTCATCTGTGTTACAACTACTGGCAGTTAGAGAGTTTGCACCAGTGGTACAAATTTAAAATTTACTCAAGGCATCACAATGGCCCTATCTCCCACCTTTCCAGGATGTACTATTAAAACCAGATTAGGGAAGAGACTGGGTGAGAGGTACCCTCTTTTTGACCTATTAAAACTGAGTAGAATAGAAAAATAAATAGTATGAGAAAATCAGCAATTCTGGAGAGACCCTGAATATAATCTAATGTGTGAAAATAGGGGAGGACTCAAGGAAGCAATCTGGACCAAGTTGTAACATTACCACTTTTCTATTCCTCCTCTATCAAAAGGGGTTGCTTTGTCATGAACTTTGCCTCAGCAAGTGCCAAATTGATGGGATACTGCTGGAGAGTTGAGGAATATTCAGTTTGAAGTGCTTTCAAGTTGGACAAGGCATGAGAGTATCTGTGTTTGAATAAAATACCATCTTTAGGTGCCCCAATATTTCCTATGTAACATTTTAAGTTTCAAAGTACAAAAGAATGAAATGCATAGTCCTAGAATCAATAGTAGAAGATAGAAAATACCTAAATATCCACACAGCCATTTTCTCTCTTAACTGCTGAGGTAGTCAGAGGCTTGTGGGATCCTTCTGATGAAGAAACGATCCAGGTCATTTGTGGGATAGGCAGATCAAGTGTCAAGACAGATCAAGTGAGTTTCGGGTGGAGGGTGGAGACAGGAAGGAATTTAGGCATCAAGTTTTTCCCTTAATATAAAGTTTTTTTTCTTTTGCTACCATGATTTTAGTTTTCTGACATATCTTCTGACTGTCAAGAACAAGGAGAATAGATATAGCAGTCTTTGTTACAATTCTGAAAGGCATTATTGGACAAAAAGTTTGTAGTTCAGAAGGGATTTTAGTGTGAGGAGTGCTGAAATTCATTTTTGTGCAACTGTGAATCATTGTGAGAGAGGGACCTTTATTCTCTTGTAACTTTGAGTGCGCTACCACTGTGAGACACATGAAAAATTATTCAGACCTCATATCTTATTAAACTGAACTACTTTTGTTGCTCCTTGATTTTTAGAGCAGCTAATTCTGTAAAAGTTACAGGTAGTTATGTTCCCAGAATAATAAAATACCCAGAATGCACAGCCATAAAACATCACTGTCCTCTTGTCAGGGATAAAACAAGTAAGAGTCAGACAAAAGTCAAACCAAGTGTGTGGTACGTATCCTGTTTGCTGGACTTGTGCTTAATTGGGCTGCAAGAATGGAGATTCCAGAGACAGAAGGATTAAATGCAGGAGATGTTCCTGTCCTGTAAACACTGTCATCCTGCAAAAAAGAAGTAGAGCTTGTTGCGATGGGACAAGGGGTAATAGATTTAAACTAAAAGAAGGTAGATTCAGACTAGATTTAAGGTGGGGTTTTTTGTTTGTTTATTTGGTTTGGTTTGGTTTGGTTTTTGTGGTTTTATTTTTTTTTTATGACGAAGGTGGTGAAAAACTGGAACAGTTTACCCAGAAAGGTGGTAGATGCCCCGTGTCTGGAAATATTCAACGTCAGGTTGGATGGGGCTCTAAACAACCTGATTTGATTGCAGATGTCGCTGGTCACTGCAGGGGGACTGAGCTAGATGACCTTTAATGGTCACTTCCATCCAAAACTATTCTATGATTACAGTAGGAAAGGGAATTAGACAGACTGTCATTGACAACTCAGTCAATCAGTCTCCAGGTGAGTAGGCAATTCATTAGCATATGAAGTCAGACAGATGTACACACGATGCACAATATGTACATGTGTTCAGAGCCTTCTTCTCAAGGCCTCTTATTGCAAAAAAGATACCTGAGATCTACTGTAATGTATAGATTTGTTGTTAATATGACTATTAAATAATGTATGTTTTTCACTTATAACATTCAGAAGTTCTTTATCCTTTTTATCATCTCAGTCTTATACTGAACCATGATAGAAGACAAGACTTACAGCTTGGATACTTGATAAGGAATTAAAAAATACATATTTAAAGGCTAGGTTTTGCTACAGAATCAATGGGTGAGGCTTAGCTAGCCACTTAACTGCCATGATGGATTTTTAAAATGGTAAGACTTCAAAAAGAATTTTTTATTTTTAATGGAATTTTCATACAGAAAAGGTATTTTAAAGGTATTACTTGATTGATTTCAGTTTTGAAAATCCCATTAGAAAATGTATGTATCTTTAGGAACCAAAATACTTTTGGTTTTGGACACCACTTAATGTTTAATCCTAAATGCCACTATTGTACCAGCTTAATCAGAGCTCAGCTAGTTTGGTTTGGAGGTAAATTGACACGTTGTTGGTGCTGTCTGCATGTGAACATGCATCTGCACAGAGGTCCTTCCACAGAAGTCTGAAAAAACTTGTGTAATAATATGACCATGTGTGGTTTTCCTTAGAAATATTCATTCACAAAATAGCTCAAACTCGGTTTTCAGGAACACCACTGTCATTTTGGAGATAGAAGGAAATGGAACTATTTCACTGGTGCAAGAAAAGACTGTATTGTAATTATTTCCTCAAGTATTGTCTTGATGTATTATTGAAATGAAGGAAAGTTTTGCTTCTATTACTTTCCTCAGCACAACAGAAAGACAATCCTAATTGTCTTTTCAGTCTGGTTCTATCCTGAAAGCAGGTTCTTACAGATTTTGAATGCTTCTTACAGATTTGGAAGCATTGTTAGTTTTTTTCTGAAAGAGTAGATTGGGCTATCCCTCCCTTTACGGTAGTATTTGGCAGTTTTCTTTACAAGTGTACAGTTCCTTTATAAGATGGTTCAGAGTCCATGTTTTTTCTTACCTAACATTGCTTTAAGTGAGAGAGCACAGTTTATTTGTGGTCTCTAAGGGGAAGGTATCTAATGGAAAAACTTTGTAGCCTGGAAGACATTAAAAATGTTTAACTATAATAGTGACTTCACAACAGTTTATTATATCTCTACTTTTCTGCCAAGGGCTAAGTCACCCAAGGGCACTTCATAAAAACTGATGATCTGAAGCTGACATTGCAGACAGACTTACCACCTTATCTCCAGGTTAATGTGATAGTATTGGCCAGTACTTAAAATCATGCCTGACAACAATGTCCGTGAATCATCTGCCAAGGCACTGAGCAGGTTTTACTTCAGTATTTTTCTCATTATAACAAGGATTGCCGAGAAATTTCCTACTTAGAACAGAACTGCAAAGTAAAATTATTTTTTCTTAATAAGGGTAAAAAATATAATTTCCTATGAAAAAAATAAATGTATAGTAGAACTACAGTTAGTATTTATAATATACTGTCTGGATTTTCTTCAAATACAAACTTTTCTCTGTTGTTCTTATGCAGTTATCATTGTCATCTTTTATGGGATTATGAAAGACCAGAGTAGCTTTTGTAG
Source organism: Anabacerthia variegaticeps (assembly GCA_035583185.1). Classification (NCBI taxonomy): domain Eukaryota; kingdom Metazoa; phylum Chordata; class Aves; order Passeriformes; family Furnariidae; genus Anabacerthia; species Anabacerthia variegaticeps. Next base: position 20,189,843 of record JAWWEW010000041.1, read on the forward strand.
CTAATAATGAACAACACAGAATCACTCAGAAATTGCAGATTTTTCCTTTGTATCTATAGGGAACAGAGATCCTTAGTGATATAATTTCATGGTTCCTCAGTTTTCTGATTTCTTTGTTAGGACTATGACATATTAAGAAGTTTATTGTGCTCCAACAGGGCATCATGATGAGAATTCAAAAGTAGGGTGGAAATGTCAAAAACAAAAAAAAACAACAAAACCCAAACAAACTCAAGAATATTCAAGCATGAGGCAATTAATATTTTTGCCTTGGTTTTAAACTCAAAATGTATATCAAATATTTTGTTAGAGTCTGCATTATGCTATCAGTTGAGCCACATTGCACACACTGTTGAATCACCACATGGCATATTGGTGTAGAGGCTTCTGTCTGTTAAAGTAGGTGACACAAGGCTAATCCTATTGTCATTCCTCTTTTCGTGTCCAGACTTACTGTTTATTTTCTAAAAAGGTGTCTGCTACATATTGGTTACTTTTATGAGAACAACGTTTCAGGAATATTATGTTGTTTTTACCGCCTACTCCTAAAGTTAGAAAATCAACATGAAACAGCCATACTTGGCTATAATTAAAAGCAACTAAAGCCAAGGGTCCATCTGATAGATGTTCTTTTTCGACCTAGTACTTTTAAGATAATTACTTTGTTTTCCTTCTAATACTAAATCAATATAACAATGATTTTTATGTTGTTTCTTTCCTTCCCCAGATGTACATCCAGACAACAACACTTACTATCTCCATGAGTTTAAGTGCTTCTGTGTCTCTGGGCATGCTCTACATGCCCAAGGTTTATATTATCATTTTTCATCCAGAGCAGAATGTTCAAAAACGGAAGCGGAGCTTCAAGGCTGTAGTGACAGCTGCTACAATGCAAAGCAAACTGACCCAAAAAGGAAATGACAGACCAAATGGCGAGGTCAAGACTGAACTGTGTGAAAGTCTTGAAACCAACAGTAAGTCATCTGTAGACTTTCCCATGGTCAAAAGTGGCAGCACGTCATAATAGACGTACGTTCACAAGAATGCACTTTCTTTTAATAATAAACTTCATTATTTTTGTTGCTTGTTCTGCATGAATCCAGAGATGTGTCAGAATTCATGTACTGCTGAATGCAGGAATGTCTACAGTTGTTTCAAAGAAATTGATTTTCACAGGAGGCTAGTAAAGAAATAAAAAAGCACAAGCAGATTTTGAAAAGCCACATCTTTTAAAAATAATTTGTTTTAGCTAGTGCTAATTTGCTGTGTTGTGCATTGCTGTGCCAGTTGTGGTATGTCCTGACAGTTCATGAGGTGTATTTATGGTCATCATTGTATATTCAAAACTCAAAGGCTGTTGAAAAAAATATAATGAAAACAGTTAAACATTGTTTTTATTTTGCAGTTGATATGGAGGTGAAAATAATGCTTTTTACCCTTCCACTTAACTCAATATTTGTCAACTTGTTCATTTATCACAGCTCATGACTAACACTTCCCAGAATAATGCTTCTCATCCAGGTTTTTGCTGTGGTCTTACTCATCTTGGTACAAAATGGTGATAGTTCATATCAAGCTTAATCATTATATGTTTTTATATGTCATGGGTTTGTAATGGGAAAAAATTTCTTTTCCATGTCAGGAAAGTTCTTGAATCTTTCTACATCTCTGAGTTGCTCTGGTATAGAAGAAAACAAAGGTTATAGCTTCCATCCTGCCACGTGACATACCATCTTATAAACTGGACTTCATAGTAACAATAATAATCAAATATGAGTAGAACCATTAACTTTACCCCCAGTATTTAGCAATGGAGAATTATTTTCTATTAAGCAGTTAGAGGTCACATGGGATGGACAGCAGCTGTTACAGTTAAGTTTTTCAGTCAGTTTACTAGATATGACATGGTTTATTTTTAATTTTTATTACTTTTTGATGGTGTTGACTGGTGATTAAATAGTACTATTTTGGTTGAGCCCATTAAGACAAGGCAGTACCAAGTTTGCAGAAAAATATTTTGCTTATTTATGAAAATTGAAAACCCTCACTGAATTCAATCAGAGTTTGCCAGATTGAAGGCTATGTAATAGTCCTTAAGTCTACCATACTATAGTTGCTAATGCATGGAGGATACTGAGTACAAACTATTTCACTTGAAAAACTCATCACCCTTCAAAATGCATAAAACTGCTAGAGTGAGCTATGGGCTTATACAGATTCAGATTCTGACCTATAGCAAAGGACAGAAAAAGAAAGGCATAGAAATTCCTTGTGGATCAAATAATAACATAGGAATAAGCAGAACTCAATAATTTTGCAAATCTTCAGAAGCCACCAAAAGAAAACTCAGAAGGAAAAGAGAGGTGCATTTTGATGAGTCTGCAAAATTATAAACTTCTGAGGAAAGGAAAAAGAAGGGTTTTCACAGTAGGGTGAGAAGGAGTGTAAATAAGAAAGTCTTGGGTGTCTGATGTTTTTCTACTGTACCTAATTAAGAAATGCTCAGTCTGGTATTCCTTAAACTATGACTATGCATAATTCATGGCAACAGCTGCTATTGGAAGCAAGTCTGCTTCTTCAGTAGTGCATATATTCAGGGCAATGCTTATTTACTGTACTCTAAGCCTTATTTTAACAGTAACAGATCTATATAATTCTGAGCTCACTAGGAGTATGTCCTGACTAGGCAAAAATTCAGTCATTTGCACTCCAGAGAGCTCTCCCTATGGAATTGATCTCTAGGCCTCAAGGTGGGTTTTATCTCTTCCATGAAATACTTATCAAAATTTATGGAGGTTCCTGTCAATTATTAGTGCACAGTGTCACATAAGTCCTTTTCTGTAGGCCAACGGTAACAACTTCTCACCATAGCAAAATTTCTTGTTTCACTGAGGTAGACCTTTCTTTTCAATGATAGCATATGAGTCTGATTGCAAAATATTGATCTACTCCTAGCATACCAGAAGTAGGTAGTGAGTGTTTCCCACCATTTACCAAGAACCAATACTGGTAGTGATAGCAACACCGTAACTCTGTGAGAAATAGGGTGAGACAGTCAGAGAATTCCTATTTCTTCCCATCCAGACACAACTCTTCTCTATCTAGTTTGTCTCATTCCATGTAACACACTTTATTTTATGTTGTCTTCCCTAGGAATACATTCATGAGTTTTTGTTGTTGTTGTTGGGTTTTAATGTGGTTTGTTTATTTATTTGAGCTTTTGTTTGTTCGGGTTTTTGTTTTGGGGTTTTGGGGGGTTTTGGGTTTTTTTTGGTTGTTTTGTTGTTTTTTTTGTTTCCTTTGGAAATAGATCCATATTCAGTGGAAAACAAAGAATTTCTGGGAAACAGGATTAAAAACTCATCCAGGTGCAGTTACAGAAGGCATAGCAATGACAAGTACTTTAAATGCATATATGTCAGATCACAATAATCTTTCTAAATTGTTTTAGATCCTCATTTTATTCTTTTCCTTTCTGGCTTGTTCCGACAGCAAAGTAGCAACTGGAGCTATAAAAGAGAGTTCATTCCCAGAAATATTTTGAGCCAAGTCTGTTACTCTTTCTGGCCGTCTATGCTTGCCAAGTGTGGTTCATGTTATTAGTGTGAAATGCTAACAGTCTTAAAGAGCAGGACACCAGCTGCTGAAGCTTTCAGATCCCCAAACAGGAACTCCAGGCTTATTCCACTGAACTATAGAGACATGTGCAATATTTATCAAGTTTAAAAAAAAAGTAATCATTGTTTGGAGATGAATTAGACTTAATACATTTCAAACTACTATCTACACTAACTTCCCGCGCTGTCATTTTTTAAAGTAGCAACACTCAGAACTCAAAAGGAAATTTTTTTCTTGATCAATTCTAGATTAATTATGTTAAAACTATTTAATTCTCAGATATACAAGAAAGTTACAGCAATTTAACAAGGTACTCTATATCAGCTGAGGTATAGTAACTACTATTTTTGTATTCTGAGCTTCTTGCAAATGTCCTCACATAATTCAGCTTACTGAGATGTGATAAGTCTGATTATGTTACATTGCTGTGGGCTAAAAACATGCACAAGTAAAGTTATCAGAGAACTCAGCTCATACAGGATAATGTGGTAAGCTAGCTTAACCTGCTCATGTATCTGAGCCTATTTTCAGGGAAAGGGAAAAAATAAACTCTGATCCTTCTGTCCTTTTGTTCCCAAGTGTGCAGAGTTTGCAGATGTGCATTTATTTGTTATTTTTTAGCTGGGAACAAAATCCTTTTATACTTTAAAAACTTGGTGCCATTTCAGCAGTCCTGTGTTATTTTCAGTAGGAACTTAACGGGCCAAAGGAAAAATAGAATCCTCTCAGAAATCCAGCTGTGGGAGCATGGGAGAGTTCAGATGGGAGCAGTACATCCCATCTGAAAGATCTGGAAGATGTAAATGAGGCTATATTTGCTTCAAGTGTCCCAATACATGCAAATAAAGCTTTTTCATGTTGGTGCTCAAATACTATGATTGTGTGAAAGACTTGCGTCGTGTGCCAAAAGCAATCCTTTCATGAATTAGCTTTTCCACACACAAAGTATTAGAGCTACCTGTGGAAATGAAAATAAGAAATATTATACTTTGAAGCTTTCTCTTGATTATTCATTCTTACATATACATTCTTAGAGAACAAAGATTATAGTGATATTTGAACTGTAATGGTTCTGTTGTGTCTTAAGAAATGACAAATGCAGTATTAGAATCAAATTGCTCAGAAAACCAAAGAAAAGTTAGTTCTTTATACTAACTACTATTAGTTTGCACCAATTTTAATGATCCTTTATTTAGTTTGATGCAGAAGAGAGAAACTGTCATCTCTTACTTTCTGTAGTCTGTTCTTCACAAATCATGAGATTGTTTGGCTGAATTTAGGAGTTAGCATGAAGAATGCTTTTTCTATCTATCTGAGCAGTTCTCAGCAGATTGTAAATAGAGAAAAAGAAACTGAAGGAAGGAAGAAAGGTATGGGAGTAGAATTTTTGAATCTATAGATGAGGCAACTTTTTTACCATCAAATTATTTTCATTTTGCCAGCTGCAGTCTTCACTATCATAAACAGAAAATGTCAGTACCAGATGGAATATAAAACATATTTAGAAAAGCAAATTCCTTTTTATGCAGTGTAACATAGATATTATTATAGAGACAAAAAAAGAGACTCAGTCCCCCAGCAGTCTGATTTTCCATGTACCCAACAGATATAAAGTTCGAGAACTGTAAGACCTGATGTTCCCACTTCCCTCCTCTACATCAGCTTTGAGTGATATCACTTGAGTCGTATTTTTGTAGCATATTTTTAATATTTTTTTATAGCAAAGGGATAAGATGTAAGGGCTAGAACCTGACATAAACTTTCATTAAAAAAAAATAATAGTTTTTAATTTTTACAATAGTAAGGGTGTTTAGCTTTCTCAATATACTGCCTCATTCTGGGCAAGGGGTATCAGCTTTTCTCAAAACAAGACACAATCAGCTGACCATCAGGATAAGAAGACCATAGTTATTTCCAGATAATACATGCTGTAGGGACTAGCTACACAGTTTCACTAATTTGGAGAGATGTTTCCTAGATTAGGCTTTGCTCCTTTCAAGGAGCATAAGTCTTCTTCTAGGTGGACAAACCACCATTAGCTGCAAAGTTGTCTTTCACCAGTAGAAGATAAAGAAAAATCCAATCTCTAAAGTAAAAAATGTCTATATAGAACTCAGCCAAAAGAATACCAGACGCTGAAATTCTCTTGTGGGTATGCTGAAACCACTCATCGTTGTTCCTCTCTGCTGACCTCTGCTTTCCCAAGTCATAAACAAAGTAAGTTGTCATCATGAGCACAGGACTTGAGATCCAGTTTACTCACCACTAATATACATTCTTAAGTATTCTTACTTTATCCCATGAACATGGACCATATTGTTTGGAATTATAGCAGGACACTGTCTGAGTTCAAATGTTAAAATATGTTTGGGTTTTTTCCCTTCTCTCTTGAGTCTAAAAATCCTGAACTTTTTTTTTTGTTGTTGTTTGTTTGGTTTTTTTTTGTTTTGTTTTGTTTTTAATTTACAGCCTCCTCTACCAAGACAACCTATGTCAGTTACAGCAATCAGGCAAACTGAGCAGGGATGAAATTCACTGGAAGATCTGCAGGATTGGATCTTGCAAACATAGACTTTACCACCACCAGAATTCAGTCTTGAAAATGTCAATAGACTACATTCAAATCAATAGTCAGTCTCCTAAAGAACAAGGAGTAAACAAGAGGCAAAAGGCAAAAAAAGACAGGGGAAGGAAAAGTCCAGTATTATAACATAGACACAGAGTGTCAACTTCTGAACTGTTCACTCACAAAAGGAAGCAAATCACAAAAGGAAAACAAATGCTAGCTTGTGAAAAAAAATGCTGTTGAAATAAATCATGTCTGATGTTATATTTGTAAGTACTTTTTTGTGATTGTGACAATTTCCTTTCCTGTCCTACATTGTTCAACTCGTAAAAGAAGATGAGTTTGTTTCTTGTGACGGCTGACTGAATTAAGTCCTGGGTTATGCTAAAATAAATGCAATGGTCAACGCATGCTAATTTTTATACAAAATAATTTATTTCTAATAATAAAGGAATGTTTTGCAAATGTTGAGACTTGTTTTGTTGCAGTTTTAAGGAGAAAAAAAAAGTCCTTACACTGTTGTCTATTGTTTGTTTAGAATGTGCAGTAAAGGTGGGTGTACAAATAAAATAATAATCATGGCATCAGAAGAATGCAGTGTAAACTCTAAGCATGTGTGTGTGTGTGTATGTGTGCACCTGTGTGTGTACATACATGCATGCCTGCCTGCCTGTGTGTGTGTGTGTGTACTCTGCAGCGTGTGAACTTATTTGTTCAAAGCTTTGTGACTATATTTTCTAATGAAAGGATTTTTTTCTCCCTTCTTACCCTCAAAGCAAATGCATTTTATATGTTTGTAAAGTGAAGGAGTCCTGACAGTAATTATTTTGTATGATTGTATTATATTTTTGAATCTCCACTAATAATTTTGATCCTTTTCATTTCTGGAACTTACAGTTTGTAAGACTTTATGACAGCTAGACTGGATTAAGCTGAAAGTCTATTCAGCTTAATATCCTGTCTCTGACAGGGTAATGTAGCAGATGCATATTTCAATAAAGGTGACTTTGAAATAACAGAAGAGAAATCAATGGAGAATTTGGAAAGCAGCAGCCTAGTGAATATATGTACTATTGCCTTATAAACAGTTACAAATCAAAGAAATGTATGTCCACCTCCAATCTTCACATCTTCTAACCCCCATAATTGTTTGAGTGTTAGAAATGATTATGCAAAGAGAAGGAGAAATTCCAAATAGATATCTATCCTGTTAATAAACCCTTCCAAAGAATTTTAAAAATACAGCTAGGGAGTGTCCACTTTTTTACTATACTTTAAGACTTTTTTGCTCCATACAGTCCTTATCATTCATCAAGTTGATGGGTCTTCACATTCAGCTGACTATTGAATGTTATGTCTCCTGACTTTGCTGGATGGCTCCTTGTGCTTTTATCCTCACAGCAGCTGTATTTTTATAGCATATATTAAGAGAATTGTGGGGGGTCCTAAATTACATGAATGAAATTTGAAGTATCTGAAACTGAATCTCTTTCTATTACAACGTTTAAATTCAAGCACACTCAGCAACTGCACGACATTTTCAAAACATTTGATAAAACAGACTCAGTTTTCCCCAGAAACTAGATGTCTGCATTATTATCTGATGATTCCTGTGGTATAGTGAGGTACTGGGTGTTTGTATGTGTGACATTTTGTGTGAAATTTTCTTTTTTGACTATGCCACAAGCACATCAAAGCCAAACTTATAAACTAACATATGCTTACTCTTAAATATATAGGTAATGCAGGTAATACAGTGAAACCTGCAAAAAAAAAAATAAAATAAATCATAAATAAAGCAGTTTTAGTTCTGTTTTGTTAGCTAATACCTCAAAAAATTGAAGTTTTCTTGTGAAAATGGATTTATTAGATCAATAGTCTAACAAGACAGACTTTCATGTCTGGGATGGGTTTCTGAGAAGAGTAACAAGGAGAATCTGTTTTATCTGACATTTTGACACAGTTTCTTTTCAAGAAACCTTTGAAAAGTTTAATTTTCAATCCAGAAAAAAAAAAAAATAAATATTTTGAAATATCTATACATAATAACATGAACATAACAGTATGCACTTGAAAAAGCAGTACATGGAAATTGTCTTTAAAGCACATTTCATATCCACATTAATGCATTTTATATACACATAAAGATTAGTATGATATATAACTGTCTTTCAGTATCACAGTAGCCCAAAGAAAATGTTATTCTGAACAGATTTACCAAGACCAATATATGCTTTTTTTGGTTGAACAGTAGGTTAGAAACAGAGTGCAAATTGTTCTGCTCATTTTCTATATAATTCTGTCAGAAACATGGAATATATTAAGGATATAAGTCCCACTGGTATTAATGTAACAAATAAATGAGCACACAATATGAATTACATAACAGCACTGGTGTAGAGGTTTCACTTTGATAGCGTAGTTTTGTGCAGTTCATGCAACTGCACAGAATCGTCTGCTCATATTTCACAGACATTCAGGAGCTGAGAACTTGAAGCTTAATAACTAAACTTTTGTATTGGCACAGTTACTTTTCCTCATCTAAAATTATAAAATGCCTGTATTGTACAAACTTAGGCCTTAGTTCCAATCATGGAGAAGCACACTATTCAATTGCTATTACTGGTCATTTTTGTGTGATTATGCTGAAACAAATCCATCAGGACACACAACTTTGTTTTCTTGACATCAGAAATAAGTCCTTAATGTCGTTTTGTGACTGCAGGATAGATACAATGAGATCTGAATGACTCTATGTATCAGGTCAATGAACCAGAAATTAAACAGAATTTATAGACTATTCTTTAACTGTTCTATAGAAAGAGTAATGAGGCATTTCGTCAAAAATCCCCTTTTGCAGAAATGCCTGAATAGCAATTTACACAGGTGGGTTTTTAACTGACACCATTACCTCTCTTCCAATTAATAGGTAATTTTTATTACCCAAAATGGAAGCAAATTAAGTAAAGTATTCCTAACATATCCAGTTTGAAAATCTATTGCATTGGGAGGGAACGTACTCATTTATGCATGTACTTAAAGGCAGAATGTGAAAGCAGAAGACATAGAATGGTGGATGGAGCAGAAGCTTATGGTTTGAAAATGTACATAAATGAACCAATATATGTCACCATTACATCAGCCGTTAAGTAAAATGATATCACTACACTTTCAAGTAACTTATGTGCTGTGGGGCATCATTTAGACATTACATATGTATCTACAAATTCTGATTAAATTTTGAAAAGCAAGATTCAACGACAGAAGAGGTAAGCAGTACTTTTCCAGTTTCAATGGTATCTAATCTAATGGCACCATTAGCACTTGATACTGCAATTGTTTGCATCCAGAAAACAGCATTGCATTTTTTTATATGCATGTCTCACTGGCTGTGGATTATTACCTCCTGCAATCTAAATGTGAAGTGGTCTTTTTCTCTGCAATAAGTGATTGCTTTCAGAGTTTTCCCCTGAAATTTCAGTAGCTAATAGGAGACTAAGGTAGATGTATCACTAATCCTTATTATGTTCGTGGGAAAGTAAATTATTGTGATTAATGGGATATGACAAGTACAAGAAGGAGCATATCTTGTCTTTGGACTGCATCCTGTACTTCTGAATATATGTAAGTTGTATTGTCTCCTTTTAGCTTCCTACTTAGCTTAAAATTTAGTTTCTTATTTGGCTTAAATTTACTAGTAAGATCACGAGAGTGGCAAAAGACATTTGGTGGAAATAAACTGTTGTATCTGTATAATGAAAACAAGCTGGCTGATGTGAAAGACAAATTCATCTGGAAACATTTTGATTATGATAAAGGAAATCGAAAACTTTAGTAACTATTAAGTTTTATCAGGAAATTAACTACAAATGAGGAGTGTGCTCAGCTTCTTTCACTGAAATCTTAAGATTTTCAAAGTTTTTCTGTAAAAGGTTGCTGCAGAATATTTTGTATGTTTTATGAATTTTGATAACTCTAAATTCTTCCATCATGTTGAAACGCTAAGCTAATGGAGTGCAATACTTCTTCTCATTTGACATTACAGTATGACAGCAGGTGGTTAGTTCCCAGAAACTTAATATTAGTGGCACAGCAGCAGGGAAGAAAAAACAGCAGTGTCCCCAAAAGCTAAAACAATGTTCGAAGTACAGTAAGATGCACACTATCCTGAATTACAAACAAAGCTTCTGTTTGTATTACACAAATGACTTGTCTCTTGGTAGAAATGAAGCAATATGACATGCAGAGGAGTATGAACATAAAAAAAATAAAATAAAAAAAAGAGTAGTGACAGAATCACAATTACCTACAACCCTTCCAGAAGCAGCATCGAATTTTGAAAAGTTACGCTGTTGATGGACTGTATCAGCTCCAGAGAGTCCACACTGTCAAAGGCACATGCCATTCCAAGAGTGTGTTAATCTTGTATACTCCACAGAATTGCAGTGAGAAAACATGACAAAATAATGAATGGGAACCATCAAAGTTAAGGTTGCATGCAGTAGCAAACAAGAACATACACTCATATGAGTGTAAATAGTATGATTGTGCCTCAAGAATATGCACAAATTCTGCAAATACCTGCTCATACAAGTATTTTAACATTTTATTCACAAGGTGTAGGCTGTGATCAAAGGCTGCACCATAACATAACAAATAAGACCATATCTGACTTTCTGCAGATGAATTAGCTCGTTCTCTTTTGTTAATGACTAATTCAGTGCTGGGATTTCAGAAAAACTCTGGAGCTTTCCTGGCCTGTCACAACCAAGTCTGAGAGGGAACTAGTCACTGTTTTCCAAAATAAAGGGAAAGATTTCTTGCAAAATCGAAATTTTCTCACTTAAAATAACTTTAAATTTACAGGTCGTCAATATATTAAACATACCCAATTGAGTATGCCTGATAGCTTTAATTACTATCTGTTAGAATTATGTTGTTTCTTCTCTTTATTGGTTAAATGTAGAAGAAAGACAGATGTAGAAACACATACCCTGGCCAATACAAGCATTACAAAGTGTCTTGCTAACACAGTGTCATCTAATATCTGCAACACTGCAAGTGCACTAACTTCATCCTGATCCGAGACTAAGGAAAACTTGAATTGCATGGCTGGTGTCACTTCCTGGTTCATGCACATGTGTCTTGGAGGCTCTTTGAATAAGTGACAAGCCAAAGTTTAGCACTGTTCTGCAAACTTTTTCTGCAAGATTGATGTCATTAAGAATTGTTATGTATAATGCTAGTTTGAAAGCCTTTTTTTGCTTCCTGTTTACCTGATGCAGCATATGCTCTGTTTCTGGAAGCCTACTGTACTACCCAAGTAGGCTGCAGTGTCTCTGCTGTCTTTGTGATCATTATCACATCAATATCAAATAAGTACAACCTTTCATAAAATATTTTTATTTAATTTACAAATTTTAGTTTTCCTAGTCTTGCTAGAGAGTTGATGAACTTTCCAGTTGACACAGTTTGATTTCACTTGATTTCATCTTTCTTTGATACCACTTCTAGTAGGTCTCCTGTGCTCCCTTTAGAGTGCTTTATCCAAGTATTGCCTTTGGTATCATGAAAGAAAACATATCAATGGAGTAAAGCTATGGTAAAAAAACTAACAAAAATGAGGAATAAGAGCATGAAAGCTGCTTAAAGAAAGTAAGACGACTCCGGAAAACATTCCTGGTTAGAGACACTACTGATTGCTTTCTTTTGGGGAATGGAATAACCATATCTAAAGACAGATTCCACAGGCTGCTGCTGGAAGTCTGCCTCAGTGGCTGTTTTCTTAGAAAATCTTAATAAATGGATTAGACTTTGAATGCTATCTATATTTTTTATAGAATTTTAATTTAATTTTTTTTTTTTTTTTTTTTTTTTTTTATTAAATAAGAGTGAACATGTGAAAGCAAATATTGGAAATGGATATGATATACTGAACTACCAAACTTTTGGGGACTTGCTTTTTGGAATAGGGTCAGAAATGAAGCTATCCATACTTATATTTATCTGTCCATTTCTTTACATATCTCACATCATGCAGACTGTAAAGAGTAAACCTCTTGCTTGTCTACTCTTTTTAAATCAGAGATGCACTTCTTCCAGTGTGTATAATTCTGGGAGGATACAGAGCTGTAAATATAAAAATCCATATATTCTGCCCTAGCTTCACATAGTTTTTCATCATAAGTGATAAACATTTCTGAAAACAATGTTGTTTATTTCTTCATTTCTATACTTCATACTCTTATCTGAAAGCACAGACCCAGTTGCAATCATTTTGATATAGAGGTTATCATTTCTTGTGAGAGCTTCTATTCTTTGTCACCATCTGCAGTGTGATCCTGAACAAGGAATGACAGAAAGATTAGTTTTATATGAAATTCAGGATATTTTTTACTGAATGACAGCTATGAAGCACACCATTTGCAAGATAAAATAACGATAATGTGATTATTTGAAATGCCAGACTGATGGTACTTTATAAATTACTGCCTAAAGCATTGAAAGTTTAGGGCTGATGCCTTGAAAGTGTCTCCTAGAGGTAGTTTCAAATGTCAGTGTTTCAGAACCTGTTTCTTCACTTAAGAAAAATGAGCTGTTACTTCAAGAAACAGACTACATATAAAACTAGAAAAGAAAGAAACAAGAACAGTGGCAACAACATAAATAGTATAGGTGAAAGAAAGGAACCACTTGTTTTCTTAGAAGGTCTGATAAATTCAGTGAATTTTATAGTTATGTGTATGGCTTTGCCAAGAAAACAGGATTGAGATAGTATAGATAATATGCTCATGAAAAGTAATCACACCATGCTTTCAGTTTGTTCTACATACAGAGCAGAGCTACACATACTTAAAGGCCTATGGCTTCCTCCATGGTGTTTTTTTCTTGAAAGAATCATTCTCATGATCACTTTGTAATAAGCCTCCTTAAAATACATCATGCTTTGCTTTCAAGAAAAAGGAGGATCAGCCTTTCATAGGCAGATGACCTCTTTTTAATGAATCCTGTGTGTCCACTTGAAGGAAGACATACCCTCAAGGCAGGTGCTTGTACTTTTTCCATCACTGGATACTACTGTATACCTCTTAGCACCGAGACACCTGACACAGCTCCTGACCTATGTTTGATGAGGTCGTGCTTGGAAGCCAGGTTTTCTCTAAGCAACATTAATGACAGCAGAATGTTTTCTGTGGTAGGAAAACATTACTGAAACTATTTCCCATCTGTGTGAATTTCCTGTAGATATAAAGTCAGGGATCAAAGACAGACCTTTTCTGGAGAGCAAAAGTGTAATGTCAGCTTTCCTGCGTGGTACAACAGAGTTGAGCTACCAGCTGCCAGGGCCAAAGGGCTGGTGTGCTACTGATGCAAATGAGACTCACAGCTCTCTGGTGTGGGAAAGCCACATAACTCATGCGAAAAAACCCTTGCATAACATGGGATTTGCAGCACATCCTGATGGAGGATGTAGATGTTACTGTTTATCCAGTAAAGTGACAGTAACAAGTAGATAGCAGGTTTTTCTTTCAGTTAAATAAGAAAATTTCCAATAAATAAGCCCCTCCAACCTCACATGGGAGTTTATGAAGTTAATTTTACAATAAATAATCTCACAGTTGCTTGTAGACCTTAAACTGGAGAGGCTGGTATCAAGTTATTTTCAAGGTTCCAAAATATGTTTCACTCAGGTTTGTTTTCCACTGAAAGCTGAATTTGACAACAATCAAATAAGCAATACACAGCCAGGATTGCAAGTTTTACATGGGGTAGACCCAGTAAGACTTTCAGAACTCCCACAGCACTCCCACACGTCACACCCTGGAGCCCCAATCCAGCCCCAGATAGGCTGGAAAACCGTAAGTCTTGCCTGGGGGTGGGAGCTGTGGCAACAGGGGGCCAAAGCACATAAAAGTAGCACCATATGCTGCCATCATTCTGGACTCCTGTAGCTGGATTTACACTGGATCTAGGGGTGGTAGTTATAATATTCTTTTTTTCTCTCTCTTTAATTAATTCTTCTTCTTTTCCTAATGCCCTTTCTCAATATTTTGAGTAACTTAAGACTGGGTCAGTTGGGTTTTGCTAAGTTGTGTGGGTTAGCATGTGCTTTGAGGAATGCTTTATTTTGATTGAATGTTGCCCTTAAACTTTGGTGAAGTTCCCTTATTGACTAAAGTTTACCAGTAAAATTACCTCTTGAGAAAATGTGTGCAGCATTTCTCCTTTTCTCTCTTTCTTAACATCTTAAAAGAAACTGAAGGGTCTTCTAATAAATTCAGTGTGTGAATTTTTTGAGCCTTGTGTATTTTTAAAGCAAAACCCCTTCAATGAACTCATAGCTCAGAGCCTGGGGTCTTGCACCAGGTATCCCTGGTTTCTTTTCTCATATAAAATGCAAATAACAATGTGCTGACACGCAAAGAGATCAAAGTATTCCATCAGCCAGATCTTCACTGAAAAAAATAAATGAATCTATGGAGGTACTATTCCTTCACAGATGAAAAGAAAAAAAAAGAAGGGGGGGGTGTCAAAATCTGCAGTAAGATAAAACAATTTATCCAGCATTCTGCAAAAATAAATTAGTATATCCTACGAAGAATTGCTGGCTGTTGGCATTTTGTACATGATAATTTCCATATTTTAGTTAAAATACTGCTGAACCTGATGAATATTTTAATCACAATAGAATAGCAACATTTTTTTCTATTCTAGTTGTACTCCTTACTTACAAACCTTTAGCTTATGACAGCAAGCAGACACTAACAGAAGCCCAATATAGGCAGAAGTCAATCCACATGAAGCTGAAAAATTTTAGACAGGTATTTCCCTGTGTGAAAGGATCAAGTTAAACTAGTATGTGCAAGTCAGCCCTTAGAGCCCCCTCCAACAGAATATGAGTTTAGTAATATCAGAAGCTGGTGAAAGTCTCCATCATCACGTTAAAATGTTTGGTTCCGGTAATAAGTCCCCAGTCTGCATGCCCAGAAGCTGGCCAAAGAACATAAATCCATATAATCTGTTCTACAAAATACAGTCTATAAGAAGTTTAAGAGGTGCATCAGATGCTGCATGCACAGTTCATACCATTGAAATACAATCATTTATCTTTTTGACCTAGGTGATCATGGTTGGAATACTGTAGCAGGATGATATATTCTAATTATTAGCATTTAAGAATTTGAAAGCTGTGTAGTTTGCATTTCATGAGCAGTATCTGAAGAAGGCACTTAGGTTCACAGAAAGTATATCCAGAGGAGCACAACTGGTGAGTCATCCTTAAAGAAAAGGGTAGAAGTACTGAGGCTCTCAGATCACTTGTCATTGATCAGCACTGCTGTAATGTGTCAATTTCAATACAATTTTTGAGAACAAACTGGGATTTTACTTGAATTTGGAAGCATTCTATCACTCTCCAAACTACCGGCTACACCACTAGCCTGCAACTGAGATGCATCCCGTTTGTAAAACTCCCTGTGAGTAATTCACAGAAAACAGGAAAGAAGTGATTGGCAAACATCAACTATATTTGGTAATTGTGCTATCTGGTTAGCTTGCCTGTAATCAGAAATGCGGAGAGAACCCAGGACTAAAGAATTTCTCCAATGAAATACTGTATGGTTGGTCTAGAGGCGTCTGCCTGCCTGTTTGTTTAGAGCAACTCAGACTAGTCAGGCCAGGGCGATCTACCTGCAGCAGACATTTATTAATTGACCTTGTCACAGTAGTCTGTGTTTTGATATAAACCACTATCTTGACTACAATATGCATCTCAGATCTGCTGGTGTATTGAGCACAATCAAAGTCTAAGAGATCTGAAGCTTAGCAACTGAAGGCATTTCAACCTTCAGGAACTTATTTCTATTCAGAGCTCCTATGTCCCCCAGGGAGCCATCCAGTGTAATTGTTTTTTGAATGGCTTCAGTGATTTTTCCTTAATAATAATGCCCACTAGGCTGCTCCATGCACTTCAATTTTTTTCCATGAAAAAGTTCTTCATGGCATCTGCTTGAAGTTTGCTTTTTTTTTTTTTTTTTTAAATTTTTTTTGTTTCCTGTTATTTCTAGAAGCTAAGAAAAATTGAAACTTTTGATTCTGTGTATATGTCACTTCATGTTACTGTACGTCTCAGTATCATAGTTAAAGCTGATGAGCTAATGTTCATAGTTTAGTGTAGAAGCCAATATGACATTATTTGCCAATGTCTGTACATGTACAATGTATGGCTGATGGTAGTTTTTGATTATGATTTACTGAGAAGTCTTCTATAGATATCACTTATGAACAATGCTAAGCACTAGATTCTTCTCACTGTGAAGTTAGTCCAAGGTTTTCTGTAAGATACTGGTGTGTCCTGAAAGTTGAGGGCATTTAGTTCTCCCTGAAAGATCTAGGAGGCTACAAATTTAATAGGAAGAGTATAATTTCCATGTCACTAAATTACCACTGCCTAAAAAAAAAATAATCTTGGCTATTATAATTGTCTGCCACATCCAGTTCCTGAACTGGTATTTTCTGAGAAATAGGAAGAGAATGAATAGCTGAGAGCTGTGATGAAGATTATGACTTGGCCACAGTGCCTAGTACCTGTAGCAATGCCAGAGAGCTATGTTACTTTGAGGCAAATGCGCAAAGAAAAATAGGTGTTACAGTGCTGCATTCAAAGGATCAGATTGAAAATTAAAATCCACTAAAACCCAGTTCAGCGTCCAACTTGGTTTTAAATGGCCCTGAACTGGAGTGAAGCTCTTCATTGACCACAAAGTGAAGTTAAACCAGCAGCATTTCACCAGAAATAGTTCAGCTAAAATCATGATGATCCCAAGGGCAGATGTTTTGGGTGCTTTTGTTGTGGGTACATGTACTTCTATGCACATATGAATTTACCAGGGCCTTGAATGTGAGTCTTCCTACATTTTTCAGCTGGTCTTTGTCCTTCATTCTCCACTTCAGAAAGCTCTCCCCAGCCTCCTCAGGCTCAGGCTGCAGTTTCTCTCCAGTTCATCAATCCTGAATAACAGACACAGGGAGAGGGGTGGAAGGAAAGGGACTGGACCAAATGGTGCCCATTGTCTGCACTGAAGAAGAGTTGAAAGCTAACATTTGCTCTACTGTAGAACTCCTTGCAGTTTGAATTGTAGGACTTTCCAATAGGACTGATTTGAAGGAATTTAAAGTTAATGAATCAGCTAATGAGCCATTGATTACCTGAAATTAAAATAAATGATAGCAAGTTCAGGTACATATGAATCTCTACAAGAACTCAAAAAAAAAAAAAAAAAAAAAAAAGTCTCGGTCTATATGTTGGTTTGGCCTGAAGACACTCTGTTATATTGTGTAGTGTACAGACTCCGAACTAGACATCCAGGTTTCCAAACACTGTCCTTGACTCACACAATCCTGAGCACATGAGGAATAGATCACAAACCCCTTTCAACCTCAGAACCTAATAACACAAACCAGATCTTGTTTCTTTGATAAATACTCTTATGAATAAATGTCCAAAGACATTTTAGTTAGACAATCCCCTCTTCTGCAAAGTACCTATAGCTGTGTAGCAAAAATACTGTCATTTAGGACCAGCAAGTACAGAAAGAGCATGGAAGTGTGCATCTCCAAAGTTGTTGACACATTCCTTGAGGAAACCTCTCTGACAAACAAAGATTTTCTGAGACATTCCTTTATCAACTCTGTATTTGTAATATGTAGCAAATGTTCAGCAATACAAATCCTATAGAGAAGCTGTAAAATTGTGTTTTAGTTAACTCTCCAATAGTTGCACTTTTTCAGTTACACTGACAAAATTGGAATATCTTTTGTTCGATAAAAATAGGTACGTGTAGACTGAGATGCATCTGGAGAGCAAATCTTTTGGAGGAGATAGATATTTCCATTGTGAATACAGTTATCTTTATATTTAACTTGTCTGGGAAAAAAATTCTCTTTGGAACAGAATAAAATATTCCTTAAGTAAATGGAGTAACTCAAGGATAAAGAAATGATATTATAATTAAGCTGAATGATGAAATGATGGCTAAGAATATATATCTAGTGAAACATAGATAAGAAAGTCTTAAACTTGACAAGTAGTGTAATTATAGACCAAAAATCCAAAGATTGATTCAATTAACAGCCCTACAATGTATGTTAAAGCGTCACAACTGTGTTTACAATGAATAAAACTACCATTAAATGGATGTTATCTAAAATGTATATATTAAAAAAGTGCATAATTAACTAAAAAACTCCAAAACTTACGCACTGTGTATAGAGATTTTCTTCATGAACACAATTATCTGCAATTAGATCTGAATCCTCTTAGCTATTGAACAGTGAATTATCCACTTTCTCCAAAAACAACCTCCATAGGTTGATACAATTATGTTTAAAATGTTCATAAAAATTCTGTCTAAATGTTTCTTTAACAATAAAGACTATAAAACTCAGATAAAATAATGATAATTATATTAGCAGAACCACAAACTTATTAGTAATCAACATTTACTTAGAGATATTTGCTTCTTAATATTTTTTAGGAGCTTAGTCTTAAGATATATTTTTCTTCATTTATATTAAAATACATAGTAAAATGGAAGACTCCATTTGCTTTCCAGCATAATGTAACTGACTTTTCTGAATAATCTCTGAAAACTAGGGACCTAGAAGTTCTGGTGACCACTGATTTGAACACAAGGCAGTAATATGCCCTTCCTGCAAAGAAGGCAAATTATATGTAAATACTTGAAGAAAGAGTAAAAAGAGGACAGAACCAGGATATTTTCAGTGGTGGCCACTGACAGGAGCAGAGACAATAAGAAGAAACTGAAACACAGCAGGTTCCCTCTGACCGCCAGAAAACACTTTTTTACTGTGAGGTTGACCAACCACCAGTGCAAGTTGCCCAGAGATGTGAAGCCTCCCTCCTTAGAGATATTCAAAAGCCTTTTTCCTGGGCAACTAGCCAAGGGTGTCCTTCTTTAAGCAAGGGAATGACCCAGATGGTCTCCAGAGGTCCCTTCCAACCTGACCTATTCAGTGATTCTGTGAAATGTCACTCATTAAATTTTTAAAAACCTGTTTCAACACCAAGCCCACCTTTTAAAAGCCAAACAACTAACTACATAGACAGATACTTGGAAAAATCAATGTATTTTTGCATGTACAAATATGAAGGGTTTATTCTTGGAAGAGAATCATGTAAATATCTTTAAACCTTTGAAAACACTTGGCAAGTTTTCCGTTAAAGCATAGAGATTAGAATGTTATCATGGGTCTTTAAAGACTTGTGTTAACTTCTGTGCTTTATTGAAGGTACCTTCAATTTTAAAGGCCTAGAAATCCTTCTGGAACTATCTCCTAAAATTCTTACAATAGAGTGGAGAGAGTCATATTTCTTTATTCTATATGGATGAAACCAAGGCAAAAGCATGAAGGCTGTGAGACATTCTAATGCTATAGCAAGTGGGGTCATAGAAGTACGCTGCCAGCTGGTCAAGGAAACTCACCTAAAAGAGGTACCAGAGTAGGTATAACAGCTAAAGTCATAAGCTTTCCCAAAACAGGGGAAATGATATTATGTTTTCTAGTACCACAAAAGACATATGCTTGAGTACTCAAACTATGAAAGCTTTAACTAGACAGAAATTAAATCACTTATTGCAGATTGTTTATCGTGTTGGGCGCATTGATAATACTTATTTTATTTCTCTATTGATATAGGGATCCCTCTCTGTGGCAGTGGGCCTGTGAAGAAAATAAAGAAACCAGCCAAAGTGCCCTAAAAACTGAGGCTTTTACTGTATTGTAAAATGGATCCTTTGCCTTTTTTTCTCGAGTCACCTTTCTTCTTCCCAAGACCCCTTGAGAAAACTCTTATCTTCCTTGATTAGTATGCAGGAATTTGCCTTGGTAAGATTATGTGAAACCCCCCTATTGGTCCTTTGTTAACCCTTTCCCCATTGGCTGTTATCCCTCAATTCCTATTTGTTGTAACCAAAATCCCCTAAAGCCCTTTAAATACCACTGCCCATATGAATAAACTCTCTCTCTGCTTTCCCCTCCTGCAGTCTCTGTGTGTCTCTTTACTGGGGCACCTTGGGGCCCACGTGGCCGGGGAGGGGAACAGGAAGGGGAAGCGTTCCACCACGCTGTCGCTCCTCTCTTCTGCTCTTCTCCTTGGTAATGGGAAATGGGTCTGGTTTATTTCTAAGCTTTTAGACATGTGTTCTATGAGCATTGAAGTAGGTATTCTCTAGTATATTCCTGATGTTTTGAAACTAAGAAAAATTTATGTGTTCATTAAAATAACCCAAACAGCTGATTGCCTGCTTAGCTGGCATAAAACATACAGATGAATATTCATGTTTTAATGTTTCAAACACTTTTCACTAGTACTAAAGCTATCATAAATTTAAATAAGAAATAATTATAAGTGTGCCATCTGGTTTAAAATACTTAAGGTTAAAATCTCGTATAAAATGGTAAAGGAGCCAGCAGTCTCCATTGACTTCAAGACTATTGACTTGATGTAACTCTAGCTTGCTCTATGCTCTGTAATATGTCACCTTTTAATTACTCTGTTCCTGAATCAATTCTCATTTTGGCAGATGAGCTGAACAAGAATACAAGAGATTTCTTTTTTTTTGTAAAATTAACTAGCTGTTGATAAGAGCATCCTGATACTAAAAGGGTGCAGGAGATAATTTATCCAAAGCAATGACCAACAAAAAAAAAATCCATGTAGAATCTTTTTTCATGCACAAAGCATTACATAATCTTGATAATAATCACAGCTAGGAAATAAAGGCAGAAACAAACCTCACTATAATTTGCAACAGGCTGTATTCGTGCAACTGTGTAAGCATTGATCAGCCATGCAGTGAAATAGTATATAATAGAAGTCACAGTGTACTCAATTAGAAACCAAGCAGTGAAAATAATGCTCAGATTCACAAGGGGGTTGCACGTAGCGGTACCTTAACTTTAGGCTTTTGTTTCTGCCAAAGAATCCACTGATCTAAATCAGCTGCACAGATTTCTCAAGAACAGAACTGGGAGAGTGCCTCTGAATGGGATCTGTAAAAACAGGGTCCTGTGGGGAAGCATGACTACATGAACTAGTTGGAAATGCACATGACAAGAGGGTCACCAAAATCCTTATCATGACACCATGGGACCTTTCATCTGGTCCGAGGGATTTACAGCTCTGGCCTCTTACCAGGGACAGATGCACTTTGAAAATCCAAGATATATAAATCTAGGTAACATTAATCTTTCTGGGAGACATGAGAGGAAGATGTCATTCAGTGAAGTAAGGACCCTATCTTTGGAAGCACTCCATTCCACAGGATCTGTTCGCATAGTGTGGCACTTCCTAAGTTATGGAAATCTGTGAACATGAACAAGACATGAGTGTAGGGAGGAGAGGTAATGAAGCATGATCATCCTCTGAAATGCTTCACTGTAAAGAAAATAATGATAATTTTGTTGGGTTTTAGAGAGGAAAGACTGAGAGCATTGAGCCTGCTCATCCTCAAGGAGAGATAGCTGAGAGGGAACATGTCAAGAGGATGGAGCCAGGCTCTTCTTGGTGGTGCCAAGCAATAGGACAAGGGGCAATGGGCAGAAACTTATACACAGAAAATTCCACCTGCATATGAGGAAGAACTTCTTTACTGTGCAGGTGCCTGCACACTGAACAGGTTGCCCATAGAGGTTGTGGACTCTCCCTCACTGGAGATACTCGAGAACTTTCTGGACAGTATCCTGTGCAACGTGCTCTGGGATGACCCTGCTTGAGCAGGGAGGTTGGACCAGATGACCCACTGTGCTCCCTTTCAACTTTATCCATGTCATGATTCTGTGATTCCAGCCTAATACTGATTAAGGGCTCAGATATTTTTTGTACAGGACTTACTCCCAATATGCCTCATTGACATAACCTTGTCTCAGTCTCCTGAGGAATGTTTAGTTGTGAGAGGTATATATGAGAATGTCAACATAGTAGAGCATAGTATGGGACAAGGATGGTAAAGCTGCAGACAAAGGCAAAATTTTTGAGATGATGAATATCAGCAGCTCAAGAATAAAAGGTGAAACTATTAATATGAAAAGACAGAAAAATCTTAAAGGAAAAGCGCAGGAGACAACAAATCAGCAAGGGCCAGGCCACTCCAAAGAACGTCAGGGACAATGTTTTCCACCTGAGTAGCATCTGCATCACCAGCCAAAGATCATTACTTGGCTTTTGGGAGAGGTGAGCACATTAATGCCTAACCCAGCAGTTAATTGTAGCTATCTGTTGTGTGCACTAGGTAGTAAGGAGTTCTTTTATACTAATGAATTGGTTTATACAGTGAAGATCACTGATTTCACACAGTGAAACCTTGAAAGTGTAAATTTGTGTTCTCTCAAAGTTATCTTTTCTCAATATATCCTGTGTTGTCTTCTGTTTCATATTCAACTTGTTAAGTGGTTTGCAATAGAGAATCTTTGTTCTACACTTGCTCAAGATCTACCAACTTAGCATTTTAGCTCACACGTTCACTCCCTTAATACTATTTTGGTACCAAAAAAAAGAAAAAAAAAAGATAATATTAGGTCATAAAACCCTGCAAGTTCTTTGTCTCCTTCTTGCAGAACTAGTACCAGCCAAGGCAGAGCTATTTGAATTGACGTCAATCCAAAACTAATACAAGAAACAAAGCAGGAGAACACTTATCCAAAATACATCTGTTGAGAAGTATACATCAAGAAAATGAAAGAATGCAGTAATATGGATAACATCATTCTTCAGTGAAATGCAATACAAATTATCTGAACATCAGCCTCATGAGAAATCTATTCAAGCTATGCATTTGGGGAAAAAAAAAATAATTATAATGGGGAAAGAGTAGTCAGGCCATGGAACATGTAATATACATACCCTGCAGGTATGCCTAGTC
Source organism: Anabacerthia variegaticeps (assembly GCA_035583185.1). NCBI lineage: Eukaryota > Metazoa > Chordata > Aves > Passeriformes > Furnariidae > Anabacerthia > Anabacerthia variegaticeps. The sequence continues at coordinate 20,212,970 of JAWWEW010000041.1, forward strand.
AAGACTATAGAGAGCTATATTGATTAAAAAAAAAAAAAAAAAGAAAAAAAAATCAACAAAACCCAACCAAACAAAAACCCCCCATAATTTTAAACAGCATCTTAGATAATGTGCATCCCAATGTGCTAGACTAATAACTGTGAAAAGTCTGAGGGTGTTGTGGATGCTATGCATATACTTAGACAAAAAAGGGAAGGTCTATCATAAAATCAAAATAATTTAAAATTATACTTCTTTTTCAGAACAAAACAATTGACAAAAATAACATCACTGAAAACCAATGAGAAACTCAAGGAATGTATATGAATTGAATCTGTTAAACAAATGTAATATTTCTGAAAAAATTTAGATCCCTCTTTCCATGGTTGTTTGAATAGAACAGTGTGAAGCTGCAAAAGCAAATATCGAAATTCAGTCACTCCATCCTGATTGCTGAAGAGTCAAGTCTGACTGCTATATTTATAAAAGAAATTGAAGGGGCTTTTCAAATTATCCAGACAAAACTTCTTTCTGTTTTCCCTGGTACCTGTAAATGGCAAAGCTGATCTATTTTGTTGAACAAATAGCAAATCCACGTGCAGAGTGATAATTCATATATAATGTTCTTCATATAGAGGATTATGAGATATTGCAGAAGAAAAAGAGCTGTCTAAAGAGATTTCTGAAACACTGAATTGTTGTAGTCACAGTGTGTTAGGAAAGGAAAGAAAGTTGGAGGATAACATTTCCGTATCTGTTCAACATATACCTTTCAACTAAACTAAACTAAACTTTTCAAGCTTTAATTTTTTTCCTACTGCAAACTCAAACATGCAACTTCCTTAACTCTCCTCCCTGAGAGAGAGATGAGAGAAGTTATAAATAAAGATGTATATACATGCAAACTAAGATCTTATTTTCATGTGCCAGATTAAGTAGTAATCTGATGTTGACATCAATTCTTCTGTTTCTATGCAATTAGATGATTTTGAACCGTGCAGGAACAATCTGAAATTATCAGTTTGGGAGGAAAATGTGAAAGAAAAAGAAAATATGGATTCTACATGTGGTAGATTAGATCTACACAGAAGTCATTAAAAGGGGGCTATTGAATGGAAAATACAACTAGTGCAACAGAGCATGTTGAGGCCTGAAACCTGAAATGAAATAGGGTACTATGCTGAAGTTGATCAGGAGAGTCAACTGAGATAAAAAAAAAAATAGAAAAGTTTTAAAAGAGATTTATTATTGCAATTATATAATAAATCTTAGAAACAGTATGGAAATAAGTATGATTATGTGTATGAACAGCAGAACTAGGATGCTGATATTTTTGGGGTTATACAATAAAAAGATATGGTTAGTCAGCCCAATATGGAAAATCTTTGTGATTAAGATTAAGTGCTATCAGTGGAAGTCTAAATGTTATAGAGAATGTATCCTATCAACAGGACAAATGGCTGGTTGAGTTCTATCATCAGCATAATTTGCTGTTGTATTAATAGATTTATAGATTACCTATCAAAAAAGGGTCATATAGTCTGACCTTCTCTAAAGGAAAGAAGATCTTCCATAAAGGAAAAAAAAACTTTCCTAAATTAATTCCTGTTTGAAGTAGAACAAGTCTTCTGGAAAAATGAAATAAAATCTTATCTCAGTTTAAAAAGTCTGAGTGATGATAAATCTACCAGTCCTCTCAGTAATATGTTCCAAAGGTTAATATCTTCACTATTAAAGAAAAAAAAATCCCCCCCTTTTTTTTTTCTCCTAACCTGAATATACCTATATTTTACTTTCTGCTTAGATGTGCTGGCACACTGACATCTCTGGTCTCTTTATAACTACTTATAGGCTGTAATGAGGTTACCTTTTAACCTCCTTGTTAAGCTATAGAGATAGAATTTCTGGAGTCTTTCACTGTATGACTTTTTAGTTAATCTTTTAATCATTCCTGCAACTCTGCCATGAGCAAAGTATCCTTTTGACTATTCTTGAATGGAGGCATCAGATACGGACAGAAGCTCACTGGAATGTAAAAGTCATTGGCTCAGTGACAGATGCACAGACTATACTTATACTACTAAAGCTGTGCTCCCTGGGAACAATACCAGGCCTCCAAACCAAGAGCTGCAGATTTTCCTGTGTCCCTGTGAGTGATGAACTCTTCCCATGGGGTGCTGTGACACTGCACTGTATTGGACAAAAGTGTCTTCTGGATTTCCTGTGATACACCCTTGGCCTCAGGATGAAGCTGTTGTGCTTGCACAATTGTATTGTTTCGTAGGCTTTTTGTAGCATAACACTAAGTATCTGTTTTTCGGGTATAATATTAAACATATCTATTTTCCTTTCATGAAGTAAAATGGACATGAGGCAACAAGAACAATCAGGGAAGGTCTTCAAGGGTAAAACAAGGTGAAGGAGGCAATTTTGTGCACTTCCAGTCCTTTTTTTTCCCTAGACAGAATAGTCCCTGGAGCAAAATAATGAATTTTACATCGAGATTATATCCATAATCAACCAGTTGGTTTGCTTCAAAAGAGAGTTCAGGAATGAACCAAATTACATACAGAGTGGATCAGGGAATCAGATCCCAGGGAACTAAGACATTTGACAAGGAAAACATATGTCCAGTCTACTCTCATTCATGCCAGCTCTTATCTATGCAAGAACGATATTTGTCTAGTTGCCCAGAGAGAAGGTCCACTAGAAGTTTAAAACATCTATTGCTTCCCAAACTAGTATCTCATATCTGTCAGTATACCCTAGAGAACAGTTTACACTTTTCTACTGGGAAAACCATTGTTCTGTGTTAAAGCCTATAGCTGTTTGTCTAATGGGAAAATTGGCCTAGAACATTTTCCAGCTGTTCTTAATTAGATAGGTCCAGAGTGTTAGCCTCATTTGTTTTGAAGTAAGGTAAAATAGAAGAGCTGCTGCACTATACTTCTGTTTATTATTTTTTTTTCCCCAATAATGAGCAAAACTGTTATTTCTGAGCTGAAAACTTTCTGCCTCATTCAGAGTTAATATTCTAAAGCCTTCCCATTCAAAAGTAGAACATGCTAAAAATGGAGTCAAATCCTTGAGCTCTAATATATTTCAAAAATAAGTAATATTAACATTTATTTAGCTTTTATCATAGAATGTCTAGATTTATTTTATTGTCATTTAGCAAAACATTTTCAGCCTTCTAAGCAGTTCAGTTGTATTACTAAGTCTTCTGATAAGTCATCAGGTGCTCAAGTCTACTGTAGTTCATTGAGATATCAAAGCCAATAGTAAGGCTTAGATATTATATATAGCATTAAGTTTATCACAAGTCTGTCCTCTGAATACATACTTTTACTTTTTTTAAGAGGAAATTGGAAAGTTTTAGCAAATCCAAAGGTCAGTGTAGTTATCTGCCTTTAAATTTAAATTTGCAGTTCTGCATTAAGTACTGAAGATCCCCGTCTACTGCATGATGCTACCACTGTCCTGAAGTCCATGCACAAGGTAGCTTCCATTATTCTGATCTAAGAAATGCAAGACAAGAGAACCCTTGGAGTTTCCTGAACTGTAACTACGCCTTAAATATACCAGAAACAGTATCTTATTTGGCTATAGTGAATTTTATATACCTAGAATCTGCACTGCAAACCCACTCCAAGAATTAAAGATAGGACAGTCTCACCTAACTTCAGGTGCAGACTATGTGAGTATCTACCTCTAGCCAAGTCATATTATGTTCCTTTTATTATGGAGACTTGAACTAATCCATATCATCTTAAAGAAGATACCTCAGAAGAGTTAGATGACTTGCGTGTATTTGTCTCCTTGGACTATGAAGGAATCTACATAATTACCTTTAGTGTGCATTTCACCCTGTAGTGCAAGTCCCACTCTAAAGTTAAGACTGTTTCTTGAAAAAAGTGAGTTGGGGTCACGTTTTGGTTTCAAAGCAAGAGAAGATAAACTGTGCTTCTCTCCCTTCTTTACCCACAGGTCTCTTTCTATGGTAATATAATATGAAGTTCATCTAGTGTTTGATGAGTTGTAGGGGGAATATTCAGTGGTCAGCCTTCTGGACAAACTCTTAAGAGTCTGCTCACAATGAATAAAGAAGCAAAGTGCTTCATAGTGAGTGATTTTGACCCTAATTCTGTAATGTTTGACAGGGTACTATATCACATATCATTTCTAAATTCTTCACATCAGTAACTCTTTCACTGTAAGGTGAAAACAATACTGTGCAAAATAATTTAATGCTTTTAGTTCTTGTTCACAAACATCTTTATATCCAGCTTCTTGATAGATGGCCTTACAAAAAGATTCAGAGGTAATATGCTTTGCAGATTTGTGGACTAAAGCCAAGTGGCTGGGGCATCATATTTGTAATAATGACTGATGTGATAACTGTCTTGAGTGATGAGGAACAAGCTCATCTTCTGTTTGCAAGAACATCAATCTCTCTAATTTGTTTCTCTGTAGGTATTTGTAAAGGGCGAGTTCATTGTTACCTCAAGGCTATTTTTAAAATGCTTCCAGACTTTCTGTTCCAGTTGAAATCTATTCATTTCACTATTAAGCAAGACAATCAAACTAATACAAGATGATATGACACTACACGGGCAACTCATTGCTCAGGAAATGTAAAATGACAAGATCTCTGTCCCTTTGGTAAAAGAATATGCTTTTTGGAACAGAAATTAAAAACTTATAACAGCATATACTGTTATCCTGTCCCCTATTCCTCTATAATGATAAACAAAGAAACAAAGAGAGAAATTGAGGTACTTGTTTACTGGTTTATGGCAGTAAAATACTTTAGCCTCTTGAGGATTTGAGGCATGTGGGTTTTTGTTTTTTTTTTTTAGTTTACCTGACAACAGCTGAAATACGTTTCAAAAATGCCATAACTCACCTTTACTGTCAAGGGTCAGCTGCTTTTCCTTCAGCTTGATGGAAGACTGATATAATTATGTGATGAACCTTCTACCTGCTCCCTATCTGACGAACTCAGAAAAGAAGTATTCAGAGGAGATCTTGTCTCTCCAGCGAAGATACAAATGATGCCAGCCTGTCCCTACCATAACTGCAAGAGTTTGGGTTGCAAGAAATTCATTAACTAAGGCTGTTTAAGAGAAGAATATCATAATTTTGCACATCTAGAATGAAATTATCTCTATCATGTCGAGCTGTCTCCAGAGCAAGGATTTTTTTCCCTTCTGTGGAAGCCTTTGTGTTTTCCCTCACCTGTTCAGCAATGAAAGTGCATGTCTGAGGTTTGGTTTTTGTTTTAGACTTATTACACATGTCTGCTTGTTTGCTTTTAAACCTGATATTCATCACTTCAGTATAAACTATCTCATCGGCCTATTTAGTACTGCTTTTTGATTTTGCTCACTGAAATAACTGGAATTTCAATTTTAATGACTTCTGCATTATCAGCAGATTTGATTTGTTTCCTGTACTGCTGCTCTGTAGGTAATTTGTATTATTTGAAGGTAACACATGCCCAACCAACTATACCTGGCAAGTTCAATTACCATTAAACTAAGATAGACACAGTTTCTACTTTTTGCCCCGTTTACATTTTCTGACTTGTACCTTCAAGCCCTCTTTGCATTTGTAGTCTGTCCATGCCTTGCCAGAAATGAACTGTAGAACTGTGATACTGTTAAATTCTCAGAAAATGATGCATCAGAAATATTTAGCTACTGAAGAAGTGAAATCTTTCACCCATATATTCCAGATTATTGGATAATAAGTGATGATAAAAAACAAATATAATATTTTTATGTGATCAGTTTAGTAGGTTGCCTTCTCTTACAGTTATTAGTGATCATCTACTGTGATCTAATAGTATTTTATTTGCCTCAAGGCTTGAAAAATAAATGTTTCGAAATATTTTTCCCTTTTTGATATTAAACTCTCAATTTTTAGGACTTTCATTTATTTTTAGGGTTTAATTTCAATGTATTAAAGGTCTTTTCTTTTTTTGAACCCTTTGTTAGAAAGCATTAATGTTTCAGAGTATTAGCTGTATGCTGTCCTACTCTTTGATGAAAATATGTCACAAGGCAGATCCTATGCTCACATGGGAAGGATGGGTTATTTCCACACAATTTTTTCGTTCTTGTTTTTCTCTTCTTGCACTACTTACGCTGCATACATTATGTCCTTTGATGTGATTTAGTAAAAGCTCTCTCCCTTACTTAAATGTACTGTAAGATGTGAGATGTATACACACAAGTAGGTGAGGGTCACATAGAGTTTCATAATACAATTTTATCTAGTATGGGTGCTTTATTGCTCACTTGACCTCCTGGGGGGCTAATCAGAAGCTTTACAACAGAAAAATGGAGATGTTGTGTCCAAATATTTCACATGGACTCTGAGATAAAAAAAAATATATCCTAATGATGGTTTTCTTCGCTTGTACTCTGTACTTTCCTTTTGCTCTGCCTGATCACCCCTGCATAGCATTTTCCCTTTACAGAACTCGTTCCTTTGTTTTGAAGAATGATAGCCTTTTCTATCCTCCAGAGATTTCTACTTGCCAATTGATGCAAATACTGACCAATGCTCTGTGTTACCTGGCTACAAATTTCTTTCATAAGATGCACAAAATACAGCACAGTTCATCCCACTAAGGAATCCCGAGTAGTGAATGAGTCACTATATTCATATTCAGACCAACCTCTCCTACCTCCTTATCTGACCTCTGCTCCTTAAGCCCAGCCAGTTCCAGGTGCTCGCTGTCACAGCATCATGCCATGCAGCTGGAAGAGGTGACTCATCCTCCCTCACGGTGCCAAATGCCTGTACCTGCCAATTTATGGCTTTTGCATGTACGTCAGTGCGTTGCTTAGACCCAACCAGAGGGAAAGAACTAGCACAGGGTGTGATCTGGGCAAATACATTCTCTGCTTCAGCAAGTTAGTCAGGACCCATTCCATCAGGATCACTATGCAAAATCTTTTCTTGGGGGAAGCATAACTCTTAGTGAATGAAAGTGGTGCTTAAAATGAGGTTGCTTAAATGTCAGTACACATTCCAGTTCTCAAGTGATTTAGATACAAAGCAATCAGGTAACATAAGGGGGGAGCAAGTTTCCATCCCACCTGTAGAAACAAGGATGCTGACACTTCAGAGCCCAGAGAGAGAGAGAGCCTGCAGAAGGAACCTACTTTAAAGTGATCGTATATAGGCTATATACTGTTGCTTACTGCATGCCCAAACTCCATACTCCAAATTAAGTATGCTAACGATGGAAAAGTGATTTTTACACATAAACTGAAAACTCTGTCTGCTTTTCCTGAAAACCTTTCTGAGAACATGGTTTGTATGTCTATGAGATAACTGTATAATGCAATTCTCATGCTTGTTAAGGGGACATTACCAAACATATTCATCTGACAGAACAAATACATTCTTCATTAGCTACCAATGCTTTTGCTACAATAGCTGAACTAGAGTGTTGTCTGTAATTCTCTTTTGGTTTATGTGTCACAGTGAGTTCGATATTTTAAGAAGCAATTTAATTTTTAGCATCTATAGTTTTACAAGATTTCTATGGCAAATTAGTCACTTAAATTGTTCTAATCTTATACATAATACAGCTCAGTCTGTTAATTAACCCTATGAAGATACTAACAGCACAAAGATGGAAGAAAATCTCATAAACCATATTCTAATGTATCTCACACCTCAGGAGTAGACTTGATGTTGTACATTCTCTCATTGTAATGTTTAATCTCAGCCTCTGTAAAAAAGGCATGCTGGCAAAAATATCTTATTTTAAAATCTATCCTAATCAAACAGCAAGATAAGAGAGCTGATGTCAGTGGGCCAGTACTAGATGTACAAAAGTTGGAAGCCTTGTCAGAAATCTTCCCCTTTTTGAGCATCACTGAGAGTGCTTATGGGTCAGAGCAGCCAGCTGAGGGAAGGGGTGTGCCAGCTCACCAGTCTGTTCCTACAGACCACTGGTGGCAAGGGAGCCCTATGGTGGCAACTATAGCTTCCCTTGGTACTTCAATGTATGGTGTAGAACAACAGACTGTATCGTCAGTCACTTCTGGTGTGACTGACGTTATTGTGTGACATAGCAGCAGCTACAGGACATGTCAAATTAGCACTACATCTGCCCAGGTGAACTTACAATTATGTGTGATCTGATTTTACAGACAGCTGTATGGGAATACAGTTCTTATGTGATTATTTATATATGGCCTGTATGTCAATGACATCCTGGCCTGTATTAGAAATAGTGTGGCCAGCAGGACTTGGGAAGGGACTGTCTCCCTGCACTCAGTGCTCTTGAGGTCACACCTCGAGTACTGTGTTCAGTTCTGGGCCACTCACTTCAGAAAGGACATTGACATGCTGGTGCAAGTCCAGAGCTGGTGAAGGGTTTGGAGCACATCTAGTGAGGAGTGTCTGAGGGAGCAGGAGGTGTTTAGCCTACAGAAAAGGATGCTCAGGATTGATGTTATCACCCTCTACAAGTACCTGAAAGAACGGGTTAGCCAGGTGGGGATTGGCCTCTTCTCCCAGGAAACTAGTGACAGGACAAGAAGACATAGTCTTAAGCTGTGCCAGGGGATGTTTAGGCTGGCATTAGGAAGAATTTCTTCACATAAAGGGTGATTAGACACTGGAATAGGCCCAGGGTGGTGGTGGAGTCACCATTCCTGGAGGTATTTAAGGAGAGATTGGATGTGACACTTAGTGCCGTGCTCTAGTTTGACATGGTCATAGGTTAGACTGGATGACCTCAGAGGTCTTTTCCAATCTAATTGAATCTGCTATTTGTGATTCACATGTCAGAATTGTCTTTCTTCTGTACCTTTCTCTCTACTCCAGTGCTCCCCTCAGTCACCCAAGATGCCATGAAAAGCTAATTCTTCCATGGTTCAAAGGCTTTATCACATCCACCTGGGACAGCCAACATTTTTGTCCATTTTGTCTTATTTCTTGCAGCCTTCCCATGCCCCCAGGGTAGTTTATGTCATCACTTAATTTAAATGAGCTAACAGAGTTTTTGTTACAACGTCACTTTCTCTCTCTTCTATACCCGGCTGCCTTGTGGCCTGGCTGTTTTAGATCCTACAAAACAGTCTGAATATTTTCTACTGATTGGATGGGATTGTGATGTGATGCAAAGACTCTTTGAGAATACATGTCTACAAGCAGAATCTTGGGAAAACTGATAAGCAGCATGGAGATATTGGACTGAGCAGAAGTTAATGTGTTTAGGGGAACTATGGTTGCAGAATCACTGTCTTGCGCAAGACATTCAGCTGGAGTGGTCAGCAGGGCCTATAAATGCTGATAGTCAGCTCACTGTGTTAGTCAAAGACAGCCTAATTCCCTCCCCTATTCCCTGCACATGGGAAAATTGAATCTGCTGATTGAATATCCTGTTTCCCTGCAGAGGTTTGTAACAGCCAACATGCCATACGAAAAGAATACAAACAGATATTTATAGCCTTTTTTTTTTCCTCCTGCAGGTGGGACTAGCTCTCCCTGAGGTGGATAATAGAGCTACTATCCTTACCTGCTTGCCCTCTGAAGTAGCTTCAGAATTGCCACAGTTAAGTGAACAGGAATTTAGTTCATGGGTTTAGGGATTAGGAGAAGTGGAGTTTCTGAGGCCAGATTGGTGCAGCGTATCGTTCTTGCACTTTAGTTAGTTTTAAAATGCTCAGCTATAAACTTCTTGGCATCTCTTTCATGGGCAGCTCCCTCAGGAGACAGAGAAAGGAAGAGGGATAAGTTGCAGTGTGGTCTCATGAGGTGAAGCTCTAGCTTCCCTCATGGGCACTTCTAGAAGGTAGGAGAGTCCATTGTACTTCAGGGCCAGTGTGGCTTTGAAGCATATAACATTTAAGTTGTTAAGTTGTTTGGTGGCTCTGACCTTCACAACACTACAATTTCTAATTACAGTTGGTTTCTTTTCACATACCCTTGTCCTTTTCCTGTATGGTGCAAGTTGCTCTGAGTGACTGCATGGAAATGTGCTACACAGTTTTGATCAGGGTCCCAACCCAACAGAAGCAATGACCTTTATTAATTTTGCTTACCCATTTTATGGAAGAGAACCTAAATCTTTTTTTTTTTTAATTTTCTTAATTAATTTTGTGAATTCTCTATATTCTAGGAGAAGGATATATGAAGCCTCAGCTTCTTATGCTTCTTCATTGTTTTGTGTGTTAGCTTTTTTCCATTACATAGGGTGCCAAAATGTTTGTAGCATGAATGAATTTGGTCTTGTCAGAAGATTCAGAACACAACGGATCCTATGACTCTTCAATTTTTTTTTCCCCAGTTCACATGCTGATGTAATTTTTATTTGAAAATTAAAATTTCCTGAAAAGAATGCTAAAAACTACAAACAGGCAATAAATAGGAGAAGATATGCAGAGTCAATTTCAAATCACACACATAAATGTTTGCAATTGCTTCAGTAAAAGTTTTGAATATTTTAAATCATGCAGGGAGCTGAGATTGTTACATTGTCTGAGATTGCTGAAACTACTTGGAATTTGTGTTCCAAAATATATTTTTTATTTCACCACAGTAGCTAGCCATTGCACTCTAGCAGGTACTTTGTTCATGTGAGATCATATAGTGTCACTGTTAATTTCATAATAGTAATTAGTCAATAATTGATTATAATCACACATACATTTCATTTTTTCAAGTATATTTGTGCTCATTAAATCATGAAGTATGGTAGCATATAAAAATTCACTTTTTAGTTGAAATTTCATTTTTAATTTTGATGAAAAGGGACTTTTTAATCTGAAAAGGAGTATCAAGGTTCACAGGAGAGAGTTATAAAAAAAAGTAATTTTGGTCACTGACCTCAATTTTTTTACCAAAAATATTACTTACATGTTTCTTTTTATTGCACGTTTCTTATGAGGAAATGAACTATACAGTGAGCTAGAAATATGATTGCTTCTGAACTCTTTCTGGAAATGCCAGTTACAGTGCTTTTTGTCCCAGGTGACCACATGTAGTCCTCAAGTGACCAGATATAGTCCGTGACCAGGGAAACTATGGGATGGGAGAAAAAGCTGACAGCTCTTCCCTGAGGACTATGCTCCTCTCTGCTCTGTCAGCAGCAAAGACATTCTCCAGCATCAAAGGTCAGTGTTTTCAAAGGAGGAACCAGACAACTCTGAAAAGGTGAACAGATTATGGGAGACAACTATCTGTAAAACTAGAGTTGTCTTAATGGCACAAGGGGGCTAAATCTTACTTTGCCCCTTTACTTCTCCTCAAGATAATTACTTGTGCCTGGAACTCGGTGAGCTCATATCTGTTGCACTGCTAACTGTGGAGCCAAAATACCTCCAAGTGTGAAATGTCGAAAGATGGGAAGTTGAAGGGGTTCATTAAATTACTTCCCAGTTCATCATCTGCTCTACAGCTCTGTGAGGCAGTATAGTTTCTTTGACAGTCTGACCTTTCTGTTTAAATAGGTTGGCCTGCCACAGAGATGGTCTTCTGGGGCTTTTGAGGCTAGAGGTATTTTGTGCTTAGTAATATACTTTAAGTTTAAACTTCCATTTGTACTTGTTCGGATTACTAATAGCTGTCATTCACCTCTTGCACTTATCCTTGGTTGTCCAGCCTTGCTGATTTCTTTCTTGATTCTTTAAATGCATTTCTTACCCAGATAATTTCCTAAAGAACAATCAGGATCAGCCATGGAAAAATGCAATACCTCTAGGCAGTGTCTCCTTTTTACTTCTTTCCCCAGTTATCTGAGAATCAATCAAGATGTGCACACCCTCTCTACCCTTTCAATAAGGAGCTCAGTATCTCCTCCAGTGCCTCTCCCAAGAGGTTAATTCACCCTTTCCAAACATGAGAATAAGATTTTACATTGAAGAAATGGCATGTCATTTTCTGCTGGTGCTACTGTATAATTTATGACTGGTTTCTGAGAGATAAATATATATACACATATATAATTTATTTTTTTAAGGCTGCACCTAATAGTAGAAATATAGAGCTGAACACTGAGAAATATATACAGGGTTTTGTTTATTTGTTTGCATTTTTTAAAAAAATAAACAAAACTTGACAAATACCTGTGTTCTGTACTGTATAATAGAATAAGCTATTTCACCACGACAGGCTGGAAAGGAAGCAAAACCCACAAAAACTTGCAAAATAATCAGTACACAGTACAGCACATAACAAACAAGAGCAATATTAATTAAAATGTGGTACACATCATTCCGAACTGCAAGTGTCAGAAATAGCAAGCAGTCCAATCACATTTAGAAATAATTAATGGGAACACTGTTGTAAATTAACATAATAAATAACATTGTAATTACAGGAATGATACATACAATTACTAAGAAATAATCATCATTAGCAAGAGAGCTTTGTTGCTACATTTGTGTTTACATAATTCACAGTTATATTACTCTTGAAAGTTACCCCAAGACAAATGGCATCTAACCAGTATTAGAAAACAGCAAATTTGGGATACTGGGTAGCCACAGCAGAGTTGAATGATTTGGTTTTCCTTAGTGAATGGTTAATTCACCAAAAAATCCCTCATTGAGCACAGAGTTTTGGTTGTCCTGATGTTACTTGGATTGAAGCAGTAGCATCTCATCTAACATTTCAGAAATCAGCACATTTGCTCTAATTAGAATTAAAAAATGCTAAATTTTTAATCAGTATTTTAACCCACTTTGCCTTACCTACCTCACCCAAATACATCTCACCTTGTCTTGCTCTTCTTTTTCTGTGGAGTGACTGGGTGAGTGGTTTTAACATCTCTGTTGAATCTATGAATGTATTACTTTTCTGCTTTATGTAAATAATTTGCATGTATAAATTCTGGAACTTAGTTTTTCTGCTTTTGTGTTCTGGTCTTCAGGACAGTTCACTACCTCTTATGCAACATCCCATGTACCTAATTTGGAATTTCGTTGAAGGAAAGACACTTAAGTCATTCACCTGAAGTGAAGAATCTAAATTCAAGTCTGTTCTTCCTCAAATGCAGGAGAGGGAGCAGAATATATTTTTTCTTACATTCTCTATGTTCTAGTAAACTGAGTGGAGTATTATGAGACATAACATACTTAATTACCTCCTTGTGGAGTTTTGTCAGTCTATGGGAAATACTCAAATAGTCTTTCTGATGACTCTGGGAAGCTGGATGGACTCTTGTATATATTAATGGCATTTGAGTAAGAGTCTCATTTCCCATGTCTCAGCAATGTATGTTATTTACTCAGGGAAAACCGAAAAGCTTTATTACAGTACATTATGAACTTATGTTCCTTCAATTTTCAGTCAGTTCTCTAGGTATGTTGAAATTGCTAAGTTTTCAAGACACTAACTGTAAAAGAATATGCTGGAATTCAGTAGAGGCAAACATTGGGTTGCATGTGGGCTGCTTACATTTTCTGTCTGGAATGAGGTTCTAGAGAGGTATAGGACTATGACAAAAGCTGTAGAAATAAGATTAGGTTTGTGGTTCATTATGCTTTTTGATTTTTAATTAAAGTGTTGTCCACATTTTAATTTGTATGAAAGAGTTGGAATTAAGTGGAAATAAAATACTTACATCCATGGAAAGACAGGTTTCTGTGTATTCTGTTTATAACACAGTATCCCTGTGAATTTTTACATATATTGACCTATATTAAGCCTAAAATAAACTAAATGTGGACAAAGAATACAAAGTGAGTGTTGATGATATTGAAAATGAGCTGTCCTGCTTTGAAAGGATGTCAAAATATGCTCTCAATAGCATTAATAGGTAATATAATGCTGGTGTTCCTTAATTATTAAATAACATATCAAAAATTGCCATGTTATGCTGCATTGCTTTGCCCACAATTGGAAATTCTCAAATAGTTTCTATTATTACAGTAGTAGTCTTGTATTCTAACAAAATAGTTTAAAATAAATATAGGGTCTAATGACCTTGTGTAATTTTCAGTACCTTCTTTAGCTAAGTAAAGTAGCCAGGCAGGATTCCCATACTGAAAAGAAAACACTCGACCGCAAAGCAGTTCAGAGCACCTCAGGATCCTCTGAACCACCCTCTGCAGGAACCCATTCCAACCTGCTGATGATAAACACAACCTACACTGACTGACTTAGCAACAACTTAGATGACCAGAACTGAGCGGTGTCACTGCTTATCACCCTTTCAACATCCGACATGAGCACGCTGGCTCTGTATACAATGACTGCCAAGTTGCCTTTGGAAACAGTTTTGAGTTCCTTGTGTCAACTTTTTCTTGTTTTCCACTTCCTTTCCCTTGCAGTTTGCTGGAGGTGTAGAACAAGAATTTAAAATAATTCAAGTGCCTAAAGTTTCAAACTTGTATCTAATAGGATTTTCAAAAGTGCTTAACTGCGGCTGGAGTCAGGCACAAGATTTTCAGAGGAATTTGCAAAGAGAATTTTCCTTTATATTAGTGAAAATCAGAAATTTTTTGGAAACTCCATGTATCGTCCATCTTCCTTTTAGGTACCTGAATACTTTTATAGGTCTGCCCTACAGTCCCCGGTAAAGATTCTCCTTTCACACTGCCATAGTGATGTTTTCAACAGATTTAGCTAGAAAACTACTCCAAAGGTGTGTAAAATCCCCAAGATTATTTTTAATTTCAAAGGTATGTTTTCTGTGATTGCTCTGGCAGCATGCTGTATTTCATCATACTTTTGAGCAGCAGGCTTAGAGCGAGACCAAAAGGATGTCTTCAACAGGGGGGTTATTGCAGGGGGTTATTTTTTCCTCAGCATGATGAAGTAGAGGTATGCACACATCTTATAACAGAAATAGATAAAAAGCCCACTGAAACAAAAAGTTTTTAACTTTTCCAGCACTTTACATCGTATTTTGCATTAGAACAAAACCCAGCCTGTTTTGTCTTCAAAAACAAATCAGTACAGCAGATCAAATACCTCCTTTCGTGTGCTGCAATCCTTCATTTGGCATTTCTGCTTGTATTTGCTACCATAATGAACTCCATGGGGGATTACTGCTAGAGCAACGTGGTAAATTATAAGATGCTAGGCAGCAGAAAACCAGCTACACAGCAAAGTCCATCAGTTCTGCTGGTTTTAAACCATAGCTAGTTAGGTTTGACTATAAAGTAATAGGAGAGTCCACAACACTGTTTCTGAACAGAAGTCTTTCTAGTCTCTGTAAAGAACCCGAGGAGAGTCTTCTGTAAATATAGGGAACTTCACCCACTCACCCT
Source organism: Anabacerthia variegaticeps (assembly GCA_035583185.1). Taxonomy (NCBI): domain Eukaryota; kingdom Metazoa; phylum Chordata; class Aves; order Passeriformes; family Furnariidae; genus Anabacerthia; species Anabacerthia variegaticeps. The sequence continues at coordinate 20,228,194 of JAWWEW010000041.1, forward strand.
CCTTTGTTTTTGGTGTTACTAATCCTGTTACTGTAGCTATGTGGCATTTTTTCAATTAGCTTTGCAAAGAATAATCCATCATTTTTTCTGTGGAGCAGGCTTGAGAGCTTGGACATAGTTTCTGCCTAGGAAAATTAATTACTGTGATAAACCCCCTAGATATTAACTATCTTTCCTAGGAGATTTTAAGCCTTCATTATCTTTAAGGGCTTGGGGTTACACCAGCTCTTGTTTTCTTGCTAACTGCCTGTCTATACTCCAAAACATTATTGGCAGAACAGCCTATTTTATTTATGTTCTTAGGGGAGGAGCCAGGTTTGGACGCTTTACCAGACACATGCATCTTCTGGTTGTGTAGCACCAGACATACAGTCCACAAGAGAAATTAAAATGTGTTTTAATAGTCACTGTAACAGAAAACTTCTGATTTGCCCAGTTCCCTGGTTACAGCATCTTGTGATTAACTTTCAGAGCTTAGCTGGCACTCAGACATGAAGGAAAGCAGTCACTCAGGTCAGACACAGAACCTTAGCAATGACAGCCCAGGTATCACAAATATCAAAAAAACCCACTCAAAAATGGTATGTATTAGATGAACTTTGTCCAAGTTCAATTTAAAATAAATTGCTGCTGTGTAGAAATAATAGAAGGTGGAAAGGAAGGACCAGGATTTAGAAGGATTTGAGGTATGATTTAAAAATAGTAAACAGTATTTTGATTTTCATTACATTGGCAACTATTCATACCATTAGTCTATCACTGCAAAAACTCACAACTCTCTGCTTTTCTGTATTATGTTGAACATAAAGGTGGGAGATTAACACTCCTTCCATTTACCCCCTAGCTTCAAATTCCTTTCTAGGGAGGCTGGAAATGCATCAAAGGCTTATGTGTCTTGAACTCAAAAGAATGTCCAGCAGCTCCAGACAGTATGAAGACATAATGCTAACTAGCTAAGTTACAAGAAATAGCTTCCAGGTAAGTGATACAGATGGAAAGGTTTAGGTATATTTTTCTGCTCAACTCACCTGTAAGGTCCAGAAGCAGCAAAATGCTCCTTATTAGTTAACTTAAAAATGCATGGGGAAGGGTGAAGAAGCACTGCTCAAATAAATATTGCAGGAGCTACTACAGGGAAAAAAAAGTTTACAGAATATTATTTCATTGCTGTAATCCAAAGGAACAGAGAGATTTGGGATTACAGATAAGTCATTATCCAGTAGTTGCTGGAAAAACTACCAGACTGAGAAAATAAGCTTCAGGAGACTACTTCATTGTTTTCTTTAACTTGCTCAGACAAAGCACAAGAAATCAACTGCTGGGAGAATTATTCCATAGGACTTCTGCTGGTGCCATCACCTTACATATCTTTAAAGTGCTTGTGGCTCCAATTAAAAGCACAGAGAAAGTGTGTTTCCTTTTTTAAGGGTGGACTAGTGAATATGTGTCCTTGCAATTGGGAGACTTGAGGAGATGTAATAGGCATAGAGGTCCTCTGTTTATTGTGGACCGTTTATTTCTAAACAACTAATACATAATTTGTGGAAAATACATAAGAGGAAAATTTTATTCCTGTGCCCAAGTTCTGTTGTTCTGATTTGGTTTTTTCTTTCCTTTTTTTCTCTTCTCTCTCAGGTTATGATTTTTGTTATAGCTCGTTAGCTAAAGCCTTTATTGTAATTACTTCAGCAAGAAAACCCATCCATTTTCTATATTTTTTCCCCTTAATTCTGCTTACTGGGCTGTTCAGAAGTATGTAGTTTGATCACTGAAAATATCTTTATTTCACCAGAGAGTTATAATAGGTAAAGAATCTTGTTTTATCATGTCTGACATACAAAGCTTTTATTGAGGCTGGAAAACAATTATCAGTGTTGGATTCTTATTAAAGGTATTCTATTCTGCTAGCACTATTAAGAGATTTGTTAATTAAATTCTTTCCATTCCTGTGTTCCTCCTAGGCTCAAGACAATCTGAAGTAATTTGTGTTTAGAGCAGGTTAACAGATTTCTTTAGGCCTCTATAATGCTAATTGTATTAAGCCTTCTACCAGTAAATCTTTTGGGGGAAATAGAGATGGAGGTGGGGAGTAAAGATCAAAAATAATAACAAAGGAGTAGGAAATTTGAGATTAATATATGTATCAGGACTTCTGCATCAGACAAAGTATAGACATACCTACTGTTGTGTCATTCTTTCAACAAAAGCTTGGAAGTCCTTGTTTTGGAGTAGGTATTTTGATCGGTTTCCAGGAAACAATTGACTTAAGAGTGAGAGACTGCTCAGTTGTTATTTAGGAGAATTGTATTGGTTCTCATTTTGACCATGAAGAGGAGACTAAGTACGATAGATATGGGCTCTTAAAAGGTCCTGCTATATATGCTTTGTCCAATAATGAGATCAAGCTTATGTGGCACAGACATACCACAGAGGAGACACAAAAATAGTTCATGATTTAAAATAAAAAAGATTATTATTCCACTGAATGTAGATTCTCAGTATACAAGAATCTTGCATACTTCTCTATAATCATAATATGAGCCAGCACTTTCCCTGTTAAAATTATATTCTTTTCATGACTTTGAGTCAGCTAGAGCTCACTCAATATGACTGGTAAGGAAATAAAACAGATTGCAGAGTTGTATTTTAGTGTCTAGATGTTAGGCTTCTTTGTATAAAACGTTAATGCATTTTTGATTAAATAAAAATAGAAGCAAAGGTTACAAAAAGCTCAGGTCACTCTTAAGAATAGAGAATAGAACATAGTTCATCTTCCTATCAGTAAAATGCTTTTATCACTGGGTCAGAGAATCGATTGTCCTTATGCTTGTTCTTTCTTCCTGTGATTCCAGTTAGTCCTCTAATATTCCAAGCAAAGATGAACAACTGCTTTATCTCTTTTTAAAAATATAATATAACTTAGTGGTTCCAGACTGACCTTATTGAGTCAAAAATGTGAATTTAATTCCTGTCAGGAACAGAAAGGATTTGGATGCAGGTATACCACTGCCTATCTAAATCTCATCACTGCTGAACTGTTGGCTAAAATCACTTGGCTTTGACTTGATAGAAACACTTGACCTCTGCTTTTGTCAGAGAGAACTTGGGCTGCACCCTTCACAGGAGGCCTGAGTACTGAATGAAGTGCAAAGTCCTTACAGCTCAGATGTGCCCTGAAAGGGGTAAGATTTGCAGTCTCGTTAGCCAAGAAGGCTAGCTTGCAACCCCCTTGTGGAATGGGATCTCAGCTTCTCCTTTCATATGGATGCAACAGGACTCAGTATGATTCTGAGCACACAGCAAAACAGGTGGGGAGGATAGGGCATTTAGCTGCAGGGAAATGAGTAGTCTCCCTTGCACTACTGCAGGAAGGCAGAGTGGAGTGATTCTGGCAGAAAGATTTTCAGGCTCCAGCTCAAGCCACCAGCTGGACCATGCTAGTAAAACACATTTTATAGTTCTTGCTCACCATGTTGACTCTGCAGGATCTTTTTTTTTTTCCTGAAATATCTGATTTTTCTTCTGTTTTTTATAAACCATGTAGCTCAGGGCTCTGAATTTTGATGTTGTTCCCCATCTCATTTCCTTTCTAAATTTATAAATTTTAAGTTTTCTTCAGAAACTATGGGAGTTGGACTTTTAACTGTGACTGTTGCATCAACTGTGCAACAGTTTTACCTATGACGAGAGGAATACTGATACGAACACCTTTAAAGAGCAAGTATCAATCATAGAATCATAGAATGGTCGGGGTTGGAAGAGACCTTAAACACCGTCTAGTTCCAACCCACTGTCAGGGGTAAGAACACCTTCCACTAAACCTGGCTGCTCAAAGTGCCATCCAACTTTGCCTTGAACCCTTACAGGGATGGGGCATCCACAGCTTCTCTGGGCAATGCAATTTCAGTGCAATCTCTTCTGTGGTATACAAGAACAAACAAGCAGATGGTAATCCTGCATATTTCATAGGTTTAAATGGCGACTGTTATGATATTATAACAGTTATGATATGATGCTATAACTGTATTCTACGGTTATGATTTATCAATGGTTCTATACTAGCTCTTCCTAATTCTAGACAACTGGGAAAAAATCTCCACATAATTCCCTCCTTTCCCGCAGATTCTTACACAGATTCAGATGAGTCTTTTTTAAAAGTATATTATTGTTAATGAAATCAATTTGTGTCTCATTTTCTTGGTATCTTCTCATAACTCCAAATACAGCATTTCTATTACCCCTTTTTAAACTGAGTTGCTTTTGATATTCATGAAATTTGTTTTTCCACCTCATGAGTTGTAAAAATGAACAGACTATTTTCTGCACAATTATCTTGTATCATAATGAAATAAAAATATTAGTAGCTGACATGCATAGAAATACTCCATGTTGCTATCTTCTACAACACAGAGAAGTCATGGCTTGTTTGTTACCTATTTCTTTTATTTTTATTTTTTTTATCTATAAAATATGCTATTTCACAAATAGAGAACAAAGAGACTGTTCCTAAGTCTCTGCATTCATGCTGTGTGTCTTCAGCCATTTCAAAATCAGTGGGAGTCTTGAATATGAAGTCTACAGTTCCTACTGAATTTTAAAATGTTAAATCAGTGCTATTTCCATATCGGCTTTGCCTGAAATATTTACGGTAACATGTTATTTTCTCTGCCAGAAATCAAATTTATTCCATATAGTATAATGAAGGACTAAGTGTGTTGACTTCAGACTTAAAAGAAAATATTCTATTCAGCACTTTGAAATATTATTTTGTATGTATGAAAAAGCAGAAGATGGTATGCATAAACACAACACTATCTTTGCCAAAAGATAATCACAAGCTTTGAAACAGCACAGCAATAAATCTTTCCAGGATGCTGTGATTAGAGACCTCCTAAGTACTCATGGAAAAGAAAAAAAGAGATTAAAGTTTAGATGATAAATAATAGGTTCGATCTATTACTGCTAAAAAAAAAGAAAGGCGTTTTATTTCTTGATATATATTTTAAATATTATGCGGATGATGTTTATCCAGCTATACCAAAGCAAATACTGCTATTGCAGTTCTTTTATAACCAACAATATGCCTTCAGTAAAAGCCAAGCTGTTGTCTTTGTTTTAGAATTGTGGAGGGAGAAACTGTATTGCAAAGCTACAGTCCCACAAACACCCACCAGATCACTATTATATGTGAAATGGTAATTTCTTTCTGTGTGTTAGCAATTGTGTATGGACTGGGGCTTTAGACAAGTTCCTCTTGTTTCTGTACTTTCCTTTTTTAAATGTTTTGAACTCTTGAAAATATTCCATCTATGTATAGGAAGGACATGGAGATAATATAGGGCAGTGGTCTAAATTGTCCCTTCATGAAATTGACATAAAAATTTTCACCTGTTGATTTTTTACCGATTTTTAGAGAGTATATGCTGATGGAAGACGTACACAGAGAAAAACAACTACCTTTAAAATACTTCTGTTATTGACAGAAAAGAAGATCAACATGCAGATTGAAAAATTTCTGTTATCTACCCAAATGTAGTTAGGATTAGTTCTCCGGCTCCAAAATTACATAATAATATAAATGAATACTCATAAATTCTATAGACCTAGTTACATTACACGCATTATGTATAGCTACTGTGGCTGCCATAATAGGTGCAATATTCACTAAAATGCCTTTATGGTGGATAAAGCATCATTCTTTCAAGAAGTCTAAGTTAGATGTGAAAAAATGCATTTTGTAAAATTGTTTCCTATGAGAAATTAGTTTCCCTCTAGTGTTATCAAGGCTTTTCATGCTTCAAACTTGCTTTGTCATAAATGTAGTCCTAAAAATAAATTCACATTAAATCTATGATACATGTTAAACTATTGAATATTCAGAAACATCTTATTGTTGCTGTGGGTTTAAAAAATAAACCCAGTGTGTATCAGTAAGGAAAAAAAAGTGCCACCATACTCTGCAGGTGGGCTACAGTGCATCAAATTAATTAGTTTTGATATAATTCAAACTGTAAATAAAAAAGCAGAATGGCTACCACTGCAGTTCAAGCACAGCATCAGCTGACAGTGCAAAAATGTGGGAATAGTCCCCACCTAAGAAAATTGAGGAAGTGTTTGTGTGGATTGTGAGACCATCTGCTTGAGCAAGATTGCCAGATCAAGGAAATTTTATTTCCAATGGGATAGTAAGTGAAAGACAAGGCAATAAACAATATTCACAGAGACACAAACCTGATAAATCATAATGGAAACTGTTCAGCTGCCAGCTGTTGGGGCACAGTCTTGCAGAAGGCCTGGGCTTTATAACTGATAAGAACCCAGGCATTATAACTGATAAGAAGGCAGAAATTAGATGAAAACAAGAATTTTTGATATTTGAGGGGAGCCCGTAGCACTAGGCAAAATTTACTGAGAAATGGTGAAGGTGCAGTATGTGGTGAGGAACAATAGAGAAGAGCAAGTAATAAAGGAGCTGATTGCATGTAAACAGTTGCCAGTCTGCTCAATAGCTGCAGCCATCAAATATTTTATTCAATGCTTTCTTAATGGTCTTTCGATGTAATTTCACTTTTCAACCCATGTGTGAATACTGCAAGGTCTTGGAGACAGCAACTGAACAGGATAGAACAGCTGAGAAGCACCAGCAAGAGCAGTAAGACCCTGGAGACAGTGGCCCATGCATTTATGGTGCCAGCAACTAGAAGTGCAGGCTGGGAGGCACCTGGGTCATGGAGTTCCATGTGTTTTATGTGGAGCAGCTGGGGAATTGCAGTGACTGATGCAAGTGCCTGAAGCCACAGTCAAACCTTATGCCACAAGGGCCTTGTGCCCATGGTACCAGCAGCTGGAGCACGTGAGAGTCCCAGCACCAGATGGAGTGGGCGATATGATCCATGTACCTGCACTCCAGCAGTCACAGGGACAACTGTCTTCATAGCTTCCCCTAACCAGATGTGCATGGACCACACAGCAAGATCTCAGGACCATGCAGAATGTCTACACTAATACTGGGGGGACAAGTGAATGTGGAGACTGTGTAAGACAAGTGGGAAAGTTCATGTGTGTTTGCTAAAGACCATCAAGCTGGACCAGCCAGTGCATGGAAGACCAATGGAGCACATAAGAGTGGCTGGAAAGCAGCAGTCAGAGAATGCTGATGCTTGAGAGACCTGTGAATGTGTGTTCATGTGTGTGCATATGTAAATCCAGAGCGCAGGAGCATTTGTGTGAACTTCATGTCTGAGTGACTGAAGGAGAACAGGACTTGGCTGTCTAGTGTTGTGTGTCACAGCAGTTCTGGCAACTGGCATACACCCATTTAACAGCATATGGATGCTGTTAAATGCCACTAGTTACCTGGCAGTGGCAGTGGTGTAGACAGACATGTCAGTATCCTCTGTGCATGCCTGGGATGGACGGTCTGCCTTTCTGCTGATTGGACTTTCAAATAGAAAGCAGCAGCTGTGCCCATGTCTGAGTAACCCTGGGCCTTGGGGCACCCAGGCTTGTACAACTGGCACCAGCAACTGGGCAGGAGGAATCCCTTGGTTCTTAAGCCCACCAGAGGTAGTGGCCTTTACAGCATCCCTTAGCTTTATATCCATGGGAATGCAGATGACAAGTTAACAAGCATAGTAACAACTTTCTCATAAAAGCACCTCCTCTGTTGATTTTGCAAGAGATTCCACTGTTAAGGAGGAACAGAAGTTGAACCCATACCAGGATTTGCAAAAGAACTCACTAGAGAAAATAACTGACATAGATTCATGCTATGGATTATTACACACTGGAAGGTGTTACAGATTGGTTACATCAGATTTTGAAAATGCCTACTGTTTTGGGTTTTTATTTTTATACATATCCATAGTAATAACCAGGAAAGTTTCTGTATCTGTTTGTCCAAATTGACATCAAAGTGACTTTATTGTCTCAGTTATATCAAATGTATTACAGAAATTTTTCTTTGTCACTGACAAAATTGATGGGGTTGACACTTGGAACTAGCTAACAGTTAATTTTTTAAAGGCAAAAAGTGTAGACTAGACAAATGGAGTTATTTGTATTTAAAATTTAAAAGACAGTCTTTTAGCGTATATACTCAGATTGCAAGAGTGGTTGTGAAAATTAATTTACACCACTGAAGAAGTACTTTCATATTTAAAGTAAACATACATAGAGAGTAGTGATGGATATATTCAATCTCATGACACAAAACACCTTACTACACCTTGCTTTGTGGAAAGCAAAATGCCTGACTACTTGAAGTATTATTTTAAAATAGTTGAATATTATATTATTGGAAATTTGATTAGGCAAAGAAGAGGGATACCAATTTATAGGTGCCTAGTCTGCTGTGCTAAGATCAATAAAAGAGTACTGATATGCCAATAAACCATTTACACAGCCTGAGAGCAGGGTTTTTCTTGTGGCTTCAGACATGCAATATGAGATTCAGACTATCACCGAAATAAGAGTAAAGATTTCATTTGAGATATTAAAAGAGTAGCTTTCTGTATTTCTGCATTATAACACACAGTCGTGAACTTAATTAAAGCGCTAACAATATCCTGCAGTTGTTAAAAAATATAATGTAATGATAGATTTCTTCTGTGTGTGGAATAATAAGACAGAGACTTTTACAATGCATTTGTATAAAAGTTTGGGGAGTCTTTTTGCTGTTTTTTTATTATTATTATTTTTGTTCTGTTTTTGTTTTTTTTTTTTTGTTTTTGTTTTTTTTTTTGGTGGTTTTTTTTTTTTTTTTAGTAGAAGGACAATCTGAGGTACCTAATGAAAGGAATATTATACCTCAGAATTAAGGTGTAATACTGTGGATCTTCTCTGCGTTTTTTTTTTTTTTTTCAGGTGCCTTCTTAGTGTTATTCAAAATAACAGTTGCTATGTCATAGATCTCTCTGATATAGGTGAAGAAGGAGAAAAGAAAAACCTTGGATACAAAAAAAATCAATAAATTATTTGCAGTACTGGCAGCTAGGGGACTCACAAGGGTCAAACGAAGAAAAAAAAAAGGTTTTACTGCAGACATTCTATTTTCTAATCACTTGGAGTCAGCTTTTTTTTTTTTTTCTGCCTTTTTTTTTCTTCCCTTTTTTTTTTTTTTTAAGTTGTCCTTTTGTCTAAAGTATAACCACAGCATGGACACTTGTCAGCACCTGGTCTGTTTTTATTGACAATTAGAACAGTATATATGAAGTAGAAAAGAAAGTTTGCTGTACAACACTTGGAGGTCACTTGTAAGAAATTAGCAGTTCCTTGCTATTTGATGATCATTCTGGAGAAAAAACCAAGCAAACAAACTAAAAGAAGCCCCAACCAAGCAAAGCAAAAATCTTATTTGCTCTAATTTGACAAGTAGTAGATAATTATATGCTATAAAGTTTAATCAAGTCTTCTTGCTGTTACAAAAAAAAAAAAAGTAGAAAATTATGTTTTAGTCATTTTGAGTGCTGCCTAGAAGTGAGTATGGCTTGAAATTTAGGGGGTGTTCAGAAGAACTTTGTGACTATATAAGTGATATCTTACTTATGTACTGTCTAATTTTGTACCTGGTGCATTCTGTGAGAGTTTGTTACTGACTTCAAACACAAAACAGACGTGTCAGGAGTTCATGTTTCTGAGTATATATAATACTTTTGTAACTTTAAAGGGAAAATAAAGTAGGTGGAACTAGGCAGAGAAAAAAATGCAGCCAAATTAGGCCATATTAAATATGGTGAATTGATTTCTGTCCTGTCCAAGAAAAAAATGTTGTGAAAAACAATACTATGTAAATACTTAATATCATAGTATAAATGATCATAATATTAAAAATCAATAGGCATGCCTGGCTCCTAAAGCAGAATCTTTCTGTTCAGAACGAAGCCTGACAGAGCTCAAGAAGCATTTAGGCAATACTCTTGGGCACATGGTGGGACTCTTGGGGCTGGTCTTGTGCAAGGCCAGGAGTTGGATTTAATGATTCTAATGGGTCCCTTCCAACTCAGAATATTCTGTGATTCTTTGGACTGTGGTTATCATTACATTGTGCAGCATATCCCAAGTCCACAGTGAGGGGAGAGTGCCCTAAGCATCACATCACTGTGGCCCTGAGTCTGCTTCCAAAGGAAACAGAATGGCAGTTGTGCCTTATCACATCTCCTACTATGGACAAAGGCTAGGGACTCCAATTCAGAGGTGCTGACCAGGACACACAGCATCCTTCCATGGGTACACTGAGGGTTCATCCTGGGGCCTGTTTTATTTTGGTTTGGTTTTGTTTGTTTGGGAGGCTGTTTGTTTGTTGGGGTTTTTTTTTTGTTTTTGTTTTTGTTTGTGTGAGTGTGTGCGTGTGTTTCTTTTGGGTTTTTTTTTGGGTGTGTGCTGTTTATTTATTTTTCCCTTACTGATTGTTTATGAAGACTCAGTATGTTGGAAAAATATACTTTTTTCAAAAATGTCTTACTCCTTCAGATTATTACAATAAACCATTTACTACCATCTAGCACTGTCTATAAGAAAAAAATATAGCAGAGTTCTTTGCTACCAGAAATTTGGTTGAAAATAATGTAAATAAAAAAAATGCACAACAGCAACATTGAAGAAAACATTTCTCTGCATTGCAGAAAGCAACAGACACATTTCCTTTAAAAGTATGTGATGTTTATGCTTTTTTTTTTTTTTGAATTTTCAGAGTTCTGTGTCCATGTTAAGTAATGAAAGCACTACAGGGCTTGACCATGGATACGTTATGTTGATCCCTATCCTACTACTTTAAGATCAGAAGAGTGTGAGTTTTTAGATTTTACATAGAAATGAAATACATAGAAAACCTTACAGAGAGCTTTGATTTCATCTCTAACCCAAGGGTGATATTCAAACAAGCACACAGATAGATAAATGTTGTGGCCCAATTCCTTCTGGAGCTCCCATAAAGCTAAATACATCTGTACCTTGTCTAATGTAAGTTTATGATTCTCTAATATACATGGCATTAACCTTGACATCTATTTTATGCATCATACTGAATCAAATTTTAAGAGTTACTTCCATATATGTTCAAAAACTTTTTAACTTGGAATTTCTGATTTAGTTCAGTATTGTTGATTACTTACTGGTCTGTAGATGGTGAGGACACGGTATCTTCTGTATTCATAAACCTTTCATAAATAAATACTCTTTTCATAAATAAATGCCTTTGCCTTCATACTCCATGTATAGACGTAAAGATGACAGCAGTTTCATGATTTAATAAACAGGCCTCATTGCATGGGTGGGGAGTAGAAAGCAGATTGCATAAGCTATTCAGAGAGTGGCTTCTAGTTATGTATGCCAAGCTAGGAGGATAATTCCCTCTTCAATGATTGCATGGGGAACTTAAATATACTTCAGCACCATAATAGTCATATAATATTTAAAAATTGTTTAGAATGAATCATTTTATAACCCCTTTTTTAAAATGTAATTCTTTGGAACAATACAATTTTTTCAATTAAACATAAGACTGGCGACTCATAAGATCTAAATTTTACCTTGATCAAAGCCTGTCAAGACTCAACTTTAAGGATGCACAATAGATGGACAAAATCAGAGACCATGAAATCATGATTTGGAATACGATACCGCCAAACAATCTAAGAAAATGATCTAAGTTTTGGCACTAAAATGGTGATTGCTCTGCCAGTCTTAAAGAAAAATTGTTCCATCAACTTCAGTGAGAGGCATTGCAAATCTACACTAGGAACAGAGTATGATTTTAGGAAGTGTACATTTCTGCTTTTCAACTACTCCCACAAATGTCAGTGAATCCAAAGATCACACAGTATGCATCAGTAATTTGTCCTTCTCAATTGTTTTTATCCTGTTGTATGTAATTTTCAAACTTTTTCAATTAAGATTTTCTATACTTATTCCATATGTATTGAGAAAACAGGAAGTAGTAAAGAGTCAACCAAAAATCAGTCAGTTGAGGATCCCCAGCAGAAATGTCACTGCTCATTATTACCTTGTCTGTAACTATTGTATTTTGATACGTCAACAAGATAGTTTTTGGTTCCTCTGATGTGTGACTGATTAATTCCCTAATACAATCTTACTAATAAAACCATTATGTAGAATTAAAATGCCTTGGATGAGAAGGTGTATCAAAGCAATAGAATTACTTTTATGAATGTGCAATAATGTAAAAAAAGAAAAAAAATCCTACAAAGAAAACAGTGCTTATGTTTAATGACACCTTCCTTTCATGAAATCATGCTGGCTTTAAATCTTTATTGGTGGAGTGCAAGAATAGCCAGTTGGCTATTTTACACAGGAGTAACACCAAACTTCTGTCCTCTGTTTTATTGCTTTTATCTTTTTAGAGGATTAAGCATATGTTACTAGGCTTTTATCCCTTAGCATTGCTCCAGTTTGCTAAGCCTTCTTAAAACTAAGGTGTGCAAAGAGCTCCCAAGGTAATTCCCCTATGACTCTTGACTAAAGTCTCGGAGATTTTTAACTTAATGAGATGTAATCTTAACAGATACTGCATAAGATAACAGATAAGATTCTTGCTTATTTGCATAAGCATGTTGTATAAATATGTCCTCATTTTATTTGAAAACAGAGATCATATAACTCGTGGCCTTTTCCCATTCTGTTTTTCCACTAACTTAAAACTTTCATTCTGCCGGTGAAAAACTTTTAGAGCTGTATTTGTCATTTTATTAGTAACAGAAAGAGAAGGTAGAAAAAGCGTAAAAGGTCAAACCAGAGGAAATTCTGGTTTGAATTTTAATGTAACTAACATAACTTCTAACACTTGAAATAATAAGTTGGAGGCTGAAAATATAATTCATTAATGACAGTCAACATGACTTTATGAAAGGTAAGTTTAATCTTTTTGGTTTCCTAGAACAGATATCAACCATGAGGAAGCTTTATAGTAAAAATTAGAAGTAGGTAAACCCCTTTTACATGAGGTATCCTTTATATACTCTTATTCTAGTCTTATTAAAACTCTAGTTACCCTGTCAAGTATAACTAGCAAATGAAAAGAGAAAGGCATCTATGGAGAATTAATCATAACATCCTTTTCTGGTGGTGTCAGCTTTATTCTGTACAGCACCATATGATTCTAACACAGGTCACCTTAGTACCAAAAATGATGAGGGGCAAACTCCTATGAAGCACAGATAGGTCATCTATAACAGAAGGGTATTGTACAGCATATATTAGTGCAGATCTCTAAATTATCACAAATAACCATCACTGAAGAGAATAATAGTTGTGTTTTTTTTAAAATTTAACCACTGAAAATAAATATTTGTTGATACATATAAACAAATAATATTACATAATACTAATTTAAATAAGGTAAGCATAGAACTTGATATAATGCCTAAATCAATGAATTTTATGTTTCCAGTATGAAGATTCTCATTCATTCAGGCACTTTTTTCAGGCATATTTGGTATTATAATTTTCTGTTCCTGAAGGACTTTGGGGCTTTCAACAGGTTTTATGCCATCTGTTGCTTATGACACGATGCTCCTGCTTAAATCCTTCTTGATATTTATTTAATGTTTGAAACCACCATTTATGGATGTAATAATTTTATTCTCTGAAACCAGCATTATTGTATAAAATGCATGAAATGCTAAATAAAAATGTAATGGTTAGTAGGACACCTTTGATTTGTGATACCAGGAACAGAAGGTAAAACTGAAAAACAAATGTGGACAGTATATCATATATATTGTAGCTTTATAACATAAAAAGAATATCAGATTCAGATTGATTTCATAATTGCAAGAGTATTTATTATTTTGCACTCCCAAGGACTACTAGCTATTTTTGACATGCATTGGAAGGGACCAAATTTACTTTTGTATGTCTCTAAGTAAACAAACAATAATGCTTCATCATTCGCAACTCAATGTACTTCAAAACATTTGGGAAAGAAGTGGGATTTAGTTAAACTGCTTCAGAACTTGGTTGATTAACACAGGAAACAGCAAAAGTAGTAACTGTGGAATGATCTTTCTTTTCGTCTGCTTTTTGCTTCCTATTAAAGGAAAATGTTTCAAGCATAGAAATAAAATTAGGAGACTTAACGTCAGAAACTAAGGGGTATTTAGATAATGAATGACAAAGCTGAGTGCCTCAGATTCATCTTCAAGCACCTATGGCTTCATTTGGTTCTGTAGTAAGAATTAAAAAAAAAAGTTGTTTAAAAGTCAGATATAAATTACTGACAATGAATAAAATAGTGTATTTGTTACCTGTTCTTCATTTAATTTCCTATTTTTTTCAAAGAAGATTATGATAGGTCTGCATTGAGTTACATAAGTCACAGCAAAATCATGATTTCATCTAAATCAAAGTATAGCACACTGCTCTCTGCAGAGCATGGTACTCTTCTATCAATACAAATCATACTGTGCCTTCTGTTTCCCATATCCTGAGTACTTTGTAAACTTTACTCAATGTGACTTGCACAAAACTCTATAAGAGGGATGTAAGTTTGATAGAAATTTTAACACTACTAGCCATAACATTATCTTGCTTTATCAGCTCAAGGGTCAAATGAATACTACAGAAGTCTTTTATGTATGAAATGGGTTACCTAATGGTGATTAGATATATCATCAGATAGAACTGGTAGACAGATAATTAATCCATTATCTTAATTCAAATTGTGTACCTAGCTCATGAAAATACATATAATAATTACTAACCAGCAGGCATATAAAAATCACTAACTGACCTCCACAATTTGAAAAACAAGACTTAAGAGTCAGACTGCCTAGAGCATTTTAGGATGGTTGAACAAGAAGATCAAATCTGTGAGTTTATACCTTCAGCCCTGGTCTCTGTGCAGGCATAAAGAGACTGTAGTGTCCAGTAGTGTTGCACTAAATTCTAGGCTCATCTGTAGACTTACTGGCCACTTTCTGCATAAGAAAATGCAATATTGGGATACAGGTACTTGGTGGTAGAATCAAATCTTTTGTTCATCCCAAGAACTTGGAGTAGAAAGAGATGAAAAGCCCTCTAGCAGATCCTTAACAGTTGAATCCTTTCAATTGAAGAAACCCTGAAGGAAAACATATAAGGATTTTGAGACATGATAGTATGCAAAGAAGTACTTTATCAACTGATGGGAAGAAAAGAAAATAATAAAAAATAATGTTAAAATATGTTTTATCACTTAAATATAATTATTTTTGCAGTGCAATAGAACACAGCTCAGTTTATATGGAAAGCCAGTGTCATTCATTTTTCTTGTGATCATAGTTTCTACCATGAGGAAAAAGGATTTTTAAGAGCTACTTCATAGTAACTGTGTATAATTCATAAGGAAATTTTACTAAATGTTTTTATAGCTAGGTACCCTTTTAATCTTAGAATAGATTAATATTCCATTTTCTGAATTACATTTAAAAAAGAAAAACTTCATACCACTCAGTGGAGCTCCTAGGTTCAACTGTTATCTGTTTTATTAAAAATAATCTCATTACTTGATTTTATTTTAAATACAATTCAACACATTCAAAATATGATTTTTTAATTTTTTTCAGTGCAATCAGATTGAAGAACAAAAGTCACTACAGGATCAGTTCTGCTTTCCTTGCTCAGACAAAATTTGCATTGATTGTCAAAGAACTATGAAAGAAGGAAGGGGGTTTAGGCTAAGCAGCGTGACACATAGACATACCAGGAACGATACAAACATTGTGCCACTCATTACCAGAGGAGCTCATATGCCTGTATGTCTGGAGTGATGGAAATCCCTTATGCAGTCAGTGTTTTCTGTGCTGGCATTGATGAACATTCGGTCTGCATCTTTCCTTCTTCAGAGTTCCCATCTAGATGCTATTCCAATTTCTATACAAATCCTAGTTGAAACATCCATTGTTATTCCTATAAGGACACACAGCAATTACAAGAAAAAAATTATAAATAAACATTTATTTGAAGAGTTATTCCCTATTGGCCCTTTCAGATAATGGTATTATTTCTTTTACACACACTGAAATTCATGCAAATAGTTCCAGCGGGTAGAAATACCTGTGAAAACCAATCCCAAGATAACTTCTCAAGGTACACTTCCCACTACCTGACCTAATTAAGGATGTTATCCTAAGAGACTCTAATGCTATTAGTGCATATAAAATTTCCTGCTTAAAGAATGTTAAGTAATTCTGATGTTTAAGCAGTCAATGAAAAAGGCAGAGGACAGAAAGTGATTTTTTGTTGTTTCCTTTATCATGACCCTTCAGGACATTTGTCTGCAAGTTTCTGAAGGACTTCGCTTGTTGTTTTTTTCAAGTGTATCTGTGTTGCTAGTGCCAGGTAATGTAAGAGTCCGATATTTTGTGTGTTGAACCCAGGATAGAATCTGCTGATGTTTGTTTTAGACAAACTGCAGTTAGATGCATACTATGAGCAACTTTGGCAGAATGATTGCCAAAATCAAAATTGTTTTCTCTATTGCCATTATTTACTTAGAGAGAAGAATAAATACAACATCAGTATCAAGGTGGAAAATAGATTTTAATATATTAAAAGATTATACCTATTGAACTAATAAATGGAGTTACCAGTGAGTATCCTTCTAAGCAGGTAAGACATGTATGACTCATATGACTTCAGAAGGTCCAAGAAGAATGTAGTGTGAAAGAAACTTCATTTTGTGTTATATGTAATATTTTAAAATTTTCAGTATTAACCAAGAAAATTGTGATCTCTCACTTTCTGTATACACCAGCAGGCATCGAACCAGTCAATAGATATGCAAATTGTGGATGCAATCAAATAAAAAAATAACAGAAATAAAGGAAAGACATGTTTTCCTACAATCTTATAGTGCTCCGTTACCACGAGAATTTCAAGTTTTTAACTTCAAGTAAGAAAATGCTAGCAGGATATATGCTGTGATTTTTCCCAGTAAGATTTCAAAGACACAAGGCCTATAGAACCTCCACCAGATCTTCTTCAATATCAGCAATGTATCTGAGCTTCAGAAAGGGAATTTTTAGTTTTCCTTACACTGTGGAACCAATAGATATTTACTAATATTTAGAAACTGGATTGTACAATTTTTATTCATAGTGTAGATAACCACAGTTCAAGATATTTGTTAGAATTAAATCTGTGTGTATCAAAATAGCATCATATAGACACAAATGTATATTTTCAAAGTTATCTAGCTTCTTAAGTAACCCTGTTTTTATATACTTAGTCTCCTATAGAACATGATTGTCATAAAATGCTTTGCATCATATGTTCTTCATCCCTCACCTCATTTGTCTCATAAAATAAGACACAAAAAATTTTAGGCTAGCACATGCAAGACTTAGTTGGAACAATTGTGGTTAATTAATTAATTAATTAGCTGTATTAATTAATAAACTACATTTCAAAGTATTATCCACAGTGGTCTGAATTCACATAGCTAAAATATGGGTATTAAACCAGACAGAAAATGGAGAATAAATTAGCTCTAGACCAGCAATTAATGTTTTGTTATTGAAAGTAAAATAAAAAATTAACATGTTGATAGTTATACATATGAAATGAAAAGTGATAATAATTAAATATAAGAGATTTGTCCCACTTGGGATTAGAAGATCCAAAGTAGTCCCTGCCTGTGATGAGAAAATAAAGTGACACACTTGGGGAAAAAAATTGTTCCACTCTTTCAAAGAGTCTCAGAATTTGAAAAGAGAAATGAAGAGTGGAGAAGCCATCACAGAAGACAAGGAGGGATTAAGTTCAATAGCAAAAGTATTTTGTCCATGCCAGTTAAACCAATGGGTGGATAACCCAAAAATTCAGCAGAAAAATCAAAATTATTTTTAGATGGCAAATAATGGCAAAGATAAAAACCAGAAAGTAGAAATAGCTAGATGTATAGAAAACACAAATCTCCTTAAAAATACTGTGTATATATTTGTAAAATGTGTCTTTTTGTGTAGCTGCAGCATTCAAGACTTATAAATTCCTTTTTTCTGTTTGTGGGATTTCTGGTCTGTTTAACAGGCTTCACTTTGTGGGGTGAAATTCCTTCCTACAAAGGTAGTGCTTTTAGGCTCTATAATGGTACAATCTGTGGAATGAAATTCTTGCTCCTCTGAAGAGAGGGGAAGAACATTCTCCTGGTGAGCTTGATTGGTGCAGACTTCAACTTTCTGACTGTAGAGACTACATTTAATTCCCTCTTTTTGTTGGCATTTTTTGAAAAGGCATCAATACAATATTGTCCTTATCATAGGAACAAGGAGTGCTCGGTGTGAAAACTACATTGTTCTACAAATAGACGCCAAAGACAGGGTGTCACAGAGATCCTTGTGCAGAATAAAGTTCTTCTTTCTTTCTGTTTGCCTCCAAAAAAGGAAAAAAGTTCCCCTTGTAGAAGACACTTGCTGTTCTTCCTTTGCAAACATGTCCACATCCTCCTCAAGATGATTTCTTTCCAAACCTTTTGTAGATGTACCTGAAGGCTATAGAACATTATCATTGGAACCTAAAATATTTAACAGTGAGTCATAGAGCTCATCGTCCTGTCTCAGAAGGACAAATGCAGAATTTATCTTAAAAGAGTCTTACAATGTTTCCAATGTTCCTTATTGTTTGCACAATTTTGCAAGACTGGAATTTTAAAATGCAATACTTATATGTAGCCAGGTTTGCACAGAATACTATGATAGAATTATTTTGTGTAAAAACAATTATCAGAATTAAGGTCTGATATAGAACAAAAGTTCTGAATCAGACCCCACTATTGCTGATTATTTGGACTCACTAGTTGTGTTAGGTAATGAAATATCTAGGAGCCTTTTACAGGTCTGATAGCTCATTGTTAAGGTTAATAAAATTCAAAGGCTTTTTGTAAATTCTGAAGTCAAGTCTTTGCAAAACTAAAACCACTACACCTTTACTATATTGGTGTGGCCTGAGGGGGTGGATGTTTGTAATGCTGTTGTAAATATATGTTTTTATAATAAGGATAATTACCAGGAGAATTAATACAAATGGGAGCTAGTTATATAACTAGCAGAAGAACGTACTACAATTGTTCGATTAATTAGTATAATTATTTCTAGAGTCAGAGGAGCAATAAACGTGGGTTTTTTTCCTCCACCAGTCCCAAATAACAAGCTGAAAACAGCCATTTGAGAATTATACACATTGCTATTTTTAAAGGTTTCTTTCTTTTCTTTTCTTTTTTTTTTTTTGTTTACTCATCTCTTTACATAGAAAATGCAAAAATTTATTTTTGTCAGTTTTCAAATCTTATTAGTTCTATATACCAATAATATATTTTATATATAGTAAAATGTATTCCATGCATATTCTATATTTTACATGTATTCTTTATACATGTTTAATTAATGTCTGAAAACACCATCATATCTCACCGGCACTACCTACTCATAAGAACAATAGGCAGCTACGTTAAAACATAATGGAATGGTTTAGGTTGGAAGGGACCTTAAAGAATATCTAGTTCCAACCTCCACTTCACTTGTCAGGGACGTCTTCAGCTAGACCAAGTTGCTACACAATCCTGTGAAAAGTCCCTTTCCAGCTCTCTTGCAGACCCCTGTTTAGGTACTGGCAGGTCGCTTTAAAGTCTCCATGGAGCTTTCTCTTCTCCAGGATGAACAACCTCAGCCTGTCTTCATAGGAGAGGTGCTCCAACCCTTGGACCGTTTCATGGCCCTTCTTTGGACTCATTCCAACAGCTTCCCGTCTTTCTTATGCCAGGGCCTCTAAAGCTGGACACTGTACTGCAGGTGAGGTCTCATCAGAATTAAGTGGTGTGGCAAAATCACCTTCCTCAACCTGCTGTTCACATTTCTTTTGATGTTGTGCATTGTAAACCTTTTCTTCTTTGATGTTTATAATTTCCGAAGCTGTAGAGCTACTAAGCTATCAAATGTTCAGTGATATTATGGTAAGTACTAAATTGGAAGATATGCAAGCCATTCATATTAGTAATAATGCAGTCTTGCAATTATTCAAACGTTCACTTTTTTTCCTTAACATCAGGGTAGATTTAGCAATGCATGTTCCTAGTCTCTTTATTACAGTGTGCTTATCACTATGCCCTCTGAAATTTTCTTTGTAGGATAAGGCGTGGACAACCTCAACAGCATAAAACTTTTTCCAGTTTGATATGCTTATACACAAGTGCCTTTTCTCATATATTCTGTCTTACCTGAGTCTTTTTCTAGCTGGTGTGCTCCAAACTTGCTTCTGCACTTCCTGTTTTCAGCTGTCTTCTTCTTTCCATTCAAATCTAGTTTCTTATGTTCTGCTTAATTAATGTAACCTACAGCCATGTCTAATTGCTCTCTACCTTACCACTCAGCATGTTGCCTTATGCTGACCTGGCACAATGTACTCTGCAGCTTTGGATATGAATGCAGGATTTTTAACATTGGCATTTTTTACTCTGATATTATATAATCATTCCTGAAGATGGAAGGATACCCTTTCAGCAGCTTCTGATACATTTATAGTCAATTGTCTGTATATTCTGCTCAGCTTCTTCTTGAGAACAGGAGACTGTATTTGCCCTGCCTGAAAAGATGCCCAACTAAGATGCTACCATATTTGAAAAGTACATGTCAGGCCTACAGAGAAATTTGGATCTATTTCCTTATCTTCTTAGGCTTCTCTACAGCTAAGAAACATGACTGTTGACTTTCAAATGCTCCTTCTGCAGATTGCAATAGGCCTTCAGGGTCTATTGTACTGCTGTTTGATTTGGACAGGTCAAGCAAGAAATTTCAACTGTCTCGCAATGGTCACTCAAAAATCTTGATCTTTGAATTTTATTGGAGTTTAAGCATGCAAAGTATTGGACTGGAAATTTTCTAAACAGAGATCAGAACTTGTATTACTATTTAAAACACTTTTCACACTAAGGTAAAAACAGTTGTTTAACTCTGGTACGTCTAGGAAATCCATGGTATGAAATTTTGTGGGTCATGTTTTTCCAGTTAGAAGCTGTTGGTGTCTACCTCTACTTTTTTTTCATGTTAGCAGATGTTTTAGACATGCCTCTCATTATTTTTGTGACACTTATTCCCAAATGCTGTTTTGTTGAATGAGTAGATGAAGAACTAGCTGCCCCAAAGGCTGTATACGAGACAGCTATTCACTTCTGCTATAGTCTGATCCAATAGATTTCAATTAACCTAACCCTTACTGTAAAGTCCTCAGGTATCTGCCCTCAGTGCACTCGAACCCTTATGTCTGCTCAAACTCTTTTTTCCCTGTTTAACCAGTGAAGACTTTTTTGTCATTGTTGCTGTTATTAATTAGACACCCATCTGTGATTTCTTAAATCTTTTACTAAACTTATTTTATTTGGACCAATGAAGCACAACTCTCCTTCTATTCAATTAGTTGTTTTTAATTGATCTAACTGATGCAAGTTCCTAACCAGTTAGCTAATTTCTTCAATTAATGAAGCCAGCTGTCTCACAGTCATGTTATTGATCATTTTCAGGCCTAAGCATCTGTTATTCCAGGCATTTTAATGGTAATTTCCAATTGCCACAGATATCATTACACACAATCATTGCACTGTCTTTTTATTAACTTAATTAATCCAAGGTATTTTCACTTTTCTTATTACCCTAACACTCCAGTCTGCTATCTTTAAAAAGAAGCACCCTTTCATAGCTATGAAGTATAAGAGTACTGCTTCTTATTACTCAAGTATTTTTTTCAGAACATATTGCTGACATAATGCCTAAAACCCCCTTTTTTAGTAGGAATTAATGCGTTTCAGTTTTAAACTAATGTTTCGCTCTTTTTTTCCTTCCAATTTTTACAGTTTTATTTATTAAACTACAATTTTTTCAGGATAGACACTGTCCCAGTAGTATATTTGGAAAACAGCAAGTATTCTTTAATTAATACTAATGTTCAAAACATTCTGAGGAATTATGTTCTACTAGCTGGAACTGGGAGACAAGAATACAGACACCTTCTGCTCATGAAGCTCAATTATTTTGATCACTGGGCCATAAAAGAGGATAGAAAAACCAAGTTTATACTTAATACCTTTCAGCAGTTTGAGACCAAGACTACCTCACTGTAAATCTACTTTAGTCAGTGTTCTCTTATCCAAAGAAAGAAAAAAGAACTGCAACAGCAGATTAAGTTATTATGAATGCTCAACCTCACCTGCAAAGTCAAAAGGATAAAACAGAGCAATGGAATGCTGTGTGAATCCACTATCTTGCACAGAGTTATTTTTCAGGTTAGTTATATCAAGAGCATTATGGTCCTGTGCCTTGCATTTTCTGAATGTTCAGGATTAATGAAGGATTAAAGTTGCCACTAATCATTAGAATAATGTAAAATCAAAATCTTCTTTCAGTAACCAATGAAGTATTGAAAGCAAAGACTTAACTTAGACTCTACATGTTACTTAAGAACACATAGCATTTTAATTACTTGAATAATCCTTGTAAACTGCCTGGTATTGCAAAGGTACTGGAGTTAAACACATTCACTAACTACCATCTAAATCGGAACTTGAGAGCAATGTTACAAGATCAGAGTGGAGTACTGAAAAACTTTATTTAACCAATCACTTCTTATCCAGAATTTCAAAAATAGATCACTAGATTCTTTCCATCAGGTAGCCAAGTATATAGCTAACTGGCTTATTTGATGCCATTCAAATCTTTTAGGTAACAGGATATGATGGAAAAAAGAGTGGACTAAATTCTTTTCTCCTTAAGAAATACGGAACAAAGAAGTATATTTGCTGCATTTGTAATAATGTCATTACTGTCAAGAATTACACTGCAAATGCCTTATTTCTATCAAAGAAAAACAGCAGACGGTTCCCAGAAGCGAAAATAAGCTATATTTTCTTTAAACCCCTTCCCCCCACCCAAAAAAAAGCAAAAGCACAAAATGCTGTATTTAATAGTTACTGACTAGTGCTTACTGCTGCAGACAGTGTACATACTAGATGGCCTGTACATTCTTAATGCCTTTTTTCATCCTATTTAATCTGATCCATTGGGATAATCCAGCAAGGTGCTGAGTACTCTTTGGCATGTCCTGAGTCCTCCAAACATTATCACAGTACAAATGGTCCTTCCTTTCATAGATTTAGCAGATTTCAGCTTTTGCACTTGAGGACTATCCAAGGCACGTCACTGACATTGTACCTTTCATTGACGCCTTTAAAAGAGTCACTGTCAGACATTGCCCTCCTTCAAGATAATAGAATGACCAATGAACTCTCAGCTTCAGGCACAAAATCAAAACACAATGTACTTATAGCAATTTTACCACAAAACCAAGGAAACACTAGAGACATTTGCTACTGCATTCTTTCTCATAAGATGAAAGGGAAAAAAAGGGAAAAATAAGTGAAAATATTAATTGTGCTTAGTTTTCAAATTTTGTCTTTTCTTTCATTCTTCCTTTTGTGGCTTTCCACTTTCAACAATTCGAATTTAAATTTTAGCTCTGAAAGAAAATAGAGTGTCTTAAATATTTTCTAAAAAAATTCCTGTTTTCCGAGCACATGTTAAAAATCATGCACCTTTGTATGAAATCTGGCACTGTGATACTGCATCTCAAAAGTTAAAGACTTCAACTGAAAACAAAAATGAAAAGTGATAATAAAAAAATACCTTTAGCATTCTTCTTGTAAACTGCAATTTCAAATGAGATTTGTCAAGGGTCAAACTCTTATGTAATGATTTGTCAGGAAGCCTGTTTGTAAAAGAAATTGTGAACACTTCAGCAAAATCCTGTTGTTTAATCACTGTTGTGAATGCCTTGTGCTGATGCTCTGTGCCTGACTGCAATGCAATATTCCCTAAGTATAAGCTAATACTATTCTTCCAGTTCCATAGTTGCAGTTGACCCTATTAAAGAGCTGTTGAGTAATTCTATGAACATTCATTGCTGTTAAAGTGGATGAGCATGATACTATGAACTGAATGTGTCAGTATCATGCAGCCTTCAATCTTATACTTCATAAGGTAAAACATTAAAATAGAGATGAGGATTCAACCAGACTGATCTTATTAATTGATTAAGATAGAATTATAGAATAATTTTTAACATAAATATGCAATATTACTGAATATTTACACACTGAAATGTTCAAAAAAGGGAAGAGACAGATGAATATTTTCCAGGTGTCATAAAAGTGTAGTTATAAAATATGTAAATGTATTAGTGTTCAGTGCCACTATTTGCAACACATATCTATTTCTGTTTCACATGTTAGCCCCTACCATTGTGCCCTTCAGTGAATACAAATGCCTAGTGAAGCAGAAGACATTTCTCTTGCAAATTTTAAATTTCTGGGGTACAGGTCACTCATGTTGACTGATGTTATTTTCTTACTCTTTAAATGACTTCTCTGCCATTCTGAATCAGCAGACAGCATTGCCTTGGGTAGAAAGCTCTTCAATATTTGATGATATATAACAGCAAACACAACGTTAGATAACAAACTTGTTAAAACCTTGTCGTTAACCTTTCCTGTTAACAACGATACTGTAAAGCAGCTATGACCACAGGAATAGCATAGCCTTTGATGACACTGAAACAGGCTGTGTTATTGCTGAAGGCATCTGCCCTGAAAAAGCTTCATTGGAAATAACAGAAAAACGAGGATGCTGAATAAAAATTGCATTTTCATATTGTTTTATGGAGAATATTATATCTAAAAGGTCTTAGCAGCCCATAAGAGTGTTCTGTTTCCTTCTTTTTTCTTGCACCAGTTTTAGTATTGTCAAATATAAATAATTCCATGTCTGTGATTCCAAACATTTTGCACTGAATCGCCTTCAATAAAAATTAAACAAAAAGCTAATAAAAAATGTAAAATTTCTCCCCTCCAAAACAGGGGAAAAAAATCAAAATACTGATATTCGATCAATTTCAATTAATTACTTTTCAATAGTAAAATATCTTTTGTATTGGTTACTAGCACTTGAATTTTCTGACCATCAGCAAAAGAACAAAATATGCCAAAATTTGAGGAGCTTTTATGAATTCTAGGAAGTCAGTTTCCCTAAGAGTTTGTCTTTTCAAAACATTATAACTGGATATTACAACTGTTTATTCTAATTATCATTTCCCCCTGCAAATTCTGATGGGCATGGGATCTCTGCTATAGGTATAATGCACAAGTTTTAATTTTACCTAATGTAAAATGTCTTTGGATCTAGAACTTTGAATTTCTTTCACTAAATGTATTGCAGACTTCGATATCAGTCTATTCTCTTCACTTTTTAATGACTGGTTTTGAGCTGTGTTGTATAAATCTAAGTACTACATAATGAAGATGACCATACTGATGATTTTTCAGATAAGTAGTAAAACTGTAAACTAAACCACATGCATGAGTGGAAAGACAAAATCCATACTCAGAGTTAAATATCTCAACATGTTTCCTTAGGAAGTTTAGTAATTAAAACTTTCTAGGGCTAGAACTGACAAAAGAATTAGAGGGACGTCAAGAACCTAATGCTTGTCCTGTAATCTTGAAAATGTCTACTATCTTAAAAAAGTGCTTAACAGTAGAGGTGTATATACTGTACAACATTGGTGATATTTTAAAGTACCCAAGGTGCTAAAAGGTTCTCCTTTCTGTGTATGCACAGCATTGATTTCATGCTGACAAGAATAGGAAACTACTGTTTGTCTCAAGCCAAAGTGTGTTCACTGTGTTAAAAAGATGTCCCATTAACACTCAGGTTCAAGTAGGCATTTTCTGAAATTGCCTGATATTTGCTTTATAGATAGACACATAAAGCAAGCATCACTGGTCACCTGTTTTCTTGAAGTGAGTAGTTACTCAGTAGTATCAAAGACATACAAGACTTTCAAATAGTAGTTTCTCATGTTTCTGTAACAAACTAAAGCAGAGAATAAGAAGAGAGAGAGAGAGAAAAAAAAAAAAAGCCAGAGTAAATCCAGTGCCTTTGTTTCAAACACTCTTGAAACATTTGACTATTCAAAATCGAGTGTTCTTCATCTGCTATTTCTCTTGAAAAATTACAATTTTATGTGTCTGGGACTGGTTTCATGAAGAACTCCTGTGCTAACATGCTGTGTGATTATGATTTATCTTGTGTGACTATTGAAAAACACAATTTTTTCGCACAGAACCTACACCAGTAAGCAGCTTTACGTTCTCGTTATCTGTTTATACTCACCCTTGCCATGTTGCTTGTTGAAGTAGATACATAAGGCAAGAGGGATACCTCTATATTTTGTGATAGCTCAGAATTCAGCATTTGTTGTATAGCTTAGCCGATCAGTTGTGCTTTGCTGAGATTCAGTCTGCTTAGGTTGTTTTGCTAATAGTATCTGATTTAGCAATATAATATTAGCTTACATATATCTGCAGTACACAGTTGTTTGTGGGAGAGTGCAAAGATACCCTCAATGCTGGCTGGTGCATGGAATAAAAATACTAAATGCTAAGAGATAGTCATTGTAAAGGCAACAATATTCTAACTTTAACAATATAGAATTAAAATAATTCTGTAAAAAAAAAAAAAATAAATCTTTACTATACGTATCTACAGGCAATTGGAGAACGCTAATGTACTATATAGAAGAAAAAGTTAAATAAAGGAAAATAGATTAATTTGCAGTTCATTATAAACTCTGTAGTGAAAAATCAATATTTGCTAAATGAGGGAAAGAAGAAATAAAGGAAAAATTTATCTTAAAGCATCTCTCTAAAAAAAACCCCAAAAAACACCAAAATCCCCCATATGATTCATTAGCACCTGAAAGCAGAGTTTTGTCTAAGTCAACTAGTACAGTAAAGTCATATGAAATTTAGTAGAAACTTGTTTTTCTGCAGAGCTTTAAAAGCCACCATCAGTTTTCACAATGCGGTAAACTTTCGGTGATTTTTAGGGTACCACACCAGAATAATCATTATGTCTTTGGCATATGAAAGGGCAGGAATTAGAAAGCAGCCCTTTGAACTAATTTGATTCCACCATAAAAGTTTGTTAGTTTGAGTCTCAGACTTGGGACATAGCCTATTTCAAGACAATGTGCACCTCCATAGGGTGAGGGATTCCCTTGTATCTTCTGATACAAAAGCAAGAAGATAGCAATAGCTTGGCATGGCTTTATGCATGTCAAAATTTTCTTTGTAGAGATACTAATCTGAAAGGCATCAGTGGCAAGAGTCCAATTCATTCCACTGAATTAATGTTTTTATCTTTAAAGTTCATTCTAAAGTTAAATACCTTCAGGGTTTTGCCTTGTTTTTTTTTTTTTTGTTTTAAGTCATACCACATTAAAAGGATGTTGGATGTCATAAAGCTATGCCCTAAAGCTAACCAGAAGATGGTGGCTGAATGAGAACATTTCTGGGTGAGGTTTCATTGTCTTGATAACGTAGATCAGAACAGATCGAGAAGACTACTTTTTTGACTTAGGATAACTGCAGACTATTTGTGATGGGTTTATAAAGTTTTTACAGTACAATATTCTGATGGGTTTCTTGAAATGTTTGATTTATTATCGTTAAGAAAAACCTAAAGTTTTATTTCAGAAACAAAGTAAGAAATTAGTTTTCACTCAATTACTGCTAGCAGATTATCACTTGCCATATTAATAGTATTATTTTCTTCAAATATACCAGGCATTATGATTTAAATAATTACTATTTAAAAAAACCCAAAACAAACAACAGCAGTTACCATACATGAGGAATGCAAGTCATGAGCAAACGAATGAAACACTAAACCTTGAGGCATAAATCTAGAAAAAAATTACATCATTGACAGCTGCTCCTGAATGATCAGGGTATACATTTTGGAATCTGAGAAAGAAGTAATCTATACATTGAAAAGTCAGTAGTTGTAAGTACTAGCATTAAATGTTAAATGCAAATTAACTTATAATCCATTCAGAGTGAATTTAAAATCAAGACAGATTGATTGCCAAGGGTTGGTCCATGTATGTGTCTATCATCTGAAATACTCCAGACATTTCATATTCTGATTCTCATGGAAAGGCAGAAAAGTCACTGGAAGCAGTACTCATCTCATATACCTGTAGCCATTGAATTGTTGTGTCAGCTACTTATCTATGCTCCTTCCAAGGTAGACAGACCAACATAGATGCCTCTAGAGAATCATTCATACCTTCCTAAACTATGTCTCTTTGGTAGGATGAATGATCTCCTAGAGGTACCTTATTGAGGGACTAGAATAACCTAAACTGTGGCACTAAACATAAAAAAACCCCTAAATTTAACTGCAAAGTGTAGGTGAGATGAATCATACCTTAAGTGTAGTCACATTTTTAAAAATGCTTATTTTTACTTTAAGTGATTCTAAAAAAGATTTGATAGCAACTGATAACACTTTCACAGTATATAAAAAATATTTTTATTTGTGATTTCAGATTTCCATCAGGAATAGATATATTTTCTGTATTTTAGCAGAAACATTTTGAAGCTGTTATTATGGTCACCTTAAAAAACAGTTAGTGGACAAACTTGATCAATTTTTTAGTTGTCCCTTAGGGATGTTGTGGTTTAACCCCAACAACTATGCACCACACAGCCGCTCACTTATTCCCCCAGTAGCTACTATGAAGAGACTTAGCTCTATCCCAGCCAAAATCAACACACAGGACAAGATCCTAAAGGATTTTTGAGAAAAAGTTGGGATTAGTCCATGTTTTGAACCAAGCAGAAACCACTGAGATCGAGGGAAGTGTCTGTCCAGCAGATCTTTATATCTGGGTCATAAATCCTAGGTAGTGGCATCTCCCTGTCAATGAAAGAATGATTACATTTTAAGAGTAATTAGAGGAAGATGTCTTCTCTCTCAAGGAATATTAGTTCACAATGCAACTTTATTCCTTAAATATATTTGAAGAACAAGTGACGTATTTTGAATGATGTTTATATCTTAATTTGTGAGATCATAGACTGCCATTTAAAATAAGGAAAAAGAGTGAGTAAGAGCACAGCAATAAAAAAAAAAAAAAGGTACTAGAGTAATTCTATAGCAGCTGGGAGATTATAAAACTGTGTGATTTAATTGTTTGTCTTTTCTACAGATCTTTGGCAGCCATAAAATAGTAAGCCAAGGAAAAGCAAAATTGTAGATTTTTCTGCAGTTCTTGGCATCCAAAGAAACCAAACAATTACTAAATTAGATATTTGGAGGAATATGCTCATTTTGAAAGAAAAAGGAGCAGATTTTTTCTTTATTATAATCATAGCAAAGTTTGGAAAGATAAGAGGGATGATAAATTTAAAAAATTGAATAGATAAAAGGAAATTTACAAAATTATACTTGAGTTGAACTACATTTTTTTAAACTTTTTTTTTTTTTAGGGGATGTCTGTGACACACATGGGAAAAATAATTTCTAATGTAAGAAAGAGACATAGTAGAAGATTTCACAACAGAACTCAGTGTTATGTACAAGTTTAGAAAGGGTTCATATTTTTTCTTTCTTTGCAGTGTCAACACTGGGGCTTATCTCTTACTTTAAAATAGGTGGCCGAATGAAGATAAACTATGCTACTTCATTTTTTATCCTTAGTATGAGCAGCCTTCATTTGTCAACTCTTTCACCTCCTTCTTTCCATCCATTTTCATTAAGTGCTTGTCAATTGTTATTGGTTTCCTTTGTTCCTGACAGTGTTTCTTAGTGAAAGTTTTCTGTTTCCTGCTGATTTTGATTCAGTTCTCTCACTGACAAATAAGACTTATTCAGACACATGAGACATGCCAAAAGCCTTCATCTGACACAAAAAAACACACTTACAAACTATTCTTATAGCCCACTATCCTTCATAGTGGTTCTTAAATGACTGGGATAAGAAAATAAGTCACAGAAATTTGTCTTATATAGAGCTATCATTAAAATGTTACCGATGTATGAGATGAATTATCAAAGAAAACACAAATACACAGTTTCAATCTCATCCTACATGCTATGCAATTTTCCATTCAATATTCAGATAGTAAATATAAATATACAAACAGCCGAACTGGTACTACATCTTGGCTACTGCATCAAAGAAGAATTTTAATACTTTACAGAAGGAATCAAAACAACTTTATCTGCCTGAACATTGAGTATCCAGTCTCATCTAGGTGTGTAAACTACACATATAGTTTCTGGAGAGCAAGAAAGCTTTACAGAGTAATTTTTATCCTAAATTAGATGTCTGAAGTAGAAGGGATTACCTAGTCTCTTTGTCTTCACTAATTCTATAGGGAGGTTTCAGCTATTTTCTTATAGTACATGTATACAGTAATTTGAAATGCATTGTCAAAATCACAGAAAGACTTTTTGTCAAACTGCAAAGAAGCAACTGCCTATGACCAGAGAAGCACCATTGCCCCTGCTCCTTCCCTTCCCCCCAGTATGCCTCGTGACTGAAATTTGGACTGGGATGGGAACTTGAGATAATACTATTGCCTAGGTGCCCCAGGTCTAAGAAGTAAACAAGGCTCAGTAGGTGAAGGAGAAGGGTTTTGGATACATGATGGCAAAATCTCTCCACACAAAAAAGAGTAGTAAACTGCCCCCTCTCTGGGAAGACCAGGGACACATGGGACTTTCGTGTGAGAGGCAGCTGAGAAGGGATCATAAACCATCAAAGACCACCAAAACGCACTGGACTCACTCCTGAGGCCTTCCACCACCAGAAGACTACATGTGATACAAGTGATGTGACAAATCCAGACTGCTACAAGAGATTGAAAAGCTTTCCCCTACTAGGGAAGGTGCCTGGGCATCTTCTGAATGTATATAAATCCACTGCACTCTATGCTCTTCAGGACCCCCACCACCAAGAAGACCAGAAGTGGGCTCATGGGTACTCAGTGGTGATACATTTTCTATTTAACCTCTCTCTGTGGCTCTCTCTTCCCCACCCCTGCCTCCTTTCCCCTATTTCTTTCTATCTCTCTCATATTTACTGTTAAATAAAATCCATAGTATTGTCTTTGGCATACAGTCTCATTTGCACCTTAATTCAGGCAGCGGCATTTCTAATAATTTTAATAACTGGATCATAACAAACAATTAAACAGCAAACAATTTTGCTAAATATGAGGAGATTTGTTTGTTTGGTTGGTTTTTTGTTTGGTTTTTTTTGTTATTGTTGTTTGGGATTTTTTTATTTTTTTATTTTTTATTTATTTTAGCTCTTAGACTGGAGCTTGTTTTGTTTGATTCCCATTTTCCTTTTCCCTCATTTTCTTTTCAAATTGATGACTTCACCACTTTACTGATGGAAAAAAATTCTCCTGAGGAAAAAAATCAAAATCTCAAACTCGAGTTCAAACCACTCTTTGAACTATGTATTGGGTATCAATTCTTATTGAATAATAGCTTCCCATGTCCTTTACTTCAAGACGTTAAGTACATTTTCTATTGGACAATTTAAAGAATTAACATGATTGGTGTTGTTAAATAGCATTAGTAACCAGTCTCTCTCAAACCACACAGTTAAGCAAATCTTTCTTCAGGAAGATCTGCTCATTCCTTAACTTGGAGATGTAAAGAGCTGGTTTTCTTCCATGCTTTACATTATAAGCCACAAAGAAGGCTGACTTCATTTCCTAGGGCTTTTTTCCAAACTGCACTTCATATAAATGGAATTTCATCCACAGTAGCTGCACAATGCCAAAATATTTTACCCAGAATATTCTGGCATTAGAAAAACCAACAGTCTTCTTATATTTCTGATTAAAAATTTCTCTCTCACTGAAGTTCTGCTCATGTGTCCAGTTTTGTCATCAGGTCTTATTCTTTCCTTGTCTATGCTGCCTGATAGAATAGCAGAGACAATGCTTAGCACAACTAACCTTTACTCAGCATAAGAATTTTATAGCCTATTTTTGCCATGAAAGAGACCTTTCTCTATATCTACATTTATCTTTCAGGAGCTGTTTAGTACTAGCCCTCAACCTCAGTAAGCCATAGCTTTAGCAAATTTCAAAGGCAGCTCCTCTGTCTTTGCTATTGTGCTGATAGTCATACAGGTAAAAACTGTTATGGTATCTAAGAATGCTCCCTTGAAAGACCTAAAAGATAACACACAGGAGGAAATCTGTCAGGCATTCTGAGCTCTCATATTTCAGACTTTCAAGAATTTCATGGAAAGAGGTGACTAAGTAAGTAGAAATACAGCAGAAAAAAAATTGTCTTGGAAGAATGATGTGGGATTGGATGAAGGCAGAAGAAAGAAAGATCAATGTTTGTGGCAATTCTTAATAGGTATTTGAACTTTTTGATCTAATATAGTCTGCCTCTCTCTTTTTTAAGGCAGAAAAGGCCTGTTGAACACTCCCCTCCCTGTAAGGTAATATTTGACATCAGTCTTGAGACATACAAAAGACAACAAAGGCCTTGCCCAACTGGGTCTACTTGTTAAGCTCTGAAGGGCAGTAAAAAGGTGATTTACTTGACTGGTATTGGTGATGATGATTGTAGATAGTTAATGGTTATTTGATATAAACCTCCTTTCAAGTTTTGTGTAAGATTAAAGGCTTAAATAAGGACAGTATCAACTACTAACCATATTTTAACTCTATTCAAGCTCTATTCAAATGTTTAAAAGAAACACAGACACAGTTTTGGGGAATTTTTTCATCTCTAAGGATGTAGAATGCAATGGACATTGCTGCCTGGATCTGTTAATAAAATGCAATAATAAGCCAATATTCAGACTTGTCTTCATCAATTAGTTCTACACGGTTTCACAATGAATGTGTTCAGTTCATATAACTGTTCACTGGTTGTTCTGGACACATATTGGCCAGATGTATAAATGCAAGTTTTAGATACTTCTATCACTGTTTGCCTGGGAAGAGGCACTAAAATTTATAACTGTGGGATGCAGAGGAGGTCACACAGTAAAACCTATAAAGGAGATCAGTCTAAGTATATTCTGACACAGCCTTCTGTGAAAACTGATGTGATCATAGTGTGTATTGGAATCATATCTACCTTTATTTGTGTACTCCAGTTTAATTTTTTTATCTCTCTGTGCTGATCAAAGCCTGTGACATACAAGCAGTTTGAAAATGGTGTGACAGAATAACTGGCAAGAAAATGAGCTGTATGCTTTCTATGATATTACACGATAGGCATGTAAAAGGGAAAAATATGTTAAATTAAAGCACTTTTTTCTCTATAAACAAATGTTAGAGAGTTTTTTTGGTGGTTGTAAAGGGAAAATACGTTTTATGGGTGGCAACAGTATTATTACTATTACTATTATTACTACTACAATTATTTCCCTGCACAGTGTAGATTATACATTTTGTTTCATGGTGATAAATTTCAAATTTTATTGTTGTGAGTAAATAATTTCATTGCTCAGGGGAGCTATGAAAATTGGCAGTTGCTTCTAAACTGTATTTCTTTCACTTAGGAGTTTCAGGTACAACTTCTAGAAATAAATAAAATCACGATGCACATTTTATATTT
This sequence comes from Anabacerthia variegaticeps, assembly GCA_035583185.1. Taxonomy (NCBI): domain Eukaryota; kingdom Metazoa; phylum Chordata; class Aves; order Passeriformes; family Furnariidae; genus Anabacerthia; species Anabacerthia variegaticeps. The sequence continues at coordinate 20,261,679 of JAWWEW010000041.1, forward strand.
ATTATTCCTTTTATTATTTGCAATAATAGTGATAATTTATAATAATAGATTGCTGTGCAATTCCTTTTTTTTCTGTAACAGTAATGTAAAGTACAATCCAAGGTCTTCTCTAGGAAATTGCAATAATATTTTTCAAGCTGTTAATGCTTAAATTTCCCATTTTTCCTGTTTTGCTCTCAGCGCTGAAAGAATAGCTTCATTTAGATAATCAGAGAAATTTACAGACCTTATCTGTATCTAAATAATATAGGTGTCCAAGGGGAATAAGAATATTTCTGTATGACAGACTTACCTGATTCTTATTGTCTCATGCATACTGTGAATTTGACACTTGGAAGCTAATATTCTCTAGGGAAAGAAATGCATTTCCTCTTTTTTCAAGAAAAAGGGCTTTTTTCCTCAGTTTTCTTTTCCAATACTTAACAGTCATTGGTGCTTTCATTTACCTTATATGTTAACGAAAACTTGTAGATTGTATATAAATATGCAAATGATATATAAATAAGCCTGCCTTATAAAGGCTATATAATTAGTAGTAAGTGATCTATAATATGCCAGAGAAAGCATAGCTTTTCTATCACTTTTTTCTAATTTTACAAAATCTTTTAAGTACTTTTAGTCAGTAATCATTTACATATTCCTACACAGAGAATAGATTTAACTATTCTTCTGTGGGTCAGCTGGACAGTATCTGCACTGCTACACATTTTGAAGTAACCTGGTTTCTTCCATGATACAGATGTACAAGCAATTTATACACAAATGAGCATCGTCTCTCTTCTCTGTGCATAGAAATGAAAATGGTTAGTATTCTATTTTAACATATCTAACTTTTAGACACACTGCAATCTAATGCAACCTTAGGTCCCAACTTGGAAGGTCAGACTTCTTATGTATAGTACAGAGAATCTGGCGCCTACAAGTAAGACTCACAAAAGCTAACAGCTATGTACAAGATGGGAATGCCAAGATATGGAAGCAATGTAAGACAGGTATCAAGAACACTTGGTATTATATATTCACAATAACGTATCCTCTTCAGGGAAAAAATCTCCATTTCCAGGACAGCAGTACAAATCCTCTGCTCCATAAAAGCTCTTTATTTTACTCAGCAGTCCTGAGTTCAAGGAATTAAGAGAGAGGAATCCATTTTCAAACATTTGTGCTTCCAGATTTGGGGTTCTGACTTGATCAGATGGTTGTAATCAGGTCTGTTTCAATTGCAAATAAGCGTTCTAATCTTTGAGGTGCTGGATCATCTTGTATGAGTTTGTCTTGAAGCAGTTTTACTGTGTATAAATTATTAAATATTCACTGGCATAGGAATTGAAAGAGAGGTCTCCCAGCATCCCATGGGAATACCCTAATCATCAAGATATTGGCTATCCTAGTGTGAACTCTTCTCGGTGTACAGTTGAAGCTATTTCTCTTTGTATAAATAATTAAACTGAATTTTGGAGCACAAACTTGTAACCTGACTTTTCTATATCCCAGAGGAGAACACCAACCAACAAGTTGTACAATCGGGTTTACAGTTTCTCCTTCTCTTTCTCAACCTTACTAAATGTTCAATTATTTAACAGGGAGTGAAACAGTCTCAGCTGGAAAATTTGCTAATCATACTAGCTAATAGTAAAGATATTGCTTTGGACCTCTAACATTTTTATTTTTAATTCATCTGTCTTTATAAATTCAACAAAGTAGTAATTTTATGATTCTAAATAACACAATTTGGTCCAAATGATTGTTTCCCCTGAAATCAAATCTCACATAGCTCAGGACTGAGCCTGTGGGAGGGAGGAGACAAACAGTAGAAAAGATTTTGAACTTTCCCATAAGAATGTCTAAACCCACAGTGATTTTGAAATTGTGGAATAGTACCTTCAGTAGGGCCACAAATCAAATTTAAGTAGCAGAGAAGGAAGTAAGAAAATTGAGGTAGAAACTGATTTTAAAATATTGTTTTTTAAGACCAAGTGCTGTATTCAATACCTCTAAACATATGTATTAAAAGCACACTTCAATAATCTCAGAGTCTTAATTGATTTGTCTATTAATTGTAGATGAATATTTGTGTATCTTAGTAGGAATGTCTAAAATACAAAAAGAACGTTTGTATAGTAAAATATAAATTCTGTAACGAAAATAGATGAAAAAGGAAGGCATCAACAAACCTGAATAAATAGAAAGAAGTACTCAACTAGTTTTAATCAATTGAACCTGCTTTGTAATTTTCCCAAAGCAAGCTGACTCGCAGCTTTCTATGTGTTGAATCTGTGTGTAATTGTCTAAAGTGCAAAAGTTTACTAAGCCTCAGATTGTGAAATGTTAAGTATGAAGGATCAAATTTTATACATGATAAAAAATTAGAAATTATAGCTGTAGTGGGCTGAATTACTGTTCCTAACTTTCTGTGCTTTGATCAGAAAAAAATAACAGTACAATAAATTGCCTAAATAAAAGGGAATTTGCTATTAATTTGTCTTAGGGTCTAAAGAAGTCAAGATCCTCGTGATAAAGTGACTTTCTTCTCCTCCTCTCTCAAAAGAAGGGACAATATAAACCACACTGCACTCCTGCAGTGAAAGTACATGAAAGATAAACAGTTTCATCTCTGGTGTTCTAATGGGAATGAGCCAGCAAAGGATATTGACTTGAGCAGGAAGGAGCAGACAGGCTTTCTAGTAGGGAATGTACAAGTGGACTTACTTACAATTCCAACAATTCTGAAAATCAAAAAGAAGTTTGGAAATTAACAAACTAGCAATAATAAAAATATGTAATAATAAGAGTGTGTCTAAACAGCAATTAGTGCTTCCTGAATTATCTTGAGACAGATACAATAGAAATATACGTTCAGATGCTCAGTCACTGAGCTATCATTAAAAGGGAATGCTGATCTGGCAGTTTGCTTAGGTCACCTCACATTCCATCAGAACTCCTTTGGTTATTTCAGGCACACAGCAACAGCTTCTGACCAGATACCCAGCGAGTTCTCTGAATGTTTTATTGTACATCGTCTTGGTCAGAAAGTTTAACAGGATAAAATATCTGTGGAAAAATAAAGACTACTTTGAAGGAGACATAGCTATCTACCTAAAATAATAAAAATACAAATCCCAAATATTGGAAAGGAGGAGGAGGAGGTGCTCCACATGCTGCAGTTCATGATGGAGGGTCCACAGTGGAGCAGATAATCCACCTGCTCATGGAGGACCTCACACCAGACCAGGTGAATGCCCGAAGGAGGCTGTGAACTTTTGGGAAGCTCACACCAGAACAGGGTCCTGGCAGGACCTGTGGTCCCATGGTAAGAGGAGCCCACAAGGAATAGGTTTGGTGACAGCACTTGTGGCCCTGTGGAGGACCCATGCTGGATCAGATCATTAAGAAATGCAGCCAATGAAAGGGGCCCACAGTGGAGAAGTCCATGAAGATCTGTCTCCTCTGGGAGGTGCCAATGACAGTAATTACTAAATAACCTCCATGTCCTTATCTTGACAAATGAATCTTTTGTTATATTTTCCCGTCCCTGCCCAGCTGTGGAGGGGAGTGATAGAGCAGCTTTGGTGAGCACCTGGCATCCAGTCACTGTCAACCCACTACATCGAGTAAGTGCAAAAGGATTTATGGTAAATGGCACAATAGAAAAATAGAATTCTATAAAGAAATCATATGCCTTTCCACATGTTTTTTTGTCTTTGTTGCTGTTGTTTTTGGGGTTTGCTGGGTTTTGATTTTTTTTGTGGGGGTGTGGAGTTTTTTTGTTTGTTGTTTTTTTTTTTTGTTTTTTTTTTTTTGTGTTTTTTTTTTTTTTGGTGAGTTAGTTATTTTTGTGTTTTTTTTTTGTTTTTGTTTTTTTTTTGGTTTTTGGTGTTTCTTTGTTTGTTTTTTGTTTGTTTGTTTGGGTGTTTTGTTTTGTTTTTAACTACAATTTTCGAAGATATAAGCCCCAAACACGTTCTCTTCTTTTTATGGGAAATCCAAATGTTTAATGTTTAAACCTGTAGTAAACATCTGTTCATTACTATACTGAGAAGAAACTTCTCTAACATTTTGTTGCAATTTTTGACTTTTAATGACTGGTCTGTATTATTAAGACAGCTTTTGGGAAACAGGAACCAGACAACTGCAACATCAAATTCATAAATCCCACTACCTTGCCAGTGTGAAGTCTGCCCTACTTCTGCAGTAACCAGAGAGCAGGTAATTCCCAGTAAGTTGCAAGGAAACAGGCTTATGTAAAGCAGCAATCTGCTAACTTACTTAAAGAATTTATGTTTCAGCCTGTCTGCCTTTCTTTCTTGGCCTCACATAATCAGTGAATAGTATGACACTATTAAATTTTTAAGACTATATTTTTATATCTTAGAAGTTTCCAGAAGCTTGAATGATGTAACTCCATCAGTATATATTTGTATTTGGACTGTGCATTTTTTGATTCACATTAGGAGTATTTTGGAACTGTGTATATGAATTTACTGCAAGGGTTGCCATGTGAAGTTGGCTGGGGGGGGGGGGGGGGCGGAATTAGAG
>JAWWEW010000041.1:20266224-20285694 GCA_035583185.1 Anabacerthia variegaticeps
CCCCCCCCCCCCCCCGAAGGAGAGGAAACTAAAAAGTTATATTCACTAACAGAAGTTATGGCAGTATGGAAATTATAGGGTAAAATGCAGCTGTTACTCCCTGGATGGAATGCAGTTGGCATACTCAAAACCTATTCCACAATGACTTCCCATACACACAATCTGCAGTTGTAAACATCTGCCAAAGGGGAATGGAATGGACAGTGGAGCAGAGTGGAGACACTGTGGCCAGGTTCTGTGGAAATCCTTGCAGGGAGGGGAACCTGATGGTACTTTGCAGCTGATAAACCACACAGCTCCTGTCAACCAAGGGAGAGAGAAGATGTCCTGCTCACAAGTCAACAACGGTACCAAAATTAGGTGAAATCATTCTCAGATGAATTTGGTTAATTAAAGCCTAATTATAATACTAACATGCACCTCTATCCCAAAGTTACCTTCTTCCAAGGGAGGATCACTTACCCCAAGCATGTGCTCTATATTTTCATGACTGTATCTTTAAAAATCAAGTGAGAGAATTTTACACCAATTAGCAACAAAGGTATTTATGACTAAAGTCACTCAAGTCACTCCTAAACATAAAGAAATAATATAAAATTAAGTCAAGAGTGGGGGAAAGTGAGGGAAGACTCCACCGTAACTACTAAGATTGGTCAATGGGCTGAACCTGTCTTCTCCTCCACTGGGACAACTTTGGGTAAGAACTGCACTCTCACGCATGCTAAATATTTTTATTGGGGATTAAAGCTTGTCTGTATATTGCTTTAAATACATTTTTGCAGTCAGATACAGACAAATCAAATACCAAGGGAAAACTCCCCACACTATGGGTCAAGGAAATCTCCCCTTTTATTGTGACAGAAAATTGGTGTCAAGGACAGGTTTGTCATGGATAGTGTGCTGCAAAAATACAAATATGCCCCTTCCCAGACTGGGAAGGAGTGGGCTCAAAACTTTTGGAAGGACAAGGAGGAAAGTAGTGGAATGCAATTGAGCAATGTCAGACTGAGCAGAAGTGTAAAAAAGGGAAAGGTAAAGGTGTGATTTGTGTAGTGTTAGAAGCCTGTTTGTCTTTTGCATAAGAAGCTAAAAATTCACTTGCTTCTGAATGGATTTTTGATGTTGAGTATACTGACTCAAAATTGGAGAATGAGATGTCAAAGTCATCATTAGCCTTTGATAGTAGTTTAAGAGAGAAATTGGAATTTCAAGTTGATAAACTTGTTGCTGAAAATGAGCTTCTTAAAGCTGAGGTGGACCAGATTAAAACTTTGCTTGCTGCAGCAAAGTGCAAAAAGGAACTGTTGCTGGAAAAACAGCCTCCTGCTTTGGTTAGGTAGCTCCCTAATTCAGTGTCTTATCTGGATATCAAGACCTGGAATAGGGATATTTGAAGTGATAGTGATGATGATGAATGTGTGAGGATCTCAGATTCCAATTCTTGGATGGTTTCCTTGTGGCCATTAGTTAAAACCGAGACTACTGTTGTTAGTATGATGAGAATCATGCCACAATGCATACAATGCCCTGGATGCCAGCTGAGCTGTTAAAATTACAAGCAAAATATTCTAAGCGGCCACATGAATCTGAAGTTGAATATGTGTGACAAGTTTATCTTACTGGAGTGGGACCAAGTGTTGTTGAGTGAGGAGGAACCAAGAAGCTACTGGGCCCCAGGGGTGTTTCTAACTACCTCAGCAGGAAACTGTGATTACTTCTTAACTGCATGGGCTACGTAGTAGGCAGGAAGTGTAGAACTGCAAGAGAGAGGAGACCCACTGATAATCAAAACTAATAATCTTGCTGAGTGGGCTGCATCAGTGCAGAAGGCAGCATACATCCAATGCATGATAAAGATTCTACAAGGAAACCTCCGATGCAAGCCCTTATTGATCTGGCACAGTTAATACCTCTCATTCATGGACTCCCTGAAAGTCTAAAGATGAATGCTGCAGACACTTGAGACCATCTACAAAATAACAGACACAGTACTTGTAGTCACAGATGGGGTCAGCGAGATTCCACTCTCACTTGGGATGTGTTTGTACATGAAGTGGCCAGTTATGGTTGTCATATGGGCTGAACTACTAAATCATTTGCAAAAAAAGCCACTGGACCATACACAGCAAGTTCCCATCTTAACACTTCATGCCCAATTTTCATGAAGAGTCTAAGGAAAGAACCAAATTTTTATAAAGAGAAGAATGACTTGTGGCGTCAAGCTTGGGAGCTGGGAGTACCTCAGTTTTCATTTAGTGGTGCCTCTAAGCCCTCTGTAAGCTTGTTCAGTCTTTAATTGCAGTATAGAAAAATAGTGGAAATGAGAGAAACCCCAATTTCAGGAGAAATCTCTGCCTTAGGAAGAGCTCATACCTTCTGCACCAAGACAGGACTTAACTGACTTGGCAGAATCCCCACCAAAAAACTCATATACCCAGGGAGGGCACTGAGCCACAAACGCTTACAGACTGGTTGGGCACAAAGGTCTCGGCTTTCCTGCAGCATTGTCAGACAAATCAAATACTAAGGGTCAAGAAAATCTCCTCCTTTACATGGGACAGTTGTATAACCTAAAAAACTAAATGAGCACTTGGGTGAAATGGTTCTTGTAGTATCTTGTGAGTACTGAAGGTTCAGTAAAGTATTGCAGTACTGTAGAGTTGCTTCTTTACCAATGGGAGTTTCAACTCATATTTCTAACAGCACACCTATCTTTACAAAAAAATATGACTTCATTCTCAAAATATAATGAAAATACATATTTAAGCATGCTTTATAGGTACTCTCAGACAATGTAATTTCAGAGCTAAAAAAATGCTCCAGACTGAAGAAGCTATGCCTAAAAGGGGCTTGAAAGCAATTCAATGTAAATTACTTTCCAAACATATTTTAAGGTAAGAAAGCAACACAGATGGAGATAATAATATACAGGTTTATGTGCTCACTGAAGGTTGAAATGCTGAAGTTAGCCAAGAAATTAACTATGAAATACCTAAAGAAGGATGGTGTCACAGACCAGTGCAGAGTTGAAAAGAACGGTCTGATCTAGCTCTGAGCAAGTTAGTTTGGGTGTCAACTAACATTGTTGTCTGGCAGTCTTCCCATTGGGAAGTGGGATAAAATAGCTTTGGAAGCACAGGTGTTTTTTAGCACTCAAACTTCTCCATTCAGATGCACCTAGGGTATCTCTGAACAACTTCAGTCTTAAAAAAAACTAATTTAAAAATAAACCAAAGTGCAGTCTCTTCTGATTTGCTTGTTTTGTTCATTTATAGTGTTTTGGGTTTTTTTTATGTGAACATTTCTTTTTCAGCTGTTTGAGATCACACTACATTGTTACTTATTTCTTATTTTACCATATTTACTTTGAGACTGGGCAACAGTCAAAAGACGAAGTATGTCTTCCTCACTTAACTGGTGCTACAAGTTGCTACACAAATTTCTTGTCAGGGTGCTATACAATGAAAATAACACATCTTATCTTGAAGAGCCAAAGTGAAGTCTTTGAAAGCCAAACACTAAGTGCAGATAAAATGTAGAAAAGAGGAATTATTAGAAGAGGCACTGTGCTAATGGTACCCTCTGGATTATACACATGCTTGTTTGCACATTGTATAATGTAAGCCTAAAACCTTTAGAGGTCCAAGAATCAGCAGTTGCCAGAATAAAGACTTCCATCTCTGTTTGGACTCATCTTTGAATATGGACATTGCCTTCAGTTATCTGTGCTTGTCATGCTTGCTGTCTAAGTTCTGTGATGCGCTCTGCAAATACATCACAGTGTACATATTCAAAATATACAAAAAGCCCAACATAAATGCTGTCTACCTAAGTGACATTTCTTGATGAGAGCAGGTTATGGCTGAGCCATCCTGGTTTTCTGCCCAGGAAAAGCTTAATTGGAAGGTGTATGAAAAAGCTCTAAAGATTTGGAATTCTTGTCTACAGATGAGATTGATAGTTTCCTAGCCTATTGCTGTGACTGCTGCCATCTTCCAAGGGACTTAGCCTAAGATGTCTGGGTTTTGGATGTAACACTCCAGCCTTGGGAGCTGTGGGCTCACAGCTCAGCCAGGAGTTTTACTTTTAAATATATATATAGGGTTCTTTATTACCTCAAGAAAGCATCAAGACAATAAACCATAGACTTGTTCCCAGGATTTCTTTATTAATTTAGGGTAAAAAATAAGGGACCTTGACCAAGGTTAAAAAAGGGCACTACACACTAGACAAAATGGTTCATCACAAAATCAACCTATTTGTTGGTATATTTAGGTACATTAGGTACATATATTTAGGTACATTTTATTATCATTATCTCAATATTTTTTTTTGATATCTTATTTGTCCTTCACAGAATCATAGAACCATACAATCATAGAATGGTTTGGGTTACAAGAGACCTTATGAGATCATCTATTTCCAACCTCCCTGCCATGAACAGGGATATCTTCTACTAGACTAGATTTCTCAGAACACTGTTCAGCCTGATATTAAACACTTTCAAGTTTGGAGCAACTGCAACTTCTCTGGGCAACCTGTCCCAGTGTCTCACCATTGTTATTGTAAAAAATATCTTCCTTATGTCCAATCTAAATCTACCCTCTTTCAAAACAAAACCATCACACCTTGTCCAGTCACTATAGGTCCTTGTAAAAGTTCTTTCTCTGCCTTTCTTATAATCTCCTTTACATATTGAAAGACCACAGAATCGTCTCCCTGGAGCCTTCTCTTCTCCAATCTGAACAATGCCAACTCTCTCAACCCAGGTGCTCCAGCCCTCTGTTGATTTCTATGGCCCTGCTCTGGACTCATTCCAACAGGACTACGTTTTCTGTTGTACTGGAGACCAGAGCTGGAGCAATACTGCAATTGGGGTTTTATAAGAGTCAGGTAATGGGATAGAAGAGTGGAGTAGAGGGAGAGAGTAAGGTCCTGTTGTCTGATTATATAGGCTTTTACAAGGGAACAGGATATTTTTTGCCTCAGATACTAGACTGTCACCTTATTGTGCCTACTGAAATACAAATAAATAACAACAGAGTTATTAACATTTTTATACTCTCTTCAAGATATTTCACTGACCCAGCTAGTGACACATGAAGAAGCACAACAGCTTTACCGATGTTTATACCAGAAATTAACAATCCCATTAACATAATCACTGCAACCACATTTCTCTGCAGCAGCTGTGCCATCAGAGTCTCTTTACTTACATAGATTGTAGCAGCAACAATAGGTAACTGCTGACAAAGATAAAAGAACTCACGAAGAATGATGAACTCTGAGGTTATTGGAAAGTGGTTAGCTACTTGACAGGAAATATGGATGCCAAGTGGGTAGGGAAGTGACATTTCTGCCCCTTATCTAGTAAAATATCATAAGCAAATGTTTGATTTATAACTTGTTCTTATCAGATTTTTAATTTTTTTTTTAATTTTTCTCTTTGATGTTTTTTTCTTTTAGCAATATTGTGGATGTTATTATCTATACAAACTGTGATATGTGTGTTCAAAGCCTGTAATAAATTGCATTTGTAAAGATACTTGAAAACACATCAACAAAAATAAATGGATTTTATATGAAAACTTTGACCTCAAGCTAATGTCATTTCCTGGCAGTCCAGTTTCTTTTTTTTAAACTGAAAATGTTTCAGCCTTCTCCTCCTGAGCTTTGAGTTCCTGCTGTTGTCAGAGGGCATACTCAGAACAGGTACAGAGACATGACTTTTGCATTAAGGAAGTCTGCTTTTGAAGTATAGTCACCTTTTCACAAGGTCCAGCTGCTCCTCATTATGTGAGGACAGTGTTTAGGTTAGATTATCCAGTCCTTCTCTATCAGCATAAGGCAGAAGACAACTCTCTACTGGCTGCTTCCCAAGATAATATTTTACTGTGCCAAAGAGTTGACACAGGCCTTATGTGGTGGGATGAATTGGAATCACGACTCTCATCAGAGTTAATAGGAGTTTTACCATTTTCCTGACTAGACATAACATTTCATGGAGATTTTAGGGCACTTTTTTTTTTTTTTTTTTCCCTGATACCTTGTTATTTTAAGCAACAATCTGTCTTGTTCCTGCACTTCTTTCTGTGAGGACACACATTTTATTAGACTGAGTAGAACAACAATAACAAAAAAGTTTTAATGGCAACTTTAAAAATATAAACTTATGGTTTTCAAGGTGAAATTAAGAGGGTTTTTTTTGCGTGTGTATGTGTGCATGGTTTTTTTGATTTGAGTTTGGCAAAACAAGGAACAAGGATTAAATACATTGCATAACAATTTTTTAAAAAAAATCCATTTCTAAATTCTAAAATCAAAATGGTGCTAATACACCACAGGGCTCAGTCCCCACTAGTGACTGGCAAAAGTACCCCCGGAAAACTGGCAGCCACAGCCTTCTCTGCAGCCTCCACTGCAGATGTGGTGCCCTGAGCAGTGGCACAGGCTGGGTCAGGCTGGGTGGGGAGCCACGGTTGTGAAAAGGACCTGGGTGTGCTCACGGGCAGCAGGATGAGCATGAGCCAGTCGTGCCTTGCCAGCAAAGGTGGCCAACAGCTCCTGAGCTAGCAGAAGCTGCCAGTAGGTCAAATGAAGGAATATTATCCTACTTTACTGGGAATTACTTTTTTCTTTTTTTTTTTTTTTTTTGTCAGAAGAAGTAAAAAAAACATTGGGCGAGAGTAAATAGCAGCCTTCTGATACCTACAAATAGGTAAGCAAAGAGACAGAGCCAGTGGACATAAATTGAAACAGAAGAGGTTCTGACAGCCTAACTAGGAAAAACCAAACCAATCAATCAAAAGACAAAACAAAACTACATCATTATCAGATTTATTAAGCATTTGCACAAGTTGCCCAGAGAATCTGAGTTCTTTGATTAATTTAAGACTCTACTAAAAAAAAAAAATTATCTAAATCTCTTGTCTGTATTTAATTTTGCCTCTCTTTGGAGAAGGAAGGTGGACTTGGTGACTTCTCAAGGTTCCTTCTGGTATGAATGATTCAGTGATTCTACAGTTTTTATGGCTGTTCAATAAGACCAATTTGACTCAGTAGCATGAAATGTCAGAATGTACCGGTACCCTGAATGATTATCAAAATATAAGCTGAAGGAAATCAATGAAAGTTGTATGTGTTTATCTTCAGGAATAGCTGAGCCTAATAAAGCAGCATTTATCAATACGCTTCAGGCAACATGGCATTTTTTTAATATAAATGTTTTATCTATTCTGTCACCTTTGCCTGAGATGTTTAAATTCAACTAGAATTGAGAATTTGATTTTCATTTCCTCTTCTCAAAAAGATTATATATGACATCCTTCAAGTTTAAGATGATTTCTTATGGTCTGTTTAGATGTAAGGCAACTCATTCTTGACACTATACAAACTAAATTAAATTTATGCTGTCAGTAGTCTTTGAAGTGTTAGTTTTACTGATATCTCTGTGTGTTTGCAGAATAAGTTTTTTGATTAATTTTAGAATACTGAGTAAGCCTATATCAATTCTAAATGCTACCATGATGTCATACCTAACCATAAGCTTATGATGTTCAGATAAATACTTCACATATGTACAAGCAAGACTGAAAACCAGCTTTTTGGTTTTTTTATGGACTCTGCGTAAAGCAGAGTGAAATCCACCAATCTATAGGCACAAAGGGCTGAGCTGGGATCTAGACCCGACACCTGAGCCCTTGCTGTGAGTTGTCACCTCTCACATCTGAATTAGGAGATAAATTGACTTGAAGCTCTTACTCTCAGGTGCACTGAGTCATATCACATCACGTTTAGGTCCCAGACCTCATCCCCTTTGCTCTGAACTCAGCTCTCTGGACATCCTCTGGACCTAAGTCATCACTTGCCATATTTGTGTCTGTTGATGGACCCTGTTACCAACATCTGGACACTGCCTGATGTGCCCACACCCCATGAGACAGTGCTCCTCGGTGAGGGCACACGCCAGGCAGGGTTTGATCAGTCCTCCTGGAGCTGGCCCTTGCTGCTCCCCAGCAACCAAGTCCTTAATTAAGTAACATTTAAGGTTATATCCTGGACAGTGAGTAAAAGAGCCCATAAGGTCAGTTCTCAACAGTTATCACAGTGCAGACGATTCACAGTTAAACAAACAAAAATAGGACATATTTCTGATATAAGGGGATTTCTTCTTTTTTTTCTTTCCATCTGAGACTATGTCCAGTATTTTTGACACTTAGTCATAAGTGAATGTCTAGGAAAAAGTACAGGACAAGATAAGTAGATGCTTCTTCTGACATACCCTTTTAAAATTAGTGTCTGAAGTGCTTGAGACAAAGGTTTCCTCCTCAGTGAATTTGTCCAATCAGTTTTTGAACCCCTGTAAACTTTTCATGCCTACAATGTCTTGTTTTAATGAACTCCAGAGCTGAAGAAAGTACACCTTTGGATTTCAACCTGTCATGGAAAATATGATTTGATTCTTGCCTACTTTTTGAGAAACTGAGAATAATTAATTTCTCTATACCTTCTCTGTGCAATTCAGACTTTGATGTATCTCTTTCATGACAAACAAGGTCTAAGGATTAGTCTGTGTCATTTCTATTTGCGTGAAACTCACTCTATAGCTGAAGTCGTCCCAGCTCCTTCCAGTTGAAGCCCTCCGTGGTTATACCTTTCTAATAATATTTTTAACTTTCAGAGATTAGCTGTCAAATATTTAAATCTGTGATTAATTTATGTACTGGCATAACGATGTTTCATATTTTATTCTCTATCTTGCTGTAATAACAGTACAGTATTTGCTGAGGTTTTTTTGTTTGCTTGCTTGTTTGTTTTTGTCAATTGATAGACAGTCTTAAAAGAATTATTATAATTATTTTTTTTTTCTATGGAGGCAACACCCAGTTCAGGATACTCTTTCCTCATATACTTTACTTGTAATTTATTGGCACTGAATGTCATCTGTATAATAGTGATCATTGTTGTGTCTTTCTACAGCTCCTCATGGCCAGCACCAGACTCTATAAACTTGTAATTCCTCACCATTTTCTAGTCCTTTTATGACTTTTGTAAATAAATATGCAATTCCTAATGCTTCTTGAACCAGGGATAAAATGAAGATGATAAGAATTTTCCTTAAGACCAGTTTTTATGGGTGAAGGCAAATTAACAATGAGAACTAGCATGAAGCTAAGAAAAGTAAATGCAGTAGATCTATAACAGGCTGTTTTAATTAGTGTTTTTATGAACTAAAGTATGAGAAGTAGATTAAAATATTTAAAATTATGATAAATGGGCTTATTCACAGAAACCCATAATTAAATATGTTCTACCATGAGAAGTACGAATAATTATTTAAATGCTTTCCAAACCCAGTATCAAAAGGTACTTTGTTAGTAAAATACTTATTAACAGCAGACTCTGAATTTGGACAATTCACATATACTCTGATAACTTTCTCCTGGTGGGTGAACGGACTTCTTTACCATGCAAGGATTTTCATAAACACTTTAAACACTTTTTAGTGAGTAGGCAGACCATCTCATTGGTTGGAATGATGGAAGTACGTAAATCTGTATGCAAGTTTAGCTCATTCCTAAAGTTGAAGTGCAGTGGGCACTTAGAGATGTAAGCATTATGTCTTACTCAACTTTTCAACATTTCTTATTAGTCAATGTAAAACCTTTGCTTATGTCAGTGACTGTTTACCAGAGGTATCTAATTCTTTGTTTTATGAGATTCTAGACACCTAATTTAGTGCTGAATATTGTAAAACCTAAGCCCTGTAGCACACTCAGCCTTACATTTCTTAGTACTTTGGAATAGAAAACAATTTCTAAATCAGAATAATAGCAAGGATTTCCACAAGGGGATATTGAGTACGCTTGTTAAAGAGAAGATAGTGTTACAAAATACCCTGAGAATATCTTAATCCTCAAGTGGTCCAATTAGGGTTGTAATTACAAGATTAAAGTAAAAGAAAACAACTTAGTGAAAACAATCATGATAAATGCATATATAATTTAAGAATCTTTGCATTACTTTATTTTCAAAGTAAATATAGAAAACATGAAAGCATGTAAATTCAGGGAAATGTATAGAGTAATTAAATGCCATTTGCAAATCCGGGAACACAATCCTGTTGTGATACCAGAAGGTAGTGGAGATCAAGCTGGTTTGTATTTGTTAGAGTTAAAAATAAGTTCACGGAATCATAGATTCATAGAATGTCTTGGGTCAGAAGGGGCCTTAAAGATCATTTAGTTCAACTTCTCTGCCATGGGCAGGAATAACACCCACTAGAGCAGTTTCTCAGTATCCTGTCCAGCCTGGTCTTAAACACTTCCAGGGGTGTGGCACGCACAACTTCCCTGGGCAACTGGGTGCCTTACTACCATCTGAGTAATGAATTCCTCCTAACATCTAATCTAAACCTCTTTTAGTTTAAAACCATTCCCCCTTGTCATATCACTATCTGCTTGTGTAAAAAGTCACTCTCCCTCTCTTTTATAAGCCCATTTTAAGTACTGAAATGCCACAGTGGGATCTCCTCACAGCCTTCTCTTCTCCAGGCTGCGGAGCCCCAACTCTCTCATCATCATACTCTTCCTGTGTTTTAGTTTGCAATATACAATTTCTTTGAATTATCTCTTTCTAGTAATTTTTAGTTATCTTTCTCCAGCATACTTTCTCTTGGACTGGCAAAACAGACTAGTTGATAATATGTCATGTTTCTTACCTTTCTGTTTTTGCAATTATGTGGGTTAAAACTAGTTTAACAAGAATGTTAACTCGAATTTCATTCATAAATCAAATAGCACACAATATTTTCAAAAGTTCAGAATTATGTCACTTCTTTTTAGGGTTAACACAATGCAGTACTGATGCATCACCATGTTTCCCATGCTTCTTTGCAACTTGCAGCTGCCTAGAGCAATCCACAGAAGGCCTGAAGACAGCACAGTTTTCTACATTTCTGAGGCTATCTTAGGAAAAGAACTCTGCTCTGAAAGTCTATTTCTCTTAAAATGTCTTTCATTAGAATTGAATGGCTAATGTCATTAACCTGCTTCTCCACCATCAACCTGAACTCCCATCCATCTAGGTAGTTACCTACATTTATGGGTGCATTTGTTTACAGTGATATCACTCTTTATCCTGAATCACTACCTGGAGGCCCTTGTGGTACAAAGTTTGCTAATATAGATATCTCTTCTCCATATACCTTCACTCCGTTATGAATCTCTCAGATGAAACCTAAAGAACTAACTTTTTAATCAGACCTTTACAATTTTGTTTTGTTTGTTCATTTTTTTTTTTACCTCTTTCTCTCTCACTTTGTGATTTCCTATTTCTCTATGTTTTCTCAGACTTCTTAGATACATTTAGCTGACAATGTATAAGCATGAAAAACAGTTTGAATTTATCTTTACACATGGTAATTAGGAAAGAAAATCAGGACTTTCCTTATTTATTTTTTTTTTCTCTCTCCTTTTTTTTTTTTCTTTTAATAGATGATGTTAAACCCTTTTAAAATAGAAGGCACACCAGGCTGATTAGTCTTCTTAGTTCTTTTAAACTTGCTGTGATTTTTAAACTTAGTGTGTCATACTGGTAGCCTTTGCTGCTAGCATCAGTCCTCTTTCAGGTGACGTCCAAAGAACGACCTTTGGATTTTAAGGTTTCAAGATGATGGAAACCTATTTTCAGTTTCCAAAGACAGAACTGTTTGTGCAAAAGGTCTTTTAACTCCTTTAATAAGAGTTGTCAAAAATGAAAGGATACACATGGTGTTCACTTCTGATAAAGGTTTGACATCCCTGACACAGTCATTTTAAAGCATCTTTAGAAAACAGAAGGGGAAAAAAAAAACCTGTTACGTCAATGGCACCCTATTACGGACCAATTAAAAAATAAGCTAGAAAAATAAATCACCTAAGCTTGCTTGTAAGGAAAAACTTATATCAGAGACATTTTTAGTCTTATTTTTTATATATGTAATGTGTTTCCATGAAAGTTCACATTTGATTTAAATTACAGTGTTGGGTTTGCACATTTAAGCTGTAACATCAAACAGTATGAAAAAACATTTGAACAGATATAAGAATAAGAACATACATTGCTAGGCTCATGAACAGTATTTTCCAGGTATAAAAAGCAAGAACACAAACAATCAGAGTGGAGCAAGGGAGAATTCCAATTTAAATAAGAATTAGTATGAGAATTTTCAAAATGTTAAACCAAATCAAGCTTTCAATTTTGATAACCGAATCAGTTTTTCACTTGGAGACTGATTATTTATTAAAGTTATCTACGGTTTATCCTGGAAACAGTCCAACAATAAATATCACTTAAAATGACATTTTAAAAGCTAGCTCTTGCTGGAGAGTTATACAACTGAGAAAGGGAAAAAATAAAATAGCTACACTTGGAGAATTTGATAAACTTTCAAATCCTTTAATTTCTATCATGCCTGAGCATGTTGTTTCTTCTATATACCTTGATTCAAGTTTTTCTGGAAAGCAAGAATCCTTTTCACCCGCTTTTGTGGACTTTGATTACTGGATCCATTATCACGCTAAAAACCATGGATTAATGTTGACTACAAAAGCCTCATTGTTCATGTATGGATTTTTATGGTAAAAATAGTGAAATAGATTTCTTAAAACCTGTAAGTTTATGAGCCCATCAGTATGGAATATTCTTACAAATACATGATCCCATGATATTCCATGTGAGTACACTCACTATGCATATATATTGATTTAATAATCCAGATAAAGTGTTTTCAGAATCTGTTAATCTGTGAAGTGTTTGCAAATTCTTTAAATTTGACTTTGTGTTAGTTCTTGGATTTTTCGTACTGTTACTGCTTTTCTAGAGATTAAATTAACACTTTTAGAACAATGCATGTCAGAAGGTAAAAATATTGGAAAAATTCTTCACCCTGACATAAAGTTGAAAGAGTTCTTATGATTGTAAGTTGTTTTCAACCACCATGTGTTTGACCATTCAGGAACAACTGAGTAAATCCCTCTAATAAAAATAAATAAAATTCAATTTATTCCTGATGTATAAACTTGGCTGCTTCACCACAAATCTGAATATTTTAATAAATTTATCTTATTAATGTCCTAAATTGTATTTTTATCATTAATTCGTTGTAACCTTTTCTGATTGCTAAGTAGATCATGCCAAGAACTTCATTAGAATAGGCTTCAGAGACATTTTAACAGTGAGGCAGACACATATCAATTATTATAATCTTCTGGAAAAGGTCTTATCTACCCATTTTGACCTTTAGAAAGCAAGACCTGGTTTTGTTGAAGCTGTCTCTATACCCACATTGAGTTGGTCAATGTTCGGTTCAAAAAATGGGGAAGAATCACAAATATCTCCATTCTTTAATATAAGCATTTCTAAAGTGACACTTTTCAATTATTTATTTTGAAAGAAATATATTTTACCAATTTTATTGAGAAGCAATATGTATTTTTAATAAACATAAGCAAAATAAAACCTATTCTTTAATCTAAAATATTTTCAGTTAATCAACAAAGTTACAACAGTACAAAATGCTGTAAGTCATATGTGTATATTGGGTATAATTTGTCCTCTTATAAACCCACACATTTTTGATCTGCTGTCTTTCTCAAAACATAAATCACTGAAGACAAATGTCTACGTTTTCTGCTTGAAGCTAGTTCTATTGCATTACATTTCCTACCCAATCACCATGCCTTTTATCTTCCTTTCACATAGGTCTCTCAAGTGAGTAGAAAATGTTGATATTATAACACTTGTGTTATATACTGAGCAAAGAATAAAATGTTTCTGTGGTTCCCAGCTGCCACTATAAAAGTGAAACTACTGAGGAAAATATACTTTGGCAACCTGCATGTCTCAAAAATTTAAAATATACAAACACACCAGAGAATCAGAACAGACCAACTGAATAAATGTTATCTTTCATAATCAAGATCTAAAAGTGCAGGTGATCTTCAAAAAAAAAAAAAAAAAAAAAGTCATTTTGTGCCAGCACATTTAAAGATAACACAGGAAAGCTAAATAACAGTTCTTTTATGGCACCAAGGGGAGCTTGAAGCCTTGATTGCAAAGCTCATTTTTCTGTGTATAGGTCTATATGTCATTGCTTTATATTCACTATGTGCTGTATCAATTCAGCCATCCATTCTGATGAACAGAGAACCACAGAAGCTCTCTATTTGGTGATGATTCATCTGTGCCATCTCACACAGAATCTCAACATCACTTTATTTCCTGTGAAAAAATTTTGTCATATTTACTCTTAAGGTGAACTCTGATTCACGGATGTCAGCATTTCTTTTTCTTATTTTTTTCAGTTTAGCACTCTGTTACTTGCACCTTTCAAAAGCGTAGCTAAGGCACAGTTTGTTCAGGCAGAGCAGTTTACTGCTGTAGGGTGCAGGTATACTGGGAAATACAGATAATGAGTGTCACCTGTTTTCACAAGGAAGAAATTAGAACAAACTGGATTCAGGTTAATGCATTTGCTTTCCTAAAAGTCAAAGTTTCTGAGTATGTGAATAGTAGAAGAGCTGTGCTGAAGCCATTTGCCAGTGGAATTACTTAAAACAGAAACTTCTATTGAATAAAAATAAGTTTTTTTATTCAATAAAATAAAGATATTTTTAAAATCAAGAAGACATTATAATGACAATAATGTTATTAATCAGTTGCACATTAGTCTAAATGCTTGTGATTACTCTTGTTTGTAGGTCCAGAGTAGAAAGGTGATATTTTGGATAAAAGTCTTCTACAAATATGTAAATTATTGGGAAAAAAAGACAATTAATTCTGTTTTATAAATTTCTTTGCATTCCCCAAGAGCCAATAATGGTAATTATTTATCCTCAGTATTCAGTCAAAGATCTCTAAAAAACCTGATAGATTTTTTTTCTCTTTGCAAAGGAGATCTGAGAGCAGGATAATATCAAAATTGCACTCTGACCCTACAAGAATTAAAAACCTTGTTAGATTGTCTCTTCTGAGGAAATTTCCCCAGATGAAAAGATAGGTTGTGACGGAAATTGACTGTTCATTATATTGTCATTATCCAGTGTGATTGTGGTCATACTCTAAACAATGAAGGTCTGGCTCTCAGCCAAGGTAGTAGCTTTTAGGCAGGCTGTCAGGAAAAAACCTAGCTGTTTTTCTGCAATTACTGAGTACAGATAAGTGCTCATAACATTCTCTCACTGCCCCTAATTAAATTATCAGTAGCTATTGCAGAAAGTTTTGTTTACATAAAATATATACCTTTCTTAATGGTAGAGAGGAATGACCCCACAGAAGCACAGCGAACAGTTTTGCTTTACCTTCAGTTGTACTATTCTATTTGCAATTACCTGCTTCTTAGGTTATTGTTAGATCTTACCTCAAAAGTGTCTCCTTGGAAGTCACTAAAGAAGGTAATTTTTTTCTGACTGATCATTATACTTTTCTTAATGACTGAACTTAAAGAAAGTCTTTCTAGTATAACCCGAAAGGACATTTTGTTTCATTAATGTATGGCTTAGGACATCCAGACACGGAGATAATACAACAAACACTGACATATTTGTGTTGATCTGTACAAAAAATGACTTGAAGCCATAACAAGGAATATAATAGGGTGTCTGATCAGTCATTAAGCTTCATTCTGAAGAAGAAAATGTTTAACCTAAGATATTGAAACTTTCTCACTTTCTTTTATTGGCTAGAGTCACAACTCCTACTGCCCACCTTTATCTAATATAGAAGATTAGAGTGGAATACATGTGCTTAGTCCTTCATATTTAAAAAATAGAATTTTTATTTTTCAGTAACTAAAATAAAGTGTTTATCCCTTTGTTCCAGACATAAGAACCATTGAAATGACTTTTGATACAAATGACCCAAAGAATCTACTGAATTAATAAAATACAATAGGAAGTTGATTAGAGTTGGAGGAATACTGACCATTTTATTAAAATATTCTGAAATCTTTTGTAAAGTCATGAGAATTACAAAAATAGTTGTGTCACTTTTCCAAAGCAGAAACAGAACACAAAAACAGATATAGAACACTGAAAATAGCACCACTGTTAAGAACAGCCTATGCATATTTTTTCTTTGGCATATTATGTGAAATGAAACATAAAACAATGAAAAATTACACTTACAGTAAGACTATATAATGTGTCTATCTTCCCTTTTCTTTAGAAACTATTACAAAAGAAGTCATCATTTTTAGACTGGGTTGTCTGAATTGTAGCACTGAAGTTGAACCTAAAATACTGAGATATTAAAATATGACTACCTATTTTTGAAACTATTCAAGCAATTTTGACAAAGGAGTCTGCATTTAGTGGTGTAACTTGCAGTTACTGTTGTTTGAACTGTCTTGTACTATTTATTTCCTAGGTTTTAGGGAAGCAAGTCATGTATAAACAATGCTTGCATTTTTTTTTTTCTTCTAATCCTATTGTCACATATAGTAATAACTCGTCACTCATCATTAACTCTTTCTGAAAAACATACTTTGAAGACTGCTTGAGACAACTTTATACAAAATTTCAAACTCCAGAAAAGTGTGAGCTAAGCTCTCCCAAAAATTTTTAAAAGTAGGATCTTAGGAAAAAGTGAGTGATATCTGCAAAACCGAATCTTAGCAAGAGATGATGAAGTCTTTCTCACTCCCAGGGTTTGGTATTCCTTTTTTAACTTTCTTTAACCTGCATCACAGGTATTAATCTAGGTAGTGTGAGTGCCTCAGCGTTTCTGCATTTTTAGAATATACAAGGAGAGCTTACTTATACAGACAGATACATAGCAGAAATAAAATGTAGTAAATGTTACATATCTGATTTTGTCTGTGTTTTACTCCAAATTATTCAGTACATTGTGATAAAAAGGGAAGATCGAAGGATTGAACAATCTGAAAGGTAATTAGTGAGGTCCAATGATTTTTACACACACATTTAAATTTTCTAGGTGACAGTGACATAATGATTTCATAGACTTGGCAAGACAAGTGATTTAACATTATCGTTCAAGAAAATTGATGGATCTGCTGACTATAAAATATAATCACTTTATTCAGGCTGATGTGCAATTTTGCTATGTGAATTATCTCAATCCTTAGGCAATTTCTTTTATTAAAAATTCCCAAAATGTCTATAAGTTTTTCGAGTCTCAGCCAGGTTAGACTGCTATAGAGCCATGAAGCTTGATATACTGAAGAACCTTGGAGTGCCCAAACTCTGACTATCCATCGACATTTGAATTAACTGATAAAGGAACCAAGGAAATTAATTGCTTCACTAGTACTGTTTCAAAGAGTTCTAGATCTGTGATGATCATGACTGCAGAAATATAACTAATTCATACTCCTGTGATGTTCTGCTACGTCTCATAACCAGTATTCAAGTGGCAGAAATGCTTCAGTGGGCTGAATTTAGTACTGTTGAGTTATAGTCCAATGTAAATTATGTTAGAATGAGAAACAGAAGAACAGGCTTACAATCCAGATCTGTAAAAGTGTAAATATCTCCCCTTTTCCCCTGAACTCCTTCCTGTCTTCAAATAATACTAAATAAATAAAATGAAATGTTTGTGTTGAATGTTTAGGCAAATGAGTTGTCTTCATTGAAAATAATATGTTTAGATGAATTAAGTGGATGAACACCCTGATGTAGTCTCAAATTCAATTCTTCAAGAGCACTGCTATGCAATCCCTCTGTCCTATGGCAGCACTCTCTAGTAAATCTGTAAGAAACGTTAAAATTTTCCCTAGAGCATGATACTGGTAAAGTAGCAAGGAAATTTTATGTTTTTCTGCTGCTCCTAGAGTTTCAATAATTTCTGTCAAATCCAAGAAGAATTGTACCCTTCTTTTTATCCTTTCTTTTGATTTTATTTTAAACAACAATAATCCACTCTATAATCATCAGTTTATTTATTTTCATCCAAAGACAAAATCAACTTTTGATCCACAACAATTAAGTTCACTCCAGTTCGAAAGTTAAGCTTGTTCCTCATGAACTTGGGAGCTTGGAGATTTGAAGAAATTAAAGTTAGATGACTAACAACCAGCTTCTTATTTTTATCTCCACATTGAGTAAATGTCTCATTAAATACTCTGGGCCCTATCACTGCATAGCCGTTAAACACTTTCTCACATTTAGGGAAGTTACACTGCCTGAATCAGTGAACCTAAAATCAAATGAATATTTATATTTTACAGAGTATGATGATTACCCATCAACTTCAGTTATGTGCATGCTGAAATGAATATGTAAAATTATTGTGAGCAATTGATATCATAGTACCATAGAATGGTTTCGGTTGGAAGGGAGCTTAAAGGTCATCTACTTCCAAACCCCTGGTCATTGGCAGGGACATCATCCACTAGAGCAAGTTGCTCAAAGCCCCATATAACCTGGGTCATCCCTTCCAGGGATGGGACATCCACAACTTCTCTGGACAACCTGTTCCAGTGCCTCACCACTCTCACAGAAAAGAATTTCTTCCTAATATCAAATCTAAACCTACTCTCTTTCAGTTTGAAACCATTCCACCTTGTCCTGTCACTACATGCCTTTGTAAAAAGTCCCTCTCCATCTTTCCTATAGGCTCTCTTCAGGTACTGGGAGGCCGCAATTAAGTCAACCTGAAACCTGTTCTCCATGCTGAACAATCTAATTCTCTCAGTCTTTCTCCATCAGAAAGGCACTCCATCCCACTAATCAACTTGATGGCCTTCCCTGGACTCATTACAACTGATCAGTGTCCTTCCTGGATGATACTCTGGACCCTGTAGATGAACACATTAATATTAAATAAAGCCATTGTATTTTGCTAGGATAGCATATTTCTAAACGGAATTTAGCCAAAGAAATTCTTCTTGATTATTGATGTAGGACATTGTAAGACAAATGTTGAATCAATTTTGTTGAATCAAACAGCACATGTGCCGTTTGGCTGGTTGGATTATTTTTCAGAGAAAATATATGGTATCTCAATGATCACATATAAATTTCCTAGATAAACTCTTAAATTATAACGTAATGGTTTACTTAAAATATGGGCTAGCATACCTTTAGTCTTATAGTTTTAAAAAATATAACTAAATTGCAATGCCTTATTACATTATTTGAAAAAGTATTTAAATATATAATAGACTTTATAAAGTAGGGTTCGACCTCTTCTGTGTTTTGACAAGTAGTCCATTCTTAACTCTTCCATGTGGGTTGCTTCCTGAACCGCCTGCATGCAGGGTTGGGACTGCGGCTCCCAGTGCACCTTCTCACCTGCTGTTTCGTCCCTCGCCTGTCGCTACAGGGCTTTGCAAATGTGGGAGGATCCCTAGAGCCTGCGCAATGGATTTTTTAGGTGAGGCGCAGCGCGCGCAGAACTGGCCCCACCCTTTACTCCTAAGGTTCATCTGTCAGGGCCAAGCGAGCTTGGACGGTGACAGCGAAGTCC
>JAWWEW010000041.1:20291450-20344450 GCA_035583185.1 Anabacerthia variegaticeps
AAGGGAAGGGAAGGGAAGGGAAGGGAAGGGAAGGGAAGGGAAGGGAAGGGAAGGGAAGGGAAGGGAAGGGAAGGTTTACAGTCACCACTCAAAGGTCTCTGACAGTCTTAGTGTCTTGGTCCATCAGGGAATGGTGGGGGAGAGATGCCAGTAGAATATAAAGTTCAATGGGCTTATATACTCTGAGAAACCCACCTGCTGCCTCCCTGTGTGGGGGCTGTTGAGGGGAGGCTGTTTTTGCAGAGGTATGATGTTTTTGCAAAGGCTGGAGTCTCTGTTTTTTTGCAAAGTTATTTAGGCTTGGGAGGGGAGGGGAGAGATGGGGACACTTCAAAGGTACCCCTTCTAAGAGGCGTTCTCATGGGTAGTGATGGTTGTGTGTATACAAGGCCCCTCTTGACACAGCCTGGTTCATAGGAGATGAACATCACACACCTAAAGAAGCATCACACCCAAGACTTCCCCACTAGGGCCTCCTCCCTTCAGCCTTATCTTCAATCCCCTGGCAGGGGGCTTGCACAACTTGCTCCAGCAGTGATGTTTAAGGCTTCAAAAAAGTCCAGTTTCTCACAACCTGCTTCCACTGTGTTTTCCTACCTAGTTATATGTAGTGTGATCTTTTACCTTACAACTGGGTGAAGAAAAAAGGATTTTTAAAAGCTAAGCATGTGTTTTCTGCTCAAGTTTTTCCACATGGCAAGGGGATTGATACCATAGAACTGAACCAGATCAGTGCTGCCCTATAGATAGCTAGGAAGATCCATATATAGCAACAGATAGCAATAGATAGATTGATATTCCCCTATATTTTTTGTATTTGTTTACAGGAATGGAATCCTACTTTCTATAACTGATGAACTTCATTGATTTGATAGATCTAGAAGGATTTATTAAATGTTGTAGACAGGGAGAGAAAAATATAAAAATCGGAGATTGCAAAGATATAATCAACATATATCAATAAGAAAATATTACTTATTCAGTATTAAAAAAACCCTCAGTGCATACCTTTTTTTACCTCTTTTTAACACCGCAAACAACATTTGTTGAAAAATACAAATCACTATCTAACTGAAAGTTCATAATACTAGAGACAATTTCAAGGATTAATAAGTTCCTAAGAATAAGAAACTGCTTTTGCGGCATGGTTATTAATTTGATATATATCATAATTATGTCCAAAACATTCAATAGAGAGGGATAATAAAACCTGAAGCCACTAACTTGATGTAACTATTTGTGAATTACAGCTCTTGTTGCTCATGAAATACTTGTCCAAGATTTTGCTACTGTAAAGTACAATCATGTATACTCTCAGTGAGAAGTTTGACGTGCAATACTTCCCTCAGCTGCCTTCTCAGGAATACACTGAAATAGAATCATGGAATAGTTTAGATTAAAAAATGCCCTTAAAAGCATTGAGTTCAGCTGTTAAGATAACCCTACCAAGTCCACCACTAAACCATGTCTTAAATATATAAGAAAAATTTGACAAATTTGGCATTACTTTATTTTTAAAATGGGGAGGTGCTATTTGATAATGGCATAGAATTTTTAATATAAATGAATTTTTCCTTCTACCCTAAAGAATGCATACCCACATATCCATGCATACTTGTATGCCTATATAAAATAGCGAGCATATGCAAGGTACTGATCAACAATAATGAGAGACTTTGATTCCTCACCACCTTTCTTTTCTACAGTTCTACATTTCTCAGAAAACCAAAAATTAGATTGAAAATTCTAGTGTTTCATACTAGTAATGATCATACTTTCTTGCAAGGGAATGAAATATAAGTAAAAGTGAAGTGTTATTGAAATGTATTTCAATATATTGCAGAAGACAACAGTGAAAACAATTATGTTAAGGTTTCAAACAACTGAGTGGTCACATCAACCTGAAAGAACACTTTAATCATTGATACTAACACAAGGTACAGCTTCCAGTATTCACTGGTCATCAACCATGAAGCAGCAGCAGAACTGATTTGTTCCTACCAAAATTATGAGAGAGGGAAATCTTGTAGAGGAGAAACTGGTAACACACCATCACTTTTTGGACTGTGAAACATCCAAATTAAGTTACCAGCCTTTGAACAAATCCTGATCAGGGTGGGGAATGAAGCACCCATGCATCAGTAAATGCATAATCTGATGTGTCTATCTCTACTTCATTTAATTATTTGAGAGGATTTGAACTCCAGCAAACACATCCTGAATGGTACCAGTGCTTCTGAAGAGCTTGATAATAAAAACATGCAAACTACTTCAAAGACTACTTTGGTTGCCAAATTAGCTTTAAAGTTCCAAACTAAGCAGGAGGTGATTTTCTCAGTTGAGGAAGATTGCTTATTAGATGTACACTGCTTACATGCCAGACTTGCTGTCTGGGCTACAGGCTGTGAGGTGTGACCCCTTCCAACAGAGACATGTCCATCACCCCTCAGAGTTTTATAGTTTCTGAATGATTTCCCTTGTACTTAATATTTCCCATGCACCATATTCTCATATCCATGTGGCCGAAATAACATTATTTAAAATTATTTATATTTAGATTGTATTATTATATTCATTTGTAATTTCTGTGTGAAGTAGACATAGCGTTGAAATAGTAATATACTTGTTTGAGCTGGTATATTTCCAAAGCCATCCTCTACCTAGAAATCTACAATATATTTATTTTTAGAATCAAGTCCATTAGTGAGAGATCATATTTGCAAATACCTAAATGAAAGCTAATGAAAAATTGTTACTTTGCATGTTTTCATTTTTGTTACATTATTCATAAAAATCAGCATGTTCAGATTTATTGGAAGCTTTGTTATAGCTTAGATAGCAATAGCAGTATGAATAATATGATCTATGAAAAATATGCTGTGTCATCCTGAGGATCCTCAGCTGTTTTCTATTCAGAGAAACATACCTTGACCTTTAACAAGAGCCAAACTAAAACTGATAAAATCCCAGGAGTACAAATTGTTTTGCAACACAAATATTGTATTATTTGAGCCTTCCCATTCCAGTGATTCAATTACACTGTCAGAAAGAAAAACTTTGCAACCTCCCTATGTTTCTATGTTTCAGTCTTCTTTTCATTTCAAGTTGTCTTGACTTAAGCATCATAATAATAGTAACAGAGAAATACAAATTAAATGTAAGTGACTAGCATCTCATTAAACTGTCACAAGAGAATAAAATTTAATACAGCTTGGAAAAATAAGAAAAAATGTAGTAATTGTACACTGTAGTAATAGGGCAGGGAGTATTGTGTACAAACTGCAAGAGGGGAAATTTAAACTAGATATTAGGAAAAAATTCTTTACTGTGAGGGTGTAGAGATACTAGAGCAGCTTGTCTAGGGTGGTTGTGGGCACCTCAGTCTTGGAAGTGTCAAGGCCAGGTGCCCCTGTTCTGGGTGCGGGGGGAGTGGAGTTGGGACCAGATGGCCTTCAAGGTCCCTTCTAACCCTTAACATTCTGTGTATGGTTGTATAATCCAACTTTTGTCTTAGACACCCGAATGCAGATAAGGCTAAACAGCTCTAAGGAACAGCCATTTATATAGCTGAAACGAGCTAAAACTGCTTCTGCTGCCACCCCTTGACTCCCAAGTTTTCTGTCTTCACTGTTATAATCTGTACAGGTTTGCAATTTTTTTACTATGTCTGAAAAGGAAAAAAGACTATTAATATACCATTTCTATGTTTCCCTGTATCACTGTAGGGCTGGAAATTTAAAGACGACAATTTTCTTTTTCTTCTCACATTTTTCATCTAGCTTCCATTTATCTCCGTGAGGATACATGTGTTCAATCTAATTTTCCCACCACATTCTTCTACTTTTGAATCAAAGGTTTATTTTTACCTTCAGGATGATCAATTTTTTCAACCACCCTTGTCCCTGAAAAATAATTTGTTCCATTTCATTTCTCCCTATTTCCTCAGATCTTTTTCTGCCTTATTCTACTTGCTTTACTTCTATTGTAGCACAATATTTTTTTTCCCATTCTATATCTTTCAGCATGTATGATATATGATATATATGATAGCCCTGGCTAATCCGTGCTATTGGTACACTGCTTTTATTCACTATTACTTTCCCTTTGGGCACGAGATACACAGTAATAACATTAGCCCACCCACTTTTTTTTTTTTTTTTTTTTTTCTGCTGCTTGTATCAATGTGAATAGCTTCATGTAATCTTTGTCCAGGTACTGTTAGTCATACTTTGTAGGTTTTGTCTGTTTGGGGAGAAATTCTGTCAGTTTTTGATGAGATGAAAAGTATTTTGGCTGAGTCCTGGGACTCTAAGGACCTAGTTCTGTCAGGAGTTTGCTTCCTTTCACATGACAAATTCCAATTGATTCTAATGGGACTTGAGATCACTGTCCACGATGTTAATGTAGTGCCAAGTCTGTGTAGTGCCAACAGTTCATATTCACACTACACAGTTTCAAAGCAGTCACTCAATGACCAAAATCCACCAAGTGCAGTCATACAAAGAACAAAAAAGTGCATCATACACTGGCTGGAGTGTCTAACATCAGTGTCTGTGTACAAGTGTGAGTACCATAGGAGACAACAGTATCAGTTTAGAGGTAACTAACCTATGGCACTATAACACTGGCAAGTTAAAAACCTACTTACTCTAATCAGGCTTCTGATTCCTTGTTTACAACATTTCAAAGACCTGATTGTCTATAAATATATTAATAAAATGGACAGTATAATGCTACACTGTAAGCAGTCATTGTAATGTGATTTCATAAATCTATTTTGTCTATTAAAATGTAAAAAGAACAAATGTCATGCTTCAGAAGATTTTAGCTGCAAGTGAAACCTAAAGATTAGGATCCCAATTTTGTTAGGCATACCAACTCACATCAACAGGAGTCAAAGACCTCATATTGCTATCACGTAATATTTTTTTTGCCTTCCATTTTCTTAATTTAACAGCATAGAAGTCTTGAAGACAGTGATACAGTAGGAGGAAACTGGGCATGAGAATTCAGGTTTCTTTGGACTGAAAGGGAACAGTTACTGGCTATACAAAGACTAGCAGCTAGAGTTGATACACTTCATGGAATGATAGAGGAAAATGTACAAGTTGCATAAGTAAAAAAAAAGGTTGTAATGAAGCACCAAAAAGTTGATCTTTATGCATACATTTAGAAAGGTATTGACTGCTACCATAGAGAAGGATTAAGCTGCTTTCTTTTTAAGAAAAAGTCATGCATTCCTATTCTAGAATCATAGAGAATTTTATGTTACAGACATTTCTGGAGATCTCCTAGTCTGACCCTCCCCTCACAGAAGGCCAGTTAGATCACCTTGCTCAGGCACCTGTACATATGAGTTTTTAATACCTTTAATGGTTGATATATCACAACTTTGGGTAACCTGTTCTAGGGTTTGACCATCCTTATGGGAAAAAAAATTATTCCTTTATACCTAATTAAAATTTCTGTGCTCCAGCTTTTATCCACTGCTTCTCTTGCTTCTGTGGTGTACCTTGGAGCAGAGAATCTGCTTTCTGTTCAGCCTCTGGTTGGTTGCCTTGTTTTCTTGAGATTGAATAAAGCCGGTTCTCTCACCCTTTCCTTCCATGCCATGAACCATCAATCATCTTGTTATTTTTTTCATTGGACTTGTTCCAATCTGACAATGTGTTTCTTGTGTGGGAGAGACCACACTTGGGCACAATACTCCAGATGTGGTCTCACAAGAGTTGCACAAAGGGGAAGGTTCAGCTCCCTGGAGCTGCTGATAACAGTTCGGCTTCTTTGCCAGAAGGGTTCATTCAACTTGTACATCATCTCATTTTCCTTGGCACTGCTATCCACTCTCTACTGTTCATGTTGTTATGTCACAGACGTAAGGCTTTGCACTTGCCTCTGTTGAATTTCATGAGTTTTCTGTCAACCAATTTCTCTAGCCTGGTGAAGCCTTTCTGAACCACCAGCATACTGGCCACTCCATGCAGTGAAGTTTGCAGCTTCATTGAGAGACCACTCCATTCCATCACACAAGTCATTAATGAAGACACCTTATTACACAAGTCAAACTATACAAATAAGTGTTTTTTTTCCCAGAGATAAACTGATTTTAAAAACAAAAAAACTATGAAAAACATTTCTATTGTCATTTAGCCAATGAGTTAATTTTACCCATGTGAGTATTCTGATGACAACAATATATACAAGATCGACAGCTCAAGTAACTGCACATTTATAATCCATTTTCATGATAAGCAAACAGATGAAGAAAAATGGAAAAAAAAGAAGGGCCTTAAAAAGAACCATCAGTTTCCCTATGTAGTAAATAATTATGAAGCAGTTGTGGTCTTGTCCATTTGTTTATATTGAGAAGTTGTTAAGCGTATTCAGTCAGCACTGTTCTGCTCTGATATGAAAGACAAAAAAGAGTCAGTACTATTATTGTGAAGAGCTTGTTTAATTTTGATGAGTTTTTTTGGGCTAAACCTTAACAAAATGTACCAAAACTGCAGAGAAAAAGACTGAAGAAGCTCCAGTTGATTTTTAGCCTTATGCATATGACTAGTGAAGTGCCCTCTACTGTTTAGACTGTGACTGTGTCATCATCTGTCATCTTAATCTTGTTATATCAGCTTCCAAAGAACATCTTACTGAGGAAAGGAAATGTTTTTGTGACATCATCAACTACAGTTTTTATCCAGTGTTCCCAAGATTTTGTCTCCTTTCCAGTGTGTTGTGTATGAAGCTCTGAAAGATACAGAAATGGCATTCCTGTTAGAGACCAGTTAATTCCACATCTTTTCCCTCACTGACAAGGCTATTACTTCTATCTACTTAAATCAAAGAATAGCTTGGTCTGGTTTTGAACCAGTTGTTTCAACACAAAACAAAGAAAGAGAGAATGTCCTAGTACAACTTGTTCTTGCTAAAAACTAAATTTATGTGTTATACATCTAAGATTAAATGAAATGCATAGGAAAAAATAATGAAGCATGTCTTCCCTCTGCACCATTTTCCTGCTGCTAGGCAGGTGCTTCAGCTGGGAACTGTAGTTAGGGATTCAGGGTATTACAGAACACTGAATTTTCCCCATGTTTTTTAGGAAAGCAGTCCCAGTGTTTACTGGGACTTATGATTAGAGAGTCATATTTCCTAACTGGTCTGTATCCTGATAAGCCATAAGGAGTGACTGTTTTGTGGGGTTTTTTTGCTAATGATGTAACTATAAATTTTTACTGGCTCTGATTTTCAACAGTGTAGAACAGTTAACCAAGTAGATCTAAAATGTAAGTTTATACTGCCTGAATAATACATTAATATTTATTTATTAATATAGCATAAAAGAAACAATAACTTTTTATTATATTGTAATACCTCCTCAAGAAGTTTACATTGTTCTAAAAAGTATTATAAAAATAGTAAATTAAAAAGAATTATCAATGTCAGCTTCATATATTTGTGTGTAAATATGTATTTGTATTGAGAGAGAAAGAAGGAAAAAACGAGAAGGTAAAATTAATTATTTTTATTTAAGTAGGTTTGACCTGAATCAGAATATTTTGTTGCATGGGCATAATCCTAAATACACAGTTTAAGCAAATACTCGCAGTTCAACAAAGGAACAAAATTAATGACAGTGTATTTTTTAAGTCTGTGTGTTATAGAAGCTTTAATTCAGTCCACTAACCTTCTATAAATTGTGCTTCTTGAAGGACTGGAATTTCAAAGTATAATATAGCTGATTTAGCAACAAAAATATACGAATAGGATAGCAAAAGCAATGTCACACTCTGTTAGAGGAAATACAACCAGAGTGGAGAATTCTACTTTCAAACTGCACCTGACTTTTCTGGATTCTGTTGGTTTACTGTAGGTGAACTATAATTCCAACTTTTTTTGTCCTTCTATAGAGGAGAATAAAATAGAGACAGAAAATCCATTTTTTTCCTCAGAAAATAATTTTTTTTCCTAAGCAAATTGTCCTAGTTACAGCAGCTGGGACCAGCTTATCACTGTGTGGGTATAATCAAAACTGTGTGTTCTACACCCTATGTGTCATTTCTGATGAACTGTTAATAATGGACCCTTTGCAGCAGCTGCCCAGGGCACACCTGACACCTGAGGCTACAAACTGGGTGTCAAAGAACTCTGTGAGAAAAGGAAGTTTTCCTGTCTTCACACCAATGACTCAGCCGTGATAACTCCCATACAGGGAGGCATTAGCACCTTCACACCCAGGCTGAGGGGTCATGGCTGCTAATGGGCCATCAAAGATTCCAAAAATATCCCATTGTAAATCACCTATTGTGAAATTTCCCATTCTGGAGGAGGTACTGGGCATTCCCACCTGAATGTGAACATATGTAACCGTGGGGGTTTGGGACTTCTGGTGCCACTTGTTGGATCCAGAGGAGGATCAGAACCTCAACAAGACTGCAATTGTCACTTTTGATCAGATTGCAACCACCATTGTCCCCAACAGGTTTTCCTTTCCTTTTACTTTGCACACAGGGGGACCATGTGGCACTCAGCACAGGCGCTAATGAACACCATTGTGTTTGTGCCCCAGGGTGCTGGGTTATACATCTGGGTTTCGTTGGTTAAAACCAGTATTTCTCTGTATCATTGTATTTATTGTAATCTTTTTAGTAAATTGTAACTCTGATATAATCTCTCTTGAGTCATGTTCATTTCTCCTGCTGGTTTTCCTTTAAACCTGTATACAAAACCACTGAAAAATTACTGAATTTTGATAATAAAAAGCAAAATCATGTTTGTGAAGAATATCCAGAGGGTGGTGACATGATCCCTGAGATTGCCCATGCTCTGGTTCCAAACATAAACAAACAACACTTATTTAAATCCTCTGTATCTTAACAGCGAGATCTCCAAGGGGATACATTTATGTGGAAATGTCACGAGGACTGGAAATAATACAGTAAATAAATACAAAAACCTACCCAACATATAATGGTGTGCTTTGTGTAGCAATCAATCACTTTTGTGACTGCTCTTCAGGTGCTAGTGTTCAGGTAAATTTAACTTCCCTCACTTTTTCCAAGATCTTGCCAGCATTTAAAATGCCTATTTATAAGGTATCACTGACTGTCTTTTTCCCAGTCTTATAAGCTGCTTTTGTGGCTAAGCTGGTGTGACACTGAGTAACTAAACTGAAAGAAACAGAGCCATTAAACAAAAGCAAATAAATAAATAAACAAAATGGAAGGTCTGATAAAGAAACAGGAGGAAAGAAAGCAAGCAAGCAAGCAAGCAAGAAAGAAAGAAAATGAAGCACCGAAACCCCAAACCAAACTAAAGAGGAAAACTAAAATGACTCCTTTACTGTAAATACATATATCTTTTCAGTTTCATATTTATTTATTACAGGTATAAGTGACTTTTTAATCAATAATCAATCAAAGACAGAACACTTATAAGTCAGAAGCAATTTTTGAGTAAAAACTCTGAATAATAGGAACATTTAGGAGATAATTAACAAAATACCAATTGGAAAAAAATAATCTTTCACAAACTTTGGATTAAAACATTTCATTTGGTGTAATAACTCTACAAAAATTTTTAGGAAACATATTCTTTGGAAAACTTAAAAAGTGATCCAGTAATAATATTCTGACAGTATATTAACAGGATGTTTAAAGTTTTTGTACAAATAAATCACCTTTCTACTGCAATTGTAAAGAAAGGAGCTTCAAGCTAGTGTTAACTGAATACGTGCAGGTAGCAACTCTCATGGCACCAGGAAAGAGTTTTTTGCCTCTCTGAAAGCATGATCAAGTCTTTACATAGTACAATAGTTCTTTCTTTTTGCTTGTTTAAGCACAAATCTTTGATGTTCTTGTGGTGGAGATGAACAAATCATCACTCCTACCCTTTCTGCACTTTCCATACACAGATCTCTTGGCTGTCCATAAGGCTGCTGGCTAGGGAGTGCACAAAGATGGCACCTGAGTTTGCCTGATGAGCTGGGGCTGCCCTAGAAGACCAACCCTTCTGGATGAACTTCCCTGAGATTGTGATCACCTCCTTCTCTGTTGCCCTTGAACACCTCTTCTAGGCGCTGGCATACCTGACAACGTGCAGGGTCTTTCTGGGACCCATAGCAAAGCACAGGCTGCCACATGGCCACTACAGGAGATGCCAGTGTTTGGGAACAGGATGGGAGAAGGGCCCACTGGTTGAATCTCATGCCTAAGGCATCTAACTTGCTGGTCTGAGACTAACACTTGTAAGATTTCATCTGTATGTAAATGGGTGGCAAGCTAAGCAACTGTCATCTAGTAAGTGTGTAGGGAAAATTAGTAGTGAAATCGTTTTGGAAATGGAGACAAGAGATTTTGGAAAATCCCTGGTCTCTTAGGTCAGGGTGCCTCAGACCAGTCATCTTAAAAAATAAAGGTCCTTGAGAACTGGACAATGAATGTTTTTTTTTTAATCCTATGCCTAAGAAGAGGTGTGGACATGCTGACCTGAAATCAAAAAGCAGAGAAGATGGACAAGGGAGCTAGTAAAACATACATGGGAAAGTAAACTTCAAAAGTGATCTGTTTTGTTAGCAGGTCTGATGGAGTCATCACATTTCTATAAACATGTTTGATCTCAACAAATTCTGTCAGAATAAGGTTGCAATAAAGAGGTCTAGTGGTTTTCCTAGTAAGCAAGGCAAAGAACCGAAGAAAGGATTAGAATTTTTTTTTCTGTTTTCGTAGTTGAACGATGACCTAGTAAATTGGATTCCATTACTTACTGTGCCATGAAACTTCATGGGATGCTAGGCAAAATAGTTAATTGAATTCTTCTGTGTCCCTAGAGTCTATATACTGCTTATAACTACCTTAAGAATCTGGATTTTTCTGGTAGAAAGTCTGACAAAAATTTTGTCAGTGCTTTTAACTTGCATATCATATTTAATGAAAAGTAAGTTTCAAAACCCCATACATGACTTGTTTAAATACAGAACCTCACACTGTTCATTCTAGCATCTAGCTCAGTTCACCTACTGGTGAGATAATGGAAAAGTAGTGTTATAAAAATGGAGGTATTGATGCCTTTGCGGCATGCTGGTAAGTGATGAAAGCCATAAATAGTACATAAGGAAATTTTTATTTCTTTCTTCAAATCATAGTTTGTATACTGGGCAACATAAAACCCCCTAGTCTAAAAAACTTATTGGTAACAAAATGCAATCAAATATTAATCAATGATCACTGTCTCACAAGATTTCTATGATGCTGTCTGAAGAAGAGATAAGCTATGGGGGAAAAAAATGTAAGAAAAATGACCATTTAAGAGAAAACTATATCAAAGTGTAAGCACATAAGAATTATGCTCTTTGGACTGCCATGCACATGACATTTCATAACTTTTGAAAACATTTCGGGGTTGTACTAGGTGACCTGTAAAGGTCCTTTCCAGCCCATACTGTCTATGATTCTCTGACTATATCATACCATTGCAATGTTGATTATGCTGTTTCAGGTTCAGGCTTTCATGTCTGTGACAGATATTTGTGTTTTTCTGAGAACCCAGTACGAGGCATGCTCATCAGAACTGTAAGGAGGGTTCAGCTGTTGGCAATACCTTCCCGTACAGATCCACAGGTCCCTTTAATAATTTCTCATTTGATATTTTCAGTATTGTTTGCATTTTCACAGATTCATACTAGCTGTTCTGTTTAGAGTTCTTTATGAAGTAAAACAAAGGACTTAAAAAATGCCTGTTTTAGGGCTAATTTGGATGTTAATGAAAAACAGAGATTTCATATACAATGTGTTTTTCACGTTGTCAAAGCAGCAGGGGAGTTGAAAGTGTTTAAAAAGAGATATGGAAAACCAGCATAGCAGTAAGAAATAGGTGATTCCAGGCACAGCAACATCTCAAATTCTATGCTCATTTGAGCATAGATTAGTAACTCTTGGTCCGCTCATTATGCAGATCATTGAAATATCATGGGAGAGTAAATATTTTTTTTTGAACAGAGCATGATAATGACAGTACTTGTTTAAAATGGGAAATTTGGGTTCTTTAAATTTACCGTGAACTACATACAAGGATAGTAGTTACAGCATGTTATTTCCAGACATAAATAAAATGAGAGGAACAAGCTATCTTTACTATGTATGAAACTCTATAAAAAGGACTAAAAGAGAAAAAAAACCCCAGGAAACAAATGCTTGATCCTAGGAATTAACTGTTCAGGCAGCAACTAGCAAGTAGACTTCAATACCCAGGTCTCACAATATTTAATTTTTAATATTTTATGAAAATAGATATATTCAAGTTACCAAGGACTCACAGAAAAATGTCTTCATCCCAAAGGCCTTATGACTGAGGGATCAACCTACCTTAGTTAACTTATTAGATAAGAACATTGTTTTAAGAAATGTAGTTTTGAATCCTTTCTGTATCTAACAATTTTTATCACTTGCTTCCCAGGAAAGTGCACCAACCCCAAGGCTGTTGTCTAAAGTGTCCAGATCTTTCACCCTTCTTAATGAATGAGCCACATCCCCAGTGCTTTGTGCTGAACTCATAGCTGCTGCTTTGTGATAGGAAAGGATAGAACAAGCCTAATAAATTACCCATATAAGGAATTATGCTGTGTTTAGATTAGACTAGGCTTTACCAAGGGGTAGAGTTGTTGCTGTTCAGATCAGGATTTTCAGAAGCCAGGAACAACTAAATTCTGTTAAGAGATAGCATCGTACACCACAATATAATATATTAAGCTATTAGAGAGCTTCCAAAGGAGGGCAACAAGGATGGTGAATGTCCTTGAGGGGAAGTCACTTGGTCAGTTCAGCCTGGAGAAGAGGAGACTGAGGGGAGACCTCATTACAATTACAACTTCCTCATGTGGGGAAGAGGAGAGTCAGGCACTGATCTCTTCTCTGTGGTGACCAGTGACAGGACCCAAGAGAATGGCCTGAAGTTGTGTCAGGGGAGGTTTAGGTTGGATATTAGGAAAAGATTCTTCCCCCAGAGAATAGCTGGGCACTGGAACAGGCTCCCCAAGGAAGTGGTCACAACACCAAGCTTGACAGAGTTCAAGAAGTGTTTGGATGATACTCTCAGGCACGGGGTGTGACTCTTGGGAATGGTCCTGTGCAGGGTCAGGAGCTGGACTTGGCGATCCTTGTGGGTCCTTTTCAACTTGGTATAATCTGTGATTCTGTGATTTTCTGAAGAACTGAGCATGAGCATCAAAAAAAAAAAAAAAAAAAAGAGAGAGAAAGTTCTAAAGACAAGTTATAGCCCCCCGCCCCCCGCCCCCAGATACATATATATATTACTATACAGACATACTGGACTTGATTATAGATTCTGAATTTTTTCTCTTAGGGAAAAAAACACTAGTATAATTATGTATATAATTATCTCTACTCATATATATATATATTTATACATACACTGATATAAGGTGATATATATATATATATAACTGTACTAGTTTGAGGAGGCGGGGGTTGGTGTTTGGGGTTTTTGTTTGGTTTTTTATTATATTGTTTGTATATACACACATGATATTTAGAAGAGATGAGAAATATTAGTCTGAGGTACCTCAGCAGTAACTAATTCCAAATGTAACATTTAAGGGTAAAGTATGCAGTAATAATACTAATTTGGTTTATAGATTGCCAAAATCTTACAGCTATATTATTTTTTCGAACAATAGCATGCTGTGCTCATTACATATTGGAGAGCATATAAAGTAAGTTCCTATAGTTATATACATATTGCTTCTCCACAGATTCATGCTGTGTAACATCAGTGACTTCTGCTTATTTTAACTAGTATAAATAAGGTTAGAATCCAGACTATGCTTAAAGTGCAGTTGTACTTTTCTTAGGAAAGCAAATAGCTGCTTATTTCTAAAAAATTATTTTTAATGATTGAGAGAGGAAGTTTCCCTCTCATCTATAAGATAAAATGATTTCTAAATTCTTAACATGAAAAAGGCTGGTGACCATAGCTTCCACAAAGTAAATGATAAATTTGGTTTTATTTGCTTACTCTTAGCTCTGCGTTGTGTATGTGAGAGTCCAAAAGTTCTACATAACTTTGAAAGCACCTTGTCCTCAAAATTAAAAGAACAAGCTTAGTTTCAATTTTCTTCTATTTTATTTCTGCTTTTCCCATCCAACAAGCTAGTCAAATAGACCCTGTTGCATGAGTAAAACAGATGACAGACTAACACATCACACTCAATGTCCTTGGGCATATTTTGTTGACTTTAAATAGTATCTAGAAGTTCATGACAGAAAATCATTTCCATTTCAGAACTTTAACAGCTGAAATAACAGAAGGAAAGGTAGCCCTACAGTGGATCACTAAATACACAATAAGAAACGCTTCAAAATATGTCCTTGTCTGAAGTCTTTCATGCATCATTTAATAAGCTGAAAAACTGATTGAATTACAGGTAATAGTAAAATATTACTTCTGTACCTGTAATATCAAAAAAGTCTTGTGTTCCCTCTCCCACTGAGCTATACAGTCACATGCTGACTAGGACTGTTCAGATTTTGTTTGTCTGAGAGAACAAGTTCTGACATATTATATTGCTCTAAAACTAATGGTAATTTAGTCAGTACTCATATTAATGACCTACTTTCTTTTCAGGAAAGTTCTTACAATGTGAGTTATTTTATCTAATTAAAGTTTGGAAATATAGCCTTTCCCATGTGACGTATGAAGGATGCTGTAAATTGCTACAGAATACTATACTTGTCTCTGGTTTATGACAATTAAACAATTTTCAGCCATTATGGAAATACTTTTTCCTCATGTTGACCATCTTCAAGCACAGACCTTATCGCACCTAAATTTTGGAGGTGTCTGCATCCAAGAAATTCACTTCTGGCACCCTTTATAGTCACTGAAAAGAACAGGCTCTTTTAAGGTGTGACTCATCTGATAGATGTCATTCAGATGACATTACATTAATTGAATCCTAAAGTGTCTTCCTGTTCCCATTGACTGTAAAGGAACATCAGATGACCAGTTCAGACACAGCAGCCCATATTTTAGGCTCTGCATTTGATGAGATTAATCCTGCTAAAAATGTCTACTTTCCATCTATAGGGTCAGTCACAAAGAGCCAGTACCACCAGAATAGGGAAACAAAGACTTGTTGAAAACAGAGCTCGTGATACCCACCCAGCATTCTCTGCTCTGCCTGTTGATGGAAACGGTTTAAAAAGTGTATTCAGCTTTAGAATGTCTGTCCTATCACCAGCCAAGACATTCACCAATATTCTTGTGACTGGATTTTAATGTTCTGAATCCTCACAGACAGCACGTTTTAAAGCTTTGCCCTGTTTGAGTAGTGAGCAGTGAATTCTCAATGTGCTTTCCCTAGATAATGCTTAACTTATTATAGATTAGAGACAATGTCCCATCTGTTTGCATTAAAGGACAATCAAATAATGATCAAAAATCATTAATTCTCTAAGATAATATTTCCAAAGAAATGCTAAGAAATATTGATCTGTTGGAAAACAATCAATAAATTTTGAGAAAAGTAAGAGAATATAATCAAATAAGAAATGAATTATAGAGTACTTTCTGAGCTGCAAAATATCTTTAAAGCCAAGTGTTTCAGACATTTGAGAATTTAAATTAAATATGCTTATGAAGTAAAACACTTAACTTCACATACATTATTTAGAAGTTACTGCTGCACATTCTTAAAAACAAAATTAAACATATGCTGATGTTTATCTATCTGATGTGTGAGAAGATGGGAAAAAATACACATGGAAACATCTAATACATGACCAAATTTTCTGCATGGTCAAAATAAATCTCCATTATAAAGTATCAGGTCTTTAATAATATATACCAATAAACATTAAGAAATATTTGAATATTTATAGATGACCACTGGAGAACTGTTCAAGAAGTCATTTCTCAGTGAAAATGACATTGTGCTGGCTACCATACCTAATCTATTTCAGTGTAAAGCAAAATGGATAAAATGTAAAATTAAATTATTCTTATTGCCAAATAAACCATTTGTTTAAATTTCTCTATATTTTCTTTAAAATATACTAAGAATGAATACACATTCTGTTACTTTGTATGGAATGAATAGAAGTTTTTAAAAAAGAAATCTATGAAGACTAGGTTTAAAGCAGATTGACTTTGAATAGTTGGATGGCATCAGGTAATTTTCAATGCACTAGAAAACGTGAAAAAAACGATGCTACCTTCATGAAGTCACCTCTTGCACTAAGAAGCAAACAGAAAACATTTAGCCTACTGTGCATAACACACGATAAAACTTTATCTCAATTGACAGGACAGTTTCTTCCTACGGAGCACACCTTTACGTTTCCCATGTTTTGAGCCTCTCATGGAATCTACACATAGTTACAATGAAGGAATGCTTCAACCTTGGCACATCGGCCTCAATCTCTCAATTGTAAATATATTTGGGTATAAAAGATATGTGTCATTTTGTCTTCTAAAGAAATAGCTGTTTCTTTGAATGCAATAAAAAGTGTTGAATGACAAATACGGAAACTTCCAGCATGTTCTTTGATTTTGTTGTGAACACATCAAAGATATCTCATATTCTATATATTGTTTTTTCATTATATCCGGATAAACATACAAATTACATTTGTTTTGATGATGAATCACATCTATTATATTCTCATATTTTTCCACAGAGAAATTTCCAAGGAACATTGCAAAAATGTTTTTATTAACATCTAATTCTTCCTCTGTTTTTTGATGCGGACGATAATATAGATATATGTATCCAACAAGCATATGTATATATATGTGTGTATATATATATATATATACACATATGCATATAAGGAAACTGTTTTATTCCTATATGGAAGGACATGGTCAAAACATGCCAGGGAATGTTTCTTAATTCATTTATTTTAAACCCAGACACAGGCTTGATTTTACAGATTGAAGTTACCTCCGGTCTAAAATCATAACCTAAACCTGTTCAATATCCCAATTGTTCCCTCATTTCAGTATGTGTTTTTATGGCTGATGTAAGTCCACTTAACATAGTTCACATAACACACAAAACTGAGGTAAGGAAAAGGAACAGTGTCTAGGTCATCTGCTTTCCACGGTTAATGTTTCATTCTAGTGCTAGAGAGCCTGGCTGTCAAAAAAAATACCTGAAATCTTTGTTTCAAATGAAATATAAGTGTTCAAGTGCATGAATAGACAATCTATTAAGAACGAAAAAAACCCCAAAACAATAGCAAAGGACTCTATTTTACTTTATTATCTGAACATCCACAGTTTCAATGTTCTGAATTCCTATCTCAATACATACATAGACACTTTGCAAAATGGCTCTTTCTGTGAGTACTGGAACGAACAATATTTTGGTTACTGCAAGTTTTGTTTCTTTACACAGAGGTTCTGTATGGATCCTGAAAAGGTTACTGTAGCTTTCTGTGTCTTACAGCATTGCTTGAGAGCATTAGTGGGTCTCTTCTTGGTATTTAGCCACTAGTTCTTACAAAACTTGCTGGAATCTAGTATTTCTCTTTTTATCTGTGACTTATGTTATTCTGGAAAAAATGGTTCAAATAGATCAAAGGTTTGTGATTATTTTATCTTTGCTTTGGTTTTAGGTGTTTCAGGTGTTGGGGTTTTTTGGGGGGGAGGAGGGCAATTTACTGGTCGTTTTTTGGGGTTTTTTTTGGGTTTTTTTTCAACAAAAAGAGTATGCCAATGGGTTATATAAAATATTTTATTTACCAGTGGGAGAGGGGGGAGGGAAGGACAGACAGACACCCAAGCCCCATCAAAAGGAAAAAAAATGCTCACTAGTATTGCTGATGTTCTAAAAGCAATATTGCTTTCCTTAGAAGTCTAGTGTGCTGGTAACACAAACATGCATTTAGAGATTTCATTTCTAGAATCTGCAGACACTTCTTAGTCACCAGTGAAATGTTTTAAATTGCATAGATAGACATAAAATCTATTCTTTTCTGAAAGTCTTTGACAGTATCTTGAGACCCATTATAATAAATCTGCTTTTATTCCTGGATGACCCTCTGCCAAAGGTCCAAATAAAGATATTCACAACGTTGCAGGCCTTCAGACTCCTGCCTATCTAACTTATTCATCCTAGACTCATTCCTCATGCAGTCCTCAATTGATTTTATTTTACAAACAATATCAAAATATTTTAAATCTGTAATCAGAGTTCTTTAGAAAATCATTCAGAGCAGGACTCTCCAGAGATATGACCTAGATATGGGTCATAACATATGGTAGAATATGATGAGTTGCTGAAGCCGTTTCTACTGAAGCTGAAAAAATAGGTAAATAAGCATTGTTTATCTGTCTGAGCCTACTCTTCCCTTCCAAAATAACCGTGAAGGAAACTGGGGAATATCCATACCACAAACGGGATGTTGTATAATCATCCACCTGGATCCCTAGCATTGGAGACTTCCTTGAATCAGGAGGCAGCAGAGTCCCATGAGATTAATGTAGCATGCATCATTTGCCAGATTCTTTGATACTGTACAGCTGTTCTGCATCATATCTCCAGCGTAAGCTGAGGTGACTTAATTAGTGAGTTCAGGTCCTGTGCAAATGCAAGCATGCAGCAATGTGTTAGAGCAACATATACAGAGAAAAGATTCAGGTCACTTGAACTGCATTTAGAACCCACTCCATAGAAGGAATATGATTACCTCAAGACGGGATAGTTGTTTCTCTGGGCTCACCTGCAGAGGTTGCACTGCCCTGGGATCACACCGGATGCACCTAGGGGTAACCAAGTTGACCTCTGCCCCAGTGGTACACAGTTATAATTACGCTCTGCCTATTATTTGGACTCACTGACTGGTGATAGTACTAAATAAAGTGAAACAAATTTATGGTAATGAATTTTAAGTTTGTTACCCAAAGCCTGGCACCCAGGTTTTTAGTTGGGCATGGCTGACAATTGTTACTGATGTATACTGTATACTTATCCTACCCTCACACTAATTAATTGATTTGGCTAAAGTTGACAAAATGATTCAATCAATGAGGTAACTGTTCATAT
This sequence comes from Anabacerthia variegaticeps, assembly GCA_035583185.1. NCBI lineage: Eukaryota > Metazoa > Chordata > Aves > Passeriformes > Furnariidae > Anabacerthia > Anabacerthia variegaticeps. The sequence continues at coordinate 20,310,514 of JAWWEW010000041.1, forward strand.
AGAGAGCCACACAGACTAGTCCTTCAGAGTGGAATGACAACCTTTCTAAAGAAAAGTGCTAAAAGCTGCATTAAAATCTATATACTTATGAACTTTAAGCCATCGCCATGATCTGTCAGTTCTTTCTTTAGGAATAGTTTATTTAAAGCAACTTATTCAAGACTAAAGTTATAATTAAAAATAAAAAGAGTTTATCTTCTTGTGCTGACTTTGAGTTAATTGGCTAAATGAGTTAATTTTCATCACAGTGGCTAGTATGGGGTTATGTTTTGGATTTATACTGAACACATGGTTGATAATATAGAGATGTTTTTGTTATGGCTGAGCAGTGCTTACACAGATCCAAGGCTTTCCTGCTTTTTGTACAGCCACAGTGGCACAAAAATTGGGGGTGCATGGAAGGTTGGGAAGAGACACAGCCAGGACAGGTGACCTCAACTGACCAGAGGGATGTTCCATACCATATGACATCATGCTCAGTATGTAAAGTTGGGGAGAAGAAGGAAGGAAGAGGGGATGTTTGGAGTGGTGGCATTTGTCTTCCCAAGTAATATTATGTGTGATGGAGCCCTGCTCTCCTGGAGATGGCTGAACACCCACCTGCCTATGGCAACTGGTGAATTAATTCCTAGTTTAGCTTTGTTTGTGTGTGTGGCTTTTGCTTTCCCTATTAAACCATCTTTATCTCAACCCACAAGTTTTGTAGCTTTTACCCTTCTGATTCCCTTCCAATACTGCTCTTGGGGGAATGAGTGAGCGCCTGTGTGGTACTTGGCTACTGGCTGGGGTTAAACTAAAAGCTTCTTTTCTTGGTGCTTAGGGACATCTTGCAGTGATAGAGAACAGTCTTTGCTGTCATTAAATATGTGTAAAGGTTTCACATTCCTGGGAAATTAAAAATAAATATTGATATTTTACATCATATTATTCACAGAGTTGATGTGTGAAAATTCTTTTAAAAATATTCATACCATCTCATACTGTGTTTCTACTTAATCTTACAGGCATCCCCAGAATCTTCTCAAATTTCAGGTGACAGTTCAGTGTCACAGTAAACTAAAAGTATGTTGTAACAGGAGACTGTTAATGAAGATGCTGAATAAGCATTATGCATGAAAACCAGAAAAAACATACACCTGACTCTCATTTAAGATCCTTAATTAAGAAAAACAGTTAAAAAGAAGTTTATTCACATGCAGTTAGGTTGCTGGCACTAGAAGGAATATTTCAGCCATCAAAAAATTTCACAAATGATGACTTAGAGAGCGTGCTGATAGATTCTTCTGCACCTGAATACAGGGTCACACACGTAGTAGAGGTAACAGAGATGTCAGGTTCATTTTTACTGGAATGTTTTACAGCCAGTCCAATAACTCCACCTAAATCTCCATTTACAGTCTTTCCCATGTGTTGAAGTGGAACTTGAGACCTCCAAAGACAAAATTAAACTTATTCATAGCTGTTTTCTTCTAGCAACCTAAAATCCACACAATACATTCTCAATAAACATGTAGCCCAGTTTCTACTGACGGATCCTGGCTTGATTAAGTTACAGGTGTATGTATCTCAATTAGGGAAATTTTCTATTGCAGGTGGGTCTCAAAATTCAGTGGCGTAAACCTGACTTTCACAGGTTCATAAGACATGACCTAACAATAAAAATGGACAGAATAATTGTAAGTTTCATAAATTATTTAAATTCAGCTAGCAAAATGAAACAAACAAGTTGTGTATGAAATGAAGTTTAAAAAAGTGACCAGTTATTATTAGTAGCACCAGAAAACCAAATCAGTTGGAAATAATAGCTTGTGAAGTTAGAACTGAAAGAATCATGAAGTTTTTTCAAATTTAGGATGCAGACGCATACCAAAAGAATATTTTGTCTTTGCACTCACAAAAGAGGAAGATATTGAAGAAGGAAAGTAAGATGAGTGCTGGAAATATATGTATAGAATGGAGATAATCATAGCTCAGGTGAAGCAAAAATAATATAACAATTCAGTTTAGTGAATAAATTTGGATGTTGCCATCTGAGAATAAGAGATTTAGTCAGAAGCTCTCTGACTTTTGCAGTTTAAAGAGTTTTGCAACAGATGATTAAGAATATACAAAGATTTATTAAATAAAAAATGAAATGTGTAATCTTGGTCTGTCATAAAATATGTTAACATAAACTGCTACAGTTTTGTGGGATTTTTAGATAGATGCAACTTGCAGTACTTTCTATATTTGGACTAGAGCAGAGAATCTTTTTCAATTCTTTATGGAAAAAAAAGTACTGAGGATGGGATTATAGTTTAATTAAAAAGCATAGGAGAAACAACCTGACAAGAAGATGACAAGAGATTTTGAAAGATCAGACACCAGTTCAGTGGTATTTCACAAGAACAATTTATGATGAAATAAAGTTGAGAATGGCTATCTACTGGCTATCTACTAAACTATATATATATATATATATATATACACACATATGAGGAACTAACCATTGTGATGACAGGAATTTTAAGATGCAATGCAATTGGTAAACATACGGCATCATATGCTTCAGGCTTAGTAAGATAAACTTCTGTGACATCAGTCTAGGAACTTATCTTTAGAAAAACAGATGAAAGGACTTCGTTCTACTTGTTGATCACAGAATAATTTCCAGCTGCTAACTTGATGTAGCTGTGAAAAAGATATAAGAAATCTTAGTACAGCAGAACACAGATTTCCAGCAGAGACAGGAAGATACTGATCTCACTACAATTTCTGCCCTACAACATGCGTATATGACTATGGTTACTCATGTTTATGAAAAGAGAACTCAGAATGGAGCAAACACAGGAAGGCCTAGGAAGACGGTCAAAGAATGAAGCAGTTACTGCTTGACAGGAGGTTAAAGAATGTGACCTGTTTAATCCAGATAAGGAAGCTAAGAAGTTATTTGGTTGCTGTCTGCTAATATCTATCAAAGAAGTATTTGTAGATATAAGTGTAGCTAATAAGAAATACAAAATGTAGTGGCTAACAAAGAACTGTCATCTGTTACATCTTACACAGGTTATATACCTTGGCAGATTATTAGAAAAAAAAGAACCAAAACAACAACAGGATGCAATTCAGCTGCCCTAAACTGGATTTCATGAAAAGTACATACTTACATCAAATTCAAAAGACTGTATCCAAACCATGGCCAAAAAGGTGAAGTTGATACTCTTGATCTGGATTCCTGGGCTGTATAAACAGAGTTTGAAACCCCAAATCTGCAGGCATCTCTTTATATAAAATACACTGAAACATATATTGTAAAAAAAGAACAAATTTGGCTTGCCATATACAGATTCTCCTCACTAAACAGTTATGTGACATTTTTTATCATTTTCCATAATTTTGCCAAAGATTTGCTTTGTTATTCTAGCTAGTGAAAGAAACCAGAGTGACATTTCTGGTGTCCAGGTCAGTTCGTGGTTCTGGAATTCAAAGTCCCTAAATGCTAATTACTGAAACTGGCAGACCCTGGGGAAAAGTATAGCAGCACTTCTGTGGCAAGCTATCACACTACATCACACAGAAGTGCAAGCTGGTGATGAAAAATTTAATCTGGAGTAAAATGAAAGCTCTTAATGATCAGTTAGACATGTTCAGGAACAGCTTGTTGGGGCTGAAACAAGGAAAAAAAACTTACCACTTATGAGACAGACCTCAGTATGTTTATGAAAGGGATTGTGAGATGAAATGACTAGAACACCAGGGCACAATTTCACCCAAATTTTCATTTTTTCCCCAGTTTGTGTTGGGTTTTGATTTTTGTGTGTGGGGGGGTTTTTTTTCGTGTTTTTTTTTTATTTTTTTTTTGGTGGTTGTTTGATTCGTTTGTTTTGGGTTTTTTGTTTTGTTTTGTTTTGTTTTTCAAGAATGGATTAATTACTTCCTTGTAAATGTAGTTTTTCATGCAGACTTTTCTCCCCACTCTCTTCCACATGCTGTTATGTTAATCCTTTTCATCACTCTTTAGACTGTAGCTAATTTTACTACTTTATTGCTTCATCACTTTGCATATCAATAGATCCTTCAGTTATCTCTCTGTCCTCTCTGAAGTTCTCATCTGCACTTCCTATTTAGAGCAAATGAACAATTCAAGCAGAAAAGCAAAGCTTTATAAAACAGATTTGCACAAACCCACTGAATTCCATTTCAACATTGGAAATAAGGTCAGAGAACTCATCCAACCCTTTTCCAAATAGCAGTAACAGAAGTATTGATCTAATTGTCAGCAACTCTTTAAAATAAATGTTATTGCAAACCTTTATTTTTCACTGTAACTCACTGAAGAAGAGAACAGCTTTAGAAGAAAATTCAATCCCTTGGACATCATTCATAGTTGCGTAATATGCTTTTATATTGTCTATTTTTGTTAAAAAGATTTCTGGTGATGAAGATAATAACCAAAACTCAGTTAAAGAATTAAATAACATGTTTCCTATAACTGGATGGACATGCAGGTCCAGCATCAGCTCCCTTCTTAATGCTGATACCATGTTTGATTTTTACTTTCTTTAATTGCTTTCTGATATATGGTCGGCCCATGCTGATTCATGAGGTAAGAGCTGTGGTCTACTAAACCAGAAGTTTTTTTAAATCTATAATTATTCAATCTATTTGTTCTGTTTCCATTCGTGAAACATTATTGAATCACAGAGAATTTCCAGTCTTCATAAAGACTGTGGGATAATAATCTGTATAAAAGTTGGTAGTCTCAAATTCCAACTGGCGAAGAATTCCAGGATCCATAAGCCATACCCAAAGACAAGAAACATAAGGTATTTCAGTATCAAATAGTGTTGGCAGACGTTTCGTAGTCAACTTAGGACCTCTCTGTCTCCACTAAATCTCTACCTCTAATGTGTCATTAACTCTAAGCACCAACAAACTCTAAAGTAATAAGTCAGCCAGCTGGAAGACAAACACGTAAAATATATCTAGAGCTTATTTGTGCATATTGTTAGGCCTCACCCTAGCTGCATCATAGTTCCTGTCAACTCAGAACTTGCACCATCCCAGACCAGCTTTTTTTTTTGTTTATTTGTTTTGGTTTTATTTATTTTTTTTTGGTTGGTTGGTTGTTTTTTTTTCCTCATGAGATGCTTCTGGTGTCACTCAGTTCTCTTCTCATGTTCCAGCTCTCACTGAGGCTCTACAACTTGTCTGATGCCAGTTCCCCCACTCCTGCTCTCAGCTGATCACAAGCTGAGCTCTAAATGTTTGGCTGAAGCTTTTCATGTAGTGGGCAGGAGGAAGCAAAAAAGGCTTACTGAATCCTTTTCGTCTTTGAAGAATTCTTCAGGAAAAAATACGCTGTTTAGACAGACCTTTTACAATATTATGACCCAGCCACACGTTCTGGTTTTCTCACAAGGAAGGGAATGAAGCCAGATAATCTGTCCTCAGCACCAGATTAAGGTAGTTTGGTACTTTCCCACTTGGAAAAATTGAAAGTTAAGGTCTCTGGGCATTCTGTGACACTACTGACAGATCTGAAATCATATACCTGTCAATATGAATGAAATGCAACATTTGTTCTTGAATGGAAAAAGTTCCACATGTAAATTAACCAAATAGCAGGCCGGAATATTTATTCTTGAAATTATTTTTGAACTACTAATAAAGTGAGAGAATTTATCTTCATAGGAAATCTTGTTTTGAATTTAAATTTTTTGTTTGTTTTCCATTAAAAAAAAAAAAAGAAAAAGAGAAAGAAGAAAGAGTAAATTTTTCAGGTGACTTACTTTCCCACTAGGGAAGTCAATAAAGCTAAAGCTGATATTACTGATAGCTAGAGGAAAGAGAAAGCTATATATTGTTCATAGGTAAAAAAATACAAATAATCCAGGTCATGGTAAAAGGTGATCTGGTTTTTTTTTCTTCCTTTTAATTAGATTTTTTATCTTGTTTATCTAAGCCTTTATTTGGTCTAATTTTACACTTGCTTTCAGAACTTTCCATTTTTCCCTGTTTTTCTTACTGTATTTATCCTCCCTTTTCTACACTCTTCTTTCATTCCAACTTAGAACAAATACAAAAACATGTAAGACTGAGGCAAATTCAGGATAGCTTGAAGTTGAAAATAACTGATTCCTGGTTTATGTTCTCTGTTGTCTTTATGATTAGTTGCTTGAAATATACAATGTTGTTTGTTGTTTTTTTTTCTAACAGCACACCTTGTTAATAAAAATCCCCAACTTTTCCATAATCATATTTCTCACTGTGAGAGAGTGGTAATTCAAAATTCATTAGATTTGATCTGCCTCCCTGCCTGTAAATAGCATGAACATATTTTGATCCATTGTTCTGTCTTTGTAGGAAGAAAATGAAAACTACTTATTACATTCTCTTTCAGGAGATACAAGAAGCTGACATTAAGGTGCCCATATATCAAACCAATACCTGAATTTCTGCAGCATATTTGTACAACATTTATGATCTTTTCAGAGTTTAATCCAAAGTGTTACATTCTCGGGGCAAGATGCTTTGAACCGTGAAAGAAAGGTCTCAATACTTGGATTGGCCAGGCTATGAGACTGCCTTCTTGAAATGGACAGTTTACACGAGTTGAAAAGTAAATGTGATCTATAGCCACTACTCTGAGAGAAAAAAAAAAAAAAATAAAGAAAAAAAGAGCAAGGTATTAATTTTGGTAAGTTTAGGCAGCTAAAAGTTCTGTAAATGTATGGTGATTTTCAGCATGGAGAAGATCAGTAGAGTACACATATTGCTATAAAGGATAACATTCTGGTGATTTCATGGTGTTTTCTAGAACAAATACATTTTCACTGAAATAACACAAATGAATCCATGTCTTTGTTGGTGTCTTTTTTAGGACTTCTGTCATTATCTCTGTTGTGGGGCACATGATATAATTAGTTATCACTGCACAGTACTTATAATATTAGGTACACTCAAATTAGTGAGGTAAACTCACTAGTTTTATGACAAAATAAAGCATAGTGAAATCCCAATTAGACCACGTGATAGAATTTTAAAAACTCAAACTAAAACAAAGCAAACCCTAAAGCTCCAACAAAACACACTCTCATAGAAATGGTAACTTCAGGGTGAGAAAAATGGAATATAGTGAGAGAGGATGTGTTAAAAACAAAAACTACCCAGACAACATCCAGTTCTTATTGGCTTTAGTTTCAGTCCCTTTGTCCCTTTGAAATTCCCAGGCATAATAAATGAATAACACACAGTTCTTTTGAAATCCAAAAGATCTGGGAATTGGCAGTGCAGTCAGGTTACATTTGTGTGAAGGATACTCTTGAGAACAGCTGAACCTCTGCTGAAGTATTACCATTGTGTTATCTATTGCCATTAATGCTCCTGTGAACTATCTGAAATCTGTTTTACAGATATAGAGTATGTCTTTTAAATAGTGTTTACAGAGACCAGAGATAAAACCCCCACAAAATCTCAATGCTCGTCTGTGTTAAAAGGGGAAATTACACAAATAAAGTTATTTAAACTTATTTATCATATTACAATTTTCTCTGCTTATAAAGAATGATTTATTAAAAAAAGCAAGAAATACATGACATTTCTTTTGTTGAACAAGTTATCCTAGTAATATGAAAATTCAAAAATCAGGACTTTTCTAACAAGCTTCTTTTTTTTTGCACCTGGTCTTTCAAGTTATAGAACGATTAGATTAAAGAACAATCAATATAGATTAAATCCTAAATTTATATAGACCATTAAAAAAGGGAAAAATAGATATCAATGTATCTTTTTCTTTTCAGTCTTAGATGGAGCCTTTAAGCTGAAGAAATACCAACATTTTAATGATGTAGTCATTAGCTGAGTTACTTCACTGATATATTCCATTAGTGTCATCCCTTTCCAAAATAATGTTGAGAACCAACAAATATCTGACAAATAAGTGCACAAGCAAGAAACAGTATTCTCCATCTCAAAAGTGCAGCTGAGCAATCCAGCAAACTAAAAGTGTTGAAAAGAAGCCAGGCAAAGAAGATTTCATTCGTCATGCACGAAAGAATATTTCAATTAGTTTAGTGGGGATTTTTGTTTGCCAGTTGTATAAAACGATATGTGTTTTCCAAGAACATTTCTTTTTCTAGTGAAGAGCCTTACTTTTGAAATTGAAGATTCCAGAATCAGTGTTTTGGAAATTGTTAGATGGAACAGAGACTACAAATTCATCAAAACTAAAGTGTTTGCAGGAGACAGTTCAATTTTGATAAAGTTGTGACAGAAAGGAGGCAGGTTTCCAACAGTAATCCTCAGTGCTAGCTCACCCGCCTGCCTTTTATGAAGGCTGTTGGTGGACTTCCAGGCTACCAACTTTTCAGCAGTCCACATGGTAAGCTGTGGAGGAGCTGAGTCCTGGCTCCCAGGTTGCTCTGTCTAGCCAAGGCTTCAAGGCTTCAGGCTTGCTTTCAGCTTGCCCAGTGGAGAGCTGAGAACCACCCCACCCTGAAACTTGCATTTCCTGCTCCATGTGCCCAGCTGCTCAGCAGACCAAGCTCCTATGGGCTATAGTCTAGGTCTACTTTTCCAGGTGTAGACCCAGATACTTTACAACTTCTTGGACCCATAGCATCCCAGCCAGAGAAGTTTTCTCTATTGGGTTTGCATGGCCATGTTTTGGTAGTGGGATGGGGTATAAAGGTGGTTTCTATGAGAAGCTGCTGGAATCTTCTTCCATGTCTGGCAGAGACACTGCCAGCTGGTTCCAAGAGGGGCCCACTGCCGGCCAAGCCTGGGCCAATCAGAAATGGTGGTAACGCCTCTGTGATAAGATATTTAAGAACAAAAAAATAAAAAAGTTAATATGAAAATACTATTGTAGCCAGAGAAGAGTGGAGTGAAAACATGTGAGAGGAACAGCTATGCAGACACCAAGGTCAGTGGAAGGAGGAGGGGAAGGTGCTCCAGGTGCCGGAGCTGAGATTCCCTTGCACTCCATGGGGAAGGAGGCCATTCCCCTCTGAAACCCAGGAAGGACCACGGTGATGCAGAGATACACCATTCAGAGACCCAATCCAGAGCAGGTGGATGCCCAAGAAAGGGCTGTGAACCCGTAGGAAATGCATGCTGGAGGAGGGTCCTGGCACGGACCTGCAGGCCCGCAGAGAGAAGAGCAGGAGCAGGTCTCCTGGTAGGACTTGTGATTGTGTGGAGGACCCACAATGGAGCAGGCTGTCCCTGAAGGACTGCACCCTGTGGAAGAATGACCCACATTTCAGCAGGTTGTGGAGAATTGTTGCCTGTGGGATGGACTCAGGCTGGAAAGATTCATGGAGGACTGTCTCCCATTGGAGTGATCCCACACTGGAGGAGAGGAAAGACTCCTTTCCCTGAGCAGCAGCAGAAACAACTTGTGACTGTAACCCCCATTCCTCATCTCCATGAGCCACTGGGCAGGAGAAGGTAGAGCTTGGGAAGGAGAGAGGGATGGGGGAAGGTGTTTTGAAGATTTATTTGCTTCTCATTATCCTCCTCTGATTTTGTTAGTAATAAATTCACTTAAGATTCCCAATTTGACTCCGTTTTGCCTATGACAGTATTTGGTAAGTGTTATTTCCCAGTCCTTATCTCAAGCTATGAACTATTCACTATATTTTCTCTCCCTTGTCCAGTTGTGGAGGGGAGAGAAGGAGTGGCTTTGGTGGGTGCCTGTGTGTCTGCTGTCAACCCACTACATTCTCTTACAACTGAATTTTGCCTGTCAATTCAAACAGACAGATTCAAAGAGATATTTTATTAACAGAAATTGAGATCTGTGAAATAGAATTACTTTTTCATCCTCAGTTCTTCTCAAACTATGATGAAAAATATGCTTTTTAAGCTGTTACTTTCTAAAATATAGTTACCTTCCAGATGCATCTGTAAATAAGATATAAGAATAGGTATCTAGAGAATAAAATAATTTGCTGACTTTACAGGCTGCCACTACAGTTTATCATTGGACACTCCATTTGACTTATAACTACTCCACTTCTACTACACTGTGATTAGGCTCATCTGAAATACCTCTACTGTTCCCTACTTCATCTCCAGTTTATTTTCTACAGGAAAACTAAATAAAAACTTGTCTTTAAAGAAGTCTTTGGAAAAAGAAAGTCTTATACAGAACCTGCATGCACTGCAGTCAATGGCAGCTTTTAAGGAGAGGTGAAGCAGGCTCATAATGTGAGCGCTATGATGTGTAAGAAGTCCTGTGTTTCAGAGTTTTGTTGAACAAAAAGAACTAAAATGCTGTGTTTCATAAATTCAGAAGTTATTGGCAATTGAGAATGTTAAGAGTAAAAGACTGCATAAAAGGGTAGAGCGAAAGACAGTGAAGAGGACTTGTAAGGACTTAAAAATCACAGTTGCCTGTTAAGGCACTGTTATGACCACTTTGCCATGCAAAAAGCACAGAATGGAGTGACAGGACTGCACTAACACCAGGCCTGGTGAAGGTGAGGTCTGGCTAGCACAGCCTGCATAATTCATTGAGACAAAAACTGCTACTTTGGGAAACTGCAAAGAAGCAACTGCTCATACGCATATCACTGGTCAAACAAAGATCACCCCAAGTTATGGGACAGACAACCACTAAAGACCTCCTTGAAGATGCCTTTGTGGATACCTGAAACTTGGACTGTAAGTTAAGCCATCACAGCAGAAACTTTAGAAAAGATAAAGGTGGTACTATCACCCAAGTGTTATCTCAGACCTAGAGGGAGGTTACCAAAGCTGGGGAAGAAGAATCTATCATTGATACTGGACAAAGAGAATGTGGAATTATGGGCCACAAGGCAAGCCAACTCAGCAACTGTGCTGAAATCAGCTGTGACTGAATAAAAGGTAATTGCAACAGGGGGGATCATGACCACTGAACTCATGTCATGGCGGTTACACATTTTACAGTTTAGGTCACATTTTCTTCCTATTTTGTTTTGGGAAACCATAGCATGCAACTTCTCTCATTGTTTCCTGTTGCAATCTCACCACTTTTTCCAGTTTTGTCAAGGGATAAAGTAATGTTATTCCTCCCCAGCTGCTGGACTTTGCATTTCCCATTACTGAGCTTCATGAGATTGCTGTCAGTCCACCCCTGCAGCCTTCTGAGGTCCTTCTACTTGACAGCATCAAACTCTTGTGTATAAGCAACAACTCCCAACACTGCATCATCAACACACTTGCTGAGCATGCACTGCCTCATTATCTGAATCATTAATGAAGATGTTAAACAGGAAGGGACCCCATACCTGAACCCTGGGTTACACCAATAGCTACTGGCCTCCAAAATGTCTTTGTGCCACTAATTGTGGTTTGCAGTACCAGTCTTTGTCTTAAAGATAAAAGACAAGGGAAAAAAATGGAAAAAAAAATAATCAACTTGTGTTTAGTAGCTTCATTTCTTGCTTTAAACTTAAATTAATACTCATATTCTTTGGTGTCTTCAGAAGAGTATCAATTATGCAGTGATGACAGAAAAGCTAATTTAACTCAAATTTGTTTTATGATTTTTTTCAATTAAAGAACTTACACTCTGTGAAAGCTCCAGCAGTGTGTTTAAGTAAAAAATAATTTGTTCCTCAAACCTATTCAACACAAGAAAAAAAAGCACCTCTGATAATTTTCAAATACAATCACTGAAAAAAAGTTAAAGGAAAAAAACAGGCCTATTTTTTTCTCAAGTTATGTATGCATGCAGATTTTTGTTCTTCTGCCCCATTCTACCACAGTATAGTCTAGTTGCTCAGACAGTGCTTCCAATCTGCTCTCATTCTGTTCTTCAGCCTACTTTGGATCTTCTATTAGAATTTTTCCCTTTGTGACACCTTTAGTCCCCTTTACAATATGATCTCAAATTAGAAATTACAATTACCAAATATACCTTTCAAAATAATGTATTGACCTACTAGATTTAGAGCTGTTAGAAAGCTTTCAAAAATGTCTTCTTTTTTCTTTTTTTTGTCTGATTTTATATGACTTTTTTTTCACCGGAGTTTCTTTTACTTTTTGAAGGCATTACGGTTTGAAGTTTTAGGAATGCCTCCTAGTGAGACTACCATTATTCACTTAACACTAGTGCATTAAACAAACCTAATTATCCTGGATAAGAAAGGTTAAAACAGAAAGTTGAGCAAAAATAAAACTAAGAATTCAGCTGTTTTTTGCTTATCTTGCATTGCAGTAGCACCATTTGCAAAACAACGAGACAGATCTCTTGCCTGGACTACCTGTAGTGCTGCTGCTCACTTGTCTCAGTGAGCAATGGTTAAAAAGAATGCTTTGATCTGAGGAATCGTCAGTGAAATAAGATGCTAACTAATGCACAGTAAGAAAGGAGACTGTGAGGGAGAGATCTCTGGCTTCTCTGTTAAACTCTTAAAACCAAGTGACCCTAAAACTGGAGTTGGTTTTAAAACCTTATTTGTCAGAACAGAACATTATCAAATCTTAATGAGCCAGTTTCCCTTAAAAATTATCATATTTCAGATTTTCAAAACTCACCATATTATCTGACAAAGCATATCATTGAAATAATCTGTCTTGCATTGTCTTTGCTTGCTTTTTGAGCAAGCTAGCTTGCAACAGAATGAAAGAACAAAAGAGTTTATCATGAAAAGCAACCCTTTTACATTTTCGTCATGTAAGGTGCAGTGTTCTTTTACTTCTGCCCCGCTCCTGGCGACCCTACAAAAAGAAATAGCTTTGGGATTCAGTGTTCTTTCACTTCTACTCTAGGCATGATGAGAAGGGAACCGAAGTCTACAAAACAATTGCAAAAGTATCATGGGTACCATGGTTGTTAGTTTCTTTTTATCTCCAGCTATAAAAGAAACAGGCTGGGAAAAGGAAAGTATTTGGAAGACAAAACAAATTAGAAGGTACCTAAAATTAATTTGAGATGTTGATTTGTAGATTAATTAATGAGATAGATTATAACTAGTAGAGACCAAGTCAATACAATCCGTGAAATCTTCAAAAGTATTCAATCAGTCTAATACAGAAATGTAGAACGTGATTCAGTTGTTCACACAGAGATGTTTAATGTAATTTGAGTTGAGCTGGGGAATTGCCTCTGCCACCCATCTACCATTCCAGAAGGTAACCAGTCTCCCACTGCTGGACCTTTGCAGACTTCTCAAATATCCTAGGGTGTCTCAAATGTCATTAAAGGCTTATATTTAAGTGGACTAATTAGTGCACAATCGGCTATTGTAGTCTCTTTTCACTGACTATAATAGAAGCTCAGATTTCTAACTCATACAAAGACTTTAACTTGGATACAACTAAAAGCCTTAACTTAATTTTAAATATAACCACACTTACAGTTCATTTGGATGAACAGAGGTATGCCTTTGCTAATATTAGTTTTCTCTTCTCTGCCTCAGTTAGTGGACGTATAGTACAAAAATAATGTTGCTGCTCTACACTGTTTTGGATTATGTTTACAACAGTCAGTAATTCATAAATCTCCTGCTTCCCAAAATTTAGCAGAAGAAAAGGTGTTATACATAAGCAATTAAAGTTTTGTCTCTCAAAAAGTTTTTCGCTCCTGCATACTATGATTTATATAAGTCTCTATATAAGCTCTCCTTATTTTCTTGATTTCCAGTCAAAGCTCTCTGTTCAGCCAGGCCAGTCTTCTCTGCCTTTCAGCACGTGGGCGTGGCCTGCTTCTTTGCCTTTAAGATTTCCTTCTGAAAGCATATCCAGCCTTCCTGTTCTCTTTGGACCTTCAGGACTGCCTCCCAAGGGACTCGCTCAGCCAGTGTCCTCAACAGGACAAAGCCTGTCCTCTGGAAATCCAAAGCAGCAGTTCTGCTGGTTCCCTCCTTACTTCTCCAAGAATCAGAAACTATCATTTTGTGATTACTGTGCCCAGGATGGCCTCCAGCCATCCCATCACCCACCAGTCCTTCTCTGTACCTGGACATTGTTCTTTACATTGGAACTTTGTATAGCACTCAAGATAATGGGTTTTGATGGGTTTCTTGCTCAGATAAGACTTGAAATCAGTGAAAATAACCTGAATTATATCAGCCATTGTTCATTTAGCCTTTGGTATTATGATAATAGTTTGTTTCAGCATTGGTCTACAGTACGATATGGCTTGATATAATGGATATAATAAATTATGTAGGGCAGAATTAATCTACCTACTTTTACTCATCACAGCCAGATATTTTAGAAAGCATGTTTTCTTCAAATGATTTTGTTAAGCAATTAGTGTCTAGGGAACCAAAATGTAAATGAGTTTGCATGAGGAAATCAGAATTCTCCAGTCACCATGATAGAGATTTTTAATTTGTACAGGAATATTAATTACCTTTCTAATATTCAGTAAATGATTTCACAGATAACAAAATTCTTAAAGGGAAAATTTGATTAAAGTCTTAATAAAAAAAGCATAAGAAACTCCTGTTGATTTTCTTAGCATTACGTAAATGGTGACTTTTGTCATATTAGAATTAAAGAAACGAATAGAATATTTACTGAACCTGATTGAGACATATAAATCAAACATGACATACCAGTTATTGTCATCTAAGATGTGTTCTTAGGGATGGAACTTGCTTATCTTCAGCATGAGCGCAATGTAGATGTTTGCACTCAAGACAGTCATCTAGCCTACTTGTGTAGAAGTTTGAGAGTTGTTTAGAATTTGAAATAGTCACACGGAGAACTGTATTTAACCTATTAATAGGTAGATTGTAGGAATTCAGTTGATTCTGGGAGTGCCTATTACTTTCACTTGACCTTGAAATCTTTCTGTTTAGCTCAGATGTAGACCTCTGCATTGTAGACATCTAAATTCTACATACAGAAATGGACAGTTGGCTCTATTTAGGAAAATGCCTAAATTTTTATAAAACACATGGAAAAAGTTTGTGGCTTCTGAAGATTTCCAAAGAGAGTTTTGTGCCTAACATTATATTATAATAGATTGCCTAAACATTATTATAATAGATTGTCTAAATATGTTGTCAGAAGATAAGGCTATGATATAGTCACACTTTTCTACATATAAGAAATAAAAAAAACCCAAACATCTAGGGTATTAAAACAAACTAACAAAACAACAGCATCAACAACAATAAACTGACAACACCCCCTCAAAACAAACAAACAAACAAAAAAAACAGCAAAAACCCCCCACTAAAAGTCCTTAAAAGCAAAACAACTCACCCCCTCCCTCCCAAGAGAAAAAAAAAAAACAAAAAGGAAAGTACTTTAGATGTAAGTATTAGACATCTGAAATTTGATGCTAAGAGTGAGTATTCATAGGCCAGTATTTCATGCTATTTGCTGACAGAAGCAATTTCACCCTTTCAGGAAATCTCAATGACACACAGCCCATGAATGGTGCTGAATAAGGACATTTAGATAGGAATATTTTCCATGTGACACTCTCTTATCAACTGCTCTTTATAGGCATCACAGCCAGCATGATTTCTGCTTTAGAGGCAAAAGAGATAGAATTTGGAAATTCTCATTAGTAAGCTACAAGTATTGCTGAGTTGTATTGCAGAGGCACATGATAGTGTGGGAAGATCATGTTAAGGTAAAATAAAGAAAACAAAAACTGTGGTTTTACAAATTTAAAGCAAGAAAAATGTGATATCTCTTTTCAGTAGTTAAAACAATCCTCACTCTCAGCCACTGGGTATTCTCCTGGAAACTTGACCCCAAACTTCACTCCAAACTGCATAACAGAGACGCTCTTTGCTGTGTTTGGAAATCTATGTTTTTTTCATATGAAATTATTTTAAAAGTCAGCAGTAGCAACAGCTATTCTTCTCTGAAATAAGACAATATTCAATCATGAATACAGAAAATAGGGATGTTACAGAGAGAGACACACAGGAATACTTTTTTTTTTTTTTTTTGGTTCTACAGGAAACAATACTCAGTGCTTTATAATTTTCACTACCTCTATGTGAGTTTCCTACAGACTACTGCTTCCCTTATTCTTTTATTACAGAAATACTAACCAAACAATAACGTGATAGCACATCAGAGAAGGACAGAGAAGAAGAATGCAGGTGATAATTTTTTATCACTTTCTACTTCTCAGTGAAGGATAAAAAAAGGCAAAATTTAATCAGATTTACTTACTTTTAAGTAAGAAGGCAGTTTTTCTTATATTATCACTACCATTATTAATAATACTTTTTTAATTTGCTTGCTTGTCTGTAACATTCAGAAGTGTTTGGTGGATTCATTGTTGGTGCGATATATCTGTGGAATATTTGTCTCAATATAGGAAACTATAGGTGACCAGGTAAACTCTACAAGTCAGCTCTTTAAGTTTTACATCAGATGAATTTCAGCCTCAGCTTCTGGTTTCTCTAGTTTTTAACAGGAATGGAACATTTATTGAACTGGATGGCTTTGAAAAATATAATTCTTCTTCTTTTCTACAATCCTCCTATACTCACCATTTTTCATCAGATATGTAACCTGTTTTGCTACATCTAAGGTTTTGTTTGCAGCATCTAAACTACTAGAAGCCAAGCCACAGTCTCCTAGGTAAAAATTAACATTTTTTACTCTTGACATTTAAGCAGCTCTCGTGTCTGTGGGGTAGAAACAAAACCAGGATACTTATAGCCCACTTATTCTATAAATTTTTTCCTGCCTTTGTGTTCAGACCATTTCAGGCTACCATGTGAAAAGATAGTGATGAACGGGGAGAGAAAAAGTTTCCTGATTCTTATTTTATTTTGCACATTCTTCAACCATAAATCTCCCAAATTTACCTTTAGCTGCTGTCATACCTTCTGTGGGACACATCATTATATTTCAAGTTCATACTGAACATCATATAAAACTCACTTTGAATATCCACATATCTCATGTGCAACACAAGTCATTTTTCTTTGCAGCAAAACTGATGGTTGCGTCTTCAGAGACTAGAAAATGAAACTTAGTAATCATAGTGTCTGTGCTACCTTCATGTCGCTGACTCATCAGCTGGCATTATCCAGTAGTGAGTGCTGTGGGAGTTAAAATATAAATGTAAGGAGAAATAATAGAGGATAGCAGAGTAAAATGCAAATTGAAGACTATATTTCATGGGAAGTAATTTCATAGGACAGAAAATGTCTGTGTGCTCTAAATCTGTAATAACAACTTTAAAGCCATATGCTGTGCTGAATCCATACCCTTCACATCTTGCATTAGGGCTGAAATTTGAGATACTGAAAGCTTGAAGATTTTCCTTCTTAAAAAGTCAATATATTTCCTTATATTGTAATCATATTATCAAGGCTCACAAAGGGCTAAGTTGGTGGGATCCTTCTGGAGTACAGGGACATGTATATTTTTTGATCCCTGCCTATAGTTCCTGAATAGTCAGTAAGGCTATAGAAAACTCTTTTTCTTTTGTCTATGACCAGAAAATACACAGACAGTAAGATCTCTGTAGTTGCCTTAATAAAATCATAAAGTTATGAACAAATAAACCCAGGTCACTTAAAAAAAAAAAAAACCAGAAAAAAAACAAACCAAACCAAACAAACAAAAAACCACAATCCAACCAAGAAAAACCAAACAAGCAAGCAAACAAACAAAATCACCATAAAGAAAAGGAGTTTGAAAAGAAAGAGATATATAATGTGAAATAATCTGGGTCTCCTAAGAAGTCATGAGTAAAAGAAAAAAGAAAGGAGATAAAAAATATAGTGTCAGATAGTCATGAAGAACCACAAAATAATCACAGCAGGATGCCTTGATATTGCCTTGCAGTGTTTTCACTGTGATGTTGCATTAATACAAGAATCATTAGGTCATGTCAGGGTGACACGTTGCAAATATTTTGTAGTTCTCTGTGGCGTTATTAATTGACTTAATCATCTCTTCAGTTCTTCACTGTTGCATACCACTCAGCTAGGTATTAAAGCACTGGATATCTCCTAAAAATGCTTTAAAATTTCACACTTCTCTGTTCTCAATTATTTTTCAGGTTACTCTTATAGACCTAGTTCTGGAAAGAATTACCTTGAAGCTTGGGAAAAAAACAAAAAACCAACAACAAAAACCCACCAGCTCACAACACCTCCCCCCCCAAAAAAAAAAAAAAACCCAAAAACCAAACCCAAACAAACACAACACAAAACAAAGAAACCCAACAATAAAATAGTCCATTCCTTATTTTATAAATTCATGGATATAAAAGAAATTACTCAAGAATTGGCAAAGCAGAGAAAAAGTGCTTGAATGGAGCTTTTTAAATGTTTTGTCTCAAAGGGCAATTCCATGTTAATTAGAGACATCCATAAAAAAAAATAGAATTAGTGGTATTAAGCATAATACACTCTTTTTAAATGTCTTATGCTTGTTTTAATTAGAATTCATGGTCCTAAGAGGAAAAAAAAAAAATATTCTTGTGAAGCATATGAAGCAAAGCCCACATGATCAAATTGAACCATGAGAATTTTTTATATCCCTTGAGCATTTAGAAATCAAGAAGGATTTTAACAACAAAATAAAGTGAAAGAGGTCTAAGCAGTGACAGATAATGAAGCCATATGCTCAATATAGTAAGAATAACTCAGGCAGAGTATTTCCTGCCAATGACTTACCCATTCTCTCATTTGCAATGATGAGCTTGGTGGGGAACAGAAACTGAGTAACATCCAAACTAACAGATGTCTCTCAAGAATATATGCTCACCAGATCTGTAGTTCGGAGTGCAGTAATCCTTGTGCACCACAAGAAAATATGGCACCTAATTCCTTCTCATTGTATGGATACAACAAGTAGCGCAAGCAAATATTTTTTTTTCCATTACTAATCAATAATCCTCTTCAAAATTACATATCATTGTTATTCCAGCTTTAAAAAGAGGAAGATTTAGTTTCTCTTGGTCTGCAAATTACCTTTTAAAGATAGTTCTTTATTTATATATTGCCTTCCTACTGGAAAACGTAGCATAACCATTGCTGCCATAAAATAAGTCTAGCTGGTCCAAATGATATTAAGACCAAGTTTTTTATTTTTAGAGTAGCAGAGCTTTCTAAATTGTTACTTAGGCTCCTGAAAAAATATTCTGACTTTTCAAAATATTACAAAGCAAAATCAAAGCTATTACTTAAGAATTTAGTAAGTATTATGGACAATGTGGTTCAGATAGCAGATGTACATAGGAGTCTTAATAGAAAGTCTTTGTTAGAGAGGTTTATAGCAGATTTATAATTTTTTTGAAGTAGAAAAATAGGTTTCTTTACTGAGGAGATAGTGTGTTTTCTGATGGTCAGATCAATTCCAGGTGGAGAAAAAGTGTAAACATCGTTTAAGTGTATAGGTATATGTATATATGTATGTGTGTGTGTGTGTGTGTGTGTGTGTGTGTGTGTGTGTGTATGATGTGTATATATATATACATATATATATGTGTCAGATATATATATATGGGGTGCAGAAACAGCCTCATTTGAGTTAAACAATCTGTCACATGGCTGGAATACTGAATTTTATATATGAAGTGAATAAAAGAAGAGAGAAATTAAGTTTTTGGAAGCCATTTACATATGTTTTATCACAGAAATTTGATATCTGTTTTGTTTTTAAAATCACTAAGAATGAAAAGTTATAATAAATGCAGTTTTACAGCAGAAAACCTTTAGGATAAACTATAATGCAAATTACAATGAAAAATCCATTCAGCTATGCTTATCCTTCAATGCAGGTATCTAAATTCCTTTAACAGTACTGAAAGTGCTGTACATATGTAACTGGGAGAATTCAAACTTTATAATTTGTTGGTGACTGCTTTACGGTCTTCAACATTTCTGTAAATTTTAACATGGGTGCATAATTAGAGAAACAATTTTGTCTTCAGTAGTAAATACTCCAGTGAAACAATCCTCTTACATTATGTTGAATTATTATAAGAGAAATACAGCAAATCCAGGCCTGTAATCTGCCAAAGTTGGCTTTAAATATGGCTAAAACTGCCAAGATATATTTAATTAACTAACTTGATGTGAATGTTTTATTTTCCCCCTTTATTGTACCCTTTATTTTTACTTACCTGAGAAATAGGATTTTGCTTTGGTTTATAAACCAAAAGCTGGGACAAATCATTATCAAATTTCCTTTATACTGATTCTGAATTCATTCAACTATGATACATGATCAAGTGTGTATTTTTTAAAATAATCTTCCATATTTTATGTCACAGCAACTATGACTTTGTTTCAAGTGGTAATTTATAAGAGTTCCTGTTAGACACAAACGATATTTTGAATGCAGAAAGAAAAAATCTGTAAATTGTCTTATCAAGACTCATAAATCATCTGCCATCCAATGTGTGTAGCTCATGTGCACGGTTTTCTCTTTGTGCTTTGAAACAGACTGCATGCTTCCTTAAAAAAAAAAAAAAAAAAAAAAAAAAAAAAAAAAAAAAAAAAAAAAAAAAAAAAAAAAAAAAAAACAACCAAAACCCACAAAACCAAAAAAAAACCAAAAACCATAGCATCCATTTATAGAGTACATGAAAATTACTTGATGAAGTAATGGAAAACGAAAAATCAGACATGGACAAGGACAAGGGAAACTGCAGCTGACTGAACTAGTTGGCAGTGTCAGATTTAGCGCCAACATAACTCTTCAGGAACACAGGAGAATTTTCACTGATTGTCCTATGAACTTTGTCACCATTCAACCTCTGTGTTTAACATATACCTAATTATGTTTGTATGTTGCTACTTTAATTCTACCTGAAGACCACAGCTATGACAGGCAGAAATTATTGGCATGTACTAAGGGCATAATCATTTATTTTGGAGGAAACCCTTTACCACAAACTTTGAAAGACATAACATAACTCATTGTGCCAATTATCAGCCTGTGCTGGATGTTTTTTATTAAAGGAGAACTTTCAAGGTAAAGTTGTCCTTAACTGGGCTTTGGTAATGAGAAAAGCACAGTTAAGATTGAATGGCAATCATGAAAAGCGTTGCTACTGAGTGTGTAAACTCAATTTACATTTTGATCATTCCATACTGTTCTAATTTCAATATAAAACTTCATCATATAAAAATATTAGCATAGTATTTACTCTGTGCATGGCGCCTGGCTGTAGGAAAGAGAGTGAAGAGCGAAGTCTTAGGGGAATATTTTGCCACAAAAACTCTCTTGGCATTTGCTTTTTACCTCAGACCAATGAAAATGTGAATTAACAACACTTTTATAAATCATTGCATAATACTGTAAAACAAAAACTAATTCACAGTAGAAGAATAACAAAATGCCGGAGAGGCACATCAGACCTATTTCTTTAGGAAATTTTTGTGTCTGCTGTTTGTGTATGTGACAGTTGTTACGACATGAGGGTATCTCATCTATCCCCTCTCAGCATTCCTTTGCCAGCAGCAGGGAGTGCCTGGGCCAAAGGATGAAATCAGATGCAAATGTCAAAGAAACGACAGATTTGCTTTTCTACTAAAAACTCCACTGAACTTGTGTAGGGCTGCTCAACAGGAACATCCTACAGTCACAATCATATCATTTACCTTTTTCTTCTCCCAAGTTCACGCTGCTTGCCACCTTCATTCCCTCCCAAATAACAGCTAACTTCTATTTCACTTTTCTCAATTCGCCACAGGTTTGTTGACTTTATATCATGATTTGCTATTTATCATATTGTTGCTCATGTTTATGATAAAAAAACCAAAAAGGATAAAAAACCTTCACAGATTTTGTGAATGGATTCAGTGAATGTGCTTAGGACAAGAACTAATAAACACCGGGTCCTTAGGCACACAACTGCTCTTACAGGTTACCTTCCAAAGAACTGAGTACAGCTGGGCCCTAAACACATGGCAAATGATGTGATTTGTGGGAGTAAGTAGCAATGAAGTAGAAAAGGCACTTGGCTTGAAAGCATGTTGTTGATATTGAGCACATGGTACTGAGCTGACTGGGCCAGGGGGAACTTGACAGCTGGCAGAAGGGAAGTTGCAGACTTCACCTGCTCAACATTCCCGCTGAGGGAGGTTGTCTTTAGAAAAGACTCTCATTCCCCTCTGTGTGCTAGCCAGAGGAGGTTTGAGAAAGACATGATCATACAGATAAGACTGTAATGATCCTTTTTCTTGGTCTCAACAGGAATACGTATTCAGGGTAATTTTATTTATAGAGTAGCTGCAGACAACTTGTTATGTATCACATAGTTTCAGCACTTCTGTACTTAAATATTTAGTAGTGTGCAGTACTATAAAACTTTTCTGCTCTTAAGAGAAAGATATAGGGAACTCCAGAGAGAGACTCATCCTATTCTAAAATGGGTTTCTGAAACCATTTTCTCTCAAAATGGAGCTTTAGGTCAGATGCCTATTTACTTAGCTAAGTTTGTTAACTTACCCAAAGAATGTTTTCTTTACATCAGTGCAACAGTGGTTATACCAGAACTTCATATTCTGACTATGGCTAAGACACAGGTAAGCATAAAATAAAACATGAATTTAAAACATAGAGGGTGTCAAAAGGAGAGATCAAAAGTAGACAAATATATGGGAATAGATAACAGACAAGATGCACAACCTTAAAAAATAGAAACAAACCTTTTGTGTGAAAAAAGTTGTGCTTAGTAGTTACAAAAAAAAAAAACCAACAAAACATTGTTACCATTTCATGACTTGATATAATTTTAGCTTGATAAGAAAATATTTTTGAAGTGATAAAATTAAGATATTAAATACCTTAATTTTCCTTTGGAAACTGAAAATAGGTTTATAACAATGCTCTTTACAAAGAAAAAAATATTCATTATTTTAGTAAGATTAGATTTAGCTTCTTTCCTCACACTACGTAGTCATATTTCATGAATGATAACTTTATAGCCTTCAATTCAGATTGGCTGGTTCTATCACTATGTTATTGATATTAAAAAGTGATCATCCCACCCTGCTCTGCAATGGGGTGGCCTCATCTTGAATATTGTGTGCAGTTTTGGGCACTGCAATATAAGAAGGATATTCAGCTATTAGACAGTGTCCAAAGGACGGCAACGAAGATGGTGAAGGGCCTTGAGGGGAAGCTGTATGAGGAGTGGCTGAGGGCACTTAGTCTGTTCAGCTGGAGAAGAGGAAACTGAAGGGAGACCTCATTGCAGTTACAACTTCCTTGTGATGGGAAAAGAAGAGGCAGGCACTGATCTCTTCTCTGTGGTGGCCAGTAACAGGACCTGAGGGAATGGCCTGAAGTTGTGTTGGGGGAGGTTTCAGTTGGATATCAGAAAGAGGTTCTTTACCCAGAGGGTGGCTGGACACTGGAACAGGCTCCCCAGGGCAGTGGTCACAGCACCAAGCCTGACAGAATTCAAGAAGTGTTTGAACAATACTCTCAGTCACAGGGTGTGACTCACAGGGACAGCCCCCTATGCAGGGCTAAGGGTTGGACTTGGTAATCCTTGTGGGTCCCTTCCAGCTTGGCATACTCTGTGATTTTGTGAAAATACATCTTAATGCTTACTGACAACAATGGATTAAATCATCATCACTCTGTGGTTTGGAGTTGTCACAGATCAGCAGAACTTAAGGATTTAGCTTATCGGTGGAAAAGATTCCATTGGAAAGAAACATTGGGAACATCTGGATTTACAATCTCTTATTGTACCTGAGTTTTGAAAGCTTGAAGTATTTAGATGTTTTGGTTTTGTTTTGATTTTTTCTTTCTAAGATTTTGTTTTCTTTTGTGGTTCTCCCCTTCTGTTTTGTATTATTTCCTAATTATTATTTAATATATTTTCATTACTGTGATGGAAATTTTCATTCTCTGTGAAGGAAAAAAACTCTGACAATTTTTTTTTACCTATATTTAAACAAAAATTGCATTTAAATATTTTGTAATTTTTTATAACATAGGAGTTTTCTATATTTTCATGAGACACAATTAAGAAATCAATACTATTTCCTTATAATCATTTCCAACTGGTGTTTATTATTTTTTTTCTGAGATGCAGAGGATAACATAAGAGGACATAGGTTGTCATTACTGATTCTAGTTCCTGAGTTCTTTGACTAGAAACACATAAATACTAATATGTTTTTTCAAAGTAGCAGCAACTAATTTTTAATTATGCTGATAACATGATAATAAATTTTCCTACATTATATTCACTTATTGTCATTAGATGGTATTGTCATTTTACTATCAGCAATTATTTTAGAATAATAAGAATATGGAAGAATAATTGCAATCTTCCACTGGGGTGATAGACCTTTGTAAGCCCTGCATTATGTTGGGTATAAATGTGATAAATTAATTACATCAGATGTCTTTTTCCTTGAAAAGTCTGTCCTAGAAGCTGATATTTGGAGTGGCTGCAAATAATATTGTCAAAGGTGTATCTCATTTCTGCAGAGGCATTTCTTCAGACACAAAAATGGGGTGAAACGACATCTGTTTTCCAAAATAAGATCTTATCACTTGATTTTTATTTACCCTAGTTGAAGATTTAAGAAGGAAGGGAACCAAATAATTGAATGATCATGGTATGAGGAAAAGGTGTGTAAGTTTTTTCTTCCATACTGTATTGTATCAAGCAAGTTTGTTTTGAGTGCACATAGCATTGTATGCAATTTATATTATAAATATAACACTTATTATATTTTTGCACTCCAGATTTGGAGTTTACTGCAATATGACAATAAAATAACAGAGAAAATAGTCCCATGATATTTTTATTGCTGCTGCACCTAAGAACTCTAGTCATGAATAGGGATCTATCAACAGAGACTGAATCTGTCTTGACTTAATCTCATCTAATTTCAGGTGCTTAAATGAGACTCTAAATTAGTAGTGTAGAACTGATGTTTTAGAGTCTGCCTAACAGAAAGCAATAGATGTCAATGCAACACCATGCCTCTAAGATCTACTTGAATTATGAGATCCATCTGAGTAGTCTGTGTAAAACTACATATATATGCATTTGCAGGGTTATTAATCTTATGTCAAACATCACTAGTCCATGAATGTTCCATTTTATGTAGGGCTTTTGCTCTTGAGAAAAATTCTTTTGATCATTTGGCTGGGTTGATGCAACCTTCTCTGTGCAGACACTTTTATTCTGATTTTATTGGCATTGGTAATGACTTTTCTTAATCAAAGTCAATATTAGGCATTCTTTACCAAAATGGACAGTTACCATACCTATGGTTTTGCACTGAATACCATCTGGAAATACAAAGCAAGTTGGTGGGGTTTTTTTTGTTTGTTTTAGATAAGTATAGACTGTAAATTTACAGATTCTGAAAACCTGACACAAAAAGCAAAATGTTTCTAAGTTGGGTTTGCATGGGCAGGTTTGAGTGGCATGTAGGCTACAGGGGTGGCTTCTGTGAGATGCTGCTGAAAGCTTCCCCAGTGTCCAACAGAGCCAATGCCAGCCAGCCAACTGACCAAGATGAAGCCCCTCAGCAAAGGTGATAGCATCTCTGCGATAATATAGTTGAGAAGGGGAAAAAATAAAGGCAGTGCAATGTCAACAACAATTGCAGCTACAGAAGAGAGCAGTGAAAAAATATGAGTGAGGGAGAAACAACTCTGCAGACACCAAGGTCAGTGAAGAAGGAGGTGAAGGAGATGCTCCAGGTACTGGAGCAGAGATTCCCCTGCAGCCTGTGGTGCAGACCATGGTGAGGCAACTGTGCCTCTGCAGACCATGGAGGACTCTATACCAGAGCAGGTGGATGCCTGTGAGAAGCTCACACTGGTTCAGGTGCAAGGCAAGAGCTGTGCACCTGTGGAGAGAGGAGTCCTTGCTGCTGCAGGTTTTCTGCAGGACCGGTAACCCCACGGGGGACCAACACTGGAGTGGTTTGTGAAGAACTGTAGTCTAAGGAAAGGACTCACACAGGAGAAGTTCATGGAAGACTGTCTCTGTGGGAGGGGTCCTATGCTGGAACACGGAAAGAGTTTGAGGAATCTTTCGCTTGAGATGAAGGAGCAGCAGAGACAACATATGATGAACTGACCACAGACTAGATTCCCCATCCTCCTGCACCACTGAAGGGAGGAGGTGGAGAAATCAGGAGTGAAGCTGAGCCTGGGAAGAAGGGAGAGGTGGGGTGAAAGCGTTTTAGTTATTTTTCATTACCCTACTCTGATTTGATTGGCAATAAATTACACTAATTTCCTCATGCTGAGTCTATTTTGTCAACGATGGTAATTGGTGAGGGATCTGTATCTGTCCAAATCTCAACCCACAAACTTTTCATTGTATTTTGTCTCCTCTGTACAGTTGTGAAGGAAAGCAATGGAGTGGCTTTGACGGGCACCTGGCATTCAGACAGGGTCAAACCAACAGCTCCTAAGCACAAACCTGTGGATTTCTGTTTTCCTGTGACTGTTGAGGATGAAAGGCAGACCTAGGGTATTCCATTAAAACGAAGATGCAATTGTAACTTTTCCTCTATAGTGGGAGGTGTGTAGGTGGCAAAAAAACAAAAACAAAAACAAAAAAAACCAACACCCAAATTCAAACAACAACAAAAAAGAACAAACAAAAAAAACCCCAAACAAAACAAAACCATGCTAATAAACTACAGATAAACCAAAGCAACCAAAATCCAGTGTTACCCAATCACCCTCTCTTATCTATTTCACTTATATATTTCTATTTAAGCTTGCTTTTTTTAAGCTTCACTAAGCTTTTTCATAGCTTCTATATTAAAAGAGGGAAATATTGGCCTATCCCTGAAACCCCCAAATTAATTCATACATGACCTTGAGTTTAAATGCAAAAAACCCCCAGAAGCAAATTCCTAACAATTCCTCTGAGTATTGTTGTGTACTGCATACTGAGATATTTGTGCTTCCATAGGTATAGGTGGCTCTGTTCAAATCTGAAATGATCAATAAAATATTTGTTTTCATTTTAGATTTTATTTTCTTTAATTAACTAAAAGGATTTTAAGAACATTAATAAAGGTAAATTCTGGTATCTTTAATATCTAATTACATTTATACAAAATCTTATAGATTCTTCTACATCTGCTGAGGCACAATTAATCCTATCCATAGGGGACTTTTTTTTTAAATAAAGTCTGACTGCTGCACAGCAACTTCATTTAAAAATTCTTTCAATTTTCCCACTTCTTTATTCTTCAGTTATTATGTTTTGTGGTTCACAGACTCTGTTTATCTAAAGATATGTTTCATTCCTGAAGCCTTAGCTTCTTAATGGACTTTTAATAAGTCCTTATTGCTTTTCCACTTAAAATTCACTGTGATTATGAAAAGCTTCACCTGTTTTTTGACATGTTACATTTTGTCTAATCACAGACTTTGAGAAGAGATTGGAGAATTGATCCATTAACTTTTTCACTTTTTCCCCCCTAACTTTCTACTGATAAAGGCATTAGTAAATTATTGTTCCTCCACACATCCTTGTTGGGAAAGGTTTGTTTATTCTTCAGGGTTGGTTCAATTAAGGTATTAAGTCAAGCACTGAATGTAAAGCAAAAATTTAAGTCTTTATTTTCTGAAAAATACAAGTAATTACTTCTCCTATGAAAAACCACCAGTATACTTTTAATTTTCAGCCTCAGTATTTCTCACATCGGAAGTCACCGCAGTGAAATTGTTGAGACTATGACTGTTGTTTCTGTGATTACAATTGACAATGTTATGACATCACCTGTAGGATTTAAAAGTTTTTTTACACAGAATAACAGGAATATTTTCTAATGAATAGGTACTGTATTGGCAATTTTTTGTGGGTTTTGTTGTTTTGTTTCTTAATTTTCTATTGATACAAACTAATAAAATATGAGTGGTTGGTCAGTTGTATCCTTATAGGTCAATATATTGCATACATGTGGTAGGTGGCTTAAATGTTTAAAATCAAGAGTTTTGGAGACTATATACTTAAGAAAAATGCTAGCTGATTAAGAACACAAGATTTTTAAACCACAGGGCACTTATATGTGGCAAGTGGTACTTTAACAGCTATTTTTATCTTTTTCTCTCATTATTATTTGTGGAGGAATTTTCCTTCTTTCTCTGAGACATATTTGTCCAAAGAAAAAGCATTTTCTTTCATAGTCTTTATGAGTATGCTTTTTGAATGTGAAGATTTCTGAATCAATACAGTGCCTGATATTGTGGCTTCCGACAGCCTGTGGAAACACAATATGAAGTTCATTTAATCATTTCTGGTCCTCAGGCAACATTCTTACCTCTTTCAACCCCTGTATAAGAGGCATTCATCTCAAAGGACACAATTTACCTAGCTGTCTGGGTTGTCCAGAGAGGCGGTAGATGTCTCATCCATGGAAACATTCAAGATCGAGTTGGAGGAGCATGGTCAAACTGATCTGGTTGAAGATGTCACTGCTCATTGCAGCAGGAGTTGGAGTAGATGACATTTAAACTTCCCTTCCAAACCAAACTATTCCATGGTTTATGATTTTTCTGGGGGGTGTTCTTCACCAACACTGAACAGACCTAATAATACACATTATAACATCACATTATGCTTACCATTCTGTTTTATTTCTATCTTGCTTCATGTCTTTTTCACAAATAAATTAATTTCTGTGAATGCTATAGTGTTACATAGTTCAAAACTTTTGGCTCATGGATTTAAATCCATTGATGTCACCCTTATAGAGGACACAACAATTACTTTAAAACATGATTTGTTACTTCCTCAGACAACCTCTGCTTACGTCTCGGGCCAGTTCTCTTAATCTCACGTTGCAAGTATTTTAGGCATTGCCTATATATTGCCTATAGTAGATGACTTTTTCCATCTAAAGTCCATCCAATGGTTTTTCAAAAGGGAGTCAAAATGCAAATACTGAAGAGTAAACAGGGAAAAAGTTTTTTGAAAGGGTCTTCAGCTGATATCAAGAATAGCTAAATATCAGTCTTTGATGATGATTAGTAAAAGACTAAAAATTGTTTTGATATTCACAACTGTTTATTGTATCAGGATTTTCAACATTTCTTCACAGAGACCTGAATAAAAATCATTATTGTAATCCATCCATGCTACCCCAGAGGTTTCTCTTAATGGATTTGACAGGTTTTTATAACTAGCTTGTCAATCAGAATCTGAACCTTGTTATCTCTTGTTTTATGTTTGCATCTCACAGGAAATATCTTTGACTAAATGAGTTGCTGTAGTTATGCTCTGAAATGAACAGTGTTAATAGATTCCTCATGCTGGTTAAACATAAGACAGACTTAGCATGGCCCTAAAATGGAGCATTCATTGATAAAGTTCTGACAAATTCACCAGGAGCTGTGCTGGACTTGATAAGGATGCCATTTGGTCTCTGCATTTGTTACATTTTGTTTCTTTTCAAATGTTGATGTTAAAAGCATAATATATTGTCATAAGTTCACTGTCCTTCTATGTAAGCTCTTTTGCTTCCTGGAGTTTGATAATCTCTTTCAGAAAGAGTAGCTCTACCTTTACGTACCTTCCAAGGACAGCCTTGATAAATATTACTTTTCCCCTCTCTAAGTTAACATCCTCTTCTAATTTCTCTGCAAACAATAAATATTCTTTCTTAGTTTTATGTGACTGTTTTAAGATGATGAACTGGTTTTGGCTCAGCCACAGTTAATTTTTTTCATAGTGTGAGGGTCTGATTTGTATTTGTGCTCAAAACAATGCTGATAACACAGGGATATTTTAGTTACTGCTGAGCAGTGCTTACACAAAGTCAAGGCCTTTTCTGCTTCTTACACCACCAGTGAGGAGGCTGAGGTTGCACAAGATATTGGGAGGGAATTCAGCTGAGACAGCTGGCCCTGGCTCATCCAAGGGATATTCCAGACTGTATGGCATCATGCTCAGTAATAAAAGCTGGGGGAAGAAGGAGGAATGTTCTCAGTCACAGTGCTCACCATGCCTCATGATGGAGTCCTGCTTTTCTGGAGATGGCTGAACACTGGTCTGCCCTAAGGAAATGGCAAAGAAATTCCTTGTTTTGCTATGCTTGTGTGTGCAACTTTTGCATTAAGTATTAGCACTGTCTTTAGCTCAGTCTGTGACTTTTGTCACTTTTACTCTTCTGATTCTCCTCATTATTCCCAGGGGTGGGGTAGTGCTGAGCAAATGGCTGCATGGTGCTTAGCTGGCAGCTGGGGTTAAGCTACAAGAGGTGATTAACTGATACTTTTAGAGTATTTCTCACAAGTTTTTGTTTATTTTCCTCTTATACTCTTTTTATAACTTTCTTGTCTGAAACCTTTCTTTTCTATCTATGGTATTTATTTTTTAATGTTATTTTGTTATTCTATATTATAGATTAGAATTTTTTTCCTTAAAATTCCTTAAAGTTAAAAGATCATAATGCATCATGACTTTAATCAGATGCAAGGGGTTCCTCTATCTATATAATTATTCCACGTAGAGTTGTTAGTTGGCACTACCTGACTAGTTCTTTGTGTCTTAACCTCACATAATTTCTTTATTTTAGTGAAGAAAATCATCATCTACTTTCTGCTCTTATATTTTCCCTGAGTTGTTCTATAATCACTTTTATCTCTTCAATGATTTGGGGAAAAAACTCTGCTTTCTCATTTGGAAGTACTTATTCCTACACATTATGGGGTTGTTTTGAAAGAAAACCAGAGATTCACAGTCTGTGAACACAGTCATTGCCTGAGGCAGACTCTTCAGTGTAGATTGACTGCTTGAGGTTTAATTTCCTTACTTTTCTTTTTTCTGAGTACATTGCTATATTTCTGGTTTCCTTTCTTTTGTCTGCATTGGTATCCCTATGTTTGCATAAATTCAGCTATAAAGCATAGAAATTGGTCTGTTACTTTTCCAATCAAACTAAGTTAGGAGAAAAAACTCCTTTGTTTTCATTTATCATCATCAAAATCTTCATGGTGGTGCCTGTTATCTGTTCGGATACAGAGAACGAATGAAAAGATATTCTACCTTCTAATCCATTTGACTAATATTAATGATTATATTATGTTTCTAAGTGATCTCTGTAGGGGTTCTATTCTACATCATAAGATGATCACTGAAAAGATAACAAGCAAAGACGAATGAAAAACCCAACATATAAACACAAATGAAGAAAAATAATGTAAAATGGGGAAAACAAAAGCAATAGACAATTACTCCAAGCTTAGGAAAAAATTTATTATGTTGTATCACATGGAAAGGGCAGATTTCCAAAACTCTTAATTTTGGAAAAACTCTTAGTGGGGAGGTTTTCTTGACCTTATTTAATTTGTTTGTCAGTGCCCCAGGGAAGCCAAGACCCTTGTGCCTGACCAGTCTGTCAGCATCCCAGTATGAAGACCCTTAAATGAGCAGTCCTGCTGGGTTGGGGAGCAATTGGACTGCCCTTTTCAGGAAGCTAAGCCAACAGAGTAAGGGAGACACCTCAGTGGGTCTTCACAGTTTGGGTGTGTTAGCTGCTGTTGGCTACCAGCAGTGCCTGTGGAGGAATCAGTCTGAGAGTTTACAGAATTCCATTCTTTATTAATATAAAATTGTGACAGGTTAAGGTTCAGAGATTGCCTGTGACAGTATCTGACTGCAAAAATGTATTCAAAGCAATATGCAGACAAGCTCTAATCCCCAGTAAAAGTATTCAGCACATACAGAATACAGTTCTTACCCAAAAGTGTCCCAGTGGGGGAGAAGACAGGTTCAGCCCAGCAACACACCTTGTAAATGAAAACTACCAAGAAGCACAATATTGTTCTTAGATTTTTTTTTCCCCTCAAAACCATGACTTTTCATTTAAAAATTTGAAAAGTGTGATATATTTGTAATATCATCCATTATATGTCTTTACAGCGAAACATAAACTAAGAGACTGGTGATGTTAAAAAATCATTACAAAAATCTCTAAAATAAAAATAATCCTTGTGAATTCAATAAGGCTGCCCTTAAAACTAAGAATTTGAAGAATGAGTGGCTAAAGACCATATCTACTTATAATATCAAGAGGACTTTAAGTATTAGGAAAGGTGTTTATAACCAAGATAGAGTATTGGAAGAGGAACGATGAACTAAAGTTTGGTAAATGTGGCAATGAAGCTGACAGAGATGAGAGACTAAACAGCAAAGGGTAGAGCTGCTGTGGATCCTAAAGATAAGAGAAGGTTTGAACATCTTTTTCATGAAGAAGAACCAGTAAGGAGGAAGGCAGAAGACAGAGCAGGATCTGTGAGTGGACATACACAGGAAAGAAACAGAATCATCCCAGGTGAGACTGGTGTGTGGGTCTGAATGGAAAAGTCCGTGTTTCTATCACCAGTATAGATCAATATCTATAGAGGGAGTATGGAGATCTTGGTGCATGAAACAGCACAGATTTGACCACATGTTTTAACTGAGGAAAGAAGAGTGTCATATTTTCTGGTTAAAACAACGTAAGAACCCCAAAGGCTACAGAGTGCTCATGCAGGAACACTGCAGGTAGAGAACGAGTGGTCAGTACAATAAACTGTTTCATGAAGCAGAGATCACCTTTTGAGTATGCTAATATGTCATGCATAATATATTTGCCTATGGCAGGAGGCATAACACCATCACAAAATATCTATTTAAAATAAAATTAATTTGAATGAAAAGGCCTATGCTTACCTTATGTCAGTTTAAATAAAAAAAATTTGCACGTCCTCACAGTTACAGCCTAGTGATTTTATGGAAAATTCAAAATATATTAATTTCTTTTCTCCATTTATATGTTTGCTCTAAAAGTGCATCAGTATCACTGTGGTACTATTTTCATCTTTTGCGACAACCTTTCATAAAGCTGTGTAACACCCCAGGCTCTTATCACAAGCTCATCAAAGGGGTTTTACATTAAAGATATACAAGCTCTGAAAATCTGCCTGATAAATTTATTAAAAGGACCTTCAGTTCCTTTTATACCTTGAGAGACATCGCAGAGGAGAAGACACTACATGCGTTTCTCAGGAGGTCAAATAACACCTTTTACTGGCAAATTTTAGAAAATAATGAAACTTGGCCAAAGTTTAAAGGGCAACATTCAACTAAAATAAAGCATTTCACAAAGCATTGGCGTAGCACATGATAAACCACACAATTTAACAAAATTCAACCCATCCATCTTAAGTTACCCAAAATATCAATAAAGGAGATTAGGAGAAGTAAAAAAGAGAGGGAAAAAGAGAGAACTGTAGTTACCACCCTGTCTTAGTTTGAGGGGAGAACTAAGATATCTATGTTGGCCAAGAAATAATCCCTCTCCTTTAATTTTAGAAAACAGAACTTTAATTAGGGAAAATATATATATATATATATATGAAAGGATAACAGTTCTTAACCACAATACACAGATTAAATATATATCTATATCCAGAAAGAACCAAACAACAACAATTCGTAATAAACCCCTTCACCCCAAACGACAAGGCAAACAGTTAAAATGTCTTTTGGTTACCCCCAAAAAAAGGGGAAAAATGCAATTATGTCTATGGACAGCAGGTGGCGCTGTTGCACCTCAACTGCTGGCTGCTCTCTCTCAGGGGTTGCAGTTATATTTACAGACAGCAGGTGACGATGTCGTGTCTGGCTGGCTGGCCTCTCTCTCTCTCTCAGGGGAATGGCAGGAGCAGTTGGAGTGTCAGCTCCCACGGGGGTCGGTGACAAAAGCAGCAAAAACTCAGCCTCTGCAGTGTAGAAGACAGGCCTGTTCTCTCCTTCACAGCAGTCTCTGCAGCGTCCGCGGGTGATCAGTGAAGCCAGAGAGCAAAGGACACAATTCTGGCCCCACAGCGATGCCGGACCTGGTGTGTGTCCCTGTTCTCTCTCCTCCCCGCTGAGCTGGTGAACTCCTGACCTGCGCAGAAAACGCAGAAACGCTGACTCTTTCCCCCACCCAAGCCAGTCATTCCCTCCCCCTCTGGCCCGGGGAGACATCAGAACAAAGGCTCTGGCTAGAGCTGTTAACATCAGGACATACATATC
>JAWWEW010000041.1:20344550-20368354 GCA_035583185.1 Anabacerthia variegaticeps
AAGAAATCCCTTACTTTTACAGTTCTAAAAATCCATAAAATACACACCAAAAATACATAAAATCCTTAGGCATCAGTGAAAATCCACCTGTCTCTTACACATACACACACACACACACACACAGACGCACATGCACGCACACACACACGCTTGAATTGGTCCAAAACAATAATTAATATAATAATCCAGTGTCTCACAGACTGTAACTGAATGCCAATAAATCTGGACTCATGCACTCATGCTACAAATAAATGCTAATGTTCTACAAACATTTCTTTTAGTGTTTTACAGTCTCTGTAAAACTTAGATGACACACCAGGACTTGTTTTGCCTCTAAAAAATTTAATCAGGAGTAGAGAAAACTTGAGAGGCAGATACCAGTTTCATTGATGATTTAGTGGTCTTCTTTCTTTTCATTCATTCTGCCTAAAGAGAAATTAACACAGGTTAGCACAGTGGTTCCTCCTATGACTTCCCTGTCCTGTGGGGGACACAAAGCACTTCTGAAGAAAAGTTTAGGAGGTCAACACAGCTCTTCCAGTCTTGTGGTTCTTAGTCCAAGGCTAGGATTTTGGGTTCATCTGGGGTCTTTAGTTCTTTGTTTCTTTATTCTTCAGTCCCCGAGGTTATTCTCTCCCTCTGCTTTGCTCTCATGAAATCCCACCTGGAGTCCTGTGTCCACCTCTGGATCCCTGAACAGAAGGATGTGGACCTGTTGGAACAAGTCCAGAGGAGAGCCACCAACATGATCCAAGGAGTGGAGCACCTCTCCTTTGAAAATAGTCTAAAAGAGTTTGGGTTGTTCAGCCTGGAGAAGAGAAGGCTCTGGGGAAACCTTATAGCACTTTCCAGTATCTGATGGGGGCAGGCCTACAAGAGAGCTGGGAGAAGGGCTTTTTACAAATGCATGTAGTAAATTCCTAGAGGTAAGACTCATGTGTTTTACATTTATCACATTTATTAAAACTTACGTTCTCTCATGTTGTATGGCCACATTACAGCTCTGTGTTCTGGTATTCAAAAAAGACTGGCATGTTCCATATAAATAGTGGAATCTTGGGACGGGGAGCAGGGGAAGAGAATAGGGGAAGGGAGAGGAGGGGAGAATTCACCAAAACCCTCTGAAACTTCTGAAGTTTGGATTTTTCTGTAGAGATTTCAGATTCTGATAGGCAAATCTTTACTTTATTTTCAATCTTTGCTAATTTTTCATCAGAGAATCAGCATAATATAGATAATACAGACAATTATGTGATGTTCAAATCTGCCTATAGAATGTGTCCTTCTAAAGCAATAGTTTTTATTCAGGGAGTGTAAATTTCAATACAATGTAGTGTAAAATAGTTTTATTATTTGACAAAGAAATGAAAAAGCATATGACAATAACATTGAAGGGTGTACATAGATAAAATTCAAGGCTCTAGGAACAGTTATTCATTTGCTGAATGTTGGTTTTGTGCCCTTTTTTTTTTTTCTTACTTATTTTAGTTCCTGGTCAATGTTTACTTTCAATTATTGTTGCCTACAGGAGACCGGCTTATCCATGCCAATAGCTTTGCTGGAACAAATTGAATAATCAGTTTGAAGGAGAAAAAAAAATGTTTGATCCAATTTTTTTTTTCTCTTCAGAGGCTTCAGAGGAGTAAACTAAAGTTTAAAAATCAGCAAAACAACAAGAAAATCTGCTCTGATTTAGATTTGGAATTGATCTAGATGAATAGATATGTCTCTGTTCTGTAGTACTGAATTAAGTGTGTAATTATCAAACAGCAATTGATTTGTACTTACAGGACTGAAACAGAGAACATGCATACAAAATAGGTGATATGCCCAAATTACAGAGGAAGGACATATTAGGTCTCCTAAATCCAAATCTTGTGTCTAATACAATGATTTAATTGCACAAATTAATTGAATGACAGTTGTACCTGTTTTCTTACTTTAGTACTCTCCTTCCTGTCTTCCCACATAAACTGTCATGAACAATTGCTGTTCAGTGTAATACAGAAAAATATATATAGAAAAATATACAAACATGATACGGACAAACAAATATCTGATCATACCCGAGTAGACAGTGCTCTATTATTTTTCTACGGACATACTTCTGGTGTCTGCTAACAAAATGCAGATAAATAAAGTTATACAAAAAATTAATAAAGAAAGTGTGGGTCTGTATATATTTTATTTTGTTTTGTTTTCTTTTATTTTATGAATGTAACTATAAAACCTAGTATTTCTTGCATTTGGATGGATCTTTTTTCACTTTGGTTACTTTGGGTCTCAGTTTCTTTCATGCAAGCTGAAAATTAACATAAATTATTAATTGTGACTATTATTAATGCAAAGAGTGGTTTTGTACTACATTTATAAAATCAAGTCAGAGAATATATGGGTTATTGAGGTCATTGCATATGTAGTGTCAAAAAGTGATCAGGAAACCAAGTTACATGTAACTGATTTGTTTCACTATGTTGAAGACAAAGACTATGTTCACAGACAAATAAATATAATACTTTAGGCAATGGAATGTGTGTTTGTTTGCCAGAATTAATCAAATTTTAGTTACAACCTTTTATAAAACTAGCATCCTTGTATACAGCACTGCTTGTCTTTTTTTTTTTTAAATTTATATTTTCTCAATAAATAAGTGTTATATAACATCCATGATGATGTAGAATTATTGTAGCCTGTTGAGTTACAGCTCTTCTATTTGGCATAGCTTATTAAAGATTAATAATAGAAGCATTTTCTCTTTTTATACTTCAGTTCAGTAGCTAAATCATGCCAACAAAAAAATGTTTTTAAGTAAAGGTAACATACCACTTCACATATATTTTCCAGTCAGAGCATATTGTTGAATGAGAGGTGAATTAATTATTCATATGATTCTGATGTGAAACTACTTCTATTCTTTATCATGGAGATCAGCTAGTTCATGTTTTGTAACACCATTTTCCCTTCAAGCTTTCCCTGCTTGTCTATTTGCTTTTCACTCACTACTGCAAGATAAGCTCTGAAGCAGATTTTTGATCCGTGACCTCTATGATGTCCAAGACTGTAATAGTAGAAATTCCTTCCAGTAACATTTAGTTCAGATTACATATATATAATAGAAAAAACACACATAAAGATTCCAAACTGTATTGATTCAGTCTGGATCACTTTTAAAGTGCAATAATATATAGGCAGATGACTCAGAGTTGCTCAAAAATAATGGGGCTTTCTAATTAACTATCTGCTATCTGATCCAGCTATTGTGTTCACTGGAATACAATGGCTGTTGTCTCAACTTTAAAGTTCTAATGAAGAGAAATATAAAACATTCACTTATCTTTCTGAATCCCACAGCTTCAGCAGTTAATACTTTTCACCCCCTCCTTTCAGTGACTCTTCTCATTCCAGGCTTCCTTCTTGAAAGCTTGGCATGTGTAGCGTGAGATTGCATTGGATTGCCAGTTTCTGATTCCTACAGTTAAGAAGAAATTCCCTTATTTCCGTCATACCTTTTCACCCAATGTCATCTAACCTACATGTTCAGTAGAACAGGTTTAGAGCTGTGCACTTGAGAGAGGATACTTTTTTGGGTGACCTCATCAGATGTTTCTAAATTACATATATATATAAATTATTAAATATATGTGATAATTTTGTATGGGATTGTGTCAGATCTTTCAATCAGAGCTCAAACACAATAACCAATCTAGTCCAAAGTGTTCTCTTTGAATGACCAACAACTAAAATTGTGTGAGGAATGGAGAGAGAAGACAGAGAAACATGTGAGTATAGGGAAAAAAAAAATGTGAAGAGAGAATCAAACTCACAGCCATTACTAGTGCTGAACTCTAAAAAGTGGCTATTTCCATGATGACTTTAGGGGAATATGGCTATAGGCATCGCATAGAAGGAGAACATGTCTATTTCATTCTTTGAAGACTGAAAAAAGGATGTAACTCTTAAAAGGCAGAAGACACTTTTAGGTTGAGTCAACTAATTTCTTTCAGTGTTTTCTGATGTATCACATCCTGATCCTTGTGAGACCTCTTATGACTGCACTCTTTATCTGTCCTCAGAATATAAACAGTAGTGTGAATAATACTCTGTATGATTCATTCTTAGAGTGCAGGTTAGAAACAAGGCAATATCAGAGTTGATCGTATAGAAATAACTAAGTAAGCAGCAATAACAAAAGAAAAGGCCTGAAAAATGCAGGCTTGTTTAAAATTACAGGAAATACTACATTGTCATGTGCTCTTTTGTGGTAATAGCTTTTTTCCATTGTTTTCCTACTAATTCTGACACCTAACTGTAACCTCTATTCTGGTCCTACTTTTTACAATTTATTTTGAACCTTCAGAGCTCTTTTCCGTAATTCTCTGTTGCTCTCTTTTCTATCAAAATCCCTTTTCTTATCATAAATTGCTGCTGAACTAGGAGAACATGAGAAATGACTAAGAAGTAGAAAAGCTCTAAGTTCCTATCTTGGGAACTTGTGGCTAAGCCCACTTTACCCCTGATTAAGGGCTTTCACT
Source organism: Anabacerthia variegaticeps (assembly GCA_035583185.1). Taxonomy (NCBI): domain Eukaryota; kingdom Metazoa; phylum Chordata; class Aves; order Passeriformes; family Furnariidae; genus Anabacerthia; species Anabacerthia variegaticeps. The sequence continues at coordinate 20,349,083 of JAWWEW010000041.1, forward strand.
GTTATATCAGTATAATCCCAGTAATGTATCAACAGGCAATGAAAATAACACCAAGAACAGAGACAAAATTGTATATTATGAAAAATTAATTTCTCCCGTTTTAGAGCTTGTTTCAGTTTTTAACTTTTTCTTCCTGAATTATACATGAATTAGAAAAAAAAATAAACAAAGAACCTCTTGATTTTGTAGAAAAATAATCTCAGAGTAATAGAATCATAGAATGGCTTGTTTTGGAAGGGTCCTTTCAAGATCACCTAGTCCACCTAGTCGTCCTTTTCTGTGAGCATGGATATCTTTTCTTAGATCAGGTTGTTCAAAGCGCAATCCAACATGATCTGAAACATTTATAATGACGGGACATCCACAAGTTCTCTGGAAAACTTGTTCCAGCATCTCATGATTCCCATTTTAAAAATAACTTTCTTATGTCTGGTCCAAATCTACACTCTTTCAGTTTAAAACCACTGCCCCTTGTTCTATCACTATAGGCTTTCTTATAAAACTCCTGTTAAGTATGGAAATGTTACAAAGAAGTTACTCCAGAACCTTCTTTTCTCCAGACTTCTCTCTCCCTCTCTGCCTTTCCTAATTGAGGAAGTGTTCCTGCCCTTTGATCATTTTTGTGGCCCTCCTCTTGATCCATTTTAATAGGGCCATTTCTTTCTTGTATGGGGGACCCCAGAGCGGATGCGGTACTGTAGGTGGGGTCTCACTAAAGTAGATTAGAGGAACAGAATCATCTCCCTCAACCTGCTGGCCATGCTTCTTGTGGTGCAGCCCAGGATGCAATTGCCTTTCTGGTCTACAAGCACACATTGTTCGCTCATCCACCAGTATCTCCAGTTCTCTGCAGGCTTACTCTCAATCTTTACATCCTGCAGTGTGTATTAACTTTGGATATTGCACCAGCCCAGGTGCAGGACCTTCCACCTGGCTTTGCTGGGCATCATGAAATTTCACACAGACTCACCTCTCAAATCTGTCAAGATCCTGCTGGATGACATCTCTTCCCTTAAGTGAATTAACTGCACCACTCATCTTGGTGTCATCAGCAAATGTGCTGAGGGTTCACTCAATCCCACTGTCTCTGTCACAGCTGAAGGTATTAAATAGTATCTGTTGGAGTAAACGCCCTTGAAAGACACCACTCGTTATTTGTTTTGGCTTTGACACTGAGCCATTGACTATTACTCTTTGCATGTGGCCATCCAGCCAATTCCTTACCCATTTAACAGTTTCATCCATCAAACTAATAGCTTTCCAATTTAGTGACAAGTATGTTGTGGGGGACCATATCAAAGGCCTTACAGAAGTCCATATGAATCTTCCCTTGTTCACTGACTCAGCCACTTTATCATAGAAGACCACTAGAATAATCAGTCACCATTTGCCATTGGTGGAGCTGTGTTGTCTGTCACTAATCACCTCCCTTTCTTCCATATGTTTTGACATATCTTCCAGGAGGATCTGTTCCATGATCTTACTGGGTATTGAAATGAGACTGACTGGTCAGCAGTTGCCAGAATTCTCTGTTTTAAATTTTTTAAAAAGTACTGCAATATTCCCTCTTCTCCAATCACTGGAGACTTAACATCCCTATTTAAATGCTGTTTGACTGGCTTGCTGATATGTGAAAACTAACTATTTAGATTAAATACAGGTTTTACATAGTGGGAAAATGGGTGCTGATAGCAAAAGTATAGCTTGAAATATTCATCTAATACAGCAATAAGCTCAGCTGAGATTGACATAATTTACAGCCTGCTTAGACTTAGAAAGCAGGTCAGAAAAGCCACAATAGTGGTCATCCAGTGGCGAGGGAAAATAAAGGGAAGAGAGATGTGAATGATGTTGCAACAGTCTTAAATGATTATTAGAAAAAAGTCTTAATATTAGACTAGCAAACTGACAAAGGTTTCTGGATGAGAATAAGAAATCTAAGTTGTTTTTTTTATATATGCTTTTTTTTTCTCATTGACCATTCAGTTAATAGCTAGCTGTTGTAAAATTTAAACATACCTTAGTCATCCTAATGCTAAAAAAAAAAAAAAAAAAAAAAGAGAAATTGCCATTGAAAGGAAACTAGAGGAAAAAAAAAAACCATTAACCAAACATCCTTTCTAATATAACCAACTAATCATTAGTATCATTGAATCAACGATATACTCAGAGTAGGAGGCAGTAAAAGTGATTACTAGTTTTTGTCTTATAAGGGCAAAAATTCTGGAAAAATTTTATTTTGATTGAGATAAAATCATGTCCTACCAGTTATAAGCACTACCAGCATGGTATGGAGAGGAAAATACATGAAATTTAGAAGCAGAAAAGACAGGAAGTACATTCAGAAACAAAAAAGGAAAGAAGAATATAACTTCTTACCTGGGGTTTTCTCCTCCTTCTTAATCTTAATGAAATAAATAGAGAAGGAAGATGAAAAATGTTTGTAAGCATGACACATAGTTCCACAGGAAACATAGTTGGGCAGGCAGTCACACCAAATTTCAGCTAGTGTCTCTAGGTGAATATCAAAAGATATTCCCCTATATTAGTTTGCTTTTATCACTGGAGAAGCTCCTCCCAGAGGTCAAGCAATGTGCCTAGTCTGAGGGAACTTTTTAATTTATCAGCCAGATACAGATATTCGAAGTGCAGACATTACTGTTAGAAGCCTAAATATAGAGGCTTTTACTTATATTAGAGGTATTTTCATGATGGAAGTGAGTGTGTAGCATGTTCAAGGGAATTATCATAACTTCTTCATCTGTCTTTCTTCAGTATAAAATGGATATAAAGCAAGAGTAGCATTTCAATGTTCTCTTTCTCCCTAAGAACTCAATGAACTCAAGAAAAACCCAATTTCTGTCTTTTGTCTTAGCCATTCCAACGGCAATTGCAGAGTCAAAACAGTGTTTTTGAAACAGAAAATATCATAAATCTTTCCATTATCTAGCCTTTCAGTCACGTAATGTGTTTGAAAAAACAACCAACCAATGGAAATTCTCATGTTATATAACCACAAGTTTGGTATCACATGCATGAATGCATTTTGGAGATAGGAAAGTCTTTTAATGGGTAGTGAATAACTGCAGTGCTAATCCTTGCAATGCAAAGAACACAACCTTGTGATCTAGTATTGTGATTCCATCCACAAAACAAAAAATTAAAGTTCTTCAGGCCAGTTATTTGTATTTCTGCAGCAATTCTGGCAATGACAAGAAATAGAAAAAATATGTAGACTGTTAGCTTTAGAGTATTGAATTTCTTGTCTGATAGAGTTTGAAACTACATATATAAAAGTTCCTGCTATGTTCTGGGGAGCAAAACTGTGAAGGAGCAAAGATATTGACATTATTAGTAAAAAAGTAAATACACAAACATACACATACAGCATAACATTGAATGTGTCAATCACTGTCTGTTTTGTGGTTACATATAGTGTGTTCCTGTGTATTAGGAACTTTATAAGTGAATGAAATGAATACTGATTTCTGCTCTCAGCTTGGGCTGTGGAAAGACTCAAAGCTATCTGTCAGGAGAAATAGATCTGCTAATGAAAAGGAGCGAGGGAAGGCTACTTAATGCACAACAGCAAAATTGGCTGTATTAAAAAACAGTCCCTGGTGTTCTCTTCTGGCCAGACTTTTCAAACTTTACTCAAGATGAGCAATGCATGCTTACCTGAGTCTGTTAAAGTCTATTCAGGCAGTGTGCAGGGCCTTGAAAGCAACAATCCTGGAAAATTAAACTTAGTAGAGTAGTAAAGGTTTGCCATCAAGGGGATTTGGAGAGAGAAGTGAGTAGTAAAAGTCAGCAGAGAAGATAAAAAGCAGCAGTTGGCTGCAACTTTAGGGAGAGATTACCAAGCTGATCTGAAGAGGTGTCAGGCAGTGTTGCTTCTGCTGGGAGGATGAATTGGTTACGTACCAAAGATGCATTCCTGGCATACCTAGGTTTGTTTATACATGACAGGAATATGAACCCAATTACTCTTCTCCCACTTGCAACTGAAAAAAGTCTGCGAGGCAGAGAATTGTTTACCCCCAAAGTTTTACATCTCTGGACACAGTCATTGGCAGTTCCTTCTTCAGGTCTTTCCCGGCTTCCTGCACGTAAACCCCACCTTTTGTCCATCCAAATGCCTAAGGTTTACAATTTCAAGCAGTTAAGTATCACACTCAATCAGGCTCGTAGTTATCTAGGGAGGTAATATTTAGAGCATTAAAAATTGCACAGAGTACACTACATCAGCTGCATAAAACTAAATATTAAGAAGTATGAGATTTGTGCTGGCTATTCACTGAGAAATGGACTTTTAAAAACAGGATGCTTAGTTCTCATTTACCTAGAAGGTGTAACATAACTTTTTATATTTGTCATATGCTCACAACTATGTTAGAAATCAGAACGACAACTAGAACAGACATAAATTAATATATTCATATGTCCAAAGACTGTGTTCAAAATAACTACGATCTGCTATTCACCTTCGATGATTATTTTATTGCTTCCAGCTATCTTTGACACATTAAAATACTTAAATTGTTCCTTTCATTCAGCCTGAAACTGTTTGACAGACCTATTAGCTTCAACAAGCTCTATGAGTCACTCGCTGACAGCAATTAAGACTCCCAAAAGGTATCTGGCTAAGCCAAAACCACAAGAGTTCCATAAGGTGAAAAAGGAGGTCCCAAGATCTGTTTTTGCTAAAATAGGGTTTAAAATTTCCAGAGAAGAAAATCAGTCTAAAATAATTAAAACCTGTGTTCTTGCACTCCAATAAAGGTATTATTCTGTTTTGCACCTGATTTGAACAGAGGAATCTGGAGTGTATCTCCCTACTCTTTCATCTCCTTTGGGTGGAATTTTGCCATTATCATTGAATTTGCATTGAATTTCTTTAAGTCCCCTTTGAGAGAAATAGTTACCTGCTTATTAGGTTAGATAAAGAAACAAGAAAACTGACAGTGAAATCCCTTGTGTAGATCCATACCTGCATTCTTGTATTTGCGCAGAATAGACACACAATCCATGAGTTAACTCTGCTCTTTCTCTATCAGATTGGATAGACAAAAGGCATAAATACACAATTTTCCCTTTGGAAGCTTTAAGTCCAGTACATTCAACTGTAAATATATTTTCTTTTTAGAAATTTTGACTAGTTTTCTAACATTGCAGAAGAATGATATGAGAATGAAACAGAAAAAGATAAAGTGAGGCGGAATAGTAATAAAAATATCATGAGATTAAGATTTTAAAAGCTCGGGGAGAACCTATTAGTAAACGTAAAGAAATGGTAATTCTTATCATAGCATAGTAGGTGTGTTAATAGATTAATTCTAGTCCTATTTTCTTTCTACTGAAAGATTATATATCACTAACCAAAACAGGAGTACAAAATAACTAGCATTGATATCCAGCCCTGTGTAAGGCAAATGGCTTCTGAGATGTCCACAGTCCAATGAGCCTGATCCTCAAAACATGAATGGTAGTAAAGATTGATTTGGCTATTCAAGGGTAAAAGAAGTTCAAAACAACTCTGTTTTATGGAGGAAAAGGTTGTTTGCATGAAGGAAAAGAGAGATAAGTGTCTAAGAGAGTACACTGTTAAAATTATAGGGGGAACAGTGATGAAATTAAATAAAAAAGACTGTTCTGCTTGTAGTGAAATTGAATTTTTTATGACCAACTTAAGTCTGACATTAATAGAAAAGGTTTAGATAGTGAAGAAATATATGACATAGAGGAAATAATTTACTTTGATATTTATGTTTAAACCTTATAGAGAGATACCTAAACACAGCTGTAGTGCAGACCTTTTTGTAGCTGTGTTAGGACTGGAATCTTTTCTCTTTCTATCTCCTCCTACATAGATCAAGTTCTTAAATCATGTTGCAGTCTTTTTGGGAAAAAAAATTAAATATATTAAATGTTATGAGTAAATGTAAAAATAAATTCTTAACTACAGTATATCCAATGCAAAAGCTAAGTGTTCCTAAAGTCCTCTGTGAGTTAAGTTGCATAAGAGGATCATAAACAACATCTTTTCGAGAGTTCAGAACTGTTTTCACAATTAAACCTTCTTCTTGTCTTTTTTTTTTCTTTACAGTGAGGAGGATCTGCCATGTATAATATTTAAGTCTTCATTCCTAGGTTTAAAAAAACCAGGCATTTTTCCAAATTCATTGAAGTAAAAATCATCAAAACATTTTGAAGGCACTCACTGAGGCAATCTGATGAAATTGACAAAGAGCTAACAATAAAATTAACAAAGCAAACATTGTGTTTGAAAAGCGTTATGCACAACACACAATACAGGAAAGTCGTTCATCAATCGAAATAATTTCTTGGAACTGACAGCGATAACCGCATATAACAACTACTAATCATGTACATTCTGCAATATTAACAGATTACTAAATTATGGCATTGCAAAACTTTAAAAATCAATAGCTTTTTATGGGTTTCACTTCAAAATAAAAACATATGTAATGATGAAAGAAAATTATGAAAGCATAAAAATAGTTTAATTGTCTTGAAGTAGGCTATATCATGATTAGCAGACTTTTCTTTCCTTTAATAAACCAAGCAAAAGTGATTTCCATATAGAATCCTAAGGCACCCTGCATAGCAAAGTTTTCTTTAAAGTCATGTTTTCACTAAGTTAAAGACAATGAGTCAGGCATTTCATGTCAACGTTGGATGAATGAGTCAATTTGATAGCTGAGGAGTGATAAGCATTGGATAGATATTACTGCATTATCAGTAGAATCTGTAGGAATATTTCTTACATCTACTGTAAAACATGTAATCCCTGTTTGCCTACAAAGGATGCTGTAGATGGTGCTGGAAAAACCTTGCTTTACTTAGGGGCTGAATTTAGTGACTGAGGAGATAAGAACAAATTTTTTTTTTATTGTGTCTTGTATTTTGGCACAAGGTCATGGCTTTTGCCTACTTCTATCAGATCAGCAAGTATAGTTCATTAGTGTCACAGGAAACAGTGAATATTATAGCTTCCAAAAGGAAAGACACCAACACTGTTTAAAGGCTTGATGAAATAAAACTATAAATATTTTCTGTTCATTCTGTGCATGGTAACATTAAAGTGGAAATAACTATAATAAAAAGAAGTAAATTCTATAACTTTCCACTCTGTAAATCTTTCTGGCTACACTTACCTTCCTATATTATTCAATTTAAGTGAATACTTGCAGAATTGAAGTTCTCTGGTAAACATGTTTAGTACAAAGGCAACTTTAAATGTCATGTACTTGAGAAATTATATCATAAAATCACACACAGAAGTGACTATGAATCATAGTACATGGCATGAGCATCAGAAACAAATGAAGCAGTGTGAATCCAGGTGATCAGTCACAGCTAAACAATAATCTTCAAAATAATGTCCAGATTTCTGAATTCTTGATTTTTTCTAACAAATAGAGATAAACTACAAAAAAAATACAAAACATCAAAATCATCTGTGGAAGCCTACATGATCTTCTGTGCTTTAAATAGTAAGACATGTAAATCTAGTAAATTTGCCATGCAACACTTTAGTGGAGGTCGTTTGTGGCCTTTCTAAGCACATTTATATCCTGCAGTAAATAAAATGTGACAGAATAAACAGTTAGCTATGGATGAAGTCACATTGTCATCATCTGGCATGTTGCAGGAAAGGCATATCCCCCAAATCCTGAGTCTAATGGAAACTGAAGTGATTTAGTTTTTCTTCTATTTTCCTTTGTTGTAGCCACCATATTGTGACATGGCTCTAATTTTTGCTTCTAATTAGTGGCTTCTGATCAGTTGAACTATTACTCCAGATTATATAGGAGAGAAACAGCAATTCCCAGAATATGACTAAGGGACACCTGATCCTCTCCAACTGTAAATGATGTCTTAAGTATGATCTTAGATGAAGACAGCTCTCAGATTAGCTCTCTGATTGTGCAAACCTAACTTTCTCATCCTTCTCAGGCTGACAAATTATATTCAGCACAGATAGTGCAGCCGTAATGCTCTCAAGAAACAGTGATAGCAAGTGGTGTCTGAACTATATTTTGCCGACGATGATTCTGGTCCTCCAAAGGCATGCGTTTTGCTGTTTGACTAAGTCAAAATTAAGTGATTAACTATTTCTTAATGTATGTTTTCCTTGTTTCTTCCCTCAGTTCTTCAATTCCAGGAAGTTTTTTTGCATTGCATTATTTTCCATTATTTCCCAGTCAAGACAAAACTTAAGGAAAAATGTCAAAATACTGGAATTCCCTGCAGGTTTAAATTCATTATAATGCTTCTGGCACTATCTCACATTATTTTTATGCAGCATATATCAACAGTTATAAAATAATAATATTTATTAAAAAAAAAAGATAAAACAGGGAACTATTTCTCGCACAAAAGAGTAAGTAAATCTTACAAAATAAGCTTTGAAAAATGTTATATGAACTATTTGTTTTGATCTGTAAACACTACAATAAGTATTATTTTGTATTTTTCAATATATTTTACAAACAAGGAATTGGAAGAGTAAGAGAATGATGGTAGCATTCCTTAAAATATTATTTAATAGAGTGTTAAAAATGTGGTTTGGTAGTGAATGATCACACAGATTGTTGCAGGTGTAACATATATGTTTACAAAGGAAGAACTTGTGGTTTATTTCAAAATGTCTTGAGTGCTCCATTGAAGGAGTCTTTGGCCCACATGACTACGTTAAGACCATATCTTAGGTGCTTTTTCACTTCGGTTTTTATGGTGCCACTTAATGGTTGGACTCCCTATATCATTTCCAGGATTTTAAAGACAAGTGATGTATATATTGTGTATATCATGTATATTTTATAATCCTTTCTACTTCAATAATTTCCTTATGAAACAAAGAAGTGTGTATATAAGAATACTCTTTGATGGATCACACAAAAGTAACTATTTGTATTTATACTTTTAAAAATGAGGTTGTATTTTATAGTTAGAAATAATTAACATCAGATATGCTGAATTTAATTTAATTTTACCTATATAAAGATGAGCTGTTTAAGTACACCTCTGAAGTTTTACCTTCTTCTTTGACTTTTAAGTGAACTTACTAAATATTCATTGATCTTCTAATGTGTAACCACATAAACACTCCACTACCAGGCTGCATAACATTTCTGGTTTCACACAAGATAGTTCTTCAGCAATTTGAACAGGATTACTCTAAGACCAAATCTCATTATGTCAGAATTATTTAAAACAAAACAATGACTTAAATGATTATACTCGGATTCCTTTCAGCTGCTTCCAAAACGCTGCAATTAAATGATTGTATTAGTCAGTAAATGGTTTGAAATATCAACAGACACCAATTTAAAATTTCTTTAAAATAAAATCAAACAGAAATGGAAAATTAATTATAATTTATAATTCACAGTTGTTAATGCATTTTTACAGACTAGACTTTCACTGGGGCCTTTGGCAACTAAATACCTAATTAGACACTGAACATGACCTCTGGGAACACTGGCAGTCACAGAGACACCACAAACTCCTTTATGTCTTTGCTCCTGCCTGTAAAACACTTTGTATATGCAAGTTATTACAGACGCAGATGTGTGTCACTACCTTTGTATGCACACTGTTAGATGCTCCAAAGACTGATCTCTTGCTCCTAGGCCAAGAGGTGCAGGAATTGAAGTTATTATTATTTCCCAAACATAAGCTTCTAAAGAGACAGTTGTCATCTCAGGCAGAAGCCACTAAGCTTTTCATTCTCATACAGAGGAGGCTAAATTTATTAATAATTAAAGGATGACTTATTCTGCTCTAATTTTCAGTGGCTGGGTTCTCAGATCATTTAGAATTGATTTTGAGGCTTTTCTTTTTTCGTATTAAGTCCATATCAAGGCTTAGAAGACATAAAGTGTAAGTAAAATCTGTTTACTAGAAACGGAAACAGTATTGACTAGATACAGAAATCATGGATGAGGCTGACATCAACACTAAAATAACACAAATCAAGCCTCTAAAGTCCCTACAGTATCTGAGACATCCTACCAGGCCTGGAAGCTATGGACAAAAAGTTCATGAGCCTTACTGGAGTGGCAGTAGAGTACTTCAGGACATTTCAAGTGTCATTTCAGACGTCCACAATTAGGCAAAAAATCTCAACCATTCTTCTTCATTGCTGGCAGCGCAAACTCAGTCACACAGCATAGCTGTGGATATTTATGTGTAGACAACTATATTTTAGTATCTTCAACATAGGAGACCTCACTCTGTACTTGGTGGATATCAAAAGCTGGTTGACATGAATCCTAGCACTATATCCTGTCTCACATACTGAACCACAACTACTGCTTAATTTTTATTTTTAAGGTCACATGAGCCTGCCAGTAGGCAACAGCTCCTCAATAGCAGTACTGACATTTCACAGTGAGGCCCAGAGAACAGTGTAAGTATAGAATGGCACTGATATAAGACTGTGCTGTTAACTAAAAGAAGCAGTCTGCCTCATCTTTCACTGACAGTCTCAGTCATTCACTCCCAACCTTGCTTTTTCTGTACTGCAACAAACATTTAACTGGATAGACAGTGAATTATTCAGGGTGCAGATCCAACTGAAAACTATCCCAGCAAAAGCACAATAACAGTTACTCTTTTGGATCAGTCATCCTGGTGTGGTTTGTCACAATATAAACCAAATCTCTCTCATGGTGTTTATCTGAGGCTTGAAGCAGTAAGGTTTAAAATGCTTTAGAAGTTATTAAATTAGGATGAAAGGGAACAGTAGCAGAGATTGGTCATGATGTTACAGAAAAAATTCTGTTTAGGAAGGCATGATTGCAACTGTATAAAAAATCAGTAATGTGTGAAAAAAAAAATTACCAGTTTTAACAATTTTCAAGAGTTTAATTCCATAAAAGTCTAATGCTTTCATGAATACTTCAGTAGGAGCATTTTTAAAAGAATCTTATTCTTGGTATGAGGTGACAAGTGAATTCAAACAATATCAAATAAAACAGATAGCTAATCACAACTACTTTATAATAATCTGACATAGATTCAAAAAACATTTTTCCGTGTTGCCCTGTATACGGTCACATTAACATGACTTTCACCACTCAGTTTAAACTGGAGCAGCATAAGCAGACAAAGTGCATTAATGTTTTTGATCCTGTAACATTAGATTTATTATTTAGTAATAGCAAAAGCAGTGCTTTTGCAATGCATGTCCTAAAGAAAATGTCAGTAGCGGTAGCAGGTAACCCAAAGGTGTAATCAAAATTAACCAACACATCATGAATTTTAAATATGAAATGCTTTGAAAAACTGCCCTAGGCTTATCTGTACTTCAATAATTATTCATGGATGATATGTGCTTTATGTTATTATCTGTGAAGGGATAATCTTCAAACAAAAAAAGAGAGGCAAAATCTGTCAAATAAATTAAGCTATGAATTATTTGTTCAGCTCTAATTTTGCTGTACTAATTTAACTTTATTCAAAACATGCAAGTATTTTCAATTTATAAAAGTGAATTGAACTTACAAGTAATAATTTATCTGGTCTAAATAAATCAGATCAAGTGCTAAGATGTAGGAGAAGATCTTTTAACAACAGGTATTAAAATATCAGAAGGTGCTCTGTGTTTTAAATTATGCTTTAATCCACTGTGTACATTCACATTCAGTGGACACATTGTGCATACTTTGTAAGGCCCTCACCAAAGAAAATAACTTTTTTTAAAAATTGTGAAAATCATACTTAGCATAGCACCTATCTTCTTTAACCTAGGAGTTTTAAAATTAGGTGTTTATTTCCAAACTGATTTACGTTTGTAGGCACTGAAAAGAATTGTGCATTTCTTATAGATAATATATCACTTCCTAAAAGAGGTCCCTAAAACAGGTGAGCACACATAATTATTTCCATGTATTCTCAGTCAGAAAGGGAGTAGAAGGTAATTAACTCAGACTTTGAGATCTAACTTTTGAAAGTCCAAATCTGGGTGAGATGAAGCCCATCCTTTGAATTGACATGTGTACGATAGACACATCTCATTAGTTATCTCCATCAAAAGTCTCAAATAAAGAGTGCCCATCAGTCTTAACAACTCCATTAACATGAATCATTGAACTTACAACAGCACCATCTATTTGGGTTAGAGTCATCTTCAGGAGATTGAGGTGATTTTTGAAGATATTATTGTTTGTCCTTGGTATATATATCTGCTATGCATAGTATATAATATCATAAATTCCTGTTTGTTAATTATGGTAAAATCTCCAAACCTTTACAGTTCCCTGTGAAACTAATAAAAAACCAAACAATGTATTGTGCCAGAGATTTGCCTGCCAGACATGAAAGATATTTAAAAAAAAAAAAAAAAATCAAGTTTTAATGGCATACAAAATGAACCAGCTACTAGTGGAGTATCATTATTTACATGAACACTTAGAAAGCTTAATTTCTTGTAATAAACTGTTTGTTGAAAGGTTAGAAAAGCTAGATATTGGGCTGTCCTCTGTAGTCTTGCCAGGTAACCCTTATTTCAAAGTTTCTTTTGTCTGATGGAGACCCTTCTGTGGAAAAGGCAGAATGCTGACATTGTCTGAGATATCTTCAAAGTGGAGTTCATGTCTCTGGAGAGCCACAGCAAGACACAGTTTTTTACAGTAGAACCCCCAAAATATTTTTAGTGTGGCCCTGATTTTAGTATGAAAAAATTGATTTTTTTAATATAAATTCTGAAAGGGATGTTGAAGGGACATTATAGAAACCATTTACACTCAAAACATTTGAATTTATCTTATTTTAATTTTCAATAGCAAACACTGCTTTATCTATTCATTTTGTAATACAACAGCTTCAGAAAGTAGCAAATTCAAAGACAAATTAAGTTAACCTGCACTTTGGATACATTTGATCAAGTTGTGAACTTCTATTGAACAAAGCAAGGATGGGTGCAAATGTTACAGGAAAGGAAACTGCATACAACCTTTGCATAGATGCTGCAAGCCAAAGCCAATGGATGTTTAACAGCTCTGCTAGAGAATTTGTTGTCCAATAATTCTTCCAGAAGTTCACCTGGTTTGAAGGCATTCAACCCCCTCCTAAACAGTTTGGGTGGAGTCAGGTCCACAAAGCACCTTCCATCCACGAGGTAGTACATTACATATGTGTTCTTCTTTCAAAGGTTGTTTCATGTAGCATCTCGGGAGAGTTTTTATAAGAGATCAATAGTATTTTTGAACTTCTGAGTGATTAAATAATGTGACTGATTTGTTTTCAGGGGCAGAAAAATAAAACACATAGGAATAAAGAGATTAATATAATGGAGATGAAATTAAACATAACACATAGAAAAAGCAATGTATATATTTTGACTTCCAGATATTTTGATTTATTGGAACACAATTTTGTGCTGCACTCATCTCAACTCCCAGAACATACATACTCACACACACCACACTTTCTCACTCCTATGAGGCACGGGGGCTGCCATACTCACAGACTAACTGCCATCTGTATAAATCCAGCCTCCTCCATCCAGATCCATCTAAGCAACTCTCTTGAAAACAAATTTATCAGCTTTTTGGTTTGAAATAAGAAAAGTAACAATATTTTGTGCATGATTTAAGGGACTCCCTTCTCCACTCCCAAGATGCTTTGTTCTTGGATTAATGGATATGTACAAAATACAGTTGGTTGAAAATATGAACAAACAAAAGGTGGTCAGGAAATTTTAACACCGAAATAATCATTGATCAAATGACTTTACCCATTTCAGGTGTTGGTCACAATGGTGAGTGATGTTTACAGCAAATACATTGAAGAAGAAAGTGATTGAAATCAGAAGGAAAACAAGACAGGGAGCACCACATTGTATATGGAAGTTAGAGAATGACATCAAATAGAAGAGGAATAGGAATTACTATGCCTGTCCACACAGCTTTTAAAGTGATGGAAACATGAAGAGATTTCCAGACAGTTTACTTCTCTTCTGTAGACTCCAGGACATTCAAATATCCTGGTAGCAGTAGTATTCTACAAGTGCAGTGATCAGCCTGGCTTGTCCCAGAAGGTTGACAGCTTTAGCACAATCACTCTCTGAAACAAATAATTAATTTGATTTTGGAGTGACTTAAGAGGTATAACTCCAAATGTAGCTGAAATAGTTTTTCTAGCCTGACATGGGCTCTAAAAAGTTTCTTCTTAAAAATAGTGTGGGGCAGTAGAGCCTACGTATCTTGGAACTCTAAATAAATTCATGTTACTTTGTGATCAAAGTATGCTATGAGTGCTGGAGTGCCAATTATTTCAGGGAGTCAGCTCAGTGTGCTCGAACCTTATTAATGTGCCTCACTGCAGAAAGCCATGGGGCAGGGTATTAGTATTCAGTTGTCTGGATTATTCTAGTCTAGTTCATTATACTCCCAAACCAGGTCCTAAATTAAGAAAGTAGAGAATAGTATTCAAAAAGAAAACTTTTAAAACAAAGCAAAATTGTAATTTTTAAGGAATTACCTATGTAGAAAAATGTCTTCAGATCTCATTGCAGTAAAACTAGAGGGACACTAAATGATCCTCTATTTTTTTTCTAAGTTTTAGCAAACACTCACTTTTTCAATTTTCCACACAGATTAGGCTAATAAAAACACCAAAAAAAGAAGTCTTCAAGGTAGATTTCAGTTCTGCCTAATGTTTTGCTGACTAAATCCTGTTCAGTTCTACATTAAATGTGCAGCCACAGTAAATCAAGTCCAGTATTCTTGTCCTCTTCCCTACAGAAATAATTACATGCCCCTTAAGAGCTCACTCCATCTGTTGACAGAATGGGAAATATTTAGGGGAGAGGGAAAATGGAAGACTTCTAAACCAATCCCAGCATTTGGTAGAAAAAGCTTAGTGGCTTAAAAGAAACAGGCAAAAATTTACTGGAGGTGGTTGTGTAATTCCAGCCATATATAATCTGAATGATTCATGTGCCTGCTAGGCCTTATAAAACAATCTCTTTAGCCATATCCTTTACTCTGAATTCACTTAGGGGTTCTGTTGGGTTGGAGCAACATCTTCAAACTAGCACAGCAGCAGATTGCTTATGAAAGCAATAAAATAGTCTCTGGGAGAGAGAGTCTTTTTCTTGGGAAATTAGAAGAAGAAAAAGGAATTTTTCTCAGTAATTCTGAAGTACAAAGACTTGGAATAAGTGGTATAAAAGTCTCTGTAAATATGTCCATGAGGGTTCTGAATGTGCAACAGGCTCAATTAGGAGAAATTGGTATAGTGGTTAGATTTCTATACTGATTTTTTTCCCTATTTTCTTTCTTAATTGATTTACTACTGTTTGGTCTGCTTCACAGATTTGCATGTTCTATGCCCTTGAATAGGGGGCTGACATTCAGTAGAGAGAACAGATCATCATACTCGGAGAAATAATGGAAAAACTGAACAAAACCCTGGGGTCCAGAAGCAGGGATTTGCTAAGTGAGCATTCTGAAAGTGATGAAAACTGCAGTGAGTAGAAAATTGAGGTTTTCTTACCTGATCGTGAATTTATATTTTGTGCTGATGCACTCCATAGAAATTCAATAGCATGACTTGCTGGCTAGGAACAGCAGCTGGAAGCTCTTTCTGGGAACAGAAGGCCAGGAAAGATGAGCTGTAAAATTGTAATGAAAGTAAGTTTTAAAGGAAGAAGAAATAAAACAATTGCTCTTGATTATTGCACTAAATGTTAATTTGTAGCTGTAAATCACTGCTGTCAGATTAATGCTGTGGAAAACAAGAAGAAAAAGGACCCCAGATGGCTTTACTTAATGATTTTGTCTGGCTTACAGGTATTTTAACCCATTTGTAAACTTGCACTGTGGTTTGTGTATGCTCTTACACGTACCCACAATAGAAAATATTTCTAAGTGGTATATTTGAGAATAAGGGAAGAGAATAAAATAAGGAAAAGAAAATATAAAATGAGTAACAGCATCTTTTGAATCTCATTTTATCCAAATGTAAACAAAGAGAATATATGAAAGAAAGCTATAACAGATAGTTAAAAAAACCCCCAAAAATAGCGCATAACAAAAAGACCCAATCAAACAAACAGAAACACAACATTTCAAGTGTTACTAGAAACCTAGGAGCCTGGGTCCTATTTTTAAATATGATGTAAGTGGTGAGGGGAGGCTTGTGATGGGACTTGGGGCTTGGAAATCTCATTCTATTAACTTTTGTGTTAATGAAAATCTCAATCAACACAGACCCAAAGTGAATCTGTTAATGAAAGCCAAAAGGGAAGAGATTATCCGGGTTCATATGACACCTGATTATTCATGAATTTACAGTGGCATAATTAAGATTTTGAGCCCACATTTTTTCCCCAAGTATTTCTAAAAATGTAAATTAGATTTCTAACTCAGGACACCTAAAGAATTTACTGTGAATAATTATGTCTTTTTCATCTTTCTTACCTAATATGATGACAGACTACCACATCAGCCACCAGTTTTTTCTTAGGATATAAAGATCCTGTCTATCAAAATCCTGAAATCACATAGTGATGACCCTGTATTCAGGACTGGCGAGCCCACACCTCAAGTGCGGTGTCCCATTCTGGGTCCCTCAGTTTAGGAAGGATGTTGAGGTGCTGGAGCATGTCCAGTGAAGAGCAACAAAGTTGGTGAAGGGACTGTAGCACAAGTCCTATGAGAACCAGATAAGGGAGCTGGGGTTGTTCAGCCCAGAGAGGAGGAGGTCAGAGGAGACTTTATTACTCTCTACAACTACCTGACAGGAGGTTGTAGCCAGGTGGGGGTCATTCTCTTCTCCCAGACAACTAGTGACAGGATGAGAGGACATAGTCTTAAACTACCCCAGGGACATTAGGAAGAAGTTCTACAAAGAAAGAGCGATTGGGCATTGGAATGGACTGCCCAGTTACGTAGTTGAGTCACTGTCTCCGGAGGCATTTAAGAGAAGCCTAGATGCGGCACTTAGTGCCATGGTCTAGTTGACAAGGTGGTGTAAGGTCATAAATCAGACTTGATGATCTCAGAGATATTTTCCAACCCAATTGATTCTGTGATTCTGTGAAAACTGCCCACATTATTCAAGGTGAGGCTGCCCCAGTGCAGGGCAGAGTGGGACAATCCTCTCCCTCAACCAGCTGGTGATGCTTTGCCTGATGCCCCCCAGGCAACGGTTGGCCATCCTGGCTGCCAGGGCACTGCTGACTCAGTTTCAACTTGCCATCAACCAGGATCCCCAGATTCCTTTCCATAGCACTGCTTTCCAGAATCTCATTCTTCAGTCTGTACGTACACCCCCATCCCAGGTGCAGAATCTGGCACTTATCCGTGTTGAACTTCATGTGGCTGTGATTGCCCAGTCCTCTAATTTGTCGAGGTCTCTCTGCAGGGCCTCCCTGTCTTTGAGGGAGTCAACAGCTCCTCCCACCACCACCACCATCATGGCTAGGCTTTGCGAATGAAGATTTACAAGGGCTCTACCCACGCTTGCTACAAACGTACTGGTGGCTAAAAAGGCCAATGTGGTATAGGCAAGTCTGATTGCAAAAGGCAGAGTGGAAAGTCTCCATCGGCACTGATGGTGAGGCACGGCTCTTCCTGTGTTGCTTTTTTTCCACCAGACTGATTCTGCATGTGTTCTCAAAGGAAGCGGCAGTGTTATGGATGGTGTGTCTCCATGTCTCCTGATTGGAGGTCAGAGTGGACCATTCTTGGTGGTCAATATGGCCAAGGCTGAGGTATTGTTTCAGGGAGTCCTTGTATCTCCTCTTTGGGGTTCCTTTCTTGCGGCAGCCGGTGGTGAGTTCCCCATAGAGCACAATCTTAGGGAGGCGGTGATCCCCCATCCTGGAGACGTGCTCTGCCCAGTGCAGCTGCATTTTCAGCAGGATGGCCTCAATACTGGTGATCTCTGCCTGTTCAAGGACAGACACATTGGTCACATAATCAGACCAGTGGATGTTTAGCATTGTACAGAGGCAGCGCTGATGGAAGCACTCGAGGAGTCGCAGGTGGTGGCGGTAGATGACCCAGGATTCAGAACCATATAGAAGAGTAGACAGTACAATGGCTCTGGAGACACTAATCTTGGTGCTCTTCTTCAGGTGTTTATTGTGTCAGACTCTTTTACATAGTATTCCAAAAGATCTCTATGCCTTTGCTTACCAGTTGTCTATCTCCATTAATCTTACCATCTGAAGAAATGATGCTTCCCAGATAGCTGAACTGTTGGACTGACTTAAGCTCTGATTCACCTATGGTGATGAGGGAATGATGGAAAACTTCTTGAGGTGCAGGTTGGTAGAGAACTTCTGTCTTCTTCAAGCTGACTTCCAGCACAAAAGGCTCAGCAGCCTCTGCAAAGCAGGATGTTAAGCACTGCAGAGCTGCTTCTATGTGAGCAATTAGGTCAGCATCATCAGCAAAAACCAGCTCATGGACAAGGTGATTCATGGTCTTGGTGTGGGCCTTCAGTCAACTCAGGTTGAATAGTCTTCCATCAGTGCAATATCAGATGTAGATGCTGTTTTCTTCAAGGTCTGCTATGGCCCTTTGGAGCATCATGCTAAAGAAGATTGTTAATAGGGTTGGTGAGAGAACGCAACCTTGCTTCACCCCACTGGTTATTGGAAAGGGTTCAGAGAGTGCATCACCATATCTGACTTGGCCATGCTGATCCTCATGTAGCAGGATGACCATTTTGAGGAACTTGGGGGGACATCCTAATTGTTCCAAGATCTGCCACAAGCCTTTTCTGCTCACAGTGTCAAAAGCTTTGGTGAGGTCAACAAAAGTTACATAGAGTCCTTTGTTCTGTTCCCTACCCTTCTCTTGCAGTTGTCTGAGAACAAATACCATGTCTGTGGAACTCCTATTGGCTCTGAAACCACACTGGCTTTCAGGTAGAAGTTCTGCAATAGCAGGTAATAATCTGTTCAAAAGTATTTTTGCAAGGATTTTACCAGCAATGGAGAGCCAAGTGATACCTTGGTAATTTGAGCAGTCTGATTTTCTCCTTTCTTCTTTTACAGGGTGATGATGACTGCATCATGGAAATTTGATGGTAGTTTGCCTTGTTCCTAGCAACGCACAATGAGCTCGTGAAACTTAGCATGGAGTGCTTGGCCTCCATGTTTCCAGACTTCGGGTGGGATTCCATCAACCCCAGCTACCTTGACAGCTCTTACCTGCTGTATGGCCTTAAGAGTCTCTTCCATAGTAGGGGCTAGATCCAATTCATTTTTCACTGGTTGTTGTG
>JAWWEW010000041.1:20368454-20385746 GCA_035583185.1 Anabacerthia variegaticeps
ATCTTCAAGTCTAGTTTGAAGGTTTACCTGGAAGCTGTCTCTCACTGTGGCTGTTTGAAGATTGTTAACATTGAGCCCCCTCCTTGGAATGCCACCCCTCTTAGGTTTGGGTTTAAAGTGGAGGTTAAGTTTGCAACGCACAGGGTGGTGGTCTGTTTGACATTCAGCACTAGGCATCACTTGGATATGACAGATATAATGAACATTTCTCTATTGCACTAAAACTCCACTAATTACCACTACCACTGATAACCACTAGCTCTAATGAACACAACCACATATTGCACTTACCCCTAACACTAACCATAAACATAACCCTAACCCTAGTCCTAACCCTAAAAACCACTAACCCAAAATATCTCTACCCCTAATTGCCACTACCCAAATAAACACAACTCATAATTACCATTACCAGTAATAACAACTACCTCTAATGAACACAACCACATATTTTCCTTACCCTTAAGAAACCATAAACCTAACCCTAACCCTAACCCTAAAAACCACTAACCTGAAAAACCTCTATCTCTAATTACCACTACACCAATAACCACAACCTATAATTACCACTACAGCCAATAACCACTACAACTAATGAACATAACAACGTATTCCCCTCACCCCTAACACTAACCATAAACCTAACCCTAACCCTAGGCACGGCCACAAAAAACCACTAACCCTAAAAACCACTACCCCTAATTACGGCTACCCCAATAACCAGTAGCAGTAATCACCATTATCGTTAATAACCACTGCCACTAACGTACACAACCACATACTACCCTTACCCCTAACACTAACCATAAACCTAACCCTAACCCAAGCCCTAAACCTAAAAACCACTAACCCGAAAAACCTCTACCCCTAATTGCCACTACCCCAATAACAACAACAACTAATTGCCACTACCACTAATAACCACTATGTCTAATGAACACAACCACACATTCCCCTTACTCCTAATACTAACCATAAACCTAACCCTAACACTAGCCCCAACCATTTAAACCATTAAACCAAAAAAATCTACCCCTAATTGACACTACCCCAATAACCACTACCCATAATTAACACTACAGCTATTAGCCACTGCCACTAATGAACACAACCACATATTCCCCTTACCTCTTAACAGCTCCTCCCAGTTTTGTGTCATCTGCAAACTTGCCTAGTGTTCATTCCAGTCCTGCACCGAAGTACATTAAAATGTACAGTTCTTCAAATAGCCAAACTAGAAAAGACCTAGGAGGGAAAAGGCATCTGAGAAAAAGAGTTTGAGTGCAAAGGAAACTATTCCATAAAGTCCATGAAAGAAGAGAAACTATCTTCTCCTACAACCCATCTCTGTAGTCTTGATATTGTCCTGGGTTACATGAAAATTGTGGTGCCTACCTTTGCTTTTTTTCTCCAAATATGCCTTTTAGGGTTTTTTTGTGTTTTGCTTTCTTTAAAGAGACTGAACTGCTAGTGATTATTGACTCAAACATTCAACAACTCACAGTGACCACCCAGATGCTGTAAGAGATGGGGTTATTGGTGCTAAAGGCTCAATCAGCAGTGTACTTTGCTAATAATGTGCAGGGTGGCCACCCAGGTCAGGCACTGAAGGCGTGCACATCTGACACCTCAGGCTACAAGCTGGCTATTAATCAAGATATAGAAAGAGAAAAATCCTCTGAGGTGGGGTAGGTTTCTTTTTCCTTACACAGATGGCTCAGCTGTGATAACTCCCCAGAACATTCGCACATAGTCTGAAGGTACTAATTTCTTGCTGATGAGCCATAATGGGTCATCATGGACGTAAGAGACACGTGCAAAATCTTAGAAGGTGTGAAAGACTCCTGAAGTATTCCATGACTCATAGTTCTACACCATCCAGTGTAGAATTCCCCATCCTATGGCAGGTACCAGAGATACCTGAACCTGATCATACACAACTATGAGTTTCAGAACTTCCCTTGCCACCTGGGGCTTCCACCACCACCTCAACAGATCTGGACTGTGACCACTTTGACAGGACTACAGCAAACACTTCAACCAACAAACATTGAAATTACAACAAACAAGTCTCATTGATGGATCCAATGGATGTCTTGCAGATCCTTCCAGTCACCTGAGGGGTCCACAGCCCTGCTCTGACTGCCTGTACCAGCACTGCAGCCTCACTCCAGCACCAGGGAAGCATCTACTGCTATCAAATCCCATCTGCCACTTCCTGCTAGTGATGACTCCAACATTCCTGACAGGTTTTGCAAGCATGAAGGAGGCAAACCAGGGCAAACTATGGTCCATTAATCATGAAGGAGTGCAAGTGACTAAATTAAAGTGCCTAAATGTTAGGAATGTTAGATAAGAATAAATAAAAGTCTAAATACAAATATTGTTAGGAAGAATCATGTATAGAAATTTTTTAATACTTTTTTGGCTTTCATAGTCCATGTCCACCTGTAAAATAATTATTGTTATTTTTTAAATCTGATTTACTTCAGACAGGTTTTGTCTCTTTTTTTCTTGTCTATAAGTGCATACATGTGGAAATGGGAATCATGGGAAAAATGAGAAAAATAATACTGGTGAGATTTTTAATGTCTATTGGTTTTTCACATTACTTTTCTTGTTTGACTCATTGATTGGTTTATTTATTTCCCATTATCGTCCAGTCTTGTTCTAATCGTGTTTGTGCAGAAGACTGAAATGACTTAATTTTTCTAACTTCATATTTACAGTCCAAACTAATTTTATACTCTGCTCAAAAAATTTTCATATTGCTAAGGAAAGACCAGGTCAAAATTCCAAACATCAAAATAAGATTTCTGAGGTATCTACACTCTCTATGTTTAATCTGTTCTTTGAGATTAACCTAGTGCACAGCCACAACAAAAACTATATCACAGACTGACACACAAGGTTGTTTTGTAATACCATCCTAAGATGCTTGTATCACTTCCACCATAAAATAATAGCATTTGTGTAAGAGTTACTTCCTAATAATGCATGATCCTTGACTTCAAGGAGATGGAGACAACTTATACGATCTGTAGCCAACCTGTGTATTTTAGCCCATGTCATCAGCTCTGGAATCAAAACCCTTGTCTTTTTCTCCTTTTAATTAAACTAAGGAAAACACATTTCCTTTTGTTTTGCTAACTAATCACCAAATAATTGGATTTTTAGATACAAGATGTGTTTTTTGTATCCAAACAGCAATTGCCGCTAAGGATATGCTTTCAGTAATTTGAAAAATTATGTCATTCTTTAGCATTTTGTCAAAGAAGATTTGAAAAAAAATAGTGTGAGGAGACAGCACTAGGCAGTTGCAAATGTGCATTAAAAGTATTCTCGTCTTCAACATTGCTACGTCTCTTATGTCAAGTCTTCATCCTGAGAAAATTTATTTTTCTCTTAACTTTAATATTTTTAGGGGAATATTTAAACCTGTTGGCATAATACAAAATAATGCATAAGGAAAAAATGTGCTGGAAAATATTGCACAAAATCCTATTGCTAGCAACTTGATTAAGCTACTGTTGCAACATTTTCATTAAATAGAGTGTTACTGGCAAATGTGCCAAATTTGTCTTTAAATGTATTCAAAATTAATGGTCTTTCAATCCTTCAATATTGAAAAAAAAAAAAAAAGTAACTCAGTGTTTCCAAGATATATATTTAATGCACATTTGACCAAAGGTCAAAATAAACCAAACTATAGGACCTCTGAAAACACACAGGTTGTACCTGAAAGATTTATATGGGTTTTGAAATGTGAAAGTTCTACAGTAAATAAATGCTGTAACAGTGTTTATTCCAATAAAAAGAAACATATTCTCAAGACACTGAGTTTGTGCAGCTTGTATTCTTCAATGTTTTGATCTTTGATACTTCTTTCTTGTGTAAGAAGTATAATGCATTTTAATGAGGTAAATGTCGACACAGCACAGTTAGGGATCAATTCCAAGAACCGATATCTATTTAATAAAATATAGATCTCTTAAAAATAGTGCTACTACAAATTTTACTAAGAAATATTATACTCCAATGATTTTCATAGTGAGAGAATTTTTTTTTTATCATGTAGTTAATATTTTATTTAATAGTACAGTTTTACTTTTAAAAGCATTGAAATTCTAGCTGCCCTGGGATTAATGTTTCTAAATATGTATAATCAGATTTTAAGGATGGCTAGAGTTTCAGATTTCTAATTTAATTTCTTTTTAACTTTAACCAGTCAAAAGGGAACCAAAAATTCCCAGAATTTTGTTTTTATTCCTTTGGTTGAGAAATGTCTTGTTTTTATGAAAATGACTACAAAAAACCCATAACAACAAAACAATACCAAATTGTCTACCAAATTAGTCTAATCCAAAATTCCAATAGGAATAATAGTGTTCAGACAAAGGAAGTCTGCTCAATATTTGGTGAAAGGAGTTACACAACTTAGTGTACCCAAAATAGTAGAGGTCTTTCTGTGGGTACTCTGCTCCTCCCTTCCTTCCTGTTCCTGCGCTTGCACAGGGCTGCACCACTCGTGTCTCTTGACCCAAGGTCTTTCCCACCCTTTGGCTTGGAGACTAGGACCTAAAACTAAAAAAAAAAAAAAAAAAAAAAAAAGGTAATAAACAAAAGTAAATAAAATGAGTATGTTCGTTTTGCAGCAGATAACAGAAACTATTATTCCTGGGTAGCTGCAGAAGCTGTTCTAGAGGTAACTATGACTTTGTTCCCAATCATGCTTAACAAGGCTTGTTGTCTCTTCTGCTCCTACATAGTCATATGGATCTTCAAATACTTCTCCCAGTTTCCTTGTTGTCTTGTATATTTTTGTGTTGCTTTTATTTTACAGTTTGGTCTTTACAAACACCTCTTTGAAAATGATTTTTCTTACTTTGCATTCATACAGGAAAAAGAAATTTTACCATTAAGCACATATTTCCATACTGTATGTTTCTTTAAAACACATGTTCAATGTCTTCTTTGTTTCTCTGTGCTGTATAAGTCTAATGCTATATATCAGTTTACTGCATGATTGATCATGATTCTCTTCATCGGTTCTGTCATTCTGCAAAGTGTTTTGTAGAATAACTACTGAATAATTATTGCTTTCAAGAGAAGACATAAACTTTTTCTTAATAAGTCATATAATAAAATGATCTGTTAAGTGTCTTTGTTCACTTCCTAAACAATCAATTCATTATCAGTATACCATTGAGAGCCAAGAGCATTCAAAGCAGGAAGATCTCTTCATCCACGTCTTGGGTATAAATTACCCATTGAATTCATGATTTGATATTTTGGGAAATGGAGTTTCCTATCAAAACTGCCTTCTGTTTTTACTCTGTTAATGTTTCAGCCCTATCAGCATATTTTAATTTCTTTATTACACAGTTAATGACATTTTGCTACATATGATATAAAAAAAGCAGTGAATATTAAAGACATTTTAATATGAAATTTCAGGGATCAAACTGATATCACTATAAAAAGAACAGAGATGTTCCCATTCATAGTGTTCTTTTTACCAAAATCTATAGAACATTGCACTTCAGAAACAAATAATGCATATCACTGATTTAGAAAAGCTAAAGTTATCTTCTCAAATTCCTAGCTCATAAACATTACAAGAGTTTTAGACCAGTTTCATCCATGGACCATTGTAGTTGTTTGCGTAAGCGTCACACTAGGATGAGGCTTGGAAGTTAGACAAATTGGTTTCTTTTGAAATGCATTTGTATGGAAAATTCCTACAGCAGTGTAAAGCTGGCAGTGTAGCTTTACAGTACATAATTTCCAGGACCATTAGTGAATAAGTTGGTCCCAGGTGAAAAGGGGTATTGCCTAACCACTACATCCTCAAGAGCTATCAAATAAGTAACTTAAGTGTTAGGACATGCACATGTATTAGAAACCAGACTTGCAATTTCTCTAAATTATGTTTAATATCATCCTTCCCTAAGCACTTAAGAATGGTGAAATGCAAACATGGATACAGCAGAGTTCCACAAGATGAGCATATTTCAGTCAATGCTAAAGATCTGGGACCAGATCCAAAAAGTACAAGGCATCATTGATATCAATGGGAATTAGGTGGGAATTAGGTGCTTAAATATATTGTGCTTTTTTCTGAAGTTCACAATATTTCATCCCTGATGTTTTACTTTGTGCTGTTTCTAACACTCCCTTTATATAACAGAATAATTTTTACTCTTAAGGTCAATTTACAATTACTTAGTGACCTTAGTGATTGTTGCACTTTCATGGCCAACAGCACAATTTTTCTTATCTCTGTCATGCCTTTCTTCTTCCTTTGTATTCAAGGATTATAGGTCTTCCTTATGATCTTTACTATATATCAAACACAATCATGGAATACATAACCTTTTTTCAAGTTTTGACAATTATTACTAATGTTATCATTCATGAGAATTAGAATGCTGACAAATTAACAGATTTCTGCTTTGAATTTCCTTGATGTTTGCCACTGAAACCTGCATGTGGATATGAAGTAATTTTCTTGCTTCAAGGTAAGACTAAATCTAATTAACTCCACACTGAAATATAAGAAATATTCTCTCAGGTGAGATGAAGTATAAACCAGAAAAGAAAAGAGTAGATGTGAAAATCTTTCAGAACATCTTACTTTAGGGAAAGAAAATATATAGGTAAAGAATTCAATTTTTATCATTGTTCACTGAATTTCCCAATATATAAATCAGAAAAAAAGGATTTGGATAGCATGCAGCATGTCTTAGAAGAGCAAAGGAACTTAAATTCTTGTGCTCTTAGGAGGAATGAGGTGGCATACAATATGGACTCATATGATACAAAGTTTAAATTAATTTCTTCACAATTCTCAAACATATATAAAATATTTATCATATATTGGACATTCATTATAATATATTTAAGGCAAAATATTTAATCAATGAACTGAGCTTTCTTTTTATCACTTTATCCTGTTCCTTGCTGTGCTCCACTGATTAATACAGCCAAAGGAAAAATAAAATAAAATAGATTCATGTGGGGTATCTGAGATATAAATTAGTGATGTCTACTGCCATGGGACCAATTGATCACTTTCATTTCTTAATTAAATACTGTGTAGAGGAACAGCACTGCTTCATTGTTGCAATGTGAATACGTCATTGAAGTGTCTATAAAATCCACAGTGAGTTAGCAGTTACTACTAAATATAAATTGATGTACAGTAGAGAAGTTGATTTCTTGCTGTACTTTTTTTCAGGGCATTTTAAATGTTACACAGAAAAATATTTTCTTTGTAGTGCATATGTATTATTTCCTTGATGAAGATAAATTGCATTGTGTTTTATGGTTCATTCTTATTTGTTTTCTTTTAAAAATGAAGTTTAGGAACTGTTTAATATTCATTTACATAAGGGTCATACACTGCAGCTAAATACTTCATCACACAAGGCTGCTGCACATTTAATACAGCATCTTCACAGTCATCTGAGAAGAAATTGTTTACATCCAAAGAGAGCTTAGATGAACTTAATATTACTGCTTTAGTTGAAAACAGACAATCTAGAATAATTACCTCTCAAAGCCCATATGTGCAAGGTTAACAAAATAGATTAGTTTAAAACCCATTGACATAGGTTGTTCATTTCATTATACTTGAATGTTAAGAAACAAAGTGATCCACCAAATTGTGAATTTATGGATGATGTTGGGGAAAAAAGATTCAAATACTTTTAAAATTACCAAAAGTCCTCTCAGACAGCAACACATATATTCTTTCAGTGATGCTGAATGAGAATCAGCCCATGATAATTTGTATTTTTTTTTTTTTTTTTTTTGGTAGGGTTTTTGTTCCCCCTGTGAAAACACAGACAATGAAGAAACAAGAAGCAGAGGACAGACGGTAGAATGATGCAGTAAATGTGTCTTGCTGTCTTTCCCTTGCTGCTTGATGGACATTATCTTCTGAATTAAACAGACTAAATAAATTTATGGGAGATGTAAAGGATTCTGGGAACAAACAGTAATCTGTTCCCTCTTTCTACCCACCTAAATTCCTGTAAAAAAATTTCAACAGCAGAAATATTTTACATTAATTTTCATTTATTTATAAACATTCCCATTATATTTTCTCTGAGTTCTTAAATTAAAGATAATCTTGATTTGCTATGAAAGTCATGAATAAGAGCTGAAATGTAGAACATATTTGACCAGAATGTTTTTGGAAGTTCTCTATGTTTTCAGTGTGCAGCTGAAAAGGGATGGTTGATACTTAGAACATTGAACTACAGTATTAAAGAAGAAAATTTTGAGAATTCTTTTATGTAGAGCTGTACAATAAGTTCCTTTAAATATAAGATATGTCACAAGTACTTTAGAATAAAATTGTTTAGTAAACTGTCTGTGGTAAAAAAAGGTTGGGGTGAACAACTGTATATTTCCATGATCAATTACAATATCACAATAATCATCGAATGCTGAAAATAAGCAGAAGTAATTTTGCTTTTTCTAAAGTGAGCCAGAAATATCTGAGGGCAGATCTTGCAGACAGATCACTGCCAATGTGCTGTGAGAGGTCACCTTCAGAGTTACTTTTGAATAGTCTTAGGTCATAATGAAATAAACTAGACTCTGTTTGTCGTGATGATTCTCTTCCAGTCCTTCTTATTATTTTTTTAGAAAGGGCAGCACCTGAGGACACCCAGAAGCCTTTATTGGCCATGATAAAACTATACAATCCTTTCCAACTTCTAAGGTGGTTCCCTGGCGTATCCCCAAGGCAAGAGTGTAACAGCTTTGGGGTTGCCTGCAGAACTGTCCTGTGATTTCTCTGGGATGTAGCTGGATGCACCGTTTTCTTGCCTCTCTGAAAACAAGCTTATTTTTATTTGCTTGATCCCCATGGAAATGTAAGCAAAAGATTTACAGTGATATTCATTTTATGCTGGTTTCAGGTTTTCTTTTCTTTTTATTTTTCTTTTGTTTTGTTTTTGGTTTTGTTGTTTGTTTGTTTGTTTTAATGTCCCAAATAAAAGGAGAATAGTGTAGTTGTGAATGAAGAGAGATCAGCGAAGAGACCTGTTAAATTATTTCATAATCAAATTTTCATTTTATCAAGCTTTTCTTGCCCCGTGTTTGTAAAAAAATTAGTTTATAGTAAGTCAATAGTTTTAAAACTTTCAGACATAATTTTCCTTTTCAATGAGCGTTGAAGTAGTGGGGTATATATTTGCTTTTTCCAGTGTTTGGTTTCACATCTCATCTACTTCAATCAATACAGTATTTTATGAAATTTTTATAGGAATATAAAGTAATAGCTATAACAGAAAGATTATCTCATTGTCTTCAGAGAGTATCATCATGTACTACAGAATTTTTCTTTAGATACACATTTTTTGTCATATTAATTCTTACTATATCATTCCTCTTAAAAAAATTTCTTGATCTACACTAATCAATTTTCATTTTACAGACAATCAAGGAGAAAGGAATGAGAGCAAGTTCCTATCATGTGAGTCCTTCAAGAATAATTAGAATGAGAAAAAAAGTCATTACAACCAAGAATTGATCTCAAACCCCTCCTAAAGTTTAGAAAATTGTGGAAGATATTTTACTCCTGTCACAATATTATATATATATATATAATTATGAATCCATAAGTAATATTTATCCCTTTGCTTATATATTAATTCTTTCAGATCCCATGTAAAAGTGAAAACCTTGCAATACAAAAAGACATATGATTCCTTTAGCATTTTGTGAAGATCAGTAATTAGAAAAGGCAAGGGTTTTTTTCAGTGAATATTATTTCCTCTAGGCAGTGAATAGTTACCAGGAAAGCGTGTGCCTGCAACTGCTACTTAGTCCCAGTTTAGTTTGCAAGAACAGCAAATGTAGCAAATGCATTATAGGAAGGCAAATGCATCAGGGCCACCCTCTGTGCCTCACTAGTGACATAGAGGCACATAATAAAAACAAGAAAAAAACAAGATCCAGTTCATCGTCTGACCAGAAAAAGGGTTCTATCTGAGCAAAGTCTGCAGGGTGCGCTTCATATATTTATCGGTCGATATATTCCTTCTGTACAGACTCTTTCACCAAAGGTTGGATTTCCTGAGAAATCAAATACAGAACATCTTCAGTATGAAAAATGCAAAACATTTACTTGGCTTTTAATAACATATTCAGGGTTATTGTTTTCATTCCTTAGCAAATGACATGTCATGAAGCCAGTCTGTCTTTAGTGAGGACAGAGCAACTGGATGGGAAGTATGGTGGTTACTGGTGGTTATTGAGTTTTGACATTTCCCTACATGGAATTATTTTGGACTGAATTTTAGACATGCTTGCAGATAATCTAATTACTCTAACTTATATGGGAAATACTGGATACTAAGTATAAATAATACTTTTAGCTCTATCACCCAGCTTCAACAATCAAATTTAGAAAATTAAAACTATCTTAGATATGTAAATAACATCCCCAATATTTCTATTTCAGATATGAGGACTCCTGTCTCTATTTTATGAGTTTTTTTCAAAAGAAGACTATTAAGTGTTTCAGCCTGGAATCACCACACATTTATGGAAGAATTGTGTAATTAGTGAGTGTATGAAGAATTTCTATGGGGTTGCTGTATTGTTTTCCCAGGTTACTCAGCAGTGTTTACCTTTCCAGCCTTTGATGATCAATAGCGTACTGCTTTGTTTAGAGAGAACCCTCAACTGTTCCTCATGATTAATGTAGTAGGGAAAGAATTTGCATACTGAATGGTAAATGAACTCTAAAATGCCACATTTTCATGTAAAAGTGCACTTTGAATTAGCTCAGATTAAAAAAGAAAAAGAAAAAAATATTTCAAATTAAAGAATTAGGATAATGTTAAAACATGAAAAGACACTGACAAGCAAGAAACGGGAAAAATGTCCCAAGACAAGCACAAATGTTAACTTTTTTTGTTAACCTGTGAATCCAGTGGATTCACCAAGATGTCTTCCCCTTATAGTCTTGTGTGACTGCTGCTACAATTTATGTTTAAAAGTGAAAAGTTATTTTGAACTGAAAAATGAAATTTTATGTAACAAAACTACTTTCAAGATGTGTATCCTGTCATAAAAATGTATTGAAATTCACATTTTGTATTTGCAAGAAAATATAATTTTCAGTTCTGACACTGACAAAATTCTTCAGCACTTAAAATGCCCAAAATACAGACAGTAACACTGAAGATCATTCTAATTAGAAAACACCAGTGTTCGAGCACAGAGACGGTGATAATCACTGTAAGTGCCGTCAAGGCTCCACTAGAATCTACTATTGCTAACTCCTAGCATTAGTTAACCTTGTTTCAGAGGGATGGGAAGCTGTACAGTTTTCATCTTCTTTGCATAAAAAAAAAAAAAAAAAAAAAAAGGGCATTCCAGAATACAACTTATTGTTATTTTTCAGCAAAATTAAATCAGTCCAAGAATATAAATTCAGGGTCAGTTAATAAGACTTGAAAAAAGAAGAAAATTTGGTGTTGTTAAAAACAGTGTTATACTCTGCCAGCATTTGTTCTTGGGTTCTTTGTGTTCCCCGAGATGTATTTTACTGCTGGAAAAGAACTGGTCAACAACTTAGATGAGTGGAGGAATGAAAATTCTTGATCTGGAGTTCACGATGCATTTCATGTTGATACAAGGAGAAGGGCAGTTCTTTCAGCTTTGTATACTACACTGCATAATTCACAAAGCAATGATATTGTTCACTCTGCATACAAGAAAAAGACAACAAAAAACCTGTAAGTAGAGCTGTGGAAGGTCTTTTGCTCTGATCTTTAAAAATACACTGCAAAATTTGTGATGAAAACATCTAAGCAGTGTTGTAAACATAAAATATGTAAATTGCACAAGGACTATAGAATATATGCCAAAATGACATTGAGTTTTCATGGGAAAAAGCATGAGTCTCAATGGGTAGCACTGATGAAATCATGCCTGGTATGAGGGCAAAAAATACAGTAACAAAAAAATATAGAATGGATAGCATCATCAAACTGATGACTTTGTGTCCTAGAGAGTTTGCTGACATCCACAGAATCAAATGCAATACTCAGAGACACTAAACCATATTTATGTTTATTTTGTTATTCACTCCAGCTTCTTCAAAACCTATACAGAAAAGAAGTCATGGAGAAAAAGCCAAACTAACAAACCAAAAAAAAAGTAATACAAAAACCCACCTGAAACTTTATTCAACACCTGAAATGGTCCTGAATAAAAATCTATTATGAGAGTTCAGGTTTGAATCCTCACAAGTATACACAGACCAACAAAGTCTAGTCTTTTTATAGATTCCAGAAAAAGAAAGATATTCCATCACTATTTTTATTTTTCTTTTTTAGAATATTTACTTGAGTTTGTTTCTTTCAAGTTAATTCAGAACCTGCTTCTGTGTTTTGAGTGCATGTAATTAATTTTACTGCACAACCTTTTCCCTTGATGTGATGACTTTGTTTAATTCTAATGAAACTTTTATTAAACTTGATATGCCTGAAATCATGCAAACAGTTCCTCCTTAGGAGTTAGCAGTCTTATATTATTAAAAATCACACTTTCACACCTTCATTGCATGGTTGAAGTGCTGCATCTTTGATAAGAATATGGAAAAACCTTTCATAATCAAAGCAGGTTATAGAATGGCAATTGAATTAAATGGTGAGAAAAAACAAACAAAAAGAACCACAACATGGCAAATCACACCACTTTACTATCCATGCTCTGCAAAGATTGCTTCTTTTGCATAAGATTTATTTCAGCAATTTCTGTGTCATTTTGTATTTGCTGCTTAGGTCTCCTAAGATGTCAATCAGAGATGAAAATCCTTTTCCACATGCAAGTATACAACCACTTGCAACTTCTAGGACTTTGAAAAAAAAGAATAGTTAATAGATTCCTATTTGGACAGAAGTTTTGATAATTGCAAAAACATTGCATTATCCATTGCTCAAACTGTCATGCTGTGTAAGGCCTCATGGAGGGAATGGAAAATAAAAAGAGAGGTTAGTGAAAGAATTCACAGACCAACATTCTGTGAAACTGAGTATCAAGGCTCTGGAATAAATGGACTACCAGAAAGGTGTCCGAAATTACCTGATTTGTTTTGATATCTAGATTAAAAATGGTTATAAATTATTTGTGAATTCAGCAGATAAATAATAATTTGGCTTACTGCAAAATAATATTTTGATCGAATTGTAAAGATAGAAAAATAATAAAATAAAAAAAAATCAATTAAAATAAAAGACTATTTCATAGATTTGTAGTAGCAAGCCAATTATACCTGAAATTCAGAATAAAAAATTCTGACCATAGTATGCTGTTGTTACAGGAACATTACTGTTTAACAAATGTGATCTAAAGCTGGGCTTATAAAGTCACAATAGTACAGACTCTTTATAAGATAAAAGTAACACTAACCCTCCTTTTGTATTTGTTCCAGTTTAGGGGTGGTTTTTGTTCTTGTGAAAGATTGATCTAGAATTGTGCTTCAGCTTGAAAAATGGTGTTGTCATATCCAGTTATACGCTGCACAAGAAAATCCAATTGTTTACCAATACCTTTTCAAGCCATTATGATAGGGACAACAATTTGCTGTCATTTTCCAAAAGCCTTAGGCCAGTGGGTTATTTCTGACAAGAAGAAATTTATGATGTGAGATTTTGCCAAGAAACTAGCCAGGAATGAATATAAGAGTGAATTAGCAGGCAGCATAATAACAAAGGAGAAATAATATAAGTTTCTTGTCACTCAGAAGCAGAATCTACCACCCAATAACAGAGATTCACTGAGGCACTGGACACAAAAAATCAAGCATAAGATTTGTTCTTGTCAGCTCCGCTATTAGAAGTGATGAAAATGTGTTATGTAAAAAGCCCTGCAGATGAAAGACACAAAAGACAATATAAAAAGTGAACAAAAATAAAAGGTAACAGTCTTCATGTGGGTAAAATAGGGAAATGGAGTCATGGTGTCTAAATCATTTGGTGAATAGCTCATAATAGAAGATATAAATTGTGTTCTGAAAAATTGAAGAACAATTACTTGATCTTGGCCCTGTCTTCACAGTGTATTCTCTGTAGAGACTGCCAGAATGATTTTTAGGTAAATATTCTTATTTTCTGGAACAGTTTTTGAGGATAAACCAAGGTTCTTTTAGGACCAGATGGTTTTGCATATATAGAATGAAGAACCTATGTGAGCAAGAGTAGAGGTCTGATCTTAATTGACACCAATTTCAGATTAAATGTTTCTGCTTTCTATTATTTTCTGTTATCTATATATTACCTATCTATATTTATTACCTATCATCTATGTGTAATTATTATTATCTGCTTGCCATTTTGCTTAATTTACTTGTTTGCTATTACAAAACACACAGATAGAAAATAAAGCAACCCAGAACTCAACCTTGGGGTTTTTTTGGTTTGTTTTTTGTTTGGTTGGTTGGTTTTTTCCTAGAAATGCTTTTAAAACATTCAGGAGAAATCTAGGAAGCAACCACACAAACTGTTAGAGCTGCATTCACTTTCACATAGCAGTAATATGAAATGAGAATATCATGAAATTGTAGGCATCTTTTAATTTAAGCCTGTTCAGACAGAGGGACATATAGAAGTTGCATGTAGTATTTGTTAAATGCAGTGAGTTGAATTTTGCCTTTATTTCACAGACTGGGGAAGTTTTCAGCTTTTCTAAAATCAAGTTTCTGTGGGGAAGTTACGTTTCCTGACAATTATCCTGATAGCAGATATTATAAGGACAACAGAGGAAGGACTGATGTCTTACAACAGCTAGTCAAGAAAATATGGTCTCTATATCTAGTATGCTATTTTATATATCAGACTGGATTCCAAATGTGTGATCACTAAGTTTTTTGGGAGCATAGAAATATTACAATGTTTATAAAAACTGCCAAATGACAATTTTTCTATGTATTTTCTTTTTAACATTTGTGTTAAAAATATCTTAAATTCTTTGTATGGCTAGTTCATTACCAGTAGCCTGTTTTTTTTTTTTTTTTCCTGTTTCCTTTTTAGTATAGCACTCAGAACTGTTATTAAACGGAGAATTGAATGTACCACATTATTAAAGAAAAGGTACATTTATTAAGAAGTTCTATTGAATTAAATAACAAAGCTCCAACTTTCTTTTATCAGCATATTCAGGGCTTAGATGTGATACAGAATTTTTAGTTAATGCTTTTTCTCATAGTGTAAATTGAGAATTAGCCAAAAGGTTGTGTAACAGTTATCCGGGCTTATGCTGAATTCCTGTTTGTTGCCTTTTGGAATAGCCCAAACACCACTCCTAAATCAGTGTTTTTCATGGAGAAGACAAGAAAATATCCACCTTTTTTTTTCTTACAAGGAAATACATGACACTTATAATATCCAAGACCCAGAACTACAGAGTAATCTACAATAGCACAACTCATTCACTGATGTTTGTGCCTTTGCCTCCTTTCCAGAAGCACGTTCATACACACCAGGAGTTGCAGTTAATAACAACTATGGGGTCAGAAACACTTACAACATGTCTTCAGCCTGGAACACTTCTTTTATAAAAAAAAAAAATTCCAGACTCACTGATTGCACTTGAATATAAAGACCTTAAAATTATTTTACAGCCATTAGAAAGTTGATATACCTAAACCCACTTGCTAGGAAAATTATCACATGAATGTGTTAGCAAGCTTCATAGATTTCTGAGGTACTATGTATATTTGTAAAATTGTGAAGCTCTTGACGTGACCTCACTGAAGAGTTCACCTCACAGTGATAATAAAAGCAGTTACATTTGCTGTAGTGTGTTCATTGTTCTAATCCATTCTTCATACTGCCCAATTTCTCTAGTCAGATTCAGATGGCAACATGTATCTAAAATGTAGTTCTTCCTCTGCAAAGATGAACCACTCCTTGATGATGTGTGTTGTTCCTTTTCTGTTGCTCTTCACCTTACCCTGAGCCAGTTCTTAGCGCTCATGTGGACCAATCACATGGATTCATTTAATATATGATGACCTGTGGATCTGAAAATGCAGACCTGTATCTCCCCCTGGTCTTGGAGGGGAGCTTCTATTTTCATATGATTTCCCTAAGTGTTAGAAAAATTAAAGACAGAAATCTCATGCATATCCTAAGTCAGAGTAAGTTTCCACAGGTCTAACAAATTCCTGTTTATTCTGCCTTACATTATTGTTTATGGCCATCAAGAATTCCTTCTCAAAGACTAACTCAGCCTCGCTACAACCTCCTTTCAGGTAGTTGCAGAGAGTGATAAGGTCCCTTGAGCCTCCTTTTCTCCAGGCTACACAACCCCAGCTTCCTCAGCTGCTCCTCACAGGATTTGTGTTCTGGATGCTTCAAAAGCCTCAGTGTCCTTCTCTGGACACATCCCAGCACCTCAATGTCTTTCTTGTAGTGAGTGCCCAAAACTGGACACAATATTAGAGGTATGGCCTCAGCAGTGCTGAGTAAAGGCGATCACTGTCCTGGTGCTGCTGGCCCCGCAAGTTATGGTACAAATCAGGATGACATTGGCCTTCTTGGCCACCTGGGCACACTGCTGGCACATAAAAATACAAATATAAAATTATAAAGAAGTAGATCAAGAAATGCTTTGAAAACCAGCTTGTTAATTACATGAAAAGTATTAATTAAACCTTTTATTATTATTTTTAAAATAGAAATGGGAAGACTTCAAAAAATTCTGTAAGGTCAATAGGTGAGAAAGTCGTAATAGGAATGTCCAAGAGATAAGACAGGTAAGATGAGAAAAAGAGAAATAAAAGCCTAACTTTCATTGGTGTTCACTGCATAAGAGCTATGGGAGGTTGGTCTAGGAAAGTTTCTTTAATGAAGTAAATTGAAGAAATTCTTGCAGTCTAACATATCTCTAGATCAAAATGGTAAGATGAATCATAAGAAATTGTCAAGTATTCATCTACTGCCCAGGTCTTTAGAAAGACCTAAAAACATAAATTGTCAAATTAGTAATACCATAACCTATCAGTTAATCAAATTAATTTGCAGCAGTGGAACAAAATGTGCTAAATATAATTTTTTTATTTTTTTTTTTGGTTTATTTATTTTTTTTACAGGATTCAGTGCAATCTGGAAAACTACAGACCAGTAAGTTAACCTTCTGTATCAGGGAAATTATTACAATGATGTCTAAAGGTTTGGTGTGTATTTTGTGGATCTTTAGAGCTTTAGAAGTGTGGGTTTTCTTGCTCACATATTAAGTGGTGTTGGAAGTTACTAAAGTGAG
>JAWWEW010000041.1:20385846-20489017 GCA_035583185.1 Anabacerthia variegaticeps
CTTCGTCCTCGGGGGACCAGAGGAGGCCCGAAACCTTCGAACTCCCAATAAAGGTATTGTCTATCTTTCTCCATTAATGTTGTGCTGAGTGCCTATTTTCCAGGATTTTAGGCATCAACAAAGTATAATAGAGAACAAAATAAGCTGAAACATAGATAAATGTGATAAAAAGCCCACTTTATAATAAGGAAAATTCAAGATGGGTTATATAAAAAGAACTTTTTTGCCCTCAAGTTTCCTAAATTTCTTTGTAGGACAAAATGGTGTTGCAAATAAAAATGATCCCAATGTTGTTGGACCATACATAAATGAGTAGTTTAGGACAAGATGAAGTTTGTCACACTTCAGGATTTGCTTTTAATTAACTGCAATGGATAATCTCACACTTCTCTCATGTAGGTCTGTGAATTTCTGTCTTAATATATGAATTATACTTTTCAATTTAATTTAATGTTAATCATACCACAAACTTCTAGAAATTAAAAATTCGTGGACAATTTATGTGAGTATATATGAAAAGATAATTCAAATCTAGAATAACATTTTTCAGTTGACAAATAGAAGGCATAAATACCACCATGCTCTTCTATGAGATTTCTGATGTTCAATATATTTATAAATAATGTCAGTAGAGTACAACTAGTGAAGCTGTGAATAACAGTGACACAGAAATACCAGATGTCTAAAATAAAGAGTTGATACGCAGTTTCAATTGCAACTGACTTCACTATTGCAAGAGTAGAAAATAAAGTCATAGTTGAAATGTAAATTACACACATGTGAAAAAGGAAATCAAAGTAAGACACAAAGCAATCCTAAATATGACATTTTGTGATGCACTCTAAATAAAACTATTCTAGTTAAAAAGGGTTTTCTTTGACTAATTTTGATTGTTTAATGGCAAACTGAAAAATGTTCAACAGAAATTTTAAGATAAGATCGGAACTATTAACAATAAAATAGAGCATAAAGCAGAAAACATGAGACCTTATAAATCCCTAGCCTATCTGCATCTTAAATGCTTTGTACAATTCTGCTTCTTCCGGCTGAAATATGTGGTAGAAACAGAAAAAGGCATGGTAAAAGTGATAAAAATCTTATCGCTACTGTGGATTAATTTATGGGTTGGAGAAATTAATTAATATTCTTTACTTTGAAAAAAGGATGAATCACAGAATCAAATGGGAATGGCACAAAAATCAATTAATAAGGAGGTGACTATGTAGTGATAATTCATAATTTTGCATAGTGATTAAGAAATCAAAGAAAACTGTTTGGCGCAGAGTCATATAAAATTAGGTATGTATGTAAGCTGTGGAAAACTCTTTGCCTTGGGAAATTGATTAATGCCAAAAGCACAAATGGACCCAGAATATTAGGAGAACAGAATTCCACTGAAGGCTAAGCACAGAGATAAATGTAACACTCTGTGTCTGAATCATGGGTTGCCAGAAACTGGGAAGCTGTCGCTGCAGATTTATCTGTTATGCTCCCTTGTTACATGTTCAGTACTGGTCACTACCAGAGGTGGGGTGTTTGACTGAGTGAATCTACCATTGCCATGCTTCTTATCTCTTAGTAGTGCTTAATTTAATCATCGTATTTTGAAGAAAATATCAAAGCAATATTCCATGACCTGAATTTAAAGAATGTCTAGTGCTAAAAAAAAAAATGATTCCTCCAGAATGAAGTTAATTACTTCTGCTTTCAGTTGTCTGGTTTTTTTTGTTTGTTCGTTTTTTGTATTTTTGGTTGGTTGGTTGGTTGGTTTTTTTAATTTAGAAGTTGTATATTGTTTTGAGGTACACTCTAACAAGCTGTCTTGGCTGCTGTTGAGTTGAACGAAAAGATTGCTGTCCTCAACACATTGACAGCTGTTCAACCATGTCTCGCTGACAGAGGTTATTATTCTTGTAGGCATACCAGAATGAAGGGAATTTTTTTCCCATCAGAATTGTCAGTGTCAAGAAACCCTAACATCTGAATGTTTAAATCAGCTCAAATCACTTTGACACAACCAAAAGAGTCAGCATCTACACAGTTATGTTGGAGATCTGGAAGATAAAGAATGTAGGAGATATACTGCCACAATAATTTTTGTCTCTTTTCAAGCTGCAAGAAAACAAACTTATTCTGGACCATTTTGAGGAAAGAAGGGATGGAGGAAAGAAGGAAGGTGGAAAAATAGTTGTGACACAAAATAAGTACAGCTAAATTGCCATGTGAATTAATTTCTATAATTTCTTCATTTGAGGGCTTGCTCCATATTTTGTGAAGCCTCCATTAAATGTAGTTGTCATGGAAAAAAAAATTAAATGTGATCTGTAATACAGGTCTGTCCAGAGTTTTCAATGGTACCTTCTATAACAGTATAGTTAAGTCAAGACAGCATCAGTGCAGATCAAGGGCATTTTGAAATCATAATTATTTTTCAAAAAACATGCACGGTATGACTAAGAAATAAAATGAATGGAGAAGCAATGATTACACAGGTGACTGTTTTTGAAACTCTCTTAAGCAAAATAAGGAGATAAAATGAAAGCCAAATATATGTAATGACTGAAAAGCAGTGTTTTTCATCACAATATAGAGGAATGTGTGTCACTGCCATAGGAAAAAAAACCCCAACATTTTCAAAAGCAAAATTAAATAACAAAAGTTAATTAATATATTAGAAATTGGTATTATTACTAATGTAAGACAACTTTAATTTCATGAGGGGGGTGTCAAATCTTTATATTTTAATGTGAAGGAGAGTCAATTAGATGGTCCTCTTGAAGGAAACTGATTATTTAACGTATGGTGGTCTAGAGGATCTGTGAACTTGTGAGTTTAATTCACTATTCTTATGTTTATGTCTTCTTGCTCTCTTTTACTGTATTCTTATCTAAAATTCCTTTCCTTATGGAGAAAAGGAAGATTTTCAGAGAAAGAAAGGCCGATCAAAGCTTCAAGAAATTGCTTGGGGGAGACAGACAGAGAAAGAGGGAAGAGAGATCTGAGGATTGTGTTTTGTGAAAGCAAATACTACATGCAGTTAAAGACCACACACATATAATCCTAAAATACACTTGAAAATAATAGAGAAATGGAGGAAAAAAATAAAAATGTAATTTTTTTTTTAAAGATTAATCTATTCTCTTAAGTATTCAGTCCAGAACAATAACAATAGCTGCAAGCCCCGTGTAGTTAGGACTCCGAAAGCTTTACAGGTTATGATTTATGAAGAGGAACTTGACATTGTATTTTCCTTGCAAAGGTTCCAGTCTTGTTGTCTGTAGTGACTGCTTTGCTCTGTGCTCCTGTGCTGTGCTGGACTGGATAGAGCATCATTCTGACTCTGTGTTGTACTTTTATCAAAGGCCCTGTATCACAAATAAGCCTAAATTAGTGCCAATTCATGTTGTGAAAACAGAAGCCACTCTCAAATGATGTTTGACAATGAAATAAAAAAATAAATAGATCTTCATTAGACAGACCCTAGCACACACTTTAAAAAGGCTTGTGTGTCTCATCTACTGTTAGACAACAGTGACAAATGTCATGTGGTCAGTGTCAAATAGAACCATCTGCCCCACCTTTTCAAATGAGACCTGGTATTAGGCATTATCAAAGTAGATAGCTTTTGGAGGCTGACCTCATATTGCCCTTACAGCCTTGTAGTCATAAAAGCAAGCAAGATGAGTTCTTTTGCACTAATATGAATGTCTGATCTTTTATGACACATTTAAATGCACCTACCACAGTTTCTCCTACCACTAATCTGTTTTACATGGCATGTACTGAGATACTTGCATTGGCTAATTCCAAATTGATCACCAGTGAATATAATTTAGGGACACTAAGAGTCAGTTGTACATCAGTGTACAGCTTGGTTCAGTTTAGAAACTGCCTCCATTCTGGTCTTGCATGTAATCTTTGCACTCAGAACTTTCTGATTGTTTCACTGGATTTCTTACAAGTTAAGTAATCTTCTCTGTGTCCTGTATTACAAAATATACATTTTCTAAACAGATTCATTCAGGGTACCTTTAAGGCAATATTTTCATTTCTTGATTCTTTACTAATTCGTCTGATGTGAATATGTTGAAGAAGTTAATTGTCCACACATGATTCACAAGGTCAAGTACTTCTGGCAGGTCTCTTCCTGACCTGTTCGAAGTGTTAATCAGAGCGGCAGTGTGGTTCTTTTAACTGAGAGCAAACCTAAATTACTTGAATTAGACATTCAGCAATCTCTGATGAGAACCTCTCAGAATGAAAGACACAGAGCCAAATTAAAATAATTTTAGTTACCTGATTACATCGTAGGAGGTGGAGTCTGACAGCAGTCAAAGGGTCCACGGTCTCTCTGTAGGTATTCTGTAAGTAATTTGCTGAATGTAACACGTTAAATAAAGATTGTGACTATTTCTAACTTTGAAAATAGTTATCTGAGTGCAATAAATAGTAATAAAAAAATCTTTCTATAAGGTAATTTTAAAACAAGAAATAAAAGTTCTAATTTTATGCTCTGTTTAGCAAGCAGCCACAGCAGCAGACTTATAAACAATGTAATCAGGTTTGCCACTGTATTCTACATGAGACATAAATTAAAACTAGACTGATTAATGATTTTTGTAGCAGGCTTCTCATCTCTAATTTAATAGAAAATTGGGGAAAATTGAAACGTTTTACTATTATTTATTGTATATTTCTTTAACATATTTCATAAACATAAACCACTTCATCCAACTAGATCTTCAAGAATATAAGATTTTGGAGATAAAGATTAGCATTTTAAAAGTATTCAGCCAATATATATCAGAAACCATATCATGAAATCATACATATGATCAAAACCAATGTTTCTGGTCAAAAAGCACCACAATGGTATAACTCAAAAATTGTTATCTCAATAGCAAATGTTCACTTGTGAGGTAAGAGATGAAACGGGAATACTCTCAATAATTGATTTTGAAGTCATAGTGGAAATGAGGAAAATGTCAGTTTTGTGGCTGTCTTCTTAAGATAACAACAATACTATGAAGCCAGATTATCTGCCCAGGATTTCAGAGTATATCTGCTAGTCTATACCTGATAGACTAATGTAGTCTGTCAGCGTATTTGTCCATAGGTTAGTTCCAAATTTTTAGCAAATTTTTGCCCAATAACTGCAAAATATTGTCTTGCCCTGGTAAAAGGAACAAAGCCTAGTAAAAATGGTATTGATATTTGAAGAGTAATTCAAGCTGAAGCTTTTCAGGAAAAGAATAGCTATGGTGATACAGCATAAAGTTAAATTGGGGCAAAGTATGGTGTCATTGGAACTGATTTCAAATACCTAATATTAATATAAACAATAAAGAAATTTAAACAATTCACTGTCATGTCCAGGAATAGATATAGAAATGGAGGAATTTCCAGCTGTAGGATTGCATCATAAAGTTTACAGGAAGGATCAGAAGTAAAGAGTCAGATCAATGTTGCAAGTTCAAAAATCAGGGCAAGACAACAACTGAAGCACTGGTAGCTTGTAGCTATCATGGTAAAGTACATTAACAGCATGAAAAATAATTTTAGCTAGTTCTAAAGACACTGTTAATTTTACCAGTCCCATTTCTTTGAAGTGATGGAACCAAAATTTATTTTTATTTGCCCAAGCAAAATTTTGATTACTTGTGCTGAGATGAAGCCAGTTACACTAGCTTAGCTAGGGATATAATTTAATTTAATATTTGTAAAATGGTAATAAAAGTGTTTGGACTTAGAAAATTAGCTTATTTCTTATATACGTGCACAGTGTGCATTCTTATATATGTGCCTCTACTCAAAATAACTGCACTGAATACTTAAAGTAAAATGGAAGACACTGTGTAGATTTTACATCCCAGGGCAGAAGAAGTCCACTTTACTGTAATAAGCAGCTTCTGTACCTATTTCTGTACCAAAGTATGGCGCAGGGAAACAGCTATCAGTAGCGATTTCTGTAGAGTTTTCATTTTTTAAAACAGCAAGGCTGAAAATTTCAAAAGCTTCCCTAGACACATTTCCATATTTTTCTCTCTAAAATTTTTGCCTTTTGCTATTCATTCTTCATTTTCCCTTTGACACCTTTTCCACTGAATAAAAGAGTAAGTTATCTAGCTTTTTACACTTTGATAATGGCATTACTATCTAGTACAACGAGAAATTCTCCAGGTTTACATGTTTTTTGTAAAGAATTAATAGTACGAACAGAAAATATTCCATTATCTCCAGATTCATACAGGGTTTTATTAAATATGCTTAAAAATAAACATAACAATCTGTTTTTAAATTTTTTTCCTTTAAAACTTAATTTGAAAATTACATTAAGCCAATATACCCAAAAGTGAATTAGGAAAAAATCCATTTATTGCCTCCTGTGAAAGAACTTTTTCTTTTAAATATCTGTGGGATTTCTC
The DNA here is from genome assembly GCA_035583185.1 of Anabacerthia variegaticeps. Classification (NCBI taxonomy): domain Eukaryota; kingdom Metazoa; phylum Chordata; class Aves; order Passeriformes; family Furnariidae; genus Anabacerthia; species Anabacerthia variegaticeps. The sequence continues at coordinate 20,392,272 of JAWWEW010000041.1, forward strand.
TTCATACTGCCATATCAAGCTGAGGTAAGAATGTGACATAGATTAGAATATAAGTAGAAACTGTCTCTTGAAACATTTAAAACAGGAGTGGAAGTAAAGTACAGTTAGAGTTGGAAAGCTTAATGAAAGAAGAATTCTTGCTTTGGAAGAAATATTTTCTAGATGACCTAAAATGGCTTATCCCTTCTTAGATTCTGCAAAATGGCTACATAAAGTTGTCTCTGGTGTGTAGAGTTTTTTAATGCTCAGCTAATGGTCTATAGACCTAGAGTCAAAGTACAATTCTGAAACATTTTAACGAACAAGACAAGTACTTTAACAATAAAACCCGGAGGAATGTGGTGTTACCCATGTTAGAACACATGCAGAAATCTTTTCTTTGAACAGCCCTGCATTTGAGGTGATGCCAGGACAATCTGACAGAGAGGTCACCTTCACAAAGTGAAGGCATATAAAATCTGTCTTTATGCAACCAGAGTATAAAGTTTCGAAAAACTCCAGTTCTGATGTGTTCATTTCTCAGGAACTCCCTACTACTCACAGGAAATGTTGTGGCTTCCCTTTCTTGGGACAGAAGCCATTCACATAATAAAATAGCCAAAAAAAAACCAAGGAAGAAGAAGGCTGAAGCCATAGCCTTGGCACATGTCACTCTGTGTCAGTCGCATCTGTTCCCAAATCCATAAATGTCCCATCCTCAAATGCATTAAATATGTGAAATAGAGTCTTAGGGGACATAATACTGTTATTCCCCATGACTGCCTTCAGCTGACTTGGAGTACACACATTGCCCCATTAGTGTTAAAGTGAGAGCTAGACTGTTCCGTTGCTTCCAGTAAATGAGCTTGAATATTTGCAAAGATAGAGAGATTGCATCTGATGTTAGTAACACATGCATATTAATACATTTCTAAAGTACAAAAATTGCATGACACTGTTTTCTAATTCCTCCTTCCCAAGTTTAATTTTACAGCAATTAGAATCAATAGCCATTTAATACTTTGAGTCTGTTTTTTTCTGTTGTATCTTATATTCAAAAGTCATGCTATTGGAAAGACATTCACAGAATAAAATATCAGATACAAAATACCTGTTTGAATATACTGAAGTTGATTTACTACATATACCGAAGCAAAGAGAATACTAAGCTCTTCCCTTGGGACTGCTATTTGACACCTCAATCCTTTAGACTGATGGGCTCACACAGGGTTTCCATGTGGCATATTCTAATTTTTAAATCATAGGTTTAAGCAATTTTACCTGTGATCAAATCTGACATATAGAAACCCCCTCATTAATCTCATTTTTATGTATTCCTAGGTGCATATAAAACAGTATGACATATATGACCTATTATGACCTATTAAGATTACAGTTCCTCTGGCAATAATTAGTAAATGCACCTTGAATTTTAAATAAATAGACATTTGAGTAGCAGCCAAAGAAGAAAAGGAAAAAAAAAAGTTCATATGCCATTCCCTAAAGCAAATAGAAAAGTTCAGTCTGATTACAAGCTGCTTTAATGTCTGATAGGAATGTCAAAAGGAACAACAAAATACCTGTACTGGAGTGTGTGTGTCCTTATCTCTCTATACATAAAAATACCTGCCAAAACCGCAGACATAATCATTTGAATAAGGTTATTGCTTTGAAAGGATGTTTTTTTGGTTTTTTTTAAACTCTGCAATTCACTGTACATTACATACTTAAAATATAATACAAATAATTGGCTGTCTGTACTAGTGTGAAAGTTTAGGAGAAAAAAAATCTCCAACTTAAAATAGTTATGCATGAATACAACAGTTGTTATTTCAGGGCTTAATTAAAAATAATAGAAAAGGCAAGGTTTTTTCTTGTTTTAATTCTGTTGATATTTTTTTCCTATTAAAAAACTGCAAACAGAACATCAGTGAAAAACAAAAACCAAATACTAAAACAACAGGCAAGCCAGTTCAGGAAAAGTGGTTTAAGAAACAAGAGGAATTAAATAAGAATCTTACATGTTCAGAAGTAAAACAGAGATCCAGAACAATCTCTCTCGATCATTGCTAACTGTAGAGAAGCCTGAGACTTCTAGGAAAGTAACCTCTTTACCTCAGCATTCTCTTGGCACCTGCAATGCTGCATTGTGTTCAGACCTCATCAGACCTGCTCAAACTCCAACCCTTAGGCTTCAGAAACTAGGCAGAAAAATATTGACATCTTTAAACTGTAGTCAGCTGTGAAAAGTAGAAGCCACCTGATCAAGACTGCTGGAGGTCAGCCCCCAGTGTTTTCTTTACTTTACAGATGAAGACAACTGGCATTTCCATGATTCAGTCCATGACATCTTCAAATGGCACTTTTGAAGTAGATAGATACCCTAAAAATGTCTTTTCCTCTCTACTGCCTTTAAAGGCACTCTGGCATGATTAGTATAGAAACAGCTGTCTAAATCTGCTGTAGATTATAAAAATAGCTTAAACTGTAAATGCTATCAGGCAGCAGATAATTTGGTGTATGTGTGTATCTATGGGTGAACGTCTGGAATTGAGCCTTTGTATTTTCAAGCAGAAACTTTCTACTTGCTAGCTGTAACCAGTGTAGACTGGTTGTGAATTCTGATAACACTTGAACTGAGCAAAAGTGACACATCCTGAATCCCATAATTAATAGGGACATGAGAGAGAAACACCAATTAGGAAGCTAAGTATGTGCACATAGACTATTTAGGTGGGAAAGCGGAAAGCTCAGGGGTTGGGTTTCTGGAAAGAAAGACAGTGTACAAAAGCAGGGCTACTTAGAAGTGGTCTCAGAAATGAAATGAGGGTCTGAAAAGGTGGTGAATGGCTGATTCAGGGATACAGAGGCATGCTGCTGTTACATAAACACAATCATACTTCTTTTCAGAGCATGTTTAATTGAGCACATTGACAATTGCATAGAGCCACACAGAAAACCTTATTGCTTTCTACAGCTATCTGAAAGGAGGTTGTAGAAACATGGTGGTTGGCCTCCTGTCCCAGGCAACAAGTGACAGGACAAGAGCTGCTTCAGGAAAGGTTCAGGCTGGACATCAGAAAGAATTTCTTCTTGGAAAGGCTGGTTAAGCATTGGAACAGATTTATCAGGGACGTGGTAGAGTCACTATCCCAGGAGGTATTTAAGACATGACTGGACATGGCACTTAGTGCTGTGGTCTAGTTGACAAGGTGGTGATCAGTCAAAGGTTGGACTCGATGATCTTGGAGGTCTATCCCAACCTAAATAATTCTGTGATTCTACATGATTAGGGCAAAGACACTGGAAGAAGAGGATGATCCTGAAGGTCAAAGATATGAGTGGAGATAAATGTTGGGGGATTCCCAGGGACTTGGCGGCTGTCCAGATATGACTGTCTGCCTGCCCTCCTTGGGAAGCAGGGATTTCCCCATGGGGAAGGGAAATTGAGACCTAGTGAACATAACACTTTTTAGAGCAAGTGAGTGTGTGAGAGAATCAAACAAGGTGAAAGCCTGAAGGTTCTTTAATAAGTCCCAGTATGCAGCACCACTGCAGGTTGTTTATTACCTCTCGATTAAATGTATTTCCATGTCTGAATTTGGGCAAGGTAAATTCCATCTAAACTGATATGATTTGAGCCTATAATGAAAAGCAATTGTAACCAGTTTATTTTTTGCTACACAGTCATGAGTGGAGAACGTTGCCCATAGTAAAAGAGATATGGATCTCTCCAGAATGCTGAGCAACCACATCTCAGTACTCAGTACTCCTCTCAGTCTTACAGCACTCCTTCCTGTCAGCAAACACCAGCTGCTGTGCAATCAACTGTGGGACACCTACACTTTGTTCTCAAGCACATGAAAGCTGCCATCACACAACAAAGAACGAAATTTGCAGGTGACAGAAATCAAGAAAAGAAACAAAACTTCATGAGCAAGTGTTCAGGGGGAGGGTCCCTATTTCCAGCATTAATCTAATTATTCAGAAACTACACAAAATCTTTAAAAAGTACTGTAGGAAGAGACAGATCTCAAAGATAGGATGTTACCTACAAGGTTAACTGTAGCTCATCTTTTTCACCAGGATCCAAAGAACTATGGTCCTGAAGATGAACGAGTTACCTTAAATGACTGAAATGGAATTCAAGTACTTCTTTCTTAGTTATGACACTATTCGTTTTCTGTCTAACCTACTGCTTCATTGCAAATCAGCTAAAATCTTTCATCCTTTACATTTTCGATATTAACATTTCCTTCACACCTGAAGTTCTGTTTATGAGACTGTCAAGATATGCTTCAGTTTGCACAATTTTAAATGTATCCATGCCTAAACCCTGTCAATGCCCAATGACTACTTAGAAATTAGTTGGTACTTGTCCATGACATTTAATGAGCTTTACCTTGTGGATAATATCAGAATATTTTGCATACACTACAGTTTATATCAAGTGCAATGACAGTGATCTCTGCTATCGACTTAGGAAGTTTTTAAATAGAAGACAGTTAAAGGGCCATGAGAGTATCCACAGGGGCTCCTGGAGATTTGGCTGATAAGGCTCTGGGCCAGTTAAGAGCCAGTGTAGCTGAAGGTGAGCACTTCCCAGTGGTGGCCCAGAAGAAGCTCCAAGGGTTTTGGGGCTGAACCCTGTCTGTGGAGGTACTTTCTATTGACGAACTCACCTTGGTCATGCCAGAGCTCCAGCTCCAGTTCCTGCTGTAGTGCACCTGTGTGTCTGGTCCTGCTGAGCCACAATTACATGTGGCCCATGTCCCAGACTTGGGGCCAATATCCTGCCTTGGGGGCCCAAGGAAGTATCCAGTGCCCTGGGACATGACTGGATTTACTACAAAGACTTTATTTTGAGTCCAATATAAGACACAAAAATGAAAACTCAAAATTCAAATTTAAGGTTGATTTTGCCTCATCAGTAGCTACAAGTAATCTTAAAATTTTAGGTTGGTTTTTTCAAGCTTGTTTTTTCTTAACACTTAACTTTTCTTAGTCATGATGTCTCACTTATTTCCCTTTTAACTCCAGAGGAGTTATTTTTCATATGCTCATTTATTTTCTTAATATTCTATACTCACTTCTTTTTTTTTGTGAGTATATCATCTCTCAATTTACTATCCTGCAGCTTTCATCAAGTAAAGTTTCTTGGATTCAGTAAATAGTGTATTGTCCAAACTAAAACAAAAAAAGAAAATATTTTCTTTAAAATTAGGGAGCTACTAGTTCCCAGTAACTAGAGAATTTACCTGTAATGATATATAATCTTGTTGGAATTCCCATGTTACCTCCGTAAATGTTTGTTTGAACACTCTCTGCACTGAGCTGAGTCAAGCAAGCATTCATCCAAGAGGCCAAGTGTCCTTATTAGCCAGTGGAAAAAAGTTTAGGGCACCTCAGATAGTCCTTTCCACAAATTTCTTTCTCCTGAATATAGAGGAATTCTATGACATTTAGCTTCCTTTAAATCTGTTTTGTTTCCCTTGGGACTAATTCATTTTGTACAAATAATTAGCTATTCCCAGGGTAACACAAAGGGGCTGCCTTGAATATTTAAATCTTTCTGTTGATTGATTGTTTATACAGAGTGGGATAATTCCAAGAGAAGTCACTGGAGAATGACAAATACAATAAAATCCACACTGAAATTGGGAGAGTGGTGGTTTGAGCCCTGGCTAAACAGCTGGTGTCTGTGGGAATAGAAGAATCTTGGGATCTTGTTAGTGATTATGGATCAGGCACATTTGAAACTTAAACAGGATTAGTAAAAAACCATGACAAATCTTTGTGTAAACAGTGCTGGATTCACAGGTGGCAATCATTACTGAGAAATGAGATTGCTGGGTCAAAACTCCATGAAAATACCAGGTCAGTAGAACAGCAGTCAAGGAAAAAAAAAAAAAGTAACTCTATGAATTATTATGAAAGAAATGGCAAACAAAGTAGAAAACTTCATTATGCCCCTTTTCATAGAAATATACGGTATACATACATCTGAATATTGTGTATAATTCTTACTAGTGAAGTAAGAATTCAGTTCTAGTATAACTGAAAAAGATCTGGAGGTGTGTGGGGAGAAGAACAAAAAACAAAGTTCAGCAAGTGCTTGTGTTGGCTGTAGTTCACTATCTGCACACCTCAGGAGAAGGAACACTGAGAGAGCTTGGTGTATAACAAACTGATAATATTCCAGCTAAAATGGAGATGTTGTCGGTGTATGATCCTGAGTAGATTAGCTGAACCAGAACTTCAAAGCAGTAGGTTATTCAGTGGAGTCCACATAATGGGGGACTTACAGGCTGGTTGGGCAAAAGGGTCTCGTCTTCCTTGGGCATGATAAGAGATTGATCAATTATAAAGGGTTCAAGGAAACCCCTTTCATGTGACAAGGTGTATGACAAAAAAATGTTTAAAAGTATCAAACAGTAGAAGAAACTATTAAGGAATAAATTCAGGCTTTCCGGCCTAGATCAGAGACAAGCGAAGGGGTTATATAAAGATGTGTAAAGTCAAGTAAGTGCATAGGAGATGAATGTTAAAATACCTAAATAATATCCAACCAGAGAAGAAGATAGCATACAAACAATTCCTTCATTTGGTATATTCTTGGTATAGAATATTGTTGATACTAAAAATCTACATGGGTTCAAACATGAGGTGTGTGAATTCATAGAATCAAAGAGAAACAACTGTGGAGTATTAAAACCAGATATCCATCTTCTTCGAAATAGGCTTAGCCATCTCCTGTTATTAAGTATTGCACATGACTGGAAACTGCAGGAGGCAATGGCATAACCTACTTGTGTTTTTGTGTCCTTTTCAATATAAATGTCTTCAATAGGTATCTTCCAATAGCCATGTTGCAGTTTTGGTGTCTATTCAGTTTCTGATATTAGAAACTGAATCTCACAGAGAGAAGTTGAATTCTCCAAGGTAACACACTTAATCAGCATCAGAGATAGTGGAAGAAATAACTGCCTTCTGACTGTCATGCCTGTGCTTCATCCCTGAGATAGAAAGAAAGCCTTGCCTGTTTAATGGATCTCTAAAACATGAGTAGATGCAATGAGTTTTAAAAGAATAAATTAAAAAAAAATATTAACAAAATCTATATGAGATCAAATGGGTTTTAAAAAATAATCTTCTGCAGAGGGAAGAAGGTCTAACAGCAGACATTACGCCTCATACAGTGTCTTGGAGGGTGTGTGCATTCTGCACACAAACAGTGGCACATATTCCTCTCAGTTTGATTAGGCTCAGCTGGATGAAGTATTCTTGATCCAGGGAAATACAAAGAAATACTCTTTTCTCTCCCTGGGAGAATAAAATTGTCCTTTTCTTTTTCTCTATTTTCTCTTTTCAGCAGGTTCCTAAGTGATCTGAATAAATCCAAAGGTCTTGGATCCCTGCTGTCTAGAGATACAAAGCACATGAGAATTTATCTCAGCATACTCTGGTAGAAAGACATAGTCATGTTTCAAGATCCCCACATTTCTTCCTTTGCATGCAGTGATTTTACATAATTTTAAGTAAGAAAGAAGGCCTCTTCATAAAAAATAATGTGAAGATAATAAATAGCTATATGAATATGAAATCATAGTTTCCATCATCTGAATAAAAATGTATACACCTTATTTTTAACTAATTTCATTCTTCTGAGCACTGAAAGGAAGTAAAAGAGAAAGCAATTTCCTAAAAGTATAAAGGGAAGGAAAAACCCTTTGCTATTACTATCCTTTTTGAACACAGAGACTGTTTTCACTTGAGATATCACCCAGAAGGAAGATATTCTAAGGAAGAAAGGAAGACAGAAGCGTCTCTACAGGAACATCTACTGAAGAATCATAAAATCATAGAATGTTAAGGGTTGGAAGGGACCTTAGAGATCACCTGGTCCCAACTCCCACTTCCAACTAGACCACATTGCCCAAGGCCTTGTCCAACCTGGCCTTGAACACTTGCAGGATTGGGGCACCCACAACCTCCCTTGGCAACTTGTTCCAATACCTCACCAGTCTCAAAGTAAAGAATTTCTTCCTAATATCCAGCAAAAATTTCCCCCCTTTCAATTTGTACCCGTTATTTTTTTATTCTATCGCTACAGCTTCTGACAGTCCCTCTCTCTGCAGGTCCCTTTCAGATACTGGAAGCTTGCTATGAGCCTCCTCTTCTCCAGGCTGAACAGCCCTAACTTTCTGAGCCTGTCTTCATAAAGGAGGTATTCCAGTCCTTTTATAAACTTTGTGGCCCTCCTCTGGATTGGTTCCAAGAGTTCCATGTCCTTGTTATGTCCGGGGCACCAGAATTGTATGCAGTATTCCAGGGGGGTCTCAAAAAAGCAGAGTAGAGTGAGAGAATCTCCTCCTTCAGCCTGTTGGCCAGCTTCCTAAATTAAGCAAGCTGCATTGGTCTACTGACTTACATGCTCATATCTTCCTGAACCAGTCATCTTATTGTTATTTAATGATCATGTTTGTGTAAAAAATGTCCTCACTTAAAAATAAGGTGAACCATTGCAATATCACCAATATAACTGTGCTCATTTCGCAGTGTATGTGGCAATCAGCTCACTACACAAAATGCTGACCCCTTGGCATTATCATGGCAATATCCTCAGTAAAAAAATCACAGAGCTTACCTTTTCCTCCCATAATAGCACAAGGCAAACTGTGAATGTCCTCATAGCTGTTGCTTTATTTGCTTTATTTGCTAAGGGCATAAACTTTCCAAGCACCTAATCTACTCCCTAAATGTTTTAATTCAGTGACCTTTATGGTTATTTTTAAATCTCATCGGCTCTATTTTCACGGAGATAATTCAGTTAACACATTCACATTTAGATCTAACAGTCCCTCTGCTGGAATGAAAATACTTTTCAACTACAGCTCTAGTCATAGCTACTTACAAGTATGCAGAGAGTGATGCTAGGATCCAAACAATGGTACCATGTTTTTTTATCGATATTTTAAAAATAAGTTTTATTGTGTTTGGAAATATTACAACTCATTCACAAATAAAAATGCTCATCCATTCTTCCTCTTCTGCTTCCACATTTTACCAGTCAGATTAGAAGAATGGGCAGGAGTCAATATTTCACTTCCATAAGAAATACCAACATTAAAAAAACCCCAAAAAACAAACAAAAGCCAAATAAAAAATCAACACCCCTCCCCCACAATAGAACCTCAAACCAACTAACGAACCAGACAAAAAAAAGAAATTCAAAATTTCCTGAGAAAATTAAATATGCATGATATGATATAATAGAAAAAGCCCTTGCATACATAATACTAATTTTATTTTTATATTTTATATTTTTGTAATGCAAATGTCTGAATGAAATTAGTAAACTTGTTATTAAAACAATAAACTCACATTTCTCCCATTGAAAAAAAAAATTACTGAACTATGTTCCTGTTAGATATTTCTACAGATAAAACTGCATTTGTTCAGTGAAAACCAGTTCTATCTCAAATCTCTCAACACTTGATTGTATCTTCTCTAGAATTAGGAGTGGAAGTGTGGGAATAATATACTTCACTGAGGTCCTGATCTTGTATACCACAAAGAAATATAGGAGCTTTATCTCAGGTACGGAGGGCAAAAAAAAAAAGTGTTTAAAAAAGCTGCTAAAGAAGCACACTCTGTCTTTAGCTAATATTCAACCATCTCTCTAGATAGGGGCTACTGAAGGAATCTGTGACAAGTGTACGAAAATCCCACACTCCTTCTGCTCTAAGGTCCAATTCATCCTGCTGAAATGTAGTCAGGAACTTTTTGACTAAAGCGTTACACAAGTTAGAGAAATGGGAGCTGGTGAATAATGCATTAAATCAAAATTGCAAGAGGCATTTAGGTGCCAGAATGCTGAGCTAACCACAGCTTGACCTGCCATTTGGAGCAGACACACATCTTCCTGGCTTCTGAAGGAGTAATAAGAACTGCAGTAACTGTAGTCTGGCAGCCTGGGGAAGGTGCTGGTAGCCAGAAAGCTTGGTTCTGTTTCTTAACTGGCAAAGGAGAGGCTTCTGCTCTCTAGCACTCCAATTGACTATGGAGATGGGAAAAAACAGTTGAAATGGATTAATTTCCATGAAAACTCACAGTTTCAAAGAATATTTGGTTTCTTGCAGTTTCCAGGCAATTTCAATGAAAGCATCATCCATTTGGGAAAGAAAAACCATAGTTATATTTCCTTAATACAGAGCAATATTTGAAGAAGTTTTGTACCTACTGTATCACACTGCAGCAGCACACTATTTTCATTGTATTTCTGAACAATAACAGGCTAAATCTGAATGTCTGACTGCCCTGCTTTGACCTGAACTGGAGATTCTAGTTCCAGATTTGTGGATGGCATGCGGGGATTTGATTCTGATTCAAGAGAATCAGTTTGAAAGAAGAAGAAGTATATGGCAGACTCACCCAGGCAGGAAATGAAAATCTGGGGCAGTCTTCCCCAACCCATCCACGGGTGTTTATAGTCACTCTGAAGTTTTGGCAACGTTGCTTCATTGGTACTGTAAGTTACAATACTGCAAACCAGCAGTTTACATTAAGAGGGAGTAATAGCTTGACAGTTTGTCATGTTCTTTACAATGAAGTTTGACTCCACAATTTGTCATGTTCTTTACAATGAAGTTAGACTCCACAGGAATTCTAATACTTCTTGTCAAGATTTTTATTCTTTTCAAGGCATTAATAACTGCTACATTCTATATCAACTGCTTAGCTTAAGATATTTGTCTCTTCCTTGGGGTTTTAAGTTTTGAATTTCTATCATTATATGTCAAACTTCAAGACTAACTGTCTGCTTTCTAACATGTAATTTTGATATTTTATCTCAGTGGGTTTTTTTTAAAAGTGTATCCATAAATTGATGCAAAGAGATTCAATATCAACTATAATTTTCATGTCTTTATATAAATGCAAAATCAAATGAACAAAATCTTTTAGTCCTTCAATCAGTATTTCTGATAGAGATGTTTTTTCACAGCAACAATACTAAATAACTTCATACCTAGTGATGAAATTACAATGGCAGAAGTTCAGTCTGGGATGGAGATTTTAAGCTGTTGGTATTTCTGCCAATGATTTTGGCAGCAGCTGCCTAGTTTCACTGTACAGACCTGATATGATCTGAGAATGCAGAATGACTTTTTTTTTTTTTTCTCTCTTTTTTAATACATTGATAAAACACATGAGCAATTTCACTGGGATTAGTTCAAAGGATAACTAAACTTCTTAAACTGAGGTAGTCAAATAGACTATATTGATTCCACAACTGAAAGTTAAAAATATAGAAATGTTTACTCAAAAATCAAGAGGTTCCAAAAACAGAGCAATAGTTCATGTGGACATGCAAGAATGCGAAGAAACCTTTACTCCATAGATGAAGATAATTTTGTTCAATTGCAATCTTTTGTTCTTACCTTTCATAAGGGAAATAAAACTACCACATGCCTCCTCAGTGTGTGACATGAACGAATATATAGAAAACTATTATATCAGTGAATGCCAGAGGAAGATTTTTCTTTACCTACCCATTTTTCTATTTGGTCTTCAGTAGAGATAACTGATTGTAAGTTTTGAGGCAATAAAAATATTTTCATATAAAAATAGTGTGCAAAAAGAAATGGCAGAGAAGCAACTGAGGTCCTAAAAGTAGAGCTCTTAGCCTCAAGAAGATGGGAGCAAGGGGTGTGGGGGGGAGTGACAGCACCAGTGACAGAAGCAGTAGTAGCAAAGAACCACAGAAACACAAAATCTGCCAAGCTGGAAGGGACCCATAAGGATCATCAAGTCCAGCTGCTGATCCTGCACAGGACCATCCCCAACGGTCATATCGTGTCCCTGAGAGTATTGTCCAAAGGCTTCTTGAACTCTGTCAGGTTTGGTGCTGTGACCACTTCCATGGGGAGCCTGTTACAGTGTCCAGCCACCCTCTGGGTGAAGCACCTTTTTCTAATATCCAGCCTAAACCTTCTCTGACACAACTTCAGGCCATTCTCTCAGTTCCTGTCACTGGTCACCAGAAAGGAGAGATCAGTGTCTACCTGTCATTGCCTCACGAGGAAGTGGTAGACTGCAGTGAGATCTCCCCTCAGTCTCCTCCAGGCTGAACAGACCCAGTGCCCTCAGCCGCTCCTGATATGGCTTCCCCTCAAGGCCCTGCACCATCTTCGCTGCCCGCCTTTGGACACACTCTAACAGCTTAATATCTTGAGTTGCAGAGACCAAAACTGCGTGCAATATTCAAGGTGAAGCTGCACTAGTAGAGAGAAGGTAGAATCAGACTTCTCTCAATAGTGTCCAGTGAAAAAAAACGAGGTAATGAGTAGAAAGAAAAACTTTAAATAAGTGTGGTCAAACATCGTAAGGGGTTATTTAGATGTGTTGTTTGGGAGTTTGGGTTTAGGAGTCTCCTTTCTTGCAGCTATTCAAAACCTAACAGGATGCGTGTCTCAGCAACCGGCCTAAGGTCGTCCTACTCTGAACAGAGACTCTGGACTAGAAGATCTGTAGAGGTCCTTGCCAACATCAAGTATTCTGAGATTTCTGTGAAAACATCTGAAATATTTTTCAACTTTCTACCCCTAGAGGCAGTCCTTTGCATATGCTCAGAGCTATACCAGCCTTGACTGAGAAATGCAAGGTGAGCAAGTTGAGACCATGACATAGGTGTTGTTTTCCTGCTTCTTATCTGACTTCATTGTGGCTTTGCTTATTAAGTTGTTAAGGCATACTAAAGACACAGTATTGACATCAATACTAGCAAGCTCATTGGTAGTGCTGTTTGCTTTTATAATGTCCTGGAAGGGTGCTTAGTCATTCCTTTCTATAAACTTGTGCTTTGATTTTGAATGTGAGAGCCAGGTTTAATATTAAAACTCTTAACAAAATAATCACCTTTGCTACCAGCTTCGTGATCTATTTAGGCACTCATACAGCTGAACGGTGACAGTTCAAATACTTCTTAGCTAGTGGAGTACTCAACAGTTAATTTTGTAAGAGACATATACTTAAGTATTGTTTTACATCTGCCTATGTTCTCATGTGTACTCATGCACATGTGGAGTACTTGGAGGTAGTTACCAAAATCACCAGTCTACCGCACCAGCACAAGAACTTGAAAGATCCCTGTAATGTGTTTGTATATTAGTAAAAACAGACCAAAACCAAACCGAACCAAATCCAAACCAAACCAAACAAAGAAACAAACAAAAACCAAACATCTGTAAATTTATTGCAAAGTATACCTTATTACAAGATATAATTCAGATGTGACTTTTTTAAGTGTTTTCAATAGCATTTGGCAATTTAAGATGGTGAAAAAAATGTTCATAAGTGTTGCACAACCCTTTGCAAGGTCAACACAATTCTTTTGTGCTCTATAATGAATATTATATACAAATTTTTTAACAATCTTGTTCTCTTAAATCTCCATTGTATTATGATGCCACTTCATGTCATTGTCAAAACAGAATTATAAAGAAAAATTTGATTGACGTCTATAAGTGGCACGATTCTCCTGAGGATAAGGTCCACCTCTGTTATTGCAGGGGTTTTCTGCCTGTTTTGATCAATTTAATTCATTCTAAATCAAATGAAAATCACTGTATAAAATGCAGAAGTGATATAACAAGGAATATAAGCATAGAATCATAGAATAATTAAGGTTGGAAAAGACCTCCAAGATCATTGAGTCCAACCTTTGACCAAATACCACCACATTAAATAGACCACAGCACTAAGTACCAGGTTCAGTCATTTCTTGAACACTTCCAGTTATGGTGACTCCACCACTTCCCTGGGCAGTCCATTCCAATGTTTAACCACCCTCTTAGTGAAGAAATTCTTTCTGATGACCAACCTGAACCTCCCCTGGTGCAGCTTGAAGACATTTCCTCCTATTCTGTCACTAGGTGTCTGGGAGCAGAGGCTGACACCCACATTGTTAAAACCTCCTTTCACATAGTTGTAGAGAGCAATAAGGTCTCTTCTGAGTCTCCTTTTCTTCAGGCTAAGCAACTGGATTTCCCTCAGTCATTCCTCATAAGACTTATTCTCTAGACCCTTCACCAGCTTTGTTGCCCTTCTCTGGACTTGCTCCAGCACCTGAATGTCTTTCTTGCAGTGAGGGGCCCAGAACTGAACACAGGATTTGAGGTGTGACCTCACCAGGGCTGAGGACCAGGGGAACATCACTGCCCTAGTCCTTCTGGCCACACTATTTTTGAAACAACCCAGGATATCATTGGTCTTCTTGGCCACCTGGGCACACTGCCAGCTTTGACCAGTATCACCAGGTCTTATTTTGAAGAATGAAAAATTCTACCCTCCTTTGAATGCCCAAACCTTTAAACTTTAGAATACATTTCCTACCAAATCATTCTTTGGGACTCATTGCATCTTGAGTTATTTCTGGAGCATGGCCTACAGTCAACAGGAGATTGGAAGAGATCTATCACATAGAATTGTCTATGACTGATGGTCAATCTACCCAGAAAAGTAAAATACATGTGTTTCAAGCCTGCTACACTGGGGGAACTATATTTGAAATGAATGCTCTAACAGCTAAGGCACTGTGTTAAAACTGACCAATGGCACTGTTTCTCCTATTCAGCTATGAACAGAGGTGAAAAGCATGAGCAGCATGTAGTTGCTCAGTGAAATTGTAAAAGAACTTGTTTTGAGAAAATGAGAAAGATTATGGATATTGCTGTCGTGTATAGAGAAAATTTCTTGCAACCTTATCGAAATGTTTCTGCTCTTAGCTCTTAGATTTTAATACCTCTCTGCTGGTTCTGGGATTCTTCATACAATGCAATTTTTTTAATTTTTTTTTTTAAATCACCTTATCTTTCTCTGACATTACCAAGACCAAAAGTTCAGAATTTGGGATTCTACCAATGTAAATAAGTGCTATAAAACATCTGGTTAACTGAAAATATGTTTCTGTGAAAGGATTCAGACCATAGTGTTTCTTCTGTCTTTACTCTAAATCAACCACCTAGGAACTGTCACCAATCTATAAGTCACAAAATCTATAAACTTCAGAGGACTCCCAGACAAATAATGCCCTAAGTACTGATAGTATTGCTTCTGAACTGGACTAAAATAATATCCATCCCCAGAATATGGACTCTGTCTTCCTTGTATCTGTAGATACAACTTTCCCTTTCCTTTGCATCAGATACTTATTACTTGTGAATTTTCTATCTTCTTAAAAAGTTCATTTTTCATCAGTTGAACTTTTATACTTATCACATGCAATGTAGGTTCATACTACATGAATATGGAAATCCAACAGGAAATACTCTAAATAAGAATAATGTATCTATAAATAGCTAGTGAGTAATAAACAGCAATAAAACAGATATCTGGGCATTTAGGTATAAAATAGTGATGCACTATATATGACACATACTGTAGAAGCATTTATTTCAGAAGTGTTATAAAGGTTCTTTTTTAGTATGAAGTTTAATTATTTTATCTTACAGCTAGTAGGTTTTTAATTTTTCACCCAAACTAAAATCTAAAAAGTGTGAAAAATGACCAAAGGAAATGTCACATCTTCAAACTGTAAAAGAGGAGAAAAAACCAGAAGTGGCAACTATTGAAGAAAGGGCAGATAAGATGCTGCAGGCAGTTGTCAAATTTAGTTATCCAGGACTTTTCAAATATATCATAGCACTCCAAAATCTGGATTTTTGTACACTTCTGTGATCCTGTTATCTTGTTTGGATAACGCTTTTATTTGAACTAGACATGAGTAGGAAGGCAGCACTTCAACATGTAAGGAAAGAAGAATTGCAGGGAGCCCTTGTGCCAGGCATGTCCTCCCACAGCTGCCCCCATGGATGGTCCAGGCAGCTGCCAATCTTTTATGCCCCACAGCATCCCCCGTGGCTGTGGCAGGTGCAACACGAACTCACATCTGAGGGTCGCTGAGGGGAAGGCCTCCATGGGGATTGGGATAGCACCTGGGACACTTCCTAGGACTAGGTGCTCTCACCATCTCCCACATAAGTGACTATTTTTTTTCTCTTCTGGATATCTGTGAATAATTCTTCCACCCTCTGGGTGTCGCAAAACCCTGTGACAACCCACTGTTAAGGGGCAGGAAGCATTCAAGATTCATAAATTCTCATGGTCCAAAGGAACAACAAAAGTCAAAAGGTCCACAAACAAGCAGAAGATTTCATTATTAAATTACACACTTGCCATGGAAATTAGTATATTAGTCCATGACCTGCTATATAATCACACAGAAGTGGGTTTTGGACAAAGGGGTAGTATGAAATGTTTTTCACTT
This sequence comes from Anabacerthia variegaticeps, assembly GCA_035583185.1. Lineage (NCBI taxonomy): Eukaryota > Metazoa > Chordata > Aves > Passeriformes > Furnariidae > Anabacerthia > Anabacerthia variegaticeps. The sequence continues at coordinate 20,408,578 of JAWWEW010000041.1, forward strand.
TCTATGCAAATTAGTTATCATGTGCAGTCCATTCTTTCAAGTCTTTTAGGAAATGGATTGGACCATTTTAGGGGTCTTTGGTGGTCTTAACCTCCGACTATAGTCCATACCTATTTCTTGACCTCATTCTTGTACTTGCACTGTACTGTGTTGTGCTTATTTCCAGCAACTACCACAAGGCTGTTTGTCCCAGAAAAGTGCTGCCCTGTCTCCACATGGGCCCTCTTCTTCAGCAGAATCTTGTTCTTTCTCATGGCACTTTAATACCAAGAGTCCTTGGTTATTACCAACAATTCTTCTCTGCTACTACCAACAGTCCTTGGTTGGTCCCACAGCTATTTGACTATCGGAGTTTGAGACATACATATTAGCCCCTTATCTTCCAGAATTCTACAAATCCACCTTTTGGGTAACCCTGACCAGGAGCTCTTCCATGTCTGTATGTGTGTGTGTGTACACTTTGTGTCAATGTCCAAGCAGTAACAATGTGCTTAACAGCACACGGAATCCATAAACTGTAGAACAGCATTGGGGTACCATCATGGGCACTCACATTTGTGAGTTTTGGCCACAGGTTTTGGTTGTGAGCTAGAGCTTGTCTGAGCTTGTTCCCTACACAAAATTGTTTGGCACACATCTGTGACAGCAGCTTTTTACATCTCTTGATTCTACACAAGGGATCCTAGATGCCTGTTCTGGACTCAGTGCCTAATTAAGCAGAGCTACAGTTGTTGAAGGCAACCTCCTTCTCCAAACATTAGGAAAACAGCCTTTCATGCTAACAGAGGCAAGTTTTTTCTCCATTTATGAATCAGCGAGTGCAGCACTGCTAGTAGGATGAAATTTCCAGTGCTTTACCAAAGCTGAAGGGTACCTGTGTGCCACACTGTTTTGATAAGAAAGGCAAAAGCCCCAGAAGCATCAGTTTAGATACAATAGCAGCATATAGAATGACTATGAATATATGTGTGTTCGTGTGTGTATGTGTGTTTCTGATGCTTATCTGTTGAAACATATACATCCATATGAAACATGCATATATTTAGTTATCTACACATATAAATATCACTTGGGAAAGGAAAAAAAAAAATAAACCGCTGATTCTTATCTAAATATTCTTTAACAAGAAACATCAAAGTAAGCTATGTAAGGAATTTTTCATATCTGACAGTGACACTTTTTGCTTTCTAAAATTCATCCTGATACCTTAGTATCCTTTCACTTTATTATCTGTCCACCTTTGTCCACATCTGCAATGGTGAAAAGCCGTGACAAGAAAGAAAAAGCACTTTTTAATAACTGCTATGTCAACTATTCTGTGACTAATGTACTTTTATGTTCAGATATTGCTACTAAATAAAGAAGGAGCTGATCCACACATTCACCAATAATTCACAAGTCAAGATTCCTGGACACAAAGCTAGTAATATTTTACACTAAGGATTTGCATGTGCAGAGTATGAGATTTTTAAAGACTGTAGAATTATAGATGGTCTCAGCAGATATTCTTGTCTGCTAGAAAGTAAATAGGGAACATTGTAATGTAACATCATTCACAAATGAAAATCAATTGCATTTTAACCTGAAGCATATAACCCTTTTAGTAAAGAGATCTTTGAGTCTAGTAACAGTGAATCACAGAAATCTCACTTATCTAATGACCTGCCACATTAAAAACCACAACATTTTCACAGTGGCAGGTGTCATATTTATTACTTTATTTTCTTCCTGTGTTTGCTATCAGTGGAAATACAGGTGTAGAGATACTAGATTTCCTTAGACACCTTAACCAGATTGCTTATAGCTGCCATTGCAGCAGGAAGCATCTGTGCACAGTTTTAATCTTCAAAATAACAAGCTGCAACCTGATACCTGATACCTAACTCTCCTCCTACCCTTAGCTTTGTATCAGGGATGTTTGAAATGCATCATGCAAGGAAATTTTTTGTCTAGCAAGATCAGCAGGTGTACGCTTAACCCCTGATTCTGCTGCCTGGATTTGGGATACAATTCCTTTTATAGAAAAGAAAATGTGATGTTATGATAACTCTGTGCCATTAAAGATATACTCACACTGTGGGAGGGAGACACCTGTTTCATCAAAGGGAAAATGTAAAAGTACATTCAGCTGCCTGTAGGAAGCATTTTTAAGTACTCTTTGAGCTATTTTAGCTGCACAAAGTGCATCTGTTCTGGTGTGCATAGGACCATTATGTAAGTGAATTTTAAGTATTACAGTGTTTAAGAGACGAGGCCAAGCTGGATGGCCCATTTTGATGTACTCACTTAGGTTTGTTTTAGGAATCTTTTATATTGCCCTGTAGCTGTGAGGAAAAAAAAAAAAAAAAAAGGGATATATACAGACACTATATTTTTACTGTTACAGCTACCTTATGTTTTCTTTACTGTCAGTTGCTGGTTGCACAAAAGATTTCTAAGGTTAATGTTAAAATAAATGAGCATGTTTTTGAGAAATATGTAAGTGCACAGAAAACCAATACAGAGCTTGCATGATTATAAAGTCCAGACAAAACAATGTATATCACAACCCTGCCCACTTTTTTAGATTAGAAATGATATATTACACCTATGTGACACTAACAACTTTGTGCAGAAACTGACAATAATTTTAGGAGTTATATTTACAAAGGACTAATCAAGGCTACTAATTTCATTCTAAAGCATTACTAAAAGAGATTATGTCAGTGCCTTCTTTTTACTCTTTTTGCAAGTACCAGATTTTTTCAAGGGCTCAAAGACTTGGATTCAAAGTCCTCACCCTCATGTCCTGATGGTAAGAGAGCATCTTAACATTGTACAATAATAGAAAAGGTTGTGTAACCTTGGTGTGCTGTTTAGAAAGGAACACAGCCTCTTCCATGAGAAAAGGCTGAGAGATTTGGGCTTAGTCTGCCTGGAGAAGAGAAAGATCCAGGGAGACCTTATCGTGGTCTTTCAGTACTTGAAAGGGACCTATAAGACAGATGGAAACAAATTTTTTAGCAGAGTCTGGCATGACAGGAAAAGGAGTAATGCTTTTGAAATGAAGGAGAGTCAATTTAGATTACATGTACAAAAAAAGTTTTTTGTAGTGAGAAACATTGGCATGAGAAACTACATTTCATGTAGTTGGCACACAATGCCCAGAAAGGAAGCAGATGCCTCATGTCTGGAAATGCTCAAGGCCAGGTCCAATAGAGCTCTGTGCAAGCTGATATAATCACAGATGTCTCTGTTCATTGGAGGGTCGTTGGACTATAAGACCTTTAAAAGGTAACTTCCAACTCAAACTATTCTACGATTCTATGAATTGTGGACTGAGAGGAAAGACCATCAGCAGTAACAGAGTTCTCCAGCCTGTGTGTTGAGTTGGCAAAGCAGAGTCATGGTTCATGTCTCTGCCACCACAGTTAGCTCTGATTTTTGTCGGGTTGTTACTTGGTGCAAAATTCAAGGACAAAACCAGCTATAAAGCCTTTCACTGGTGGTCTTATCCTGACAGTGTGCATTGGAAGGACTAATAAATTGGAGTAATTGTGATGAAAGGAGGAGCAAGTAGCAAGATTCTGTGGGTTATAGCCATTTAATGAATGTTTAGAAGTAGAATAATAATTATGTTAAGACTTTTAATAGAGAAACACTTCTAAATGGAAAATAATCTGGGTCTTATTTAAAACACAATAGGAATTTACATTCAAAATAGGACCTGTCAATCATTAAGTGCTAAAGTATTAATTTTTTGGCTTGTGTCTTTTAATTTTTTTTAACTGCTGTGTGTTACAATTATTAACAGTGATTCCATTCACTGGTTTCTTTGCCAGACTATTTGTTTTTTTCAACAGCCATGAAGTTCTGTAAATGAATCAGTTTTGTGATGAAGACTTGTATGCATACATGGGTTGGCTGTAACTGTGATTCAGACCCTCACTTTTCTAGTGTAGTCTACTTTTGTTATGCAACTATTTCAACACCCATCAATTTGTAATAAAGAGACTTGTTTATAAGCTTAATAAACTCAGAAAACATTATGGAATCATGAAACAGCTAATTAACTTTGTGAATTTAAAGTCCTGTCCTTGCACATGAAAACTAATTAGTGTTTATATGGATTCCTGAATTAAACCTCCTTCCTTTCTCTCTTCATGTGGTTGTTAATTTAAATTCAAAATATCAGTAATAATTTTCCCTTTTCTCAAAAGAATGTTGGAGTTTATATGTAATAAAATGCTGCATTACCTGTATACTCAGAATCTGCTCATATATCATTGTCACCTATTCGTTTCACACAGTTGCAATTTATTCACATTTCATCTTTGAGTTACACACTGATCTCAGCTTTGTTGAGGAAGCTGAATTCAAGCATGACTCAAGCAACAGTTCCCTAAAATTTAGTTAGGTTGTACCTGGTCTTGGGAGAGCTATGTGGGGAAATAAGTTAAGACTCTTCCCATGTGTGGCTGACTAAGAATGAAACACAGCAGTGCCTCTTGCTGAACTGGACAGAATTATGCCCTCCCCGACTCAGGAGAGTCAGAAGTTTGGACAGTGATAGATGTTCCATGCCTTGAGTAACTGAGTAAGAAAGAATGAGGCAAACTTCCCATGTTCTACTGACAATAATTGTGGCTATGTGTCAGTTAGTAGTAGACTGAAAGCATTAATAACACAAAGATCTATCCCACTAAAGATTAGTGGTCCTACTTCTTGCAAAATTTCTGCTGTTGCTCATTTCCTAAAGAAGAAGTTGCATGTAGATCTTTTTTATTCCTTTATTTTTCCTTCAGTAGTGATAGACAAATTCAGTGACTTATTTTTCAAAATTCAATTTGTTTATGAAGAAGATGTAGTTATTTCAGATGGTGGAAATTAAAGTGATTTATGGACTGAGTATGAGCTAGTTGTGTAACTACTGCAGAAAAGATCCTGCCACAATGGCTAGTCTTCAAAGAAGTGACTATAAAGTACAGAAAACAATTATCCTGCTCTATTTCAGCCCTGAATTGAAACATGACATTGAATCAGCAACTAGCATTGCTGTATAGGGGGAAAAGGAGTCAACAGTTTTAGAGTATAAAACCTTTGAAGTAGAAAGAATAAGAAAACCAAGAGTATTCTGTTAAAATTATAATTGACGAAGGATGTGATAACTATCACTGGAAATATGTACAGAATATCTCTAGAAAGACTCATTAATTAGAGAATAGATAAGTAGTAGTGGGTCTGAACTGTGGAAAGAGAGTCTTAAATTGGATAATAGACATATCTGCAAAAGTACATGCTCAGTTAAATGAAAAATTTTCCAACATACTTAATGTTGCTTCATGAGACTTTGTTTTTTTTCTTGTCTTACTAGCAATTACATAATGGCTTTCTTTTATTTGTACTATTTTTTTTCTTTTACTTCTTGTTTGCTTTCCATTTCATTAATTTCCTACTTACGTATTTTATTAGCTGTCAGCTCTGCTTTTTTTTTGCTTTAATGTGAGGTTTCAAAGGTTACCCAACCCAACACCAGTCTTCACTACCACATGGGCTGGGAATTCCAGCCAAGCAGATAGGGAGGTCCACCCCAGTTGCTACATTAATCTGCTTTTAGCAATGCAACTCTAGATTCAATCCCCTTTCCATCCCTCTTGGTTTTTCTTTGCTCAGGTGGAACTGACATATTGATACTCTGTATCCATAATGCTTTTATTTCTCTAAACTGTCTTTAAATGTGTATACTGGGCCCTACTGACTGTACTAAAAGAGAAAAGTAGACATTCATAACCCCAGCATAAGGTCTCAAAAATCATATAGGCAAATTTCTTCCAGATGATCACCTTCTGAGTTTTCTTCCAGAGATCTCCTAAAAAAAGTCTTAAAGAGGGTGATAATAATTGTAAATATTATACAAAAGTGTGTTATAGAGACTTCACTGTAAGTCAGCCCTTCTGGTGAATCTTTATAGTGGCAGAAGTATTCCTACATGCTCCACATTTATTATAAGGGTTCATTTAGGTACAGGCTTTGCCTAGAACGGTACTTTGTATCCTCGCCCCCCACATCATGAGACTCTACCCAGCAGTCATACCTACAAGGTGAAGGCTGAGGGACTAAATCTCAAAATCCACCATGAAGTCATGATTTCACACTTATTTGAGATTGTTCCACACTTTTCTGACTACAGAACATCTTACTGTAAAGACATAATCCTATGGACTGCAGCAGGCAGCTTACTAGGCTGTACAGTACTATAGCACAAGACCTTGGCTGTCTGAGAATAACCTGAAGAATGATGATGCTACTAAAATGATTGGGAAAGTGAGTCTACTCTGGATAGCACAGATGACCATGGAAGCTACAGAAAAGTATCACAACTTACAGTAAATAATGGTGTTTACTGATGCCCCAGTTCTGGAATAGGCTCCTAGATTACTTAATATCCAGTATCTGCTACTATATAAAAGAATTAAACTGGAAAAGTTATAATGGGGCATGTCAGCATATCTATGCAGTATTCTCTGCCTCATGAAAACTTATCACGTAAACATTTTTAATCTTACAAATAACTTCTGTATCAAACCTGGCTCAATGTTGAGAGAGATTTCTAAGTGTTATTTTTCAGGACAAAGGGTACCTCTCTCCTATCTGTGAAATTAATAGGGAAGGTAGCATTGAAGAAATTTGCTCTATACTGGGGCTTCTGACATGAGTGGAAAAAAATTGTTGCAATATTGCACTCAGAAAAAATCATATGAGAAAACAGATTTTTTAGCTACAAAGCACTAAAGGCCAAGTGAACATGGCTGAATTCTTAATTGCTTCTCAAAAATATTTTTCACAAGAAAATAAATTACACTAAAACCCTTCACTGAAAAAGTCTATTATGAAAGAAGATTAATTCTCACCTAATAAAACCTGTATTTCACTGTTAATCTAAGTTTTGTAAAGTCCAAATAAACTTCAGTCCTAAATAAATCAAGAATATCCATTATTAGAGATGAAAATCTAGATGGATTTTTTTTTTTTTTTAATGAACCTATGTACTATAAATAGCTTTTAAATAATTAGACATGATTCAACTCTAGGTTGTCCAGAAAAGGTCATCTCAGATGTAACAGATTCAAGTTTCTATTTTAATTTCAAGATGAAAGCATGGTGGCATCAGAGTAGACACAGTGACAGCAGACACAGATAAGCCTCATGTACTCGTTACCCCCTTTGTTTCTTCACCAACAAGGTGTCACAGGATTTTGTATTTATTTAGAAGCAGAGTTCAGGGAGGAAAATACACAGCAGTGGATTAAGATCAGTTACTTGACCCATACCAATCTACATGCTGCATTCAGGGAAACTGAGAAAAATGATTCTTGCAAGGGTGTTTTTTGACATCTTGGAAAGGTCATGGACATCAGGAAAGTTCTTGAATAACTGGAGAAAGCAAATGTTGCACCCACCTTCAAGAGATGCAGGGAATGCCATTCACATTAATTTCAGCAATGCTTTCAGCACAGACTACGACAATATTCTTGTATCCAGGTTAGAACACTACTGTCTGGGTGGGTCAGTAACTACATGGGTAAACTATATGGTCCAATGATTGGGCTCAGGAGGTCATGGTTAATTGGTCATAATCCACCTTAGGGCCAGTAACATATGGAGTAATGCAGGAGTCTGTCCTGGGAACTCTCCTGAATAATATCTTTATCAGTGGAGGAGGTGATGGAGCGTACTCGTCACATCTGCTGATGGCACCATATTGGAAGAAGAATCTGGTATGTGGGAGAGTAGTGCTGCCATCTAGAGAGACGAAGAAAGCCTGGAGGAATGGGCTAACAGGAAGCTCATTAAATTTGGGAAGGTCACATGCAAATCACCGGACCAAGGGAGGAAGAGCCCCTTGCAACAGATGCAGGCTGTGTCTTGACTGACTGGGGAGCAGCTCTGTAAAAAATTCCCTGGGGCTTTGGCAGACAGTAAGGTGAACATGAGCTAGTAGTCACCTGACAGCAAAGAGGTGTGCAAAGGAGCAAAACTTGTAGACCAAAGGAATGGATTATCCTCTAGTCAGCAGACTTTGGAAAGTGTATCAAATATTGCATCCAGTTGTGAGCTTCCAGTCTCAGACAAACAGCAGTTAGCTGGACAAAGTTCAGTGTAGGGCCACCATAAGGGCTTGATGTTAGAGTGCTTGTCCCATGAGGAGAGGCTGAGGGAGCTGGGTCTGGAAAAGATATGTTCAGAGGGACTGAGCAGTGGTGCCCTGTCACATACTGGAGGATATTTTACTTTAATGTCCATATTGAATATGTAATTCTACTTTAATTTACTTTAACAATTATAAGGATTTTGTAATCTAAATGTGTTAACTTGAGAACACATTTATGAAGGGAGGGGAAGAAAGTTGTAAATCTATGACAGCAAATTCTACTCATTGTACTAGACAAAAACAAGGCTTTGTCATACATTAATTTATTGGATTAGATTGTGAATACAGTAAGTAATAATGTTGTTTTGACAGTGAGTGATAAGGAGATTTTGAAAAAATATTTATGAGGTTGAGTTTTCTTTTTGACACCAGTGATGATGATTTAATACTTTTAAGGTCACCATGACACTGAAGTATTTTGACAAGATATTTGTGAAGGCATTGTGGTCCCAAAGACGGATGTAGATATGGAAGTGATGTAAATTAGATGAATTCATGAAAGACAAATATATCAAGGGCTATTAAGCACAAAGATATCAATTCTGACTCAAGAAGTCAAACAGCTTAAAGCTGTGAGGTTATGCCAAAAAAGTATCACTATCTGTTTGTGCATTTCTTAAACTCTTTTTGTAGGCAGTATGGAATAATATAGAGATGAAGAAAAGATATGTTAATTTTGGTATGACCTAATATGTGCAATCCAATACATAAGGTACAAAGATACCTTGCTGTGAGATAATATGACTGCGTTTAAACCTAAATGAAGAAATGGATTAGATGATGAAGATTACACAGTAGTATGTACAAGTAATTCCTCTTTAGAGCTTTCATGAAAATATTAATTTTAAAATCTGTTAAACACTTTCTTTGGCCAAGCAGAAAAAAAATTGGGAGTTCTGGCACCGATAATAAGATTTTAATTTGCAATTTTATTTTTTTTTCATTATTATTTCAGAAATAGAAATGGCTGATTTTCCTCTTCATTTATGTGACTTTATGTTGCAATTAAAATGTGACTGGCCAGAACCTCAGCCTAGACTATGGAAAATACTAAACTGAAAAATATCCAAACAAAATATTTTCTTTCAATAAATATTTTACTGGAGACTTTCCACTACTTTTAAATAACATAATTTTTCATTAAAAATCTGAATCTGAAGGGCTCAGTGTTTTTCAGGATGGTAAACTTTATGTATAATCAACTGTTTTAAATAATCTTTCACTGCCAGTAGTTTTAAGGAAAGCAATAACAAACTAGTGATAATATTTATTACAATGGAAAGGGCCTGCCTCAAAGGAATATAATTGTGTGCAAAACATGAATTTTTATCTGTGCTAAGACGGTGAGGATTACACATGTGAAAGGAGATTAATTAACATGTTCAGGAAACAGTGGGGAAAAAAAGGTTTTAAACATCTTAACTTCTGTTGTGTGGTGGTTTGCCCATAGGATTAACATATTGACCCTCCTGAAATTAATACTAAAGATTTCACCAATTCAAATGGGCAATAGATTTCAGCTTAATTGTGATATCCTAGTGTCTATGCTGTTGGCACAGACAACACCTGCCTTTGCAATATGTGAGCTTGTCCCAGTAGTGGAAATTCATTGCCAACTAATATGTCTATATAAAGCAACCTGGGACTAAAAGCAGTCTGACTGCATTAGCACATGATTGTATCTGGGCATTGAAGCCATGCTAGGAAGGGCTATATGAAATCATATAGACCTCTCCCTGAGACCAAAGCTGAAAAAAGAAAAAAAAAGCCCTATTCATTACACCCCACTGCTACATTGATCTTTACAAACTATTTAAGTCTCCCTTAGCTGCAGTGAAAACTGAGAATATTTAAAAGAAAAAAAAAATCCTGCCCATGTTTATATGCTTCAACAAATATACCACTCAGAAACTAGCCTACATGAAGCATGGTGTCAAAAAATTTTTGAGGCTAGAAAGGTCCTCTGGAGATCATCTTGCCCAACCCCTCTGCTGGTGCAGGACTTTGTTCTGCTTCATGTCAGCTCAATTCTTCATCCTGTCAGGGTCCCTCTGAACAATCATCTTGTCTATCAGCCACTCCTCCCAGTTATATCACCTGAAAAGCTCTGTGGGTGTTCTCTGTGCAGCCATCAAGAGGAAAGGTAGTTAAAGAAAATGTCAGACATGACTGGACTCAGTAGTGACTCAAGAGGCACACTGGTCTTTGTGCTCCTGATCACAACACCATCAGATGGGCAGCTCGGCCAGTTTTCAGTTCACCTGACTATACACTACCCTAGTTCATTCTTCCTCAGTTTGTCCACGAGGGTGTTACAGAAAACAGTATCAAAAGCAGGCTAAAGTCAAGATAAATAATACCTCCTACTCCTACCTCTTTGACCAGACTAGTAATTTTCTTATAGAAAGCTGCCATGTTGGTCAAGCGTGACTTGCCCTTTGTAAATCTCTGCTAACTACTTCAAATCACTTTCTTCTCCTTTGCGTATTTGGAAATTTCTTCCAGGTGAATTTACTGTATTGCTTTCCTAGAGACTGAGATTAAGTTTACTGATGTATACTTTCTCTGGTCCTCTTTTTCTTGAAGACAGAACTGAAAGGGGGATTTAGGATGAGGATTTAAGGATGAGAATGAACCATTACCCCCACATGCAAAGCAGATTTCAAATTAAATAGCTCATGACTAAACCTGAAGCTTCTGCATCTCTTTTTCAATTGTGAAGTATTACTAATTTCACCTGAATAATGTCAACATAAATGGCACCTGTAACCTATTATTTAAAATCTTTTAAATTGCATAAGTAATGCAACAAATGTTAAGTATATATATTATAAGCAAATATCTTTTTTTTTTGCTTTTGAAAATCATAAAAGTAATCAGAAAATTTAGTATCAGCAAGAATATCTTAGTCTGATGAATGTTACTGAGTTCTTTTTTTTAAAGGACATAGAAATCTCTCCTGAAAAAAAATAAACCTCACAGACAGAGAAGATATATATACATTATGGAATGTTATTCCTCTATGGCAACAATTATTATTTTAAAGTAATACTTTGATAATGAAAACAAACTTTCTAAGATAATATACATAAACAGAATAAAAATATCAACTCATTTGTACCTTTCTGACGGCAACAACCAGCAAACAGGGATGGATAACAAGTAAATCCAGGGAGTAGGACACAACCATTCAAAAGATTAATCTCATCCAGCTTTAGGCATCTAAAAGTTAGTTGTATAGTCTAGCAAACAGTCTATGCTTTAGATTCAGGAAAAAAGAAATCCCTCTGTCACAGGCATAACTGTTTTAAAGTGGCATTGATCACTTTCTAGCTAAAGTTCGAAGGTATGGGGCTCAACCTTCTTGTACAACTTGAGGGAATCTTTTAGTATTTAATTGCTTTAGATTTAGAGTCATACAGTCAGCAAAATATACATTTTTTTCTTAAAAAGTGAGGGGAAAATATATTAAAATGTATGAACAGGTGGAATTAAGAGCTCTTGTTAGCACAATCCTGGATAAGTCATTCAGTCTGTGCCAGCAGATCCAAATACAGAAACAAAATTAATACCAGAGGATGTGATGGTACCAGCTGTGCTTTCAACACTTCTGTATTTACACACAAGCAAATTGAGTGAACTCTACTAAGGCAAAAAATAAACCCATACATTCATAATAAGCTACCAAGAGCTCAGACTGCCTAAGGAAATATGAAGTTGATGAATGATGTAGATTTTTGATGGCAGATGAATTGCCTACATTTCCACTCCAGATTATGTTTTCTAGATAAATTAGTACTGCCATTGACTTGTTCCTATAAATCCTGTCATGGTGATGGAACTGGCCACATCAGGAACTAACAGTGGAATTTTAAAGTCACACACAAAGCAGGTTGTGCTTTGAGATATGTAAATCCTACTGAGTTATGTGCTAGTTGCTTTTGTGGTTTTGAGGAAAGAACTTTGCCGAGAAGAAGGGTTTTTAGGTATTGTCTATGAAGATATAAGTTAATTTACCCATGTCTTCTGCCCACATTTTCAGTGTGTGGTATAATCAGGTAACATGTAACTGAGAAGACCGTTAGAAAGCCTAAACAGGTCTGCAAAAGTGTAGATATGATGCATACTAGTGTTTTCTTTGCATCTTCTTTTGATCTCAGTGTTCTTTTAGTAAGCAAAATATATACACTAGAAATCTGAAGGGGTTCACAGGCACCTTCTAGAGTCACCTTCTCAAAAGCGTATTTCTAGGTGCATAATATATTTCCTCCTACAGAAGAAGCAAAATGAAAAAAAAATACCCTAGTAATCAAAACTAATTTACATGGTGAAGATTTCCCAATACCTGCACTTGATCAGCTGAAGCCCTACGGTGGCATTGCTTAACCACAGATTTTGTTGAACAGCTGAAAGTGTTGTTAGTATGACCAGGTCCAAAAGGCAAGACAATACACAGTTGAATTCAGTGAGCTTGTGAGTCAGCTTTCATAACCACCTGCATTGTACAAAGAGATTCAAACACTGATTCCAAAATTTGGTTCAAAGTCCTATTTATAAAGCATATTTCTAAGAAATCCATCCTGACATGTTATTTCAATGTTTAACTAGCCTTCTCTCTAGGATGCTAAATTCTGTTTTACAATTAAATATTTCTAGGTTCTTTTACAAGTCCCTGAGACTTTATTTATAATCCTTTTTTGATAGTGCTGAAAATCAATGAAGGACTTCTATCTACCTCAAAACAAACATAACATTTATGCTTCCATTTGCATCATCTCAAATCAGCCTCTTTCTTCCCCATGTTACATACCTGCTTGCTTTTTCATTTTTCTGCTGAAAGTCCTTTCCCATGACTCCCTACATAAGCCTCAGTGGGTAAATCAGTCCAAAGCAGATGTACAAAATGACAAGTTGGAAAGAGGAGAGGAAACTGTAGACTGAGTAGACAAATTTTCTTGGAGCTCAAGTACATTACCGCTGTTGTTCCTCAAATGAATTGCTTGCTAGACAACTTTATTTCCACTGTCAAAATATTTTCTCTAAGTAATTGCAATGATCAGTTTTATTAGCTTCCTTTTATTTGGTGAGATGAATAGGCCAAACTCCTTAGTTTTCCATGATGGAGTCTGTATTTCATCCCATTGTTTATTTTGTGGTCCCTGAACTTAGCTTTGTGTTCTATATCTTTTCATATACATATTTAGCTTGCAAGGCAAGAAGATTTCTTTTTCTACCATGTCACTAGTAGTGGAGGGTCTGCAGGGGTGGCTTCAGTGAGAAGACACTAGAAGCTGCCCCCATGTCCAACAGAGACAGTTCCAGCTGGCTCAATGACAGACTCACTGCTGGCCAAAGCTGAGCCCATCAGCAATGCTGGCAGCACTATGATATGTATTTAAGAAAAGATAAAAACTGCTGCACAACAGCAGATGGGAGAAGGCCACTGTGGCACAGGTTATCCCCTGCAGTGTGTGGAGGTCCATAGGGCATGAGCCTGTGAAGGACCCTACCCTGGAGCAGTTAAATATGTCTTGAAGGAACTGTGGCCTGTGGAGAGCCTGCACTGGTGGAAACTTCTGGCAGGACCCTGCGGAGAAGATTCCATGAAGAAACAGGTTTTCTTTCAGGATCTGTGGCCCTGCAGTGGACCAACGCTGGAGCAGTCTGTTCCTAAGGGACTGCACCCCATGGAAAGGATCAAATTTGTGAAGGACGCACATTGGAGAAGTCCATGAAGGGATAGTCTTTGGGAGGCACCTCCCACACTTGAGCACGGGAAGAGTGTCAAAAAGAAGGAGCAGCAAAGACAATGTGTGAGGAACTGGCTGCAACTCTTATTCCCTGTTCCTCTGGGCTACTTGGGGGAAGAATGCAAAGACATGGGGAGTGAAGTTGATCTTGGGAAGAAGGGAAGTGATTATGAAAGATGCTTTTAGATTGCTTTCTATTTCTCATTATCCTGCTCTGTTTAATCAAAATAAAATAAATTAATTTCCCCAAGCCAAGTCTGTTTTGCCTATGATGGTGGTTACTAAGTGAGCTCCCTGTCCTTATCTCAGTTCATGAACTTTTTTTTGTGTCTTCTCACCTTGTTCTTGTTGAGGAGTGATAGAGTGGCTTGGTGGACACCTGGAGTCCAGCCAAGGTCAACCCACTGCAATATACCAAGATTTAAAAATAATTTATGACCACAGAAATTCCTGAGTGGAAAAAAAAAAAAAAAGTGTTTTTTTATGAATTGATCTGTATTACACAATCAGAGAACCAAAGAATGTTTGAAATTGAAAGGAATCTCTGGAGATAATCTGGTCCAAACTCCGTGCTTCAGCAGGATCACCTACAGTCGGTTTCCCGTCCATGTCCAGATAGCACTTTTGTGTCTATAAGGATGGAGACTCCATCCACAACTATTCCGGGCAATTTATGCCAGTATTTAGTCACCATCACAGGCAAAAGAATTTTCCCAATGCTCATAGGGAGCATGCTATGTTTCAGTTTTTGCCCATTGGCTCATGTCTGTCACTGGATATCACTGATAAGAGCCTGGCTCCATCTTTGTTACGCCTTCCCTTCAGGGTTTTTTTGCATATTGATGAGATCCCCCTAAACCTTCTGTTCTCTACACTAAACAGCCCCAGTTGTCTCAGCCTTTCCTTATTTGTGATGCTCCAATCCCTTAGTCCCTGTAATGACCCTTCATTGAAGTCTCCCCCGTAGCTCAATAATCTCGTTTGCACAGTATATCTTTAAGCAGCCATTAAAAGCTTTTGAACCAGTTTCCATCTTTTGCTTACAAACAGTTCCCACGCTGTTTGTAAAAGGGGAAAAAAGTCCTCTGGAGAAATCACTGGCATCATGACCTGATGGTTTGAATCAATAAAAGGCAAGAAGAAATCTTCTTTAGTCTTTTAGGAAACACTGTCCCATGCATCCACATTATAAAGCTCTTCTGTATATTACAGTTAAGCAATACATGTCATATAAATCTCTGTTATTACTATTTTCTGTGTAGTTTATCTTTATAGTCTGATTTCAAGTATGAGATGCATTTTCATTACTCCTTTTAGTTTTCTTTCGTTCTCCTATTTTTGTATCTGTTTCTATCAATACAAGGTTCAACCCATTATCTGACTGTTTGCTATAAAATACTCCCTTTCTCATTTTACAAATTCATCTCAGAGTATTTGTACTCTCCAATATTACTCTGTCTCCATTTTCTGTTAGTAGCTTCCCTTGATTACATTTTTCAAATGAAAACAAACACTTTTTTTTTTCATGAAACTCAGACTATCTAATTGTTTCTTCAGGATTTATTCTTTGTGACTCAAAAGTCAGGATGCTGAATAAGGGCAAATCAATAAGAACTATCATTATGTCATAGAATCCTCATCATGAACATTGATGTAGATGGTAATTTTTCTCTGATCATTAACTGGTTGACTCAGGATCCATCTGAATCTTTATAAAGCTAAATAAAAAACTATTTTAGATGTCTTCCATTAAATTAAAATTTCAGGACTTGGGGTCATTATATGAATACTTGATACTCTTTTGAGGAGTCAGAGTTTATAAACTAATGAATGACACCTAAATACTGTATACTAGTTTAATTGGTGGCAGTTAATCTTTCTCCAGTATTTTTCATGCTCTTTAATAGGAAACTGTGTCTATTTTATTTAGTCTGTGTCCTTAAAGATCAGAAGCATTTTGCAGCATGATTAAACTGTGAAATGTGTTTGAAACTAATTGCTTCTGACAACTGTCATTAGGTGCATATTTGCAAATGCATTTCCTAATTCCTTAATAGCAAGAAATTCTTGTTATCTTTTGAACTTTAAGGCTCTGTGGTGAGCAACAAGATAAAATCCACTTTTGTTTTAACTGTTTAAGCACCATGTAAGAGAACAAGTCACAATTACAAACTACTGCCATCAAAGGAAGCAGTAAAGATCATGCACAGTGTGCTGGTCGATTCTACACATTGATGCTGACTAGATTGCAGGATGTAGGACAAAATGACTCTTACATTTTTAGAAAATATTCTTTAGAGACTTTCTTAATAAGGAAGTCAGGGATTACCATTTTTAATGCTGCACATTTAAGATAAACTCTTTTTCTGTTTTATTACTATTTAAAAAGCTGATAACTCACACTTCATTAATATAAGATTATTATAATACTATTATCACATCATTCGGAAGACCATAGAATACTTCATGGTAAACATGCACTGTAATTAAATTACCAAATGCTGTTTCTCAAATGAATCACTTATACCTTGTATTTTTTGAAATACAAGAAACTGGGGGGTACAGTTACTTTATGACATCCTCTTATTTACCAGTTAATGTTTGTTGACATACTTATAAATCATAGACAAAATGCCAACAGTTATCTCTCCTCAAAGTTTAAAAATGTTAACTAGTAAAAGAAGGCAGGAAAATGGGGGGAATTATAACTCATATTAAACTTCTTAAAAGTAAAGGTGAGGGAAAAAATAGCAAAATTTGATATAGGAATAATGAATCACCCATTTCAGGTGTTTTTCCCTCTTCATTAACTCAATATAATCTTGATTAGATGTTTTGCTTTTCTACGGCAATCTTGAACTGGAATGCATGTCACTGAGTGATTTCACCTAAATCAGGGAGTTTCTACTGAGGCTTGGTTCAATATCTGATGCAGTCTAGTTCCTTACTCACAGGACTCTGAGTCCTACTTCATCACTATATGGTGATGAAGGAATGGAGTGTCCTTCATCACAACTCCTGATGAATCTAAATTACAGAGGGAGTAAAGTTTATTATGCAAAGAGTAATAGTGCCAAAAGAAAGAACAGTGAACCCTTTTGTCAATGTGCATATTTTAAGCTAAAATAAAATCAGCATCCTAGCTTCCTGGTTTTCAGAGACTTTTAGCTAGGTCATGTGAAAGCTAATTTTTTTTGGAATAAGCAAAGATAACTAACCCTCAGTATGGAGAAACAGTTTTATCTAGGCTATTCAAATACAGTGAAGATTTCAATAGGAAAGATTTATCTCCCCTCCTCTGCACAGGAAATTATTTAAGTAGCAACTGTAATGAACTTAATGAAGGCATATTTAATACTCCCATTGCACTGTCATTTTCTATGTCTTTCCAATCTTTACAGAGGGGAACACAATGTTAATATAAGGCTAACACTAACACCAGAAGCAACTTTATACTACTTTCCACTTTTAGACTTTCATTAAACAAGTCTTTAGCATTTTGAATAAAATGTCAATGTCATCACAACTAAAATGTTTTTGCCTTATACAAATCTGAATTTATTGTGTCCGTGTGTGAATTTTCCAAATGGCCACTGTCTGATATCTGATTCTAGAATACATTTTGCCAAGTAGAGAGTTTTCTGGAGGCACTGGAACTAGTAAAGCCCAAATTGTTTATTTAGCTTTGTCTTTTTCCATCAAATTGTATTGCAACATACACATGCACCTTCCTCTGAGATTTTCCCGTAAGCCTCTGGTTTGTTCTTGTATGGTATTTCCACACACTGCTTCAATCCTTACTACTTACTAGAGTATTCCTTACTACTGTAAGTTATCTCGCTTTCATATCTGTCTTTATTTCAGCAAACAGGAGGTAAAGAATTGTGGTACAGCTCCCGTGGAGACGTGAGCTAATTGGTCAGCCAGTATTCTGGGAAAGATTACCAGCCATCCATGCACTAATGAGTTGTTTGGATCTTTTCTCCATAGAAACAATAACATAATCTTTTCCAACCAGCTGCTAGCATTTATTAAGTCTTTGGGAACTGATGTCTCTGAAACTTACACAATAGATTTCTGTGAAACTGAAAATACATCAAGTGACAACCAGATACTAGTGACACAATCAAACTAAACTAGTTTATGTGCTACACTAAAAGCTAGTAAGACATGGGCAATCCGACTAAAAAAACAACAAACCTTACCCCCAAAAAAACCCCTAAAATAGACACAAAATCTTCACAAAACATTAGTGTGGTGGGATAACAAGTGCCCACCAAAGCCACTCTATCTGGCCTGTGTAAACAGGCATTTGCCTTTTTCTCCCATGCAGTTTTATCAAGCAGTCCAGCAAAACTACTCTGAAAAAGAGACTAAAAATCTGTAAGTCAGAACGGTAAGTGTCACTGTGGGCTTTAATTACCTGTCTAGTAAAAGATTTTGAATGTTCCTCTGTATCGGTGATTGTGCTTAAGTATAGGTCATCGGCAAAGTGCTAACCCAGTCTCCCTTCTCAACACAGAGCCTCAAAAGTGATGGCAACTACCATCTCCTTAATTTTGTGTACAAGATGTAGCTCCTCTGAGAACCTTCTAACTTTATTTTTCATTCTCAGTTTCCACTGTTTCCTAGGCACGATTTTTTACTACTCTGTTCCTTGCCATTATTTTCAGTGAAAATATTTCCCAAACACAGTATGCAAAACTTTTGGGGTTTTGCTGGCTGTTTCTCTGCAATCCACACTGGCATTTCTCCTCTACCTTGTTTCTCCTGTTCATGTCCAGTCCTTTTTATTTCACTTGTCTTCCTCCAGTAAACTATTCCCTTTTTAAACCAGGAGTGTTAGGGTGGTTTTGTTAGGTTTTGGGTTTGTTCCTTTTTTCTTTTTTTTTTGGGTGGGGGGGAGATTGTTTGTTTGTTTGTGGTTTTGGTTTTTTCCACAAGGATTTTGCTTACCACATTTCTTCCTGTGTTATTATGCTTCACTATTTTTTAAATCTCTCCAGAGATTTGAAGTTCTATTGCCTGCTTATTAGTCTTCCTGGAATACTTTTGCTTGTTAGTTTACTTCCTTGTTTCCTTCTATCTTTACTATTAAACAGAAGAATTAACATATCAGACATCCATGTATATCCATTCCCTTCTCGTATCTTATTTTTGACATCTTTATCCCAGATGAGAAGTAATTCTTTGTCACTGCATTCTTGCCATTGTTAGGAATGTGCCTTTTCAAGGAATAGCACATCTGAAAGCCTGCACTAAAACACTTGATCTAGCCTACTCCTTAAATATATATCCATTCAAATAGAAATAGTACTCAAGGGCCCAGAATCCTCATTCTTCGTTGTACTGGGTTCATCTTTAAGCTAGATGGTGTTAAAATACAGTCCTGGTGACTTCTATGAAGACCCATTCAGATAAGCATCACAAGAAAGTAAATGACATGGAAAGAAATTATATGCAAATATACAAGCATGCACCTATACACACGGGGTTAGTCCCTGCTTAAGGTCAGAGATAACAGACCCTGTTTGCACAATCACACCATCTTCTCAGAGACACCTTGTGCTACAGAGAGGATGCAAAGCTCTCAGTAAAGAAAGCAACCAGAACCAAAGTCCTTTAAATATTTTGTATAATGGCAAGAACTTGTGGTTCTTACATTCCTTGCTCAGTCTACTTCAAGCTGTGACCAGAGTAAGAGTAGATAACCATTAGAAGCAAGTTGTTTGCTTCCATATAAGAAAAAGGGCACTCTTCTTCACTTATCTGTCTTCCTGAATAAGGACTTCCCATCTAAACAATACTGTAAGCAAGCACATAGGCAGTGATACTAGCAATAGTAAAGATAGAAGTGTAGCGCCTATAAGGAGGTCACATTGTGGTAGGGACTCTACAAAAATGGGGGAGAAAAGCTCTGTCTTGATGCAAAATATTTCCAACTAAATGTGAAGGGCTGATGTGAAAAATTCAAGAGTAAACAGAAAGAGACAAATAACATGGACTACATAAATAGGTAGTAGAAGAAAACAGCAAGTGCTTTTCTGAAGTTGTACAGCAAATTATAATCATGAAACTAACTTGTCAGAGACAAAAATCAGTATCTTGGTGGTTCATAACAATTTTCAGATTTTTTTCATATTTCTTTCATTTATTTGTGATGAAGAAAAAGGGGCCTGTCTCCATCAAAACACAAAGATTGTTTTTAAATAAAAATACAAATAATGATATTCCTAGATGAACCAGATTTTTTTTCATTTGCAGAAAAACCTAGAGTTGCTCTTTCACCTTCCACCATAGCCTTGCTTATGTCACATCTGCATTTGCCCTAGCATTTTTGGTGTGTTATGTTGTGTGTCCGGCAGACAGGCATATATTCCAGCTGTCAAAGACATGTTATTTATATTACTGTAGAAGTTAGTAAAGGTCCTTCAAACTAATATTGTATCTGAGTTAGTCACAACTCTTCAGAAATCCACTGCCATGTGTGTTTAAAGGTACACTTCCAATTCTTAAGGGATTTATTATCAGATTTTGAAGATTTCTTAGAAACTGGCTTATGTTCTATTTCTTTTTCTTATTTGTGTTGCATTGGTCTGCCTCACACAGACACTATTTAGGAGTCCTCTCTTATTATAAAACTAAAAGAATAGGCACTTTCATTCCTCAAATACTGACTAAGAGATACGCTATAAACCACAATCGTCTCATAAATAAATAAATCCAAGAAAATCAGTCTATTTATATTATTCCACACAGTATGCTTCCACATTTTTTTCTAGACTTGATTACTAGAAAAAGATTGTTAGCAAGCCAAATACAGTCCAGGACAGATGATTACTACTGAAATAATTTTATCTAGTTCAGAAGCTCCTGACTAGGAAAACATGATGACACTTCACACCACTGAAGAGCTCTCTTCAAAAGACATTCTCTTACAAACAAAATGCCTTCAAAATTTATGCATGGACAAGGGGGAGCAATTAGAGAACTGGAGTGATGAGGAATGATTCAGAGGGGTAGAACACTTCTTTGAAGAAAGGCTGAGAAAGTTGGAGCTGCTCAGCCTGGACAAAAAAAGACTCCAGGAAGATCTTATGGTGTTTCAGTAGTTAAAGAAGGCTAACAATAAAGACAGTGAAGGACTTTTTAACAAGGCTACTGTGATAGGACAAGGGGAAATGTTTTTAAACTGAAAGAGGGTAGGTTCATACTGAACATAAAGAACACATTTTTTATGATGAGGGCAGCAAGACAATGGAACAGGTTGCCAAGAGAAGTAATAGATGCCCCAGCATTGGGAGTGTTCAAGTTAAGGTTAGACTGGGCTTTGAGCAACCTGATCTAGAGAAAAATGTCCCTGACCACAGCAGGGGGATTATCCTAGATGGTCTTTGAAGGTCCCTTCCAACCCAAACCATTCTATGATTCTCTGATAACCACTTTTATTTTTACTATTTCTCTTAAGTAAAGTCCATTATTAGATCTGGCATAAACTCAAAGTATACTTAAGTGTATACAGTACCCGTGTATATGTCTTCAAAACTTTGTTCTTGTGACTTCCTAAAACAGAATTTTCCTCCTAGTTCTTACCTATCTTAGCTTTTTCTACTTAATATTCTTGACACAGCAAGCTACCTCTGGAGTTTGTTTCATGACCTTCCCTGGCATCTTTAATAGTAGAACCAATTTATTCTGTATTTGATGCTTATAACTCATTAGAAACTTTCATATTACTTTTAGAAAATGTCATGGAGATATTCCCACTATCCTTTACTGGACAACAATATTATTATTGAGAATTATTTCCTATAATGTGGGCAGTCAAAACAATAAAAGAGTCAGATCAAACTACAAGGATCACACCCGGAATTACTGGAAGGGTCCTATGCTTGGGTAAAATATTTGTTAAACCTTTTGGTGTTTTAGAAAAACAAGAGTATGTGAATAACACATTTTTATGGGAGAGCGTGTCTTTATGAATGGTTCTTTAAATTGATCATTAATACAGTACTAAACTTGAATTACCTAATTAACTGATACCAGTTGTATAGAAATGTTGTGTTTTAAAACCAGCTGGAAATTAAACTCCAACCAGCTGTCACCCCTCTCTCTCCCCCTCTGTGAGAAAGGGACAAAAAGTCAGTTTGAGTTTACTGGAAAACAGGCTATAAAAAAGGAAAACAAACAGTAACAGCAAAAATACTAATAATAACAGTGTGTAAAAGTGATTACATGCAAAAAAAGCTTATGGAAGTCTGTCCAACCCAATGTTACCATAGCCAGTGACACACGTTTTCCTGAGACAAGGGAGAAAATAGTGGATACCACCACAGCCAAGCTTCTCCTCCAAGCCCAAGACAACAAACAATGACAAACTCTCCAAGCTGGACCATGCATGCCATGCCACCATTCCTGCTCTGTCTGCTCCCTACTCCCCTGGAAAAAGGAACAAAATGACTGCACGTTCCTTTTTTCTTCCACCCAAAGCCATGTCTCACAGTGATGATCTGGACAACATAGAATAACAACCCACATGGCTCCAGGCTCCATCCCTCTCATGGCAACTGTGAGAAAATTAACTCTGTCCTAGCCTAAAATGGGACAAGAAGTTCAGAAGAGCAATGATATATTTAACAGTAGAACAGCTGTGGGTTTTAATTTTAGCTCTGTGCCTCTACATTTTGGGGTCAGCATTAGTAATAGAGTAACGCAGGTTGCTGACGCATCACTTCCAAAGGCTTCTGAGATTTCATTAAGTACTGTTTTATTGTTATTCTCCACAGTAAAACTGCCATTGCAGAAATTAGGAAAAATTGTAGAATTAGGAGAGAAGATAAAAGAGAAAGCAATGAGCATGAGAATATTTTTTAAGTCTGTGCTGCAAATTCAGTACCAATATCTGACAAATTTCTTTTCTCAACGCATCCTGTGGCAGTGGGCATTTGTACTTGCTCTGCAGTCTGCATGTCCTGTGCATCTGCATTTATCTGACACAGAAATGTTGAAGCAGGTATTTGCTATTTAGCCAGAACCAGAAATTTGAGGAATTAATGCCAGAAAAAAAGAGCACATAACGAAGGAAGAACACAGTAAAAAAAAAGGTCACACTAGTATCTAGTGTTAATTTTTCAATACTTTATAATAATTGTTTACATAGCACTTTAGATATGCAAATATCCTAAGATGCCTAAAAATGTAATCAATAAAACCAGACACTTAGCTGAGCTTTAGGGTAAATTAAAGAGAAAACTTTGGAGCAAATTATCCTTATGAGAAAATGAGTTTGCAGATTTCTGAAGCAGAGGGAAATTCAGTTTTGATAAATGAAAGAAGACCTTACAAAGGACTTTTGAGAGGCACTATTGTCAAGACATGCCTGTATGTAATACATGTAGCTGAAAACATTGGTCTGATGTAAAGGGATAATGCATAGTAAGCTGTAAAGGCACTCTGTAAAATCAACCTGCAAAGTAGCTTGGAGACAAAAATGCAATATGGTACAACCCTGATTAGTCAACCATTGTTTACTGACAGTCTCTGTTCTCCAGAATCAAAGTATTATGTCTCATCCTGCATTGACTGCATTTGTATTTTTTCTTTTATCTCAGGTCTGTCTTCTACATATATAAACAATTAAAATATTCCTGGTGTCTTTAATCCTAGTATTGCAAAGACGCAACCAGTCAATACTTAACTGTTTTTCTGTGAGTACTATTAGCTAACAAGTGAAAGAGTGACCTGCAGGATAATGTTTGCATTTAAGTAGTGAAGGAAAACTATGAAGTAAGAATGATAACTAAAATTCTTGGCTAGATGGATGAATTTTAAATTTTAAAAATTAATCTTAAATAAAAACCGTCATTTAAAAGGATAACTTTTTTTTATTATTATTGTTCTGTCACCACCGAATTTGTTCTATTCCCTGTTATGATTGAATAGCAAAGTTTTCTGTCTTAAAAGAAAAAATGTCGTTGCTTGAAACAATAAATATTAATTCTGTACAAACTATCTGCTGCTCATGGTCATATTGTATTATTTTGAAAGAAAAAGAAATTAAATGCTTGACACAATATGCCCCATTGCTATTAATGTAGTCAGTTCTAGAGGACTGTATTTGAACCGTGTTATTTTATATCCATTGAAAGAGAAGGAAAACATCACCACAGGATGAACTTTTGGAAGTGTTTCTCACATTTATAAAATCCATTAATCAACCACATTCTCTTTGAAATCACTCTGTAAAATAATTTTTTACACTTTGTGAAAATGATCACATATGCTAAACTCATCTGTCACAGATGCTTCCACTACCTAGTCTGGCAACTGTTTTTTGTCACAACATGATCTTCTTTCTCCAAAGAATCCAGCCATGCAAATTAGACCTATGAAATGGAAAGAATTCCTCCCTTTAAAAGCCCATATTTTATTTTGTGCAAAATTAACATAGCCTATGTGTATGTACCTTCCTTAATTATGTTGCATATACCTCGTGACTTTCATAAAAATAGTTGCTTAACCATCAGTAAAAATATGTAGATAGGTTTTTTAGTTGTTTTAACACTGTGCTGCATGAGTGTTACTTCACTCATGATTCAGTATCTCAATTTTTGAAAATTATATATTTCTCCCTTTACACTAAAGTCTCTGAAACACCTAATATTAATGAATTTGCAATAAACTAGCTTGAAATGACAACTTAATAGGTTTTAATTGGCATCTATAAATGCCTTCTTTAGAAGTGGCAATTTCTACAAGACTGAGATATTGATCATTAGCACAATGATCCATATCACAAGCACCTTAGTTTATCATAATCTCATTTCCTTAATGACATAAGTAAGCATTTTAATTCAGGTGATGCTTCAATAAATCATCACAATACTGCATCTGAATGCTACCAGAAAGAACATTACTTTGTTGGATGAAAAGGTAAAATATTTTCAGCAAATGCTATGAGAACAGGAGAAAATTGTCATGATCTTGATAACAGGGTAGCTAAGTTAAGGTCTAAGATACCCACCCCAACCAAGGGCTCCAGGAAATTTCCCTGGTAGTGTAACTCAAAGTTTGTGGAGCTTTTTACTCTTGTTTACTATTTTACTCTTCAGAAAACTTAAAGATGGGTAAATTGCTATATTTAATTAACAAAAGAATTGTCTATAACTAAGTATTTTTCTGATAAAAACTGCTGTTCAGACAGTACCATTGTATATTAGCTTTAAGTATTATGTGAAAAAAAGTGCTGGGTGTTGATAAGCATCAAGAGCAGCGAAAAGCAATAGCTGCAGAAGGGAAAATCCTTCTCTTCTGAATATGTAATATCAGGTAAAAAGTTGTACTGTGATCAGATGTTGAGAAAAGAAGGGTCAGTCAAACTCTGACAAAACATCTGTACACAGAGGTTTATGACTGATCTAAATGAAGGTTTTTTTACCATTGACGTTCTCACAAGTATCTATCATCCAAGAGAGTCAAAACATTAGCTCTACAATAGGGAATACTCTGACTGAACAGAGACAAGATAGATAAAAGATGGTATGAGGGAGTGAAAGCCACTCTGAGGATGATAGACATGACTGGGGCAAAAATTACCCAAAGAGCAGGTCAGAGAGAAGTCTTTTGCTGTCAGAAAGTCATGATTCTCCCAAAACACTCACACAGGTGTAGAGATTTTGAGATTGTATCTTTCAGAAAGTAAAACTGATCAAAAACATGATCAAGAGAAAAATACTTTTTATTTCTGCTCTTAGGAAGAATGTTATCATGAGGTTCTCCTTTTCTACAATTTTTTTCACTAATTACAATAATGCAGTATAATTTTCATTAATTTTTCTTTCTATTGTATTATATATTATATCTCAAAAAAAAAAAGAAGTTGGATCTCAATGTTGCTGTACCTCTTCACCAGCTCCATATTTTTTCATATTTTTGTTCAATTTGAAATTTTAAATTATTTACACAATAATATTTTTTTTACAGATTTACAAAAAAAAAAAAAAAAAAAAGAAGAAAACAAACAAAAAACAAAACCACCTTTTCCAGGCAGTCCTGAGTTATCTGGTCAGTGCTGCTGTATGTATCACCAAAATACCCAGGGCTTTTATGAGAATCATAAAATCTTTTGTATATTTCTCTTCCTTGAAAAAGTTTTAAATTTTGACTTCAGAATCAAAATAAGACCATATGCATTAAATCAGCCTGCCATTAATATCAAATGAAATTTTACAGAATGTAGGTGAAATCTTGACTTGGATTGCTGTTGATCAGTTAAGGCCAAAATTTTGCTTGAGGTTCCTCTAGGGATAATCTTCTTAGTATTGATAGCTTAACAGTGGACACAAATACTGCTAAAAAATTTTGTGCAATACAGCTCATGAACCAGTTGAGCATAACCAGCTTAATGGCATTAAAGAAGAGGAGTTGTGAAGAGCTTAAAGTCTATTAATTCAATTTTTCCCAATTAAAAGATCAATAAAATCTTTGTGAGTTTTACAGATTTTACAAAGGAGGTATATTTTGTAACCATGCACTGCTGAGAACACAAAGTTTAAATTTTCTGCATTATACTATCTTCTCTCCTTCAAGTGACTTTGCATTTAGGCTGTCCAGATCCATAAGCACCAACTGTTTGACACTTAGAAATTGGAGTCTTACTAATAGAGCTCAAACAATACACATTTTCCTTGCTATTGATCTCTGTGCAGTATGATATTCGGACTTAGAGAGGACTACAGACTGTTGTCCAGAGTGCTCTGGTGATTTTGGTGCTTTCCTGTAGGTTCTTGTAAAATAAAAGCCACAAACTTTTGTGGGTAACAGTTTGACAGAAACATCTTAACTTGAAGGGATAATAATTAATTTCTCAAAATGATCAAAAGCAAAATACCTTAAGTGTATATTTCAAGAGTGTGGAAAAAACTGAAAATCATTAAAATAGCACTTGCATTGTAAAATGAAAACATACTTGAGAGACCCCTATTTTCAACTGAGCATACTTTAAAGAGTTATTTTTTTCTCTGTGTAGTTGACTTTTAGCTGACTTGACTAAAGGTCAATTCAGTAAATTAAAGAAGGAAAAATGTAACAACCATAATCTTAATGTAGAATCATTACTGCAGGGGTTAAAAAAGGAAAAACAAAGGGAGAGGCGAGAAGGGTAAATGTGAAGAGCTGGCCATGGTGATGTATGGAATAATAATGACTAGGTAAATAAAAAAACTTAGAAATATCCATATTAGGTAGCATAAAACACATGATCCTTCCCCCCTACTCCCTCCACCCCTGTAGTTCATCACTGACAGTTATCGCTGAAGGCAGAGGTTCAATCTGGATTTGCAATTGGTAATACATCACAGTGAAGACAGGAGACTTTGTTCTAGGGTAATAACTTGAAAATCAGTGGGGCTTTAAGATGGGTTTATCTTTCTTATCCACTTGGCTTGAAACTTGTTTTTATATTATACATCTCCAAAAAAATAGGTAAGAAGTGTTCTTTGAGTAAAGGGATTACAGTGGATTACGACAGATGATAAATGTTCTGTACCTACCGGATTTAAGCATATTTCTTTCAGTGTTGGACCATGATTCCTGATTTTCTTCTTTAAAGTGAATGTTTTTAATAATTTTGTTAGACAGTTGGTTAAATATTTTGATTATGGCAATATTTTTTAATTTAGCAAAGTTACACAGAAGGAAAGAACTGAGTTAATACCTGAGGATTCTGCTTGACAAGACATAAATGATGTTACAACATAATAGGAGACTTTTATACATTTCCATTTAAGTGGGATGAAGTTTGGTAAGCAAATTGACTGGGTTTTGCTGCTAGAGCCTGAAGATTTTTATTCACAGGTCGATTTATTTGAGTTTCTTGGATTTTTGTCTGAGGTTACTAGAAATGAAATTCCTGTTTATTCAATAAACAGTATCAAGTAGAAAATAACTGAAGCCATCTCTGTAGTAAGACAGTTCAGGTGTGGTATAATACCCAAATGGAATGACCAGAATGAACCATCTGGTGTTTTTCTGGACGTCTGTAAACAGCAAACTGCAAGAGTTATTTGGCATTGCAGAACTATTAGAAGATCTTCACAGCTAACTCCAATAAGTGAGAATGAGGTAAAAAAAGAAAATAAGTAAATGTTGGAGTAGAAATGTAAAATCATTTAGAGTAGCATAAAAAAGACTATCTAGGAGTCCCTTTCTTGGTGAATGAAGCACATATTGAGGAAGCGATGTGCCATTGGCAGGAACATATTTCTCTTTCCCTGGCCGAGTTTTAACTTCATTTCTTGTGCCAACAGCGATGTCAGAAAGTCTGAAAGGCAATGGTTCTATAATTAACAAGAAAGTTCTCACTCAGAAGCAGTCTGTTCTCTTCTTTTTGGCAGAAGTAGATTCTGAATTGCACTGACAACTTTCCAAGTGTCATTAAAGGAATGGGCACATAAACAAAACACATTGTGAGCAAGAAGTTTAGCAGTTCATAACACAGTAGCCAGTCTATAGCTAATGTGTACACTTACTTCACAGTAAAATAGTTCATGGGAAAAAAGAGTTTTTTCCTTCTTTTTTCCTTGCAAGACACCATTGTGACCTGTTACTGTAGGCTACCTATCAAACAACAACTTTGTAATTTGCATATTGTAGTAACTTGTCTGTTTTGGTTTTTGGTTGGTGTTTTTTTTTGGTTTTTTTTTGGTTTTTTTTTTGTTTTGTTTTTTTGTTTTGTTTTGTTTTTGTTTTTTTGGGGGGTGTTTTTATTGTTTGTTTGTTTGTTTTTTGTTTGGTTTGGTTTGGTTTTGTTTATTTGGGTTTTTTTTTAAATAAGCTATTATGGTTAAATGGTTTAATCCTGCATGATTTGCATATGCATACATGAACACAGCAAATTCATGCAAAGGTAGGTGCGTTTACAATTTGAAAAAGAATTTTCAGTGGGTTAGGGCTACACACGGAGGTATGGCTGGAGCTAAGGAAACCCCTTCAGGAAAGGGGACAGACTTGCATTTTGGCAGAAGGCAAACTTGTAATAACTGTAAAACACATAAGTCTTCTTTAATGGTGATGGTACATATCCAGTTCCTGCAAAATATCTTTGTGAATTATGCTGATTTTACCTTAGTTCTTATGTAGTGTCTCATGTCCCAATGATACAGAAATCAGCAGATATCTGCTCTTTGATCTAAACAGAGATGCAAGTATATTTTATAACTCTCTGGACAACACAGTGATTTAGCTCTCAACCGAGACTAAATATCCCTGAAAAATATTACTGCCAATCTCAGTCATAATGCTAATCAAGGCAATGAAAACAGACAGCTATCAGACTCTACAATGCAGTCAAATAACAGCCTTGGTAGGAGGTCTTTAGTTAATAAAAAGAAAAAAAATACAACGGTTTCTTTTTATTTTATTAACTTCCCCCCCCCCCTCTTTGGAATAATGATGTCATCTCTCAAAAGTATAATGTCTACTGTATTTGCAGAACTCAAAATTACTTAGATTTTCTAAACACATGGTATTTTCAAAAAGGTTTCCTAACTGGGACAAAGGATGAAGACCACATTTGTGAAGCAGAAAACAAACAAAGAAAACTCCTAATATCCCTTGCAAAATTAATTTTAATCAGATTTTCATTTCATTGCTGAAGTGCTCCATATACTGTTCTAATTCTGACAAAACTAAGTTCCATAGGTATAGTTGCTTTTTTTAGTTCAGTCAGTCACTAGATCCTGATCCTGTGCACACTCAAGAGAATTAATCTATGCAGGCATTCTCCAAGCATGCTTCAGATATTGTGTTCTGTAGAGAATTCAGTAAGAGACTCTGATTATTTTTTTTTTCCCCCACAGTATAAATGAAAGAATCCCTGCTTTTCTTTCCAAATAGCTCAGACCTTAAAGCTAATAGCCAGGACGTTGGGAACTCAGATTGAAATCTATTCTCTATGTTAGAATCCTTGACACCATGTGCTTTTATTTTACAGTACTGTCCAAGTTATACTCTCATGCTGAGACTCATTATAAGTGCATGTAGCCTCAAAACAACTTGTTAGAGTTATTATTTTTATTCTGGTCATTAATTAGTATTCTGGTCAGTGGTTAATATAAAAAATATAACAGTGCTAGAGAGCTGGAGCTGGATTGAAAACCATCTTCCTGTCAAACAAATATTTCAAGTAAGATTCAGCTTTATCTGTGGTCTCAGCTGAGTAACAGTGCAGTAACCTTGATGACCCTGGTGAGGAAACAAGGTGGGTGAGGTAGGTGGATGCTGTCAGCTGCAACCCCCATGGCCAGGGAGAGGGGCAGCTGTGTCTGTGTGCGTGTCCTTCCATATATGTAAGCCAGACATTTGGATGGGTTAGCAAAGGCTGTTTAGAGATTTGCAGATCTGTATCAATGTCGTAAGTGTCCAATGTTT
Source organism: Anabacerthia variegaticeps (assembly GCA_035583185.1). Taxonomy (NCBI): domain Eukaryota; kingdom Metazoa; phylum Chordata; class Aves; order Passeriformes; family Furnariidae; genus Anabacerthia; species Anabacerthia variegaticeps. The sequence goes on from JAWWEW010000041.1 coordinate 20,438,947, forward strand.
TGGTTTATAATTTTATTTTTTCTCATAAGTGCACAGCTTGCTGATTGCCTGTTAATTATGGACCATTAATAAATCAACCCAATATTTCAGTGTGGAAAGATTTAAGGATATAAATTGAACACATTTTCTCTCTGCAAGAACTAACTTCTACAGCCCAGAGTCACTAGTGAGGGCAGTAAAGTACTGCCTGGTTGTCTGTGCTGTGGAGCAGTGGTCCTTTAGAATGGACTGTCATTATTGTAAAGACAGAAAATATTTAGAAAAATTTGGATGTATTTTCTTGTAAATAGAACTGTTTTGTTAAAGGACTATTTTGTTTGTTTCTTTATTTGTTTAAAGACAGACCAATCTTTATAACTTCAAAAGATTAAAATTCTCCTTAACAGCCAAGATGCAGAGCTTATGTCAATCAGTGCGGTTAGAAGTGTTTTAACAATTTCTTCCTAATGAAAATATCTTTACAAAGAGAAAATCTTTGTTCCCTCTCTCTGCCTTGAATTTTCACTAAGAGCAATAAGGCTGTTGGAAGAATGTTGTATTTCCAGTTTAATCCTGTGTCTAGAGTTTGAAACAGTTGGGGGCCACTGAAGATTTTTGATTTTCTCTTCATAAAGAAAAAAATAAAAATACTATGCAGTGTGTCCTTATTTTTTGTATCCTGTTGACTGAAGTCCTGTTATATTAATAAGTGCCCCACACCACCCTGCACAATATGAACATAGTGAGCTAGAAGATAGTTAGGATGTTTTCTTTTTAATTAATGACATGTGTCTGCTTAGTTGACATAATAAAACTTTGCATTAGCAAAAAAATCAGTTTCTGGCTGACAGTATAATATCTTTACTTCTTTTTTATTATTTTTATTTTTTTTTTATTTTAACAAGTAGATCCATATCTGCAGCAATCCCGTTCCTGTATGGGTAGTTAAGCAAACCTGCCTTTGTGCTATTAGCATTATGCAAATGAGGCTAAAATTCTTAATGCAATGATACTTTGGCTATAAAATGTGCTGTGGAGGGAAAAAAGTAGATAATGAAACAAGCATATTCTCAGAAAAGAGAGCGAAGCAGCTAACTTTCCATTTATTTTTGCATACTTCATGACCCTTCTACATAAACTTACAAACAGGTCTTTGAAGTTATGCATTAGCATAATTACACTATAATAAGTTTTCACATTGTTTTTGTTTTTCTTTAATTTCTTATTGTCTTTCACAAAGTTGAGCTACACTGGGAGTATGCATTTTGCTGAGAGCTTTTCCTCCTCCTCACTCCCCACACTCACATCAAAACAATTTTAGTTCAAAGGACTATCTTTAAGAGTAGTATGTACAGAAGAATCCTTCCTTCCTTCCTCCCGTGCCTGGCTGCAGGATTGCATGTGCCATCTGTGCCAGTGCCTGACTCCCTGCAGATCTTGCTGCAGCCCACATGCTGGAAGAGAACTCTGACACACTCCCATGAAGGAGTGCTGGGGAGTCTGTGCAGTGGTGCCACAAGACTGAATCAAGTCCCAGTTGCCTGCTAGAAATGGAGCATGAAGAATTTCTCACAATTTTCCCTTCATTAATCCCATTAGTGCCATTTCCCAGACAAAGTTATCTTTTACAGTAATATAATTTTTATGGAATGATTTCACCCTTATCAAAAGACCTCCAAGATCATCCAGTCCAACTTCCAACCAATCACCACCAAGTTAACTAAACCACAGTACTAAGTGTCGTGTCCAGTCATTGCTTGAACACCTCCGGGGATGGTGACTCCACCACCTCTCCTGAAGTCCATTGCAACGCTTAACAACCCTTTCCACGAAGAAATTCTTCATGATGTGCAACCTGAACTTTTCCTGAAGCATCTTGTGGCCATGTCCTCTCATCCTGTCACTGGTTGTCTGGGAGAAGAGGCCAACCTTCAGCTTGCTAAAACGTCCTGTCTGGTAGTTCTCTCCTGAGCCTCCTTTTATCCAGGCTAAACAACCCTCAGGCTAAACAGATCCCTCAGCCATTTCTGAAAATGAAATGTTCAGTTCTTTGCTAGTTGAATATTCAGATAAATACATCTAGAGTAAATACATTCAGTAAGCATGATGGCAGGACATGAGTGGTGGAAGATCAAGTATAGGAATCAGCTTATAACAATGTAATTTGATATAGAAATGAGGCCACCAAAAATATAATTTGGGGCATATTCAAACAAACTGAAGAAGGCTTTCCTTCAAATCACTTACATTATTGTTGCCAGAATTTTTACTAGAGTCTGCAGGAATGCTGGAAAAATACTTTTCAGAGGGACCCATTGTGGAGTTACTAAGTAACAAATTATATCATGCTTAAAATGTCTCCACAGCAGACAGTAATTGAAGCCTGGAAAAGCCAAGGGCTAAATATCATGCCCATTTCTATTATTCCTTAGACAATTACCAGTGAACACTGTTGAAAGTCAAGTCTTGTCTAGAAGTGCATGGATCTAAACAACTACATCCATTTTTCTGTACTTGCATTATGGGTTAAATAAATAATTCCTTAAATATCTCCTTCTGGCTCCATCTGGATGTGGAAGAAAACAGCATGCAAACAGTGAAGCCCCCTGCTCAAAGCAACATCAGCCAGAGGGCATGATGATTCACTTGAGGGCTTTCCCCAGCCTGGTCTTGGAAAGCTCCAAGGATGCAGGCAGCACAGCCTCTCTAGGCACCCTGCTCCACTCTGGAAAATCCCTACAGGGAAGGTTGCCCTTTCTTTCCAGTGTGAATTTGTCTTGTTTCAGGTGAGGCTGGCTGCCCCTCATCCTACTGCCATGCACTTCTGTAGGGAACCTAACACCATCTTCTCCACATGCAAACTGGAGTCCTTCTGCAGAATTCTACTCTGGGCCTAGGCTTTGTCACCTTTCCATCAACAAGCCATCTCCAGTATTCCTCCTCAGGGTCCTTTTCTGCTTGCCCCATACACAAGATATAATCCCTTCTACAGAGCTGTTTTGGCACATGTCTGGCTCAGAGTGAAGGAGATGGGCTGTTTCTGTAGTAGACAAAACCACAGGGACAGCTGGCTCCAGACTTGGTTCCTAGGAGTGACCAGGTTAGTGCCTATGCTGAGCATGTCTTGGAAACCCTTGTAGGTGCAAACGAAGGAGAATTGTGTCTTCCGTCTTCTTGTGGTTTACAGTTTGACTTCTCTGTCATTGCTGGCACATTTCCATCCCTCAGCAGTGGCTCATAAATAAAGATGTTTGGATAGTTTGTGGATTGATCCTTTCTTAAACCTTGCTGTTAAGGCTCCTGAACACATCTGCATCTGTGTGCGACTTACCATGGTGACAAGAGTAGCCAAAGCTACTTCCTGGGGGTTTACCCCTAACTTCTTGTTGACAATAGGCTGTCCAGGCTTCCTCTTCAATACAGTCTCTCCAACATTGCTCCTGAATTCCCATTCCTCCAGAGATTTTGCGTGTGGAAAAACTGCTTTTCTTGCAAGTCAGCTTGCTTCTGGATGGCTCCTGAAAACCCAGGATGCTTGAGATTTGAAATTTTGCTCTCCTAAGAGAACAAACCAAGGCATGTGGATCACCAAAAGGCCCCACTCTTTTGGAATGAGTTTTCTGACCCAGAGAGAATTTGGCCATAAGAGCATAAAAAGCCTTCTCCTGCCTGCCAGCCCCAGCCACGGGGACTTGGGCAGGAAGAATTTCCATGGCTGCTGCTGTCAGAGATAGACCAAGAGTAGTGCCTAAAATGCCCAGAAAGAAACATTTGGTTACAGAGGCATCAGCAGGAGCAGCTGCTGGTCAAAGACCTTGCACACCCCTGAGCTGGTGCCTGGAAATAGAAAGCAGAGAAAGCAGGAGAGGAACACATTCTGCTGCAGCAGTTAACAATGACTGAAATCATCGTACATATTGACATTGAAAGCACATGGCTGTTTATTGCAGATGAAAGAGGTTAGGCTTGCACAGGGGCCAGCAGATGCAGCAGCAGGGCTGGCCAGGCACTCCCCTGTGCACTCAGTGCTGTTCCCTCAGGAGAAGTACTAGCTGCTGGACCCTGCTGGGAAGTGGCATTGGGGGGTCCCACAGGCACTGGATCCCTCTGCACTCAGTCGGTCCCCACATTCCCCTTCTCCCCATGAGAGGCTAGGTGTCAGGAGGTCCATGGTGTGGGATGTCCTGCTGTAGGGTTCTGCTCTGGCTCGTGGAGGGCTGGTTGTCAGTGGGCCTCCAATGCAGGTTGTAGTGCTGCTGTGGGGATCTGCTCCGTATCCTGGCTGCCTTCCTTCGGCGCCGGCGGGCAGACCAGCCAACCACGTATTCCTTGTACTTTCCATCTGCTGTCAGGGTGTGCAGCAGTCGCTCAAAGGGCTGCTTGCAGAGGGGGCAGGTCTCTGTCAGTTTGGCCCATTCACGGATGCAGATGAAGCAAAAGCGATGCTGACAGACCTCCAGGTGGGTGGCATTTTCAAGGTCACCTAGGCAGATGGGGCATTGGCCGTCTGCTGCTGCCATCTCTGATGGCCCTGCTGGCAGCAGCTGGCTTATGCTGGCCCTTGTAGCAGAGTATCTCCTCCCTCACTGAAGGCTTCTCAGTGACCTGGTCCTGCCTAGAGACACATACAAAGTGCCTGGGTGCCTGGCTTTCTCTGGTGCTTGGAGACAAAAAGCAAAGAAAAGCCAAGCAAGCTGTAGTAGGAAAGGTAATGGTGTCCTGAAGGAGTCACTTTCTGGGCTTCAAAGTAGCAGCAGGAGCAGCAGTTGCCCTGTGGGCCAGTTAGGTCCAAAGGCAGCCCAACACCCCTGCCTTCCTCCCTTGGTCCTCTCAGGCAAGCAGCCCCCACTGGATGTTGAGGTACTGGGGAAACCTCCTACCTGTGCACCAGGAAAAGGCATGCTTGGGCAAAGGGACCCAGGCAAGGAGAGCCCATGTGGAACGATTCCCACTGGGACTTGAAAGGAGGTTGGGCAGACCCTTTGGAGACAGGGATCGAGGGAGAGCGGGAAGGAAAGCCCCAGTCTACTCCATACCTTCCCAGGGCTCAAGCCAGATGCGTGAGAGCCCTGGGACAGGCTCTCATGAGCTGTCAGGAAGTCCTGGGGAAAGAGCTGCTGCGCCTAAAACCCCAGTGTCCCAAAAATGTCTCCCAGACATGTCCCAGCTTAGCACAGGATAGCTGAAGAACACAGTGGGGGAGCAGAGAAACTTGCTGAGTGCCTTCAGTGCTGGATGGCCCCAGCACCATCCTGGCACTCACAGCCCCAGAACTGCTCCTGTGCATGACTCACAAGTCCTCACAACTGGGCAGATGGGAGAGGAGCTTAGAAGAGGCTGCCTTTTCTCAGTGACTGGAGCTGCTGCTCTTTACCAAGCCAAAGCTTAAAAAGACCACAGTCCTCCTGGAGCCTGCTTGCCTTGCGCGTGCGCCCACAGAAGTCCTGGACAGAGTGCCAGGGGATAGAACTTGTGCTGCTGAAAAGCAGCAAGACTGGGGAGGTGTCACAGTCACACCCTGTGATGTCACCAGATTCCAAGGAGCCACTCACTATTGGCCACTTAGTCAGGGCAGCAGATACCCCAAAGGGGGAAAGGCTGCTTTGCAAGGTGTTTTGGTATCTTCTTGGCAGGCCATGAGCCTCTGGCTTATCAATGAAGCAAAAACAGCTTATCTCCTGCCCTATTCAGCAATGGGCCAACATTTTCCTTAGTGTTCTCTTTGTCACTTAGACATTTAGAGAAACTCTTTTTGCTTGTGGCATCCCTGGCAGATTCAGTTCCTTGGCAGATTACAGTCAAGACCCTTTCTTATGCAGACCAGCGTACTCCTGGACCACTTTGCTAAAGGCTGGGGCACAGTTCTGACTCATATTCAGCTCACTGTCCACCATTCCCCACATTGCCGGACCACATGAAAACAGACAGGGCCTGCTCCAGACAGCCCCTCTGCAGGACCCAGAGGTCTTTGCAACTGGGCAGATGGGAGCGAGCTGTGGGAAAGGGGAGCAAGCTGTGGGAAAGGGGAGGGAAGGATTTACTGAAGGGTTACCTGCTGGACTGCAACCTACCCTTGGCCGTTCAGTCAGAATGGTAGCTGTCCAAAGGGGGGTGGGTAGCTTTGCAAGATGTTTGGTATCTTCTTGTGTCCTTGCAGGTGAGTTTTCACCTCTGGCTTACCAGTTTCTGTGATGAAAAATTGGTGCCCTGTACACAAGAGTCTGGCAGTAAGCAGCCCAATAATGAGGGTTGGGGAGCAAGTGATGGCTCATGAATAGCTGTCAAATGAGGTAGAAAAAGAGAGAAAAACGAAGAAGACAGTTGCTTCCGCTACTGAATTCATCCTGGCCTCTAAAATAAAACTGTTCACATAATGATAGAATAGTTGAGGTAGGAAGACTCATCTGCAGGTGGCCCTTTTCTCAAACAGGGCCACCTAGAGCCTGTTGCCCCAGTCTCTTCTAACAATAAGCATCAGCTCATATATTGCTGTCAGAAGATATCAGCATTAGATTTCTCATCTTCCAGAACTGAATGTAAACGTGGAAAGCATTTCTTTAGCTATTAGTGACTATATACCATTTTTATAATGAGTAACAGCCAACACCTTAGAGATCACATGGTTAAATTTCAAAACACAACCATTGGGTAATTCTATTTATTTTCTTTTTACTTTTAAAATACCATGGTATTATGAAATAATATGGCATTGTTGGTTTGAATTTACCCCATATTCTTAGAAAGAAAAACCCAAGAATCACCTAATGCCTTTGTAGTGTTACTTTGCACACCTGAAAAAAAAGCAGGGAACAGAGTAAAATCTGTGTCACTGAGTTTATAATGTGATCAGGAAATAACACGATAGGATTTAATTGAATAAAAAGATTTCATGGTTTAAGAAAGTCTCTTCCTGTGTGCACTTGCCTTAACATTTTCCATGAAATATTTTGCTGTGAGAATCATTCTGACTAATAAAAAAAGGCAGCAGACCTAGGCGTAAAAAGATTTTTCCATATATCTGTTTTACTGATTAGATACATATTTGACAAAAGCTTCTGAAAGGTATATGAAATTTTAAATGATTTATTGATGGCATATTTTTAATTTATGGATTTTCAAATTGTTCACTTGCACACAGATAGAGTCATCTTAATAAGATGAGAGAAGATAACTCACTTTTTTTAAAAGTTCTTGGTGTAACTAAGCTTTCAGGACAGTATGAAAGTGGTGGTTACTTTTCCCACCCAACTAATACCATATTTTTGAATTATTAATAAACGTTTCAATTGTTTGGTGTAACTGATACACAGTTTCCCCACCAAGGAACTGTGTAAAGACTTTTGGTAGAAATTAAATCAACTGTCTGGCCCTGAGTGTCAAAAGAGGCTTTTTTTAATTTTTTTGGTCTTTATTTCTTTTTTTTTTTTTCTCTAAGTGTATATTACACAATAATGCAATGTACATTCTGTGCTTTTCTTGCAAATAGACTTAAAATTTTAACGCCCTCCAAAAGCCATTAAAAGCCTTCTTGTTTTTTATTTTATTAAGAAACATTTGAATAATACATTAATTTTTATTTTGAGTAGGTTTCAAGGGAAAATTAGGTCTCAAATCCCCTCTACCTCTCTGACATATAGTTTGTCATAATCTGCATTAAAAATTTTACTGTTTCTGGACTTCAGACACAACAAAGCAGTGTAGGTGAGGGAATCTGAATTCAAGATCCATTTTATAAATACAAATAAAATAGTTTTAAGTTTAAAAAAAAAAATAAAACCTTTTTCCCCTTCAAGTCCCCCTCCCCTCTAAGAAAACCCAGAAAGATCATTCCAGGTTTTATATTTCTTAAATCTCAGAACCACAGAATATGCTGAGTTGAAAGGGACCCACAGGGATCAGTGAGTCCAACCCTTAGACCCTGCACAGAACCAACCCCAAGAGTCACATCATGTGCCTGAGAGTGTCATCCAAACACTTATTGAACCTGGAAGGCTTGGTGCTGTGACTACTTCTCTTAAGAGACTGTTCCAGTGCCCAACCACTCTCTGGGTGAAGAACCTATCCAATCCTAACCTCTCCTGGCACAACTTCAGGACATTCCCTTGGGTTCTGTCACTGGTCAACACAGAGAAGAGATCAGTGCCTCTCCTCTGCCCCTCACGAGGAAGTTGTAAACGGCAGTGAGGTCTCCCCTCAGTCTCCTCCAGGCTGAGCAGACCAAGTGCCCTCAGCTGCTCCTCATACAGCTTCCCCTCACGGCCCTTCACCGTCTTTGTTGCCCTTCTTTGGACACTCCCTAATAGTTCAATATCTTTCTTATATTTTGCTTCCCAAAACTGCCCACAATATTCAAGGTGAGGCCGCCCCAGCTCAGAGCAGAGCGGGACAATCCCCTCCCTTGACCAGCTGGCGATGCTTTGCCTGATGCCCCCCAGGACATGGTTGGGCCTCCTGGCTGCCAGGGCACTGCTGACTCATATTCAACTTGCTGTCGACCAGGACCCCCAGATCCCTTTCTGTGGCACTACTTTTTAGCATCTATAGTAGAATCCCACAATGATATCTGTGTTATTTTTTTCTCCTGTGACAAATCATATTTAGTGTAGCCTGAGTTGAACAGAGTAAGGTGTTGACAGCAGTTTCTTTAAGGGCTTATGATGTCTTTTCTGAAAATATTTAAAATGCATTAGTTTAAAATTCTTGCTGGATTTCATTGTGACTTTCTTTAAATGTGTTTATTTAATTATTTTCCACAGACGCAGACTAGCTAGAAAACCTGTCCCACCTATCTGAAATATTTTGTAACTTCACAGAAGTAATCTATTTAAGTCATTTTCTATTTATTTAGTAACCTTAATTATTTAAGTGCTTGTTTTTGTTGGGTTTTTTAATAAGCACAAGCAAATCTCACTGTTCCTGGCATCCTTGTTTGTTCAAGGATGATCTGTAGCCCGTAGTGTCACTAGGAAAGCCAATAAGGCATGCTGCACCATGCAAGACTAGTCTTCTTCTAGATACACAGTGAAATGTGCAATGGTATCTGACTGTGCTCAGTCTGTGTGCAGAACTGTAGCAAAACCTCAACACTTAATCTTCATTTATACTACAACAGCTAGTTTAAAGGACAGCATATGAAGCTCCAGTGTTTATGCAGGTAATCAAAAGGCTAAAGCATGGAATTTCAAGCAAAAAAGAACCCACAGCTGGGTGGCAAAAACCACACACACAGGCTGCTGGTCTTCTTGGCTGTATATATCAAAGGGCTTTATACATGCCCTGTGCTGCCTTCTGAGCCTTCCCTTTCCCTTCTTCTCTTCCATTCCTCTGCTTGTGAGAGAAGGAATACATCTCAGAGAAGTTGTTTGTCTTACCTAGCTTAGCCAAGAAACAGCTCTGAGGGAAAGGCAAAGGGTGGTTGTTGTCACACATTCTCTCAATTTTTTTTTTCTTTTAGCGACAACAGGTTCCTTGAGTAGAGAGGCTTCCAAACCTCTTGTGCAGGACCCCCTCAATCCCCACAGCACTGTTCGCCTGACTTGAGGAAGGGGTAAAACCAACATCAACCATAACTCACTACATGATCTGATTTGCTAGATGATACCTGAAGTGTTAATGAAAAATGTTGAGTGAAAATCAGTTGTTAAACACTTCTTTACATACAGTTTTCTGGAACAACTGTACCTTCTTCTGACTGTGGTGGTAGGCAGATGAACAATGCAGTTAAAGAAAAAGATTAGCAAAATATTTTATCTATGTAACTACATTATGTGTAACTTTTCATTCAAGAATATTCAGTGTGCAGAAAGCAGGTACACTTTTTACTGAATTGACAGAGAAGCATCTATGTGGTTTGGGTTTTGCAGTTCAAATGTCAGGGCTTGCTAGGGGAAATAAGTCACTCATAACCTTTACTTAAGTTTAGCATTAGTGTTATAAAACCATTGCCACTGTGTTGCGTAGTCACATCCATAGTGGTATAAGGAGAGAATTTAAAAATAGGAAATCCTAGATAAAAAATTAAAGATGGTGTTTTCAAACAAGCTTGTTAAATTGTGAATTCTAGTACAAGCAGATGTTAGCTTTGGAAAAGGTAACAGAATATTTCTCAGCACTAACGTGTTATGGGGAAAAGGAATGTAAACAGAAACATCTTATATTAATTTATTTTGTGACTATTAATTCTCAGTACAAATGAACAACAGAACAGGGAACTACACCAACAAAACAATTTTTAAGTCCCAAAGACTGTTTATCAGAATATAGAGAGTATATAGAGAGTATATCCCTTCTCCCATGAGACTACCTTCTTGACCACAATAGTGTCTATATTATCAGCCTTTAAAAAGTCTTAGTAAAAAACATGGCTTTGCATTTGTATCTGGCTTTGTATCAGTTTTCTAATCTCATAAACCTCCTAATTTATCATAATTTCCTGATGTGGAGGATATTGACTCACCATGCTGCTTCACAGGGACACTTTGAAGGCACATGCAGTAGTTCTTGTTCCCATTAAGACAGAAAAAAATCGAAAAGGTTTACTGAAACAATGTTTGGTAAGCCCACTTATGACATCTACAAATGTTCAGAATTAACAAAAAAACCCCATCCAGCTGCCTAAAAAAAGCACAGGAAATCATTCTTCTTGTGACAATCATTGTCATACATCTAGGAAGATAATTGTTAGACACATGTTAAACTGCTGAACTGATAAATGTGCAGAAAATGCCTGACACAGAAAACAATATGCTTTCATTATAAGCATAGTACACAGCACAACTGGCGTGATTCTTCTGCATGTCGGCAAATCTAAGAAAAATGCTGTGAGTATAATCAAGACCTAGATACAGTGTGTTTTGATCTCATTAAAGCTTCAGTAAGTCAAAATATTTTGAGGGTACTGCTTCTTAAATTGGACTATAATAATCATGACAACTTCTTTCTTCTTCTCACACAGAAATGGAGGTTCATTTTTTTAATCACAGAAATGTTTTAAAAGAGCTTCTGCTGTAACAAGTGAAGTTAAAGATCATATGTATTGACCACCTTCATTCTTCCATAAGTACTCATTAACATATTTAAAGATGTGGATTGTGACATCTACACTGAAACAGGAAGTTTACAGATCTTAAACTTACAACAGGTAGAAAAAAATATTTAAAACATCTACACTGAAAAAGGAAGTTTACAGATCTTAAACTTACAACAGGTAGAAAAAAATATTTAAAACACAAAGAAAAGTAACACAGGCACCCAGTGCAGGCTGTGAGAACTTTGGCTAACTTTATGAATTAGATGCCATTGCTGTCTTTTGTACACACTTGAACATTGAGCTCTGTCTTTAGAGCTGAGTGCAGATTGGTTTTGGATATGGTATTTTTTTAAATTGATTTCAAATGTAGTAACACAATGAACATTGCTTATGGTACTGTATATGGAAGAGCTACAGGTTGAGTCTGTAAACAAAATTGTTATTTACTACAAGGTTATTGGCATCACTTAACTCTGTCTTCAAGATTGGGATCATGTATTGTCTATATAAGAAACATTGTGGTCCATTCAGTCTATATATTGCAGTGGCAAGATAAAATATTTGACATTTTAATATTACAGCATATAACATCACTGTCCTGACAATCAAAGCACAGATAAGATAATGAGGTTTTGTAGCTAATAGGCCTTAAAATGGAATCCTCATGGTTTAGTAGTTAGGAAGACATCAAAATGAAGATTTTGCTCATGATGACCAAAAACTTATTGCACAACAGAGACCAAAAATGTCACATTTTGTTTAATTCTGATAATTACAACTTGGAAAAAAACGTGCATACTTTGCCCATGCACAAAGAAAGTAATCTAGTGAGTAAAATATTTTGCAGGATACAAACATAATTATTCTTTCAGAAAGCTGGTGACAAATAAACGTTCTCAGAAATACTGCTGAATTCCCTGTGGTTCTGTCCGACAGACAAATATACCTCCTTTATGCTCTTTGTGAAAGTGTTTGGCTTTTCCACTTTCACATATTTAGGATACCTAGAATTACCTCATTAAAACTGTCAAATATAGTATAAACATTTAGATATTCAACCACACAATGTGAGGCAGCCTATATGGCTTTATAGCCTACAAAGGTTACATCCTGCAGCAGAGGATGTAATTTCTTGCTTGCTTCCAAGTTGGCCTTTCATATACTGTAGATGAAAACCAAAAATTTCCTTCTTCTGTCTATGCCTACATGTACTTTTTTCTTTATAATTAGAGTAAAACTAAGCTCTTGTTTATAAGAGGTAATGCAGACATTGTGGGCTACAACTGCACTCCCCATCAACAGTTAATGTTTAAGAAATGCAGGTAGATAATATCAGAGGCAGTTTTTCTGTCACATATGGCTGAAAAAAATAGTAACTGAAGACCTGAACATAAAGACACACTGCCATGTCTTCAAAGTCACTACATGTATCATAGAATCACAGAATGGTCTGGGTTGAACCAACTCCCCATGGGCAGGATAATCTTTCTCTAGACTGGGTTGCTAAAAGTCCCATCCAGCCTGGCCTCAAACACTTCCAGTGCATCCAAAAAAAAATCTGGGCAACCTGTTTCAGTTCCTTGCCACCCTCATGATAAAAATGTTTTCCTTATATCTATGTCTTATTTAAAAACAATAACAAAACAGAAAATTAATGTGAAGAGACATATTTATTATTCAGATGTATGTATAGAGCATGAATTACAGAATCACAGAATCTGTGATTCCAACTCAACTGTGCTGAGTTGGAAGGGCCCACAAGAATCATTTAGTCCAAACCCTACCCCTGCACAGGACCACGCTGAAGACTCACACCCTGTGCCTGAGAGTATCATCCAATGGCTTCTTGAACTCTGTCAGGCTTGATGTTGTGACCACTGCCCTGGGGAGCCTGTTTCAGTGCCCAGCCACCCTTTGGGTGAAGAACCTTTTTCTAATAATCTCCCCTGACACAACTTCAGGCCATTTCCTCTGGTTCTGTCAGTGGTCACTACAGAGAAGAGATCAGTGCCTGCCCCTCCTCTTCCCCTCCCAAGGCTCCAGCTGAACAAACCAAGTGACCTCAGCTGCTCCTCATACGGCTTCCCCTCAAGTGAACTCCTTTGGGCACTTTCTAAAAGCTTAATGTCTTTCTTATATTGCAGTGCCCCAAACTGCACACAATATTCCAGGTGAGGTCGCCCCACTGCAGAGCAGAGCAGGACAATCCTCTCCCTCGACCGGCTGGTGATGCTTTGCCTGATGCCCCCCAGGACATGGTTGGCACTTCTGGTTGCCAGGGCACACAGCCTGAAATCTGCTTTCTTAAGTCCAGACTTTAGTTTGCATTACCAGTTTGGATTCCTTTATTCATTATATTTCTCTTCAGTAGATTTATTTTATTATTAATTTTTAATTACAAATGACATTGTTATTTCTTTTTCTACCCTTATATTAAGGATTTACCTTTGTGTTTTTACACACAATTTTATCCAATTTCTGTTTACTTTTACACACAGCTTTTTGAAATGTTTGCCATACAGATGAAGACTATTCAAAACAAGAGGCATTTGTGTCTTAGTGCCTGTATAACACAAGAAATGTTTCACCAAGACATCTTTGTTCAGAAAATAGTTATTAATGAGAAATCAATTCTTTTTCAGCACCTTTTTTTTTTTGTGCAAGAATCCATCCCCTTTAGTGAATATATTGATTACTCAAAACTGAATTTTTAAGTAAAGCAGAGTCAATGTTGAAGGTGTCAATATAGCTTCAAGACCTTTGTGTATTTGACTGACACTTTGATGTGGAATGATGAATATTCTTTTCTTTCTGAATAGCAGCAGAGGTAAAGAGATAAAAAAATATTGGGTTTGGTGAGTTTCTTTGGTTGGTTGAATGATTTTTGCCTTTTTGTTGTTGTTGGGTTTGGGGTTTTTGTTTTGTTTGTTTGTTTGAGGTTTTATGGGGTTTTGGTTTTTGTTTTTGTTTGGGTTTTTGCTTGTTTGTTTTTTTTAGAGGACTAAAATAACCTGAGGATATGTAAAAACCTCAAAACTTCTATGGCATAAAAATGTCATCTGGGAACTCACAAATTAAAATACAATGAGTATTGTGGGGTTTTATACAAGCGGAAAACAAACAAAATAAAGAATTTGCTGCCCACTAACTTACAGACAGTGCACCAGCATGAGTAAGAAAATAATCTTCCTCTTAATAGACATACAGTTGCATTACATACACCAGTAAGTGCAGTAAAGATGACTTAAAAAGGTCAGAATGTTTACAGTAGATATTTTTTTCTGAAACTGTCAGTTTTTCAAACCCCAAATAATTTCTTAGGAAAAAATTATCTTTGTGAATTTTCCATTTCAGTTTTGTTCTTAAGTTAGTTTTGAAAGGCTGAACCATCACATCTTAACCATTTGATAAAGTATGATATAGAAACAGTTTTGCTTTTGGATCATATGACTTTAAAATTATACGTTATTTTTAGGGAAGAGGAAAAAAATTAAAACTAATTAATTTGCTCTGACATTAATAAAGTAAATGTTTCAACCTATCTGAGGAGAAGAGGAAAGTCATTCCGCAAAAAGGGGGAACAGAATATTTATTTGAATTCTAATGAATAAAATTTGATGACATGGGAACTGCTTTTCATTTAAGTTATGATGAACAAGGTCACGATCCTCAGAATTGCCTCTTAATGTGATGACTGCTTCAGCTTTAGATTAGACCTAGAGAGTAGAGAACTAACACGGTTTGTAATTAGTTGATTTATTTATGTATTGATATGGTGACTTTTTTTAAAGGGGTAAATGAGTGAAGGTCACAGTTCACTTCACTACATACAAGAAATCCATGAGCCTTGTAAATAATGAATGAGATGTACATATGCAGTTTTTCTCTGTGTGTCAGTTCACCATGCTCTAGTTAGTACTTTTAAACACCTTTTCCACATAGATCTGTACCGACGATATACAAGTTTCCAGGACTTAAGTTTAATAGCATCTGGATAAATAGTTTCAACTGACAAGAAGACTAGGAGGAAAAGGACATGAACTTCCTTACTTAGACATGTAACAATTAGATGTCTGCATCTGAGCTGGGCATCCTTGTGATCAAAGAGGAAAAACTTGAGTTTCAGGAGGGACATCTTTTATCTGAAAAGAGATTTGGAAGAACCATTTGAAAAATTTTTCCATCTATTAACTGTTGAAGGAAACTAAACAGCTGATTCATTTAAAAAGTCTCAGATTTCTAAAGGACTGATATTAACCTAAAGAACCTGAAGTCAAAATTATTTATGGAAATTTGGTCCTGCCCACAGAGAATAAACTAGTTAACTGTATTTAAAAGTTTTACGTGGCTACTTCTTTTGTATCTTTTCATATCATTCTAGCTATTCACACAGTTATAATTACCACCTCCATATTTTTGAATATGTTCAGGCTGACCTGCCTGAACTCAATTCCACTGCACAAGTAAAAATGATACTAGCAAAAATGTGTTCTCTTTGACTGCTTCTCATATTTTAGTCTTCTGTTGAGGGAAAATAGTTGATACCATATTTACCTAGTTCAAATGCAAGATGCTTTGACCCAAGTGAAAATTTTCCTCAGAATTGTTCATGAAAGGTAAAATTAGTTATAACACTTTCCTAGTTTAATCATAGATCTTTGCAAGGATATGCAGCTTTTTTGGGAGAGGAATGATGAAGGGGAAGAAATACTGAGGAATACTGTTTTTAACATAGAATTTCATAATAAAATACACTAAAATCAAAATGGTCAGAGTTGAAAAATATCATTGGGAATCACAAAATTCTTACATAATTTTAACATAAGAATTACAGGTAGTATCTTGAGATTTTTTTTTCTTTGCATATGTGTTTACTTATGTATTTTTCCTATAGTATTCCTATATTACTTTGTGATATTCCTCAATATGTCACAAAATACATTTTATATATATATATATATACTTTTTAATTAACAAAATGGCAGCTCTTACTGGGTAATGATTGTATATTTTAGATTTCTTCCATCAGACACTTTCTACTTTTTCGTATAATGAAACAGTTTCATTATAAAACCCAAGAAATAATATCCTTGTTTTATCTTATTACCATATTTTTCATAGAACAAGCTATAAATTATTTGAAGCAGGAAAGATACTTAAGCCACTATTCACTAACGGTTGTCCTTTCATTACTTTAAAAGACTTATATTAAATATGTATTTCCATATAGTTTAGAGTTTTATAATTTATTACTATGAATAAGTGTGCTAGTTTCAGCTGGGATAGAGTTAATTTTCTTCAGAGTGGCTAGTATGGGGCTGAGTTTTGGATTTGTGCTGAAAAGGTGACTGATAACACAGAGATGTATTTGTTATTGTAGAATAGTGTTTACACAGAGTCAAGGCCTTTTCTGCTTTTTGTACAGCCATACTGGCAAAGAAGTTGTGAGTGCATGGGAGGTTGAGAGGGGACACAGCCAGGACAGGTGACCCCAGCTGACCAAATGGATATTCCATACCATATGACATCATGCTCAGTATATAAAGTTGGGGAGAAGGAGGCAAGAGGGATGTTTGGAGTGGTGGAGTTTGTCTTCCCAAGTTACCATTACATGTGATGGGGCCCTGCTCTGCTAAGGATGGCTGAATACCTGCCTGCTCATGATAAGTAATTCTTTGGAGTTTTTTGTTTGTGTGCACAGCTCTTGCTTTTCTAATTAAGCTGTCTTTGCCTCAAGCCACTAGTTTTCTGACTTTTACCCTTCCAATTCTCTCCCCAGTCCTGCTGGTGGGGGAGTGTGCAAGTGGCTGTGTGGCACTGAGCTGCTGACTGTAGTTAAACCACGACAATAAGATAAGTAATAGTGTAAAAATAACAATGCAACACAAATGAAAAAACTCGATAACATTCAACTTCAATTAAAACTCAATATTTTGAAAATGAAGAAGCCTCGTAATTAAGTTATTTGAAATACCAAAATTTTCCATGGAATGTAGACCTTGTCTTAACATGGTCCACTTTTTGATTGAGTGAGTAACTTGGAAACACTCTAACATTTTTCATCAGTAAAAAGAGGTGAATTAAAAATATGTAATGGAAGACATCATTGTAGTGATTAATCCCCAAAACTCTTTCACTCTTGTCAGGGGTTTTCCACACATTTTTGAAAATATTGAAAATAAGAAAGTATTATCTGCTGAGAGTTCTGTCATAAGTTACCAGAAGATTAATTTGCATCTAAACGTTTAACAGGATATTCACTGAAAACTGAGTTTTCATATCCACTGGGTCAGCCTTACTGGAAAGTAGGAAATATAATTTCAGTTTCAGCCAGAAAAATGATAGAAAACAGTTTTACTCTGATCTATCCCGTGTAATTTGTAACTTTAGCTTAACTGAAGGGCTAACTTCAATGGCATAATAGCTTGAAATTTTTGTATTGCTGGTAAAGAAATGGATGCTGCTTGTAACTTACTAGTTGAAACACTCTCTGGTGAGACTGGATTTCTTCCAAGCTTCTTGAGTACTTAAGGATTCACGTAGCACCTAGGACTTAACCTCCACAGCTAAATGCTTTACAGTTAGGTGTGAGGTAAACAGAATGCTGTTTCCTCTCTCTACATTGTTTTTTTGGTTTTAATAATCTGCACTTAAAGATTAAAAAAGCCCCTTCACTTTTTTTTTTTTAATAAGAATAATGGAAATGAGAAAGAGATATTATAGGAATTATTAGAGCAGTTTGAAGCATCAATATAACATCCATTGTTGCTATGTTGTACAAAATAGTTACTACCCCATTATTTAATCAAGCCTGAACCAAGTACAAAGAATTTGTGGGATCAGATACATAGTCCATGACTCGGGAATTGTCATTGAACTAAGACATACTGAATTTCTCCCTAATCAAACCAACCAGCTGCTTTTTCTTTTGACATCTGTCAAAAAATAAATTTGGTAAACAATATCTTTTAAGGATTTTATAACAAGTATCTGTACCAAATGCATTAGCAACAGGAAGAAAATCAAAACTCTCAGACATACAGCACAAAGCATAGGCCAGGCATTTCTAGATTTTTCAAATACTCATAAATAAAACTGGGTTTATGTCAGTGTCCAATTAGCTTTAAAAAAATTAAGAATAATGTAAAATTTGAATCTGGTCATTAATTAGGCCTGAATCTAATCACTTAACATGAAAGATATTACTGTGGCCAACATGCTCTATTTGCATGTTCCAATGGCCACGCAAAGTAAAACATTCATTTAACTGCAATAGCAGCTATGCCTGTAAATGATATCACAAATTACAGTTGTCTGCATTTAGAAACCCTAATTTGATGCACCTTATTGCACTGGTTAGGAACAGAGAGGCAGTTTAATTTTTATGGTTACCAAGAAGGAATGCTGTATTCTCAAGCAGTCATCATGTTTGTCTGCACAATTTCTGAAGACTTGTGAATTTTATTAGTAATTTGAACTTTCTGTGAGTAAAGAGTTCTTTATCTTCTGCAAGGTGCTAGTCCATCAGTATACCTTGCTTGTCAAGTAAAGATTGTCAAGGTCTTCAGAGTAATTTTTGTAAAAACTGTTATCTTCAAATCATATTGTGTACCTCCCTAATGGTAGTAATGTTAGCACTAAAATACAACCAGTGGAGATATTTTCCAAAGGAAGGAAAAATCTACCTAAGGAAGTTCTATGCCAAATCATACATACATCATATATCATTACACAATTCTGAAAAGTTTATATACCTGTAAATGCACACATGTATTCCAGAAAACAGACTTTGTAAACATTCATGTCTACAGGTGAGATTTATCCACTTCCTTCATTCCTGAAATTTTATAAGGAGATTTGAAAAAAAAAAAAAAGAAAAAAAAAAGAGAAAGAAATTAACAGATCACAATACAACTAAAAATCAAAATCTCTAAAGACTGAAGATTCTTTTCAAAAAGGAGGGAATTTCTCTTTTGCAGTTATGACTCTCCAGTTACACATAAAAGACATGACTACATAGTAAACAACAGTGAAATCCATTTTATAGGCTACTCTTTCAGTATATTGTTTTACCACTTGGTTAAAGAGTCCTCAAAATACACTTTGCACTTTAAAATACTTCAACAGGTGATTCAGACAGACTATTTAGAGGAGCATTCATTCAAATATGTTTGTAGTGCCCGAGAAGTAAGTAATAAGAATATTGCTCTTTATATAAGATATAAAGGAATATGAACTTATCCATATCAGAAAGGAGAATCACTTTTATTTTATAAAATCAAAAGTTCTATTTTAAAAGTCAAAACTTTTTTAAAACTCTGCATATGTCAGAGTGCTCCTCAGTTGCAGCATGGATGTATTTCCTACAAAATATGTTGAAAGGGTTTTTTAAGTAAAAGGAGAAATAAGTAATTTTGGTTTACATCTGTAATGTCCTGTAACCTGTACACAGCAACCAATATTGTCATTGCCTATAGCCCTGCAGTGACAACACTGGCCAAAAGCATTGAGGAGAAGGACAGAGGTAAACACAAAGAGGTTAGGAGGAAAAGAGCAGGCAGTGCTGTGATTTTCAAAAGAACTTTAGTTGGCTTCCCAAGGGCTTTCCTTCATGTGCTTTCTTTTACTTATGTTAATATTAACTGTTTGCCACCACGGAGTTCCTCTTAAAAGGTGCAGCTACTGGGTAAAATGGGATCCTTCTCTGGCTTGTTTGAGCCATGAGTTTGGTGAGAAGAGACAGAACTGAGCAGTTGGCTCCATTTTCTGATTTTCAACTCAGCTTTCTCATAGTTCATTACGTCCTCTTTTCAGACTTGAACTCAGATTGTAAATATTACAGCTTATTCCTAGTCAAAAAGGACACACGATTTGTGGTTGCTTTATTTTTTGAGGTTTTTTCCCCTATCTTTACCTTTGTTCTTGTAAGAACAGTAAGGATGTTCATAGTTTTACAAGAGATATAAAACGATTAAAAATCCCATTGCTGAAAATCAAATTCTGTTTCCATATATTGCTGAATTTAAGATATATAAATGTTACACACATTCTTAATTCTGATTTCTCTGGGCAAGTAGAACCTCAATTATTCTTATTCTCTATTCCCTAGGTATAGTAAAAGAACTAGATGGAAATTATCATTTAGGTTTATTTCAGATGTAGAAGAGATACTGTGACTCACTGTTCAAGAACTTAGCTTTTTTACCATTTATTATGCTAATTATCTGAGCTACCTAATAGAGGTTTAGCTATGGAAGTCAGAAATCTTGCAGGTTTGTGCACAGATGAGGAAATAAAACTAGGAGACATATATGCATTTGTTGGGGATGGGGGACCATAGCTCTTTTTTGAGCTCCATACACTCAGGAACTACAATATTGTGATATAGTAGCGGATGACTAAAGCATGCTTCTTCTTCTCCCCCCTGCCCCTTAATCCCATCGTGAATGAATTATGCCTCTGAGGGAGGAGATTCAGACTTGAATCAAGATTTTTGTTTGCTTGCATGTATTTTAATCTTCAGTAAAATAGTCTGTCATGTTTTTATTAATAAGAACCTCATATAAGTTGTACAACACTAATTTATTTTTTCATAAATGCTTTCCCAGGGTTGTTCAGGAACCCATCCAGGTAGATAGGGGACATTGCACTAAGCATTACATAAAAAAGACAAGACCTTGATGCCTGAATCTCTCTGGGCTGAAACCATCTATTACTGTGGCAAAGGCTTTCTAGATCAGGATATTTCAGGTGAAGTAGAAACCATTCAAAATGATTTATCGTCATCTGAAAAGCCAGTTTTTGGATGTCAGCCACTCTGCTATGAGTTCCTTTGAGGGATGAAGGGGAAATGTGTTTCTAAACCTATTTTGCCCACTGAAAGAAAGCAAAATCTGTAGCATCATAATCAGCACAGCTCTGTGCGATGGTGAGGCCTGCAGTTTATCAGCTCTGCTCACATGAATAAGTATCACTTCAGTCAATGGGGATTCTTATAAAGGCAATCTGCAGGTTTGGAGATAAATCAAGCAGCTAAAGAGGCATTAAAAATGTGCAAGGATGTCTGACACATACAAGCAGTTTAGAATACATTTAGCTAGCTTATAAAGAACAGAGCTTGAAGCTGGCATGGTTTTAATGTAATGAATGCTACAAGCCTCCCTCTTATAACATCACCTCATTGAGATAGACAGGGAAATTTAAAAAATGGTGTTTAAAATGAAAAAGCTTTAGATTTTTTTATTTGGTTTTTAAGTCTGCTCTTGTCATTTATGAGATTGCAGATAAAGCATAGGGAACTATTAAAAATATAAGCAAGTCTCTTGTTCTTTTGAAATAGAGTCAGATTTTGACAGCAGTGTCACTGTTGAAAGTGAGTAAGAAGTGTGATTTTTTTACTGGTATCAACAGCAAAAATAAAACACTCAAAATAAAACCAGTGATTCCCTGCTTATTCCAGTGAGAATATTTAAAAGTATATTTAATTATAATGTACCACATGAGTACCAAACCTGCACAATTTTTACATGCACAGATTGTTGTATTTAATATAATTTCTGGTTTGTTTAAGAAAAAAAGGAGTTAATCAAAAAGAGTTATTGCCCCTGTATTCCCAGCATGTTCTCACATTTTAACTAGAAACTTGAAGATGAGGGGAACTTTAATTTCTACATTAAACTTCATCTTATTGGGAACTATGACCAGAGCCAGAGCGAAGGATCTGAGTAGATCTCAGAGAGTTTTAGGGATGAATCTCTTTCCAAACCTTGATGGTCTAAAGGTCCCAACTGACTAAAGGCATTAGAGAATGCTGGAATGAGAAGCAGTTAACAAAAGTTATTGTTTAATCTTGCACACCTGACTACATTGTTAAATGTCATAGAGCAATAAAATAGGTTACTGAGCCAAATAAATTCCCAGTGCAGCTATACAGCCTTTTGACAATTGAACAAGGATTATGTTCTCCCAGTTGCCATCTAGGGGGGAAAAAAGTAAAAATTATTTTACTTGTAGTAAGCACAAATGAAGATTAAATTAAGGCAAACATCTAGAGGGAAGCTTCT
Organism: Anabacerthia variegaticeps; assembly: GCA_035583185.1. Lineage (NCBI taxonomy): Eukaryota > Metazoa > Chordata > Aves > Passeriformes > Furnariidae > Anabacerthia > Anabacerthia variegaticeps. The sequence goes on from JAWWEW010000041.1 coordinate 20,461,018, forward strand.
GAAAAGTTAGCCGTGAACTATGCTGCTAGTCCACATCTAAACAAATCACAGAACAGATTTCCAAACAGAAATGCAAAAAAAACCTTGCATCATCAGTTTAGAGAGGTGAGCAGCTCGCTGTGAATGTGGCTTAATTTGCTATTAGTGAGTCTTTCAACACTGTCTATCACAACATCTTCATGGCCAAAGCGATGTAAGGGTTAGGTATGTGAAAAGTGTGATTGACTAAAAGCTGGTTAAACCAGGCTTAGGGGGCTGTGGTCAGTGGCACGGAGTTCAGTTAGAGGTCAGTACTAGTTGCATCAGGCAGGGATTCATACTGGGACCACTGTTGAATAACATCTTCATTAATTTCTTAGTTGCCGGTACACGGTACACCTTCAGTAATTCTGCAAATGACACAAAACTGGAAGGAGTGATTAATACATCAGAGGGTTCAGAAGGACCTCAGCAGGCTGGAGAAATGACATTATAGGACTCTTATGAAGATCGAGTTGTGAAAAAGCCTAGTCCTGCACCTGGGGAGGATTAATTTAATGCACTCATATAGGGTAAGACTAGAAAGCAGCTCTGCAATGAAGGACCTAAGAGTCCTGGTAGAAAACAGGTTGAATATGAGCCAGAACTCCTACAAGGAAAGGCTGAGAGAATTGGGATTGTTCAGCCTGGAAAAGAGAAGGCTTCAGGGTAACCTAATTGTGCCCTTCCGGTACCTGGAGTCTACAAGAAAGATGGAGAGGGACTATTTACAAGAGCACGTAGTGACTGGAAAAGGAGGAATGGCTTCAAACTGAAAACAGGTTTAGATTAGATACTAGGAAGAATTTCATCACCACGAGGGTGGTCAGGCCCTGGCACATATTGCTCAGAGAAACTGTGGCTGATCCATGCCTGGAAGTATTCAAGATCAGGTCATATGGGGCTCTGAGCTACCCAGTCCAGTGAAAAGTGTTCCTGCCTACGGCAGGAGTGTTGGAACTAGATGATCTTTAAGGTCCCTTTTATCCCAAATCATTCTGATTGTATGATTCTATGACACTATGAATTATGCTGTCATGGCAAAGAAGGCCAGCAATATATTCACATGCACTGGAAAGAGTGTTGGCAGCAGGGCAAAGGAAGTAATCCTTCCCATCTACCTGAGAGTTTGCCCAGAGAATCTTGGGAGTCTGTATCTTTGGAACTATTAAAAACCCATCTGCACATGGCCATGAGCAAGCTGCTCAACTTGACCTTGCTTTTAACAGAGGGTTGAAGAAGAGTATCTCCAGAGGTCCTTGCCAACTTCAGCATTTGTCTGATTTCGTGTCCAATGTCAGACAAAACCCTTATTCTAGAGCATTTTTATCCTGTGACCAGTACACCTTCAAATACACTTACACTGTATGCAGGTCAGAGGGTTGTTTTTTGGGTGTTTTTTTTCAGTTTGCATGGGATTTATTTTCAACCACAATGGCTCAGTCTTTACCAAGACTTTTGAAGAACAACACTGTAAAATCAGCCTATTGGAAGGTATGGATGAGTATTTCCTTCTAGTATTAGTAATAAATGTTGTCTAGGAGTTGGAAGCATCACTCTTCTACTCCTCTGTGGTACAGAGGTTAACAGATGGATGTCCAGTCTTAGAAGCCTAGTGGCTATTCTTTCACATGACACTGGGCAGAATCACATTGAATAGGATAATAAAAAGGTAAGATTCCTCACAATTGCTGCCAGATTTCAGAAAGAGTATTTTCTGTCTTTGATGTCCTCTAAGCAGTCAATTCAGATAAGGTTTGATGAGGACAAATTCCAGATACGTGACAGAAATTGGTGAACATTGGTAAGTGAAGAACCAATGAGAGGATGAAGAGGTGCTGAGAGGCACTTCAGAAGTACGGCTCTAAGGCAAATGGACTTACTAGAGGATATGAAGTTTTTTATTCCTACAACCTTTAAATAAAATCAAACCTGAAGAATTTATATTCTCCTTTATTCTTGGGCTTTGGAAAGCAAAATAAAATCCCTCATAAATGTTAATTAATTAAAAAAATAAATTAAAAAATTACACACTTTTACTAGTTTAGATAATTTAGTTTCTCCATGCATGGACAAAATTCGAATATGTGAGTGTTTTCGTACAATAAAGTCAGTTACAAAGGGAAGAAAAATATATATTATTTTATAATATTTTAATGTGGATAATTTGTTATGTCTGTGGGCAAATGTGGTGCATTTGGTTTGCATATGCATTATTTCATGTTTTCTGTGCCTACCTGAAAAAAAAGATAAACATCTGTTACTTCAGAGTCCTTACTTTAGCACAGAATTAATTATTATGATGTTTTAAAAGTACTGTAAAAATTAATTTTTGAAAATTTCAGTAGAAAACAAGAAAAGTTTCCCTTGATATGAGAAAATATTTAATCATTACATGCAACTTAAAAAAAAAAGAATAAATTGGATTCTATTCCATTCCATTGTTAAGTCTGGGACCTTATTTTACGTAAAGTGAGAATATATAAGGATTCAGATCTTTGTCCAGAATAAGTTGAAATTAAACTTCAACAATGTGTATAACCTGAATGCCTGCTTCAGGAATTTTATGAAAAATTGGGATTGTCATTATTGCCCTTAGGTTATAAGTTATGTTAACAATACAAATTAATAGTCTAGAGGGCCTGACAGAGAAAAGAAAGCTAAATTTGCTGGTGCTATTCCCGGCACATCATAGAGTTTGGATTCAGTGGAATTACTAGACAAGTAGTTGACAAAAGGTGAAACTAGCAGTCAGACACACGTGACAACAAGGCATGTAAATAAGAGCCTAGGCTTCTATTGGGACCATGTTTTCTTCTGTCCTCTAAACTAAATAAAGACTTATACTGGTTATATTCTGTTATTTAAGTGGGTTGCTTGCCTTGTGGCATATAGGATGAAGGAAAGCAAAATATTTCTTCATTTCTGCCCCTCTCATTTTAAGTTTGGTTAATAATTGCCAAAATAACAGGTTTGCTATCAAGAAAATTGGAAATGTTCAGAAGTGCAGCTGTTGTTTATTATTTTTCATCTTTTATCTTATCTCTTCCCTGTCCCAAAGTTTCTTCCTTGTGTTCACAGTCTGACACAAGTAACTTGTCCTGGGTTACACAAAAATTCTGGTATCCACTTTTTCATTTCTTTTAATTCCAAATAAGCTTTTATGACTTTTTGGTGTTTTGCCTTCTTCAAAGAGAATGAAATGCGTGATTACACTCTGAGTTTTGAGGCTTCGTGTATCACCCAGGGCTTCCAATACCATCACCTTGATGGATCTGAACTGCAACCACCACTTTGACAGGACTACAGCAAACACTTTGACCAATGAACACCGAAATTGCAACAAAGAAGTCTCATTGATGGATCCAACGGGTGTCTTGTGAGTCCTTCCATTTGCCTGAGGGGTCCACAGCCCTGCTCTGACTGACTGTACCAGCACTGCAGCCTCACTCCAGTGCCAAACAAGCATCTGCTGGTATTGAATCCCATCTATATGGCATTTCCTGCTAGTGCTGACACTCCAATCATTCCTGTCAGGTTTTCCAGGCATGGGGTAGGCAAACCATGTGGAAGGATGGTCATCTTGTCTCTGTCCTGTTGGTAAGGCTTGGGAAGTTTCTCCTCATCGATTGGTTTAACCCAGTTTTTTCAGTATTGTTATTAGCATTCTTCTTGGTAAGGAATTATTTTTTCACTTAAATCCAGGTGTATCTGGTCTCTCTCTCTGTATTGCAGAAACCAGAGGTATTGAATCGGACAGAGGAGAATTCTGCCTGAGGTCTCCACTCCTACCAGTTGTCTCAAACTAAGCCATACCTGCAGCCTTTGCCTACTCCTTCAATTGTGTTCAACTTCAGTGAGAGCATACATGACATATGTGACATTATATTATTAAAAGTGGTAAGACTAAACATTGCCTATGTATATATACTTTGTTCTATTTCAGCTCTTAGTCTCCATCACCTTATATACTTCCTAGCCACTGCTGCTCACTGTTTATACTTCCTTCTCTCAAAGAAGAGATATTAGTGATAATAGTTCTTATTTTAATCTTTTGCAACAACAAGAGAGAGGATCATGTCCAAAACTATTGCAATAGCTTTTGTCAGGAAAGCTCCAGAGGTCTGAGCAGCATGTCTCAGGAACCTTTCCTGTTCCCCAGGTGTGGCTTTTTTTTCCCCTCTGGAAAACTGAGAACTCCTTGGGAGACTTCATTTCATACTGGAGACAATGTCATAAGTTGATGCCAAGGCTTTTTCTTCCTCCACCTTCATTTTTGGATGCTGCAGCCTTTAAGCTGTATGAAATCCTTGCTCCTTTTCATGTCTCTTGAAACACAGTTCGATATGGACACTATTGCATAAAGGAATGGTAGGAACTGACACATGTGCCCTAAATTTTCACATAGTTGCCAACACTCAAAAATGCCTATACTCCTCTGAGTAAGATGAAATCTGAGGAATGTCCTCCCCTTTCTTCCTGCCCACAGCTGCTTCTGGCCTTCAGGGAATGGCATGTAAGCCTCATGCAGGCTCCTTTCCAGCAGCCACTCAGCTGCTGCTTCCCCTGCTCCCTAATGAATGTTTTTCTTGGTTTCTACAGCAGCCAGTTTCAACCTCATCCCTGAGCAGCTGAGTAAAAGTCACAATGCGGAAAAGCTGAAGCCAGCTGCTGTTGGCACCAGGGCCATCCGGGCATTGGGACATGGAGAAAGATGAAAAATACTGTCTCAGTTTAGGGCAGCTGCTCCTTGATGGCATGCAGTGTAGTAGGACCAGGGCATGTTGTACACTCCATGGTGATTCTGGGAAACGGGGTCTATCCCAGCCACACTAGCCCTTTTACAGCTGTTAACACTGTTGAAGTTTGGGTTTTTTTCAGTCTGTGAATAAAGTTAAAAGATGTTGACTTTATTCCAGCAGCCAAGATTCACTGTCATCTGGAAGCAAAACCCCCAACCTCTTACAATGGGAAAATAATTCTTCAATGAACTTTCAATCCTACAACTCCCCGTCTCCATATTCTAACTTCTTTGTTGCATGTATTTCAAATATTGCGCTAAGCATCTTAAAACCTCCCCCTTGAGCAGTGTTGGCCTATATAGTTCTCACTTTTTGTTAGAGCTGGATGTTCTAGTCCAAAAATCTTCTGTGAAGGTTGTTAGACTCAGAAATTTTCTGACTTATTCCTTATCTTGTTTGCATACACTTTTGCACATCTCTGTGGGGATAAAAAGCATTTCAGTGTATCCATTTAGTCAAAATGGAAAACAGCTTGAAAAAGAAAGTAAAATCCTTTATATATATATATACAGCTATTCAATATTCATGCGTCAATGAATATGAAGCAAGGTAAAAGAAATACAAAAGAATCACAGAATAACTGGGGCTGGAAGGCATCTCTGGAGATCATCTAGTCCAACCCCTCTTCTGAAGCAGGTCCTCCTAGAGCAGGTTGAACAGGATCATGTCCAGGCAGGTTCTGAGCATCTCCAGAGAAGGAAACTCCACAATCTCTCGTCAGCCTGTGCTCTGTCACCTTCAAAGTAAAGAAGTTTTTCCTTATACTCAGATGGACTGTTCTTTGATTTTATGAGTCTGAAGGAGAACAGTACTGAGCACAAATAAAGTACATTGAAATCATGTTAGAATTAAGTTTTGTCTCTTACACTTTGGGTTGAATGTCTTAGGGCTAAGCTTAAAAAAAACTGTGAATGCATCCAGATGTAAACTGGGAATTTCTGGAGTTTCCATGAGTGATAAACGTTGGTCATAATTATTCCTGCCTCACTTAAAACCTAAGAGATACTTTGAATAAGCATTGCTGTGGTGGGGCATTTTTGCTCTGTGCTCTCAAGAGCTGGAGTAGAGGGGAAAAACATACATCAAGCAAGTAGGGAAATCTGGCTGATTAAGGGAAATAATTATAGTACTTACCAACAAATACAGTTAAAAAATTTACAAAAAAGTAGTTGTTCTACTGCAGCAAATTAAATAGATTTCTCTGAAACCAAAATATGTCTTGCAATATTTTAGCATTCAGTAAATTGTTTTTAGAAAACGCTAAATTTTGCATGAGCCTCAGTGTGACACATTATCACATGAAATTTTAGTTGTAAAGCTTTTTTTTTTTTTCAACAAAGACAGGTGTCCTGTGGACTGTAAACCTTAAGAAAGGCTGTAGGAAAATAATTAACTGTAGTGCCTGTGGTGAGAGGGTTGTGTGTACTAGAGAAGCTCTGGGGATCAGCCCCAAGCCTTTTTTGATACCTCCATCAGTGACTGATGAGAGAGAGAAAATAGAATAATAATAAATTAACAGACAACATTGAATAAGGAGGAGTTTTGAGTACCAATGAAGGGAGAAAGGCACACAGCAAAAACAAAGACCTCTTGGTACTGTGCGGTGGATTCTGCTGGCTCTGAGGCAAAACATGCATCAGTCAGTCTTGGTATTTACTGTAAAATGTTGCCCAAAGAAGTGGTAGGAGAGGACAAAAATGCTGTAAAAAATACCAGAGAAAAGGACAGATGCATAGAAAAAAGGGTGATATAGATCAGAGGGAAACAGTTTATGGGCACAGACCAAAAAGTAAGAAATTCTCTGAACAACTGATGTGCAACAGGCCTGGATTGGATGTGGCAGAAGGGTGAAAGGGGAAATAGACTCTAGTTCTGTATTAATACATTTGTGCCCTTTCTCTCTCCTTCTCTACTATCCATCAGGTGGAACGAAGGGCATTGATCATTAAAGTGTCTGCAAGCAAATACAAATAGATGCCTAGTTTTTCTATATTGTTGATTATGGCTAGAACAGGAGGAAAGAGAGTGATAAAGGGAGGGCATATAATGGTTTTGTAAGAGATATTAGATGGCTACGTCTTATAGGAGTGCATCTTGATTTAAAGACAAATATTGGGGTGGGAACTCCAATGAAATGAACTTTCTCCTCTTTTATTCCCCCTCTAATATAGAGAGTCAACAAAAGAACCTCAAACAAACAAACAAAAAAGCACAAACAAACAAACAAAAAAACAATGCTAGGAGAATATAAGTGAAACAATAACAATTTACTGCCAAGGAAAAATATGAGTGAAAGCAACAATACACTGACAGGTTCAAATCAACAACAGAAAGAGAAAGACTTCTAGTCTCCCCCAACCTCCAACCCCCAGGGCAAAACAAGAAACAAAATAGTGGAGGCTCCCCGGTTGAAGCACACAACTGGGAAGAATCAAGGAGACGACAAACTGGTTTCCCAGGTCCTACGCCCCACTCCCGCAGAGGCTCCAAGTAGTCTTGAGGCCGTGACAGTGGCTGGAGCGGGTGATTCCCTGGGTTGCTCTGATGCCTGCACAGTCCCCCAGGGCAGCAGCTCCTGGCTTTGCTGATGTGCTGGGAAGGCAGCGATGGTTACCAGTGGCAGCTGAGACCCTGGAGCAACTCTGCCCCATGGCAAACCCATGTCTCCGACTTCATGCAACAGATGAGTGGAATGACCCCTTTAGATGATGTAATGCTGTGAATATTCATCGCTATCACTTCCTCCCCTGGCTTGTAACTATAACAGTGGGAGCTGTGCTGGCAGGAACCTAAATGAATTGTGAAGTACAAAAGCATGTTGACTATAAAATTGCAACGTATTCACTGCAATTTAGGACAGCGTCGGCTTCTTTTCTCTCTCCTGCAGCTGAGCACAATAGGGCAACTACCATCCGATTTGTTCAGGGCTTAATCAATGCCTGTGAAGTCAGATGGAGTCAGCAACATTCAACAACTTTGGAGGAAGCCATTTAATGAAGTCACAAGTGAAGAAAACTCAGGTTCCAGACAAAAATTCCTTATCCACTGAATGCTAGGCAACCTTCCTTTGTACTCAGATAATTTCCCTCAGATTGATGCTGAGAATGTGGCAGTTTTCACATCCAGTAGTGTGCCTTTCTATGGCAATGTCACAGTGTCAGCTCCTTTGTCAGTCTATTAGATTATGAAGTTAGCTACTTCCAAAATCATTACACTAAGGTGCCTATGTCAGTTTTAATTCCTGTATGATTTCCCATATGGCAATTGTGATCACAGCCAAAGTAATGGCTCCTCATTTCTTTTCATATAAAACGCTCTTACACTCATTGTAACTTGATTTTATAACTAAATACTTCTATAAAACAAAATCATAGAATTATGCGTTCTCAGTGCCCAATGTAGTTGTTTCTGTTTCTTATTCCTAGTTTAACTTTTCAAAACTGTTCTGTTAAAAAAAAAAAACAAACTTCCTCAAACTGAATACCATTTATGAGTAAAATAGAAGCTATCTAGAGTATTCGTTGCTTCTGATTTTTGAATATAAAGTCTAGGAGACTAAAAAGACAGAAAATGCTCTGACTATCTCAAGGGATGCTGTCTGAACAAAGAAGGATAAGTGTGAAAACTGGCCTTCACAAAGATGACAGCATGATGTTCATGAAAGTGATTAATGTTGCATTTCCCAAAGCAGTAGAAACAACTTTCTTCTGAACATCCTAAAAAAAGACTCATGGCCAACTCATCTACTCATGCAGCTGAGCTTTTCATCTCCTCTCTTAATGTTAGACTTTCAGACTTTTGCCTATAATCAGTCACCTGGCTGTAGAACAGAGAATTCAGGTCACCAAAATGTGATTTCATGGTTTGTGGTTTAACACATATGTGGCTGATTCATGGTTAGCTAGTGTGTCAGGAAATAAAAGGAAAATAGATTCCCTGGGGTTCCCAGCATAAGATGGTTTAAGGAATTACAGTGACACCCAGAAGACAAGCTTAAAAAACATAGAGGAGTTATAAATGGTGCAGAGAAGAGCTGAAATAGAACTCATCCTATCAAAAAGTGTCCTTTTTGTAAACTCCATTTTTTTGTGGGGTGGGAAAAGACATTAACTTTTCAAGACAGGAAAGAAAATACAAAAATTGATTTTGCACAGGGAAGAATCAACATAAGTCCTCTGAGACTGCTTTCTTGTAAGGCTGTTGGCTAAAAAAATCTTACATTCCTAGCAGTTGTTCTGTAAATCTAGTAGCTGAAGTTCTGCCATTGTTTTGAATTCAACAGAAACAGCTGCAATCTGCAGAATCCGTAACAGACCAGAACAATTCTACTAAAGTAATTATTTTTATTATATCATATTTTTTAAATGAAAAACACTTCCAAGGAAAGATGTCTAATCGGCTATTTTCCTGATTCATTATGAAAATAACTTTCAAGTGGTTTAGGAAATGATAAAAAAAGTTTTCTCCTTTTGCTCCTATCTTCAAAAATTTAAGTATTTTCAAAAGCCATTAATTTATTAAGTGGACTTTTTCTTTTTCCCAGTTTCAAAAGAAATAAAAAATGCAGTGAAAGAAAACAAGAAAATTAGTACTCAATGCTGCTTTTATTTTGGCTTGGCTCTAAGATTTTGAACTGATCTCTCATGATCTGATGAATTTTTTGTTGAATGTTGCAAAACATTTTTTAGCCTTTTATTGAGCAGAAAATCTGTTTCAGAGAAAAGATATTATTTAGTGTAAGACTATCATTTACAATATGGGAACCAAATTGTATTTACCTAGTTCAAACTTAAACTTGCCTTTGATTAAATAAAAAAAGTCATTTACAAATTTATCATTGCCGAAGTCTAAGTTTTTCAATGTGATGATAAATATCCTTTTTCTCTAACACTATAGACAGGGAATCTATAAGAGAATAATTTGTAGTATCAAATTATTCTTTTTATTAAAATCTCACACAATGCAATCATATACCAGCTGTCTGCATTTCAAGGTGTTACCAAATCATACCTAATCATTCTCCACTGAGAGGCTTGCACCACAAGTACATGTGCTGCTCTGTTTAATTTTATAAACGTGTTTGAACTAATTAAATCTGCAGAATCATTTTCTTTGGCTACCAGCCAAAATGTTAAACCAAAGTTCATCATGTTCAAAAGATGAAGCAATAAATCTTTATTATTTCTGAAAAATATGTGATGCAACAATAATAGTTGATCTAGCGAAAAAAAGCAACAGTGGACTTCAATTTTATTCAGTCTAAATCTTACTGCATCGAAGAATGAAAATAGGCTAGATTCTTATTGGAATAATAATACCCTGCTTTTGAACAAGTCCAATTTTAGGTGGTTTGACCAGCTGATTTATAAATTCAATTTCTAAACCAACTTCCTTTAAATTGTGAGCAATATGAAATTCATTACTAAAAGGAAAGATTTTCAGTCAGACTGCATGGGATTAAAGTGCAGCATTTGTCAAAAAGTGAGTCATCAACAGAGAGCAGACACTGAGAGCTTACATTAAAAAAATAATAATAAATCTTGTGCTCTGTGGTTTAAACCAATCTCTAGTCACTAGAGCAAGAAACTTATACCTTCCTGTGTGATCAGATAATGCCTATTGTCACTAGAAAAATTAGTGTTCTCAACTAGATGAGTTCTGGATTTGATCATATGTAGGCATCTTTTCCCTCTGCATCCAAGACCTTTGAAGACAGACATTAAATGAGATAATTCAAAACAGTCATTTTAATCCACAAAGAGAGGTTCAGAGCCCTATGGACAGAGTATGAGTCTATAGTATGTATCACACCACTCTCATTTCCTGATAAAAATTGTACACTTATTCAGGGTTGCAGCACCTTCCTGCCTGTCTTCCAAGAAGACAGATAGGGGAATGGAAGGGTGGGGACACAAAGGAAAGTGATTAATAAGGATTAGATTAATAAGATGCTGCTTTTCTGTTCCTCAGACATGTCTAATTACATATTTGTTCACACAACTCAGATAACCAACCTAGGAAATTCTTCTTACTCCATATACCTTAGTGCCATCAGTTTTCATATCCACATGTTTACTATAACCCTAACATTCCCATTTGTCCTTTGTATTTCATTGCTGAGATTTGATGCAAGAGAAGAGGTGAATGTTATCAGGTATGACTATGTGTGTTCAGATGAACAGAAATGTGACTCCTGTTTGAATTTGGAAACTTGACACACATGAGCAGGACTTTGCTCTGAAAAGGTAAAATAGATTTAGGGGGTTTGTAAATATGCCTGTGGCCAATTCATGGACTTGAAATGCATCTTTAGCACCATTTCACTGGTAAGTCTGTTTCTAACTTCAAATAGTGTTAGAATAGAAGGTTTGGACGTGAACAATACCCATTTAAGCCTTAGGTGATGTAAGTGGAAAAGTGCACTGAAGCTTTTCCTCCATTAGTGAGGAGAACAAGTGGTGTTCCTTGTACTACACAGGAAATAAGCCACATTCCTGTGGCACTCCCCACTCTCTTTCTTCGTCTCAGAATAGATACAAGAGCACCTGGAGGCTGTACCCATGGAAACCCTATCACAATGTAAAACTAGATAATTTTATCTCTTTTTCTGATCTTGCTTGGATGTTTTGACTTATAGTTGGGTAAAACGATATTTTAAGTGATGTGGTAGTTTTTCTTTCTTTCAGAAATACTTTGAGGTTTACAAATGTATTACAATACTGTAAAGGAGTAAAGATTTTCAATATGCTATATATAAAGTTGAATTTAAGATTCCATTCCAGGTTATTTATTCAAATACACAAAATTACTATTTTCATTCAACTTCTTACCAAATGATTTTTTTGTTTGTTTTTCAGGAAGAGATCAGGTAAGTGGTTAGAGGATTGTAATTGTTCAAATTTCATGGAAATAGTATTTTTCTCAGCCTTGAAGTTCAGCTGAAATACTTGCTACACGAAGTCTCAGATTCACTTCTTTACAAAGTGTCTTTCGCTTCAGTTCCTCAAGAATGCACCAGAAATAAATAAAATAAAAAAGAGCTAGCCCTGGTAGGCCTTAGGCACTCCTCAAGCCAAATAACCTGGATGGAGGAGATAAAAAGTGGTTGGTTATCAGAAAGTTCACAGGAAACAAGAATTGCTGAAATGAATGTTGCCCAAAGCACTGTTAAACTTTAATGCTTTATGTGTGCATGCAGCCTAAGACAAGATTAAAACTCCTGAGACTAACTTTTAGGTAACCAGCACTGACAGCCTAGCACAGCAGACTTTGGGCTCAAAACCAGCCTTAGAAGCTGGGAAAATAGGTCTCTGCTGAGGTCAGCTGTGCCACGGGAACACAGCTATTCATATTTCACACTATCAGGTTAAACCTGTCTTAGACACACCTAGACAAGACATAATCAGATCTTTAGTATATCATAAATAAACCATTAGTATGAAATAACATCTCACAAGACAGGAATAACATTAACTAACTCTACATGTTTCTACTGTACATCTTTGCATTTATATTAGCTAGCTGATGTTGCCTTTGTAGTCAAGTCTAGACAAAGAGGTTATAATTAATCCAGATTATTTTAGAAGTCTATTTGAGAAAGAAATGAATCTTGACACTGAAAATGTCTGTTCCTTTCTATTTGCCAGGGAGCACATGAATTCTGGCTCACATGACTTCATCAACTATGCTGCATGTAGTTCGGACTCCCATCTACTATATCCAGCTGCTGCAAAGAGCCAGACAATAAAAAAGAGAATACACAGAAGTAATAAAATACAGATCTTGATGTATTTTTCATTCCTCAACATGACCAGGTATTTCAAGAATACATTTTGACAGATATATTTTGTTTTTTTCTCCTGAGGAAACATACAGGGGATATGTACTCAGGTTTATTTAAGATGCAATCAAACATAACTATAATTTTGAATGATATTTGTATGCTTATTTGCAAATTCAATGCCTAGTCTGACCTAACCACCTTGCTGTCCTCTTTGATCAAAAGAAAGAAATAAGTGCATTTGGAAGTTATTCCCACAAACATTAGACATGCTTCCAAAGGTCTCTGCTGTCTGTAGTGTCTAGCCAAATAACTAATATCATTATATCACACTTTAAATTGTTGTATCTAAGGAAGATTATTTCCTTCACTGTTTTTTGGCTTGTTTTTTGTTTGGTTTAAGGTGTTTGTGAGGTTTTTTGTTTTGTTGGGATTGTTTACAGTATCTATTTTTATCTTGTCAGAATCTCAGAATCAAAGGATCATTTAAGTTGTAAAAGAGCTCTAAGATCATCGAGTGCAATCTTTGACTGAACACCACCTTGTCAACTAGATCATAGCAATAAGTGTCCTGTCTAGTGATTTCTTGAGCACTTATAGGGATGATGACTCCACTGCCTCTCTGGGCAGACCATTCCAATGTTTAACATACATTTCCATGAAGAAATTCCTTCTGATGTCCAACTTGAACCTTCCCTGGTGCACTTTGAGACCATTACCTGTCATACTGTCACTTGTTGCCAGGGAAAAGAAAGCTGAATCCCACCTGGCTACAGCATCCTTTCAGGTTGTTGTAGAGTGACTTTTTGAGGTTGGGACCATACAACTTCCTTAAGTACACAGGGTGACAGAAAAAAATTTTACTTGCTTATAGGATTCATTCAAGGGTTTTATATCTTTATCAACCTCCCTTATTTAAATATGTGGCCTGTGTAATGTACCTGTAAACATTTGCTTCTATTGTCAATAATACAACAATTTGAGCATTCAGTATCCTTTGTTACAGTGTATTAGCACCTGAGCACTGAAAAAAAAGAGGATCTGATCATTAACATTCCAATGTTCAAGGACCTAGGGAGCCTGTGGAGAACTCTTACTATGCTTTTCTCATTTTTCTTGAAGCTGATCACTGTCTATGGTTGCAGAAAAAAACCCAACCAACCAATCAACAAACCAACCAAACAAAGAAAGAGTGAAAGGGCTTCAAGGCATTATAAAAAAGGTGATGATATTATTTATTACTCTGCTTATTTGTACTACATCAGTTTGCCACCCAAGAACCAGATAATGGTTCAACATGAAGAGAGTCGATGAACATTTAAATGCTTAAGCTTTACTGACTGTGAAGATCAAAGATCATTATATGGAAAAAAAAAATCTGTATCAAAGCTATCATCTTAAACCTTATATTCAGAATATTGGTTAATAAGAGTCCAGCAGCAACAAACACAATGGCTAAAACATCTGAAGTAACCTTTTTTTTTTGACAATATACAAGAACTTTACAAATTGCTATTCATATTATTCATCAACGCTGTTTTTTCTTTACGTTAATTTAGACTATAATTACATAATTTAGCAGTAGGCAATTACAAAGAACATAACTTTGCCTTAAAACATTATGCTTATGGGAAATAACCAGAGATGATTGGAAAGTTTGCACCAAAATGATTTTCCCCAAGCATGTGCCAAATAAATTCACTTATTTCAAAGAAATTTCATTTGACTAAAAGAACCTGAAAGAAATACTGCAAAAATATCAAAATATTCTCCTTTCATATCTATGGAATGAAATATTTCTGTATCAGAAATAGAACACTGGGAACTTTAGGAATCCATAATTTTTCTGGCTTATATTAAACACCTACTTTAAAACAGGATGCGTAAAACCTCAGAAAGGCCTGATTTTTCACCATGGATTACAGAAGCAAGACAGATATATGAGCCAAGTGTGCATGTCTATGGTTGGAAAGGTGAATCACTCTCTTATTTTGGGTGTTTTAGGACACTGATTTTTGGAGATTTTGTTATGACATATTGAGAACATCCAAACAAGAATTTTCTTCAAAAACAATCAGAACCTTGTAGCAATCCAATAAAGAAGTTAAAAACTGAAAGTTGAAAATATGAAATTGATCATTTTCACACTGTTGTTATTCTTAATTTCTGCTTATACAAAAAGTATACAGATAGATTAGGGGGATATTTTTAGCACCTTGTCAAACCTACAACTAATTTATCTTTCTTTGTACTTTTGATAAATAAACTCTTATCCTTCAGTTGTATCTGGAATTTTCCCCAGATAATCCACATGTTCTTCTATGCAAGTCCATTGTTCATTGAAAACAGGGAGTAAAATAGGGTCTGATATTATCTGCATTTGCATTAACAGTTCTTGAGGTTATTATGCTGTAAATTTATGCATGATTTAAGAAAAAGTAAACTGGATATTTTGAAAAGCACCTGTAGAATCTATTCAGAAACTAGTCAATACAGATTCATAAAAGCATTATTTATATAAAGACATTTAAAAAGACACGTACAAAGGCATTAAGTTTTTAAGAGAAGAGGTGATTGCCATGAAAACCCACAGCAGAAATATATTCAAACAAGAAGTTTGCAAAGGTTAAGCTGTACATCAGCATCATTTATTCTCTTTATTCACAATCATGCAACAGTATTTGGAGTACATCTTGATCTTGAATAGCTACCTCAGATCCTTTCATTTAATATCATCTGTGTGTTTTATTAACATTCTCAACTCTTTCCAAGTTTATCAATGAGCATATTAAATGGGAGTCAGAACCTTGGCCACTAGAGTGAGCACAAAATTCCTTCCATCTACTTATTTAGTTGCTAATTTTCATTACTCTTTGTTATAGACTTTTAGTCAGATTTCAGTCTATTGATCATACTCCCAGTAGAATAATTTATATGAATTTTTCAAGTGAAATGTGGTGGAGTCGGTGTCTCTTTTATTGCATGTGTTTATATCTGTGACAGCTCTTGTAAGATCAACAAATATTAAGCAATTAAATTTAACTCAGTGTGTCAAATGGTTCGTTGAGATGTTAAAGAAAATAATATATGCACATGATGTTAAAAAGTATAACATAATTAAAACATTTCATGAAATACAATGCCTAATTCTTGTGAGTTCTTTGCTTTCCAGACATTGGTCATGCATATATTGAAATTCTTCAGCCTGATTTGACCTCTGTAGAATTGAAAGTGCTAAGTACAATACAATATGGAACTTTCCGCATTTGAACTGGGTTTTGATGTAGGAAATCACTTAATCATGTAGGAGACTAAAAAACCACCCAAGCAGTCTCACTAAAGTTAAGATTGTCACTTTTAAGTATTGAGTTACACATACAGGTTAAGGTTCTGATCTTCACCTAAGATAAATCAGTGTGGCTCCTTTAATTCAACAGAATTAGTCCAGTTCACCTCATCTAATGATCTGCCAGCTCACATTTTTTTACTAAGGATATGAGCCAAACTTATTATGTTGTACTTTGAGAATCGTTCCATTCCTCTTTTCCAGAAATTAGTTAATACATTTGAAAGCTTTTGCAATTTTTTTTAATTATTCCAGTTAATTGTATTTTTTGTTCTTTTCCACTCTTTGTAAGTACAATATCCCATAATAACAAAAACACCACAAACAAAACAAACAAAAAACCCACAAAAAAAATCTAAAACAAAACCCACAAACAAACAAAGAAACAAAAACCCCACCAAGCATACATATTGGTAATTTCATAACATTCTCACTGAGTGTTGTGTTTACTTGGTATATACAACGGGTAGATTGGATCTGATCCTAACACACAGCATGTGTCATTTAGGCCATAATATAGGACTTTGACCTGGATAATATCCTAACAAAATTAGGACACATAGGTACAAGAGTATCATCAGATGGGAAGTGATTTACTGTTCAGCTGTTGGTTGTGTTTCCATGTCCAGACCATCACTTCTCCTCCTTCTTCTTTTCCAATGTGAAGTGAAAGGCATTATTATGCCCACCTGACAGTTTAGCTAATAAAAGGTGCTAAGCTGAATCATTTAGTTTTGGATGGGAATAGAAAAAAATTCACAAGCAGTATTGCTCTTGACATACTAATTAGCATAGTGTGTCCCAGCCATACGTGCAAGTGTTTTGCCTTTTTTTTTTTTTTTAAACCCAAAGTCAAACACATTATCTTAATACCTGTGGGTTTCAGCTAATTAATGGGATTTTTGCATGAAGAGAAGGAGAAGGGTTCACTATTACCACTCCCAGGTAGCAGAACAGGACCAAGAGCATTATCTTTCATACTGTCTCGCTCTGACATATCAGTTTTTCCTGATACTTGGTAGTTGCAGACTGTGAGGACCCAAATGAAAATCTGGGTCAAGGACATTAAATATGTGAATGAACAGTGAACTTCAGTAGAGATTCAGGCTTAAATACCTGCTTGTTATGTATTAATGACAAATAAGAAGAAAATGGTTTACTGAAAATACCCCTCAGCAGCTTTTTGTTTGAGTAAACTATTTAGACTGCAAGTATTAGTAATTTGTTCCTGCTCAATTTACACTAGATGCCTTGGCAAACTGCCAGACAAAGGAGAAACAAACACTTTTCATTCATAAAGTTCTTTCTTGCTTTTTCACCTCTGATTTTCCCTTAACTAGTGATCTTCAGACCATTGGTCCCAAGCCAATGTAGAAAGCTGTTGCAGAAAATATTTGAAAGTTATTTAGTGATACATTTACAAATTCTCTCATATGTTCCTACAGCCCAGAGCAATGCATGGGTACATTTCCATGAACACTGAGAACAATCATCCAAAAAGTAGAACGTCAGGAGAGAGAAAGTAAATCTCATGGAATTGCTTTGATTTATTCTATGTCAAGAAGTGAATAACAAACTTCACAAAACTGGAACTAATTAAAAAAAAAAAAGAGTTTCATTGCTACTTGAAGCTGATGTTGTTTGCTCTGTATATTATGATTTATAGATAGTGAGCATAAATAGGGTTTGAATGTTGAATTTATGTTGTGGAAAAATAATTTTAAATTATCATAGCTGAGAATGGAAATCAAGTAAGGTTACAATCTAAAAAAAATATTATGAAACAATAATGTCTATGTAATGTAGCAGCCAGAAAGCAAAATCTGCAGTTTTACTCTATGTACTACCAGATTTTAAGAGCACCTAGACAAACATTTTCACACATGAGAGGAGGAAGGAAAGGGATTACTTTCAGTGCTCGGTGTTGACATCAAATACTTATCCTGTCTTTTGCACATTGCCATCTTTGAGAGTTGATTTTTCTCTCTGTTTGCACAATAGCAAGCATTTGTGCACATGTAATTCCGTGGCACATTCAGCCATCAACAGACCTTATTTTGATCAATTTACAAGAACTGGTATTGCTGTAAGAGCTCTAGAGGCAGTGTGGAAGAGTTTAGATGAAAATTGTACTTCAGAAGCCACAAAAACTGCTCCCTGGTGTCCAGTAGCTTTTATGAGCCTTTGCAAATAGGCACTAGGACTGTTAACAGACCATGATGATATAAGAAACATGCTGTATAATACAATTATTTTATGTTAAAGCAAGTATACAATTAATTTTAATGCACTGCTAATTGATAGTGTGTTAGTTTTTATGGAAAATGGAAGTGATGAGAACAAATCAAATATATGCTATTCTGTTGGATGCTAACTTCTGCTAAACGCATAGGGAAGTCTATAAATAAAAACCTCAATTACAGTAAAATTGTTAATATTTCTGCAAATGCTATGAAATGTAAAATATCTTTTCAGGTCATCTGCTTTTATCATATTTAAGAAAAAAATACTGTGTTTATTCTAAAGTTCTTGAAATACTTTCATAGTTATCATAAATAACTAGTTTCTCAATTTTGAACTGGGAAAGCATATACTATTAACAAGATCATGTGTTTGAAAGGAAGATTTTGCAGTAAATCAGACTGGTATAAGAAACAAAGAAATTTTTTTTTAAAGTGGAGTTTGTGACAGGAAGTCTCTTGAAGCAGCATAAAGTCTTGTAAAATAATTGATTGTTTTGAAATGACCACTGAAGTACCAACTTGCCTTTCACATTTAAGATTTAATAACCAAGTACAACCTTTATATAACAAGTGGAATAAATTAATATGTAGAAATTAATTTTGCAGATCTTTCAAGTTTATTTTAAAAAGATTAAGTCTGCCATCTTATGTCTTCCCTTTATTGAGAAAGGAAAAGAGTGGGAGCACTGGGAAATGAGTGCTCCTTGGTTCTGCTATAACTTGTCCTTGTCCCAAGTTATCAGAATTTGTGTCTTTTCACAGAATAGAATCTCTTCAACTTAACAAACTCGTCGATTTTACACACTGATTCCTTTCTTTTAACCATATGGCATTTAAGACTGCAGAATCTGAACATACTTTGCAGTTGAACACATACTCCCATACAAAGTAGAGAAAAGCCATGATAGCCCTTTGAAACACAAAGAAATTCATCAGAAAGAAAGGCTAAAGAAGGACTTTTAGCATAGCTTTGCCATGCAGAGGTGACAAGTATGATTCGCTCAGTCCTAGAACTGCACTCTTCCCAGTCCCTTGCTCACAGATGGTTATGGAAAAAATCTGCATTGCCTTTACACCCACCATTGGACCCTTGTGTAAAAATCTAATGTAAGAGAGAGAGTTAGAAAGAATTGTAGGTTTAAATCTTTAACATATAATGCAGTAAATATATTATTAATCAAGACCATCTAAACCTGAAGAAGCATTTGCTGGTTAACCTCTTCCTTCACTTTCTTAGGGACTAGATTGGATCAAGATTAGTTTTCTTCTTACTGTTACTTTACCATAAAATCTTCTTTCTTCCATTTCTGCCTGTGTCTTACACTGCAGAAGCCTGTTATTGTGTTTTAATTAAAAAGCTCTACATTTCAGCATTATTATATTGAAAACATTAAAACATTGAGAAGGGTAGTCTGAAAAGGTAGTTGAGGTGTTAAATTTGCACACTACAATCATGAGAATTACTTGAGAGGTGTTTTTTATTTGTCTGTTTTCTAAAATATGGAAGCAGTTTTATGGGCTATAGAAAAAATATGATGCCTATGTTGGGGTGACATAGCATCTAAACTGGGATTTTCAGTGTTACAGCTTCTGATTTAAGCACCTCATATCAATCTAAGTGTCAGTTCACCAGTCTGATTTCTGTATTTTTTTATTTGTTTTTTTTTTAAATCTAGCCCTAGGAGAGATTATAATATACAGCTTGCAAGAAAGTTAGTGTAATTATTGATGGGCATAAATTGCTAATTTTCCCTGACATAATCCTGTTGCTCAACATCAAAGGCAGAAAATAAATGAAAAAGCTGGGGGGGGGGGCGGGGGGAGATGAATGAGCATGTCACTGTATCAATCTTGTTTGCAGCTAACTGAGCTCCACACAGACAGGAAAATTCATTTTAGGATTTGGCTTATGTAACCCATATATTCATATGGATCCCACATAAGGACTTGCAATTTGCTTCTTCATCTGATTTAGACTTTTTGAAAATGATTATGTTTTCCTGACTCTTCCTGTCAGATCTTAATTGTATGGTTAATAGAGGGATAAATGTTAATTATGAATGCTGTCTGCAGTTCTCATTTCTCTCTTTCCTTCATTCTATTCTGCTTAATAAAATTTTATCTCTGGTTTAATTATTGTTACCATTTGGCACTGCTTCACTACTAAAAAGAAAAGAATCAAAAAACCCCTCACACCTTTCCTGAATAAATCACACTCAACCTGCCTTACTAAAATAATACTATAAATTAAAAATTAAATCACTTTGAAAATTGCATACAATTTCAGCTGTTGTGTCCATACTTGCTAGTGTTTGAAGTTGTACAATCACCGCTTTTTCTTTTCTTTTTTTTTTTTTTCTTTTTGGCGTAACTTTTAATCTCACCTTCCCACACTCAATACATCAAATATAACTCAACCATCTGTATGTGCCAGCAGGTGTAGTCAGCTGTAAGACCACCAGTTACGAATGACCTGCCTTATAAAACATTCATACCATTGCTGCAACTGAGTCGTTGCAAGCTAAGGTGTTAATAGCCTTCAGACAGTCACGTAAATCATTTTGCTGCACATTTTAATGAAGAAAAAACCCATCGGTACGATTGTACAATCAGAGTGGCTGTGCACTCTGATTTCAAGAATAAGGCCATAACTTTGCTGTGTATTTGCTGTGTGAAGGAAACAAATTAACCAAATCCACAACTGGGATGGGAAGACTATGAGTTTTCACACAACCAGCCAAGTAAGAGCAGAGAGGCAGCAAGGCACAGCTTTCTAAAGCACACCCCACCAGTACCTGACAATGTGAGCCTTCCTGAGCAAATGAAGTGGGTGAGTTTGAATCAAATTTATTTATTTGAAGTCTGAATTCATGTGCTTGGCTTGGTTCTAAAATTAATCCTCTCACACTGTCTTCTGTTTGGCAAATCCTTTTTTGCTGCTTCACTGCTGCTACCTGTCAAATGCCAGCTAAGACCCAGTGTCCTCCAGTATGAGTATTGTGTCTTCTGCAGAAAATCACCGGTCACAGTTGAGGCAAAAAGCAAAACTTGAACTACTATTTATTATTGTTAGTTAGTTCACTTTTTATTACCTGGGACTGCCGTATAAAGAAGACATTTTCCTTTACTCCATTGTAGGCTTTTGGCAGAGGGTTGGCAAGCACTTCCCTATGTATGTAATTAATGTTGATGGGGGAAGGCAACATACAGTAACAGTGTTATGTGCCTGTCCCCACTCCCTTTTATCTGAGATTAATGCCTGACTTCATGGTTTATGCTGAAAAAGAGCATACACATATAGATAGGATTTCCAAACATAACCCCCTAAAGCACAAAAATATTTTTAGGATATGTTCTCTACTATTCCTTTGCTGTTAGTGACTGTGACACAGCATAGTTATGGGAGAGGCTGGCTGTGTGCTGACTTGTTGAATTAAGGGGAAAATCTGACAGTTCAGTAACTTTTCTAGAACATCAGTCCAGCATCTCAAACCAGAACTGCTTGTGTTCCCACCCCGAAGAAAATGTTGTGAATGTTCTTACGCTGTTGTGGTGTTGTGAGTTTTGCCTTGGAGATTTATAAACAACTTGCAACATAAATCTGATAGCTGACATTGGTCAGTATAACTTGGTGTATATGCTAAGCAACTTCATTGGGTAAAGTTTAGTATGAGGAAGAAGCAGGATGTGTGCACAGATGTATGAGGTCTTGAAATAATAGTCAAACAAATTGATCATCTCTGTCCTGATACAAAGTATGTCCTTCAGTCAGCATTTTAACAATAAGCAGAAATTTACTGGAAGGAAAATACCAATAATCACGTACAATGCACTTCAACTGTGGTGTTAAAATTTGTTTAAACTCCACCGAGTTCAATGCTTTTGCGCTGAAGTTAGCTTTTAACACAGTCTCACACATCTGCTTGCCAGCCTCTCAGTAACACCAGCTAGCTTTCTGTGCCTTATCGGAGTCCCTAATTAATCTTCTTTCACTGTAGGCTGACAAGATGTGTGATACTTTGTAACTACTGAGAAGATACGGTGAGTTGCTTATTTCACAGTTCCTGACAAAAACACTGACTGATGGCAATTGGGCCTGCCTAAGGTTTGTACTTTTAGTTTAGATTGGTGCCAACCGGCTTGTGACCATGAATATAAAAAAAAAACCTGCTCTGTGCTACTGGCACAGTTCTGGCTGTTTCATCAGCAAGCACTCTAACCAGGACAAAGGTATTGAAACATTCAAATCCTGCAAGTATTTATACTTTCATCTTTCTATCTGTTTCCACAGCTGGGACACTGAGGAATAATGAGGAACCAGTTTTGAAATAATGGAGAAAGTTACAGTATTGGGTCAGAAGAAGCATTTAAAAACGCAGATATGTGCCTTGGGAAGGATTAATAAATACTTAGTGAGCCATTTATGGAATTTTCATCCAACAAACTGAGAATATATTTTTGCTTGATATTAGGTAGTATCTAGGTCTGAAATTAACCGATCTATTTTATTTCTAATCTTGTCACTATTCTAATCCTATTACAGTTTTAAATAATTTCAGTATCATGCATTTCCATGATGCAAACTCTAATTGAAGCACCTATCTTATGCATATGCTTTCTTATACTTTTCTAGTTTTTCTTCTTCCTTCTTTGGCATCTGTATTCGGTTTTGCAGTTCACCATTTTTCTCTGTCCTTTACTGACAAACCTTGACTTTTCCTCTTGTAAAATGAAACCTGTACCCCATTTTTCCACTGCCATTTTCCATTGCTGCTCCCCTTCTTCCACGGACAGTTGTATAGTACCCCAATTAAAATGTCTCAGCACGAAGGCAGGTAAAAGAGCATTTAAGGACTGCACGGCAAAATGTGCTGTCACCTAAATACTTACATGGTCCTCAGATATTTAAGAAACAAAAGTATTGATGAACAGAAAGCAAATAACTTTTATTTCAAAGTGGAAAAAACTTCAGCAGAAACTTTTTCCTTGACTTTTCTTGCACCCTGAAATCTTAAAAATAAGATTTTCATAAATAGGTACAATTTCATATGTATATGAATATGTGTTTTGAGCAAACATTAATGAAGATGAAACTTCAACCCTCAATGTGAAATAATGAATGAAAAACAGTGACTACAATTTATAGTTGTAAGACTGGAAGCAGATGGACAGCCATGTGGCATATTTCACATTGCTCACTGCAACACACTTTCTGCCAGTATTTGTTTTGGCAACAGCAAAGATGACACACTAATAATATTTGGAATATTTCACAAGATGTGAAAGCAAAGGTGCCACTTGATTGTGAGGACAAAACTGCCTTTCACATATAGTCATAGAGATCTTATCTTCAGGGGTTGTATCTATACTGTAGCTCCAAAACTTGGAAGGAAAAATGAAGATGAGTTAGTTCTATCCATCTTCCCAGTAGCATTTCCTGCCCTGACCAACCGAATCAACTGTCTTAGTTATATGAAATATACCTTTTGTTTTGCTCTAAACTCTCTAAATAAATAGACCAGATATGACAGAATAAATGGGTTCTATATGCTGCTTACCCAGGAGTGGGAAGCAGAAGTAGGAAATCAAAAATCAGTGAACTGACAAACTGAACTGAACTGGGATCTAAGGGTAAGAATTTGTCACTTGTAAGTTGTCATGTTCCTGCTAAAATAAACAGAAGAAAGGAAAAAGGTACTTCTAGGATAGATCAAGAATGTACCACACATTAAAACTGGCGTTATCTATAGGTTGCTGTATCTAAAGTCTTCAATTTGAAGTTACTTTGAAGTAGAAGGGTGGCTCATTTTTCAGTCTTATCTTGGTTTGGTTGTGTTCCCCGAAGCTCCAAAGATGAGCTATGCCATTTTAGAATTTATAGAAATGCATTGGAGTGAAAGGAAAGACCCCAGCTGAAGTGATCTGAAATTTGGAATTTACACTCCAAGAAGACATTTCGTTTCTTCAAACAGACTTTTGTATTGGAACAACATGGAAAGATTATCCCTTCTTATTTAATTACTAGTAAGCAATTATGTAATTTCTTCAGGCTTCCCAGGTTTTTTTCTTCTTTCTCTTCACATTTTTTTTTCTCCTTCTTCAGCTGCTCACTACAAGCAGCCAATGTTTATATTATGTTTTACATTATTTGTTGCATTATCAAATTGTGATAATAAACTCCCTGAGATAGAAGCTTTGTTGCTTTATGTCATTTTGTGTTTTAGGAAGCAGATGGTGGACCTGTCAGATTGCCACTTCCTCTGAATCACTGAAGATGTCTCTTTAGACTGAGGGTCATTTAAAGAGAGAATTTGCTACTTACAGGAGATGTCTTTACTGTGACTGTGATAATGGCATAGCAAAAAGTGATTTTTCTTTTTTTTATTATTTTTTTTTTGGTACCCACAACAAGAGATAATATATAATCCAAATAAAAGTTGTCTGGGTAAGACTTTTTTTGTTTATTTTAACCCCTTTTTCTTGCTATTGATCACATGGTTTTCAGTCTATACCATTTTTTTTCATGTCTAGTCTCATTTAACAAGTGAAGCAACCTTGTTTATTACTTTATTTGTAAATTGTTTCAGCTGAAATCTCCCAGTGTCATCTACAAGTCATGAGAAGTAGTTGAATGCAATTTGCTGAAACTTTCAAAGCAATTAGCATCCACACTCTGATCTTTCCCCATTACACTGTAACATAATAACATTTTAAATCTAAATCTAAATTAGATGTCAATATAGCTTCAAATTTAATCAGTATGAGGTCTTAATCTGATTTCATTGATAGCTTCTTGCTATATATGCAGTAATAGCATTCTGCTGCTTGTTCTTATTAACATAAACAAATTAATTTCAGCTTTCAGAAAATACTTTTATCACTCAGATCATAAGGAAAAGTCACAAAAATTGTAATCTAATCCTATTGATGTCCAAAATAAAATAAACCATTATTTGAAATTCAAATACTAAAAAATATGCTTATCATACCTTCCACCTAAATACAATAATGTAATCATATTTTTAATATGATGTTGCTATTATATACTTGCTTTACTTGGTTGTAGCCAAGTAAAAATTTGCCACATGAATATATATTTGATTTATATAAATATTTTTATTTCCTTATATAAAGACTTGCTGGAGTTTTTTTCTTAATTGCAGCACAATTTGGTTTTATGAACAACTTCCAAGTCAACAACCAAGAAGAAGGAATCAAAAATATATCACAGGATGTAGCCCATTTAAACATTTAACAACAGTATAAAGAGAGAAAGTTTCAAAATATGTGTTTTAAAATTCTTACTATTATCTTCCATTCTCCATTGTGTGTCTGACAGGATCTTACATGCTGCTTGCTATTTATAACGTGTATTATAGTTCATCCAACTGTTAAGAACAGTTATTTTTTGGTAAGTGTTTCAAATATGAGAAAAATGGAATTTTTCTGCCTGTTCTTTCAGAATTTTGGCTGGTTTTAGGATGATTGTTTGCATGAAAAAACATTGATCATAAAGGCTCAGTCTGTCCTTTTATTAAAAACAAACAAGCAACTCAAAACCAAAGTAGAAACTAAATACAAATAAAAACACACCAAACCCCAGGTTGTAGGAGCAGGATTTTTAGGAATGAACAGTACTTCTCTCTATATCTCAGTCTTGAAAATGTAATAGGATAAATTATCTCTAAAAAGACAAGGTACAAGGTAGCTGGGATTGTGGGGAAGTGTCTAAGCAACATGTGTATAGTAATGTAAATTCCATTCCTCAGTAGTCAGTTCTATAAACAAAGAGACCCTGTGTAATTTTGTTTGCTAAGACTTAAATTTAGCACACTTATCTGCTTCAATATGCAAGGCACCAAAGTCCAGTGAGCCAATGCTGTAATAATAAAAGAAATGTCCTGCTTGTGAAAGTTTCTGTTAGGGCTGGAGAAGCTGCAGGAAGCAGCTAAAATAGTTTTTTTGGAGGCAAGTAGCTGATGTGTGTTTAAAGTTTCTGCTACCAAAATGTTACAAACATCATTTTGGTAGCAGGAACGTTAAAAAACCTCAATGGTTATGTGAAGGAATCACCTCAGAAGTAAAGTGAAATAAAACATAAACCCCTGGAGGTAATTTTTAAGCATGAAGTCCTATTAAATGAATTAGAGTCATTCGCCTGTGGATAAAACTCATTGTTCTATCAGAACTCGCTAAATTATTTTGTTGTAAGTCAGGGGAACACATCTGTCTGGTGAATTGCAGTGAACACAGAGCCTCTGATTTAACAACCCCAAAGTGGCAGACTCTCAGATATGACTCTGGGTCGCACAGATGAGGATGCTGCTTGCACAGTGAGAAGGAGAGAGGAGTTATGTACTACCACCATGTGAAAATCATGAAACACGTATCCTAAGAAGGAAACGGGACAGCATTTATTAAACAAAAATAGTTTTAAATCATCAGGCTCAAAGTCTTTGTACCTAAGTCTGAAAAATATGCATTTCTAAAAGCTGAGGGATGTTTTTGCATGTTGACATATATATAATTTAAAAATTCCACTTCTCCCCTTTCTGGCCAAAGAGCCATTTTAGACTATTCTGAGATACTTCAGCTCAAGGCTGATCATCTCAAAATACCGTGCCGTGTTTCTTTGGATAGCTGGTGATGCAAAGCACATCCGTCTCTTTCGGAGGTTTGTTTCTTGAAATCCAAAATATTATTCCCCTTCCTTGACAAATCACATATATTCTAATTAATTAACCTCTCTTTCATCTCAGACCTGAGTCAATCTCGGTTCAGTCTCTGTTTCTTTATCAAGTAAGGAAAAATACAAGAAACAATTTCAGTGTTGCAGTTTAATGATGTATTTTTCCTTCTTATTGAGCCTTGCTGTAAGATTCAGACTCATGGGTTTTCCTCAAATTCACCCAGAGAAGCTAATCTCTCCTTAAACTGCTTCCAAATTATCTCATACCTACCACCTGTCAGTTGTCTCCCTTCTTAAGCTTCCCATCCTCTTTTTCATTTTCTTTCCTAGCTTTCCTGCTTCCTTCAACTACTTTTCTTGATACAATATTTTTTTGAAAGCCTCGGATCTCCATAACCTCCTGCAACATATTTTTACCATTGCCTTTTGAAATCTGATTGCCCCACTCTGGAATATGCATATTGTTTGGGAGGCCTATACCTTTAAAGAATCCTGAAGGAAACAGCCCATCAATCAAAACACAAATTTAACATCCTACTTCCCCATGAAGGAACTTGCTTATCTGCTTATACATTCAGATATCCTGAAACAAGAGAAGAAGAAATATAGAAAATGTTGATGTTCAGTAATATAAAATTTATTTCTCAGTGTTTGAATTACAAATACAAATACCATTTATACCATTTAAGCCACGGTTCATGATCGAAATACAGAACTTTTAATTTGTTAAGAAACAGTCATCCCTTCTGGGTATTCATTTTAACCTTCTCTGTTACCTTCAAATGCACTTTCTGACATGCTGACGACAGTAGGTACTGTTCATTGTCTCCACAATCCATGCATGTGGAGAGATGTAAATTTTTGCCAAACAATATTTGTTAATATTATTATCTTTTCTATATGGTACCCACAGTCAAGACCCCAGAGTACGCTTGAACTGGAAAATATGTTTCTTTCTGTTCCCGTCCCTTGTCGAATGCTTTTAAAGGATTGAAGATTCTCTTCAAATAAACAAAAAAAGCATCAGGGATGCTTTAATATGTTTCCACAGATAATAGCTGATATGAAATTGCTGTTCCAGATGGTATCACCGGAGTAAATTTACAAGCAGTAAAGAAATAT
>JAWWEW010000041.1:20492673-20521787 GCA_035583185.1 Anabacerthia variegaticeps
CCACAGATAATAGCTGATATGAAATTGCTGTTCCAGATGGTATCACCGGAGTAAATTTACAAGCAGTAAAGAAATATCTCAAGGAATTCAAGACCACACATTATTAGCATATAAACTACACAAATGAAATAAGCAGGCTATTTCTGGGCCTACAAAAACCTTCTGTTCCTAGGACTGCCACATTCAAAATTAAATTTAGTGAACAAAAAGACCACCTTTACTTCAGGATTAATACTGTTACTGCTACCGTGTGTAATGCAAAACATACAGGAACCTTAACCCCTGAAAAACGAAGCATTTGCAATTGCTTTCATGTAATAATGAACTGGGCTTTCTAGGTGCATGCAATATGCAGTGTTCTTAAATTATTTGCATACATCAGACTGTAGCAATAAGCTTTTAGTTAGGAAAAAGCCCTTGGTTTCAAAGGGTGGAGGAAGCATTTAGAAATTGGTTCAGTTCAGAAGTCCATCAAGAAAAAAACACACTCTTCAATACACCCTTCACAGAATGATGGTTGGATCATCTGCCGTCTAAAGTTTCTTTAAAGAGGATGTTTCATCAGACAGAAAGATTAAAACAAAGGCATCTTGGAAAGGTCAAGCCTATGTTTTTTTTGCACTCTTAAAGAAGAATTCAAAAGGGAACCAAATCTTGAATTAGATGAAAAAAGAGTTGGTACTTGATTTAAGTTATTTGGTTTGAGGACAATGGATTAAACTCTCATTGGCTAGCATGTGATATTTTATAGAGAGCTTAGGGAACAAGTTAGGTATAATATGTCATTCTTTTGTCTATTTTCTACACATACAGTCCGGGTCTAGATCTGACTCCCTCGGTAGACCTGGCAGAAAAGAGTCTGCTTTTGCAAACAATATCAGTAAGGTAAACTCTGCTGTGCTGCCTCCTGAGTTTTCCTAGAATTGCATAGCAAAGTATTTCCCAGTGTTACAAAATGCTCTCTGCATTCTGAGCCCTGAAGTGAGCACATCAAATCAATAATTGCTTAAGCATATGCTTAATTAGGCTAAAAAGCATATGCATTTTGAAACTGCTGCATGAATTCTTCAAAAAATAGTTTAGTGATTTTTTAGAGCATTACCTCCCTCCTGTTTCTCCCATACCCTGTTTTCTGAGGCACAAAAAAATGTTCCTTTTAAAATTAACCCATTCATCTGGGTCTAAACTATTCATTATTTGGATCACAGCATTTTTTCTTCTCTATGGTAGTGATAGAGTTAGGGTTTGGGTTTTTTCCTGTGCTTATCTAGCACCTTATACAACTGAAAATTAGGAGTTCTGGCCTTCATATCCACCACAGTAAGTTGTAAAAGAGATGAAGAAACTACTTGCCACACCTTCCAATATAAGAAGAGGCCATCAGATGAAGACAACTGATTCTAAACACTAAAAGGAAGTGAAAGGTTTCCATGGAATGCTTCTGATCTGACTTCAGAATTTTTGAGACTTTTGCAGACTCTAAGGGGAAAAAAGCAGAAACTCGTCAGTTATATCTACAAACATATACCAAAATTTACCTGAAAGAAATCACCACACAAGTACTATTCCTAAAACACGATCTGAACGATGTATGTTGATTTCTCTTTTTTCTTTTGTCCCAGGGTCTAAAAACCAAAGAAGCAAAACTGAATTTGTCTCTAATTCTGTATTATATTGTAATGTAAGAAAGAGTTCAACTTCATATGACCTGATTCATCATGTCACTCCCGTTTTTTATTAGTGTGCACATTTTATTTTGGGGGATTCTAAGAATAAGAACCAGATTTTTTTTTTTTTTTTTACTTCCATCTACTTGTGTTTTAGGGTTGCTACTATAATTTCTTGCTCTTGACCTGTGGCATAAAGCTTATGGTTATCACAGCTTTATTGCCCAGGCTCAGTGCTAGCAACCAGGAACATGCTAGGGGATACTGAGTGAAACAGCCTGCACTCTATTGATCAGCTTGAAGCAATCTTCAAGTTGATGTTGACCAACAGTTGCAGTATCCAACTGTTCATATGGTTTTTAGCAAAATTTACAGTTTCTAACTTGTGACCATTCTGCCATGCTTAATCAAACATCTCTGTGAAATTATGAAAGCAGTTGATGATCTTGCTTTTGCTCTCTCAGTCTGGCTTGTGGTTTGCCTTAGAGGCTGGATTTGCTGAACCATCTCAGTGCCCACAGAAACCATTTGTTTCCCCAGAGAGTTTCTCAAGTAATTGTATTGCATCTTGTAACAAAATACACTTATATTGATGAAGAAATTATTGGTTCTTCCAATTGCTCTGAAATTCATTATTAACTAACTTTCCATTAGAGGCAATTTAATGAAAGGCAATCATCTTGTATCTGGTAATTTTACTCTGAGAGCAATGAGGAATATTCTGATTATATATATTGGGTATTTATGTCTTCATTCTTGAACTTTAAGTATCTGTGTTGATAAATATGAAGTTGTATACTAAGCCAGTCTCAGCTGCAGACCCTTGAAACAATGACTCCCATTATTGGCTTTTATATCTTTCTGTTGAATCTGCTTTGAAATTGGGCCCTGAATTGAGTAGGGTTTGGGGTCACATGGCCTCCAGAGCCCTTTTCCAACTTAAATAATTATGTGTTGTGTTTATAGAGCTTCTGGTCAAGAGTGTCGTGGATCACCACTGTAAATGAAGCATCACAGAAGACATAAACTGTCTTCCACTATTCACGGAAGACTGGTGAGAGTGGTAATAAATATCCCCAGAAAAAAAGAAAAAAAAGAAAGTTGATAACAATAAGTGTCCACACTGTCAACAGCCTGAATTTTGTAATTTTTTCGGGGCCTTACACCGACTTTTTTTTCCCCTTTTGATAGGTTTCTCATCAGATGTAAAATAGTTCTGGTTGAGTGGTCCTGTGAATAGGCTTGCTCACTTGTTTTTTCATGTTAAACCATTTTCTAAGATCTGAGGAAAAATTCTAGCTGGGTATGTTGTGCCTCGGAGGAACCAAATTGTAACTGCTCTCAAGAAAGGATAGAGTGTCTTTGAAGAAGATACAACAATATATTATAATCATAATTGATATTCCATTCTCTACCGACTAAAAAGAAGTGGAACATTAGGAATTTCACAGTATGCTTCACCTCAAATCAGGAAATCTGATTAATGCAGCAACACACTAATTAGAACTGGACGAAATATTTTTCATCTGAAAATGCCAATTCATCAAGTACCAAATACTTTTAGAAACTTCTCTGATTTGAAGAAACTTTATTTGAGAAAAGGAAATGCCTTTATTTGAAAGTCCTTCGCTAAAGTAAAATAAATAAATATGTATATATACTCTTTTTTTCTCATATTCTTCTTCTGATATAAAATTAAAATGTTCCTAAAATCTAGTAAACACTAGATATCAGTTTGAATATGACTTCAATTATGACTATAGAATGAATAAAAATGAAAACTTTTTTTTTTAAAACCAAGGAAGACAAATTGAAAGCAGTGATTAATTTTGCATAATCCCTACTCACGAAAACTACGTATAAAACTGTCAGATGTGACTGTCACACAATCAACTTACCCATTCATGCAAAAACATAAAGTCTAAAAGTTAATTCCTTTTTCCCTTGATAGGAAGAAAAACCTAAGTTGGATCTTCTAAATTTGATCTCCTTAAACGCGTCTCTCTCTAATCCTGAGACACGGCAGTCCCAGCTTGCACACAAGCACCACACAACGCTGCAGCAGCAATGACAATATGCTCACACTGCAATTAGGATGTTTTGCAATATCATTATACATTGAACAAAACACTGGAACATTTATAGGTCAGATTTTTTGATTTAACCAAAATGAGGGAAAGATTAAGCCACATTAAAATATTTTGAAGTGTTTAAAACCTTGTTTTTCTTTAAGTTCAGACATTTGGAGTCTTTTTTTTTTTTTCCATTATATGAGGCATTAATTGCCCTACTGCTGATTAATGATGGCATCTCTTTCGCTGTTAGCATTTCTATATAGAATAAACTAGGAACATACCTTGAAAATCCTGGAAAAAATCTCTTACTCTTCCTGATTAATAAAAAGATCTTCTTGTTGCCTTTATGTCTCTGAAGTTTACCATGTACGTCCTGCAGACACTGGGGAGCTTTGCAATTTTTATTTTAGATGGCATCAGACCAGAATTTTACGAGATGTTTACCTTAGTCAAGAAGAGCATATATCATGTATCATATACAGAAATGCTTACCTGTTGAATGTAAGTAGAAGAGCTCTAAAGGCAAGATTGACTTCAGATCTAGACATTAGTTGCTACACTGTCCACGTCAGTGAGCAGTCTATCAACACACTGATAGCACTGGTTCTGCATATCCTTCTCTCACACGCTTTCTTCTGTACAGAAGGGTTGAATTTCAATTGAAAATGTCAACTAGTTCTAATTTCATTCTGAACATTTATTGACAAGATTTTCTTAATTCGATCTAATGAATATGCATGAATTTAAAGAATCCTTGAAAAAAACTTGATCCCATTTGCAAATAAAAGCTATGCTAAGATGTGTGGAATTAGCCTGTGAAAACTTAGAATAGCACTGCTTCCATAATAAATATACCTCAATCTTTCAAAGATAGTTTTATTTTAAATTATGAAAAATACAATGTTAATGAAACATCTGTTCATGGACAATTGCTTCATTTAATTCTTCATTTCTATTCTTGGACAATTTCAGTTCTTCTGTTCTCCACTGTGACAAGCAAAGTCCTCTTTCACACAGGAAGCTGAGTCAAGTGCTGTGCTCATTTTCTCAAGAGAGATAAATCAATACAGCCCATTTGCTTCACTGGAATTATATCGATTTGTACCAATTGAGGATCTAAATCAGTGAAATTATGTGTTGATTACTGGTCATCCTCAGAGCTCTCCATTCATGACCTCTTTTTCAAAGTTAAGTATAGCTGACCTTCTCTGTCATTTAGTAGCATTAAAGGTATAACTTAACCAGAGTATCTTGACATTTATTCACAGTCTGAAGGTTAAACCTGAGTGTTGCAAGCATCAATAGTTAGGAGAAGAGTCAGTCTTTAGATCACTTCAAAGATTTTTTGGTCTTAGTAGAAAGGCCACAAGGTAACTTTAGAAGAAGTAGTCATTCACCTGACACATTGAGCTTAAGCTGATTAAAATAATTACCTGTTTTTTCTGTCTAATTATGCTTTTATATATGCTTAGTGATTGAAATAAAAACACAGAACGTGAAGTTTTTATATTAATAAATGTCATGTGTGACTAACTGTATTCAAGAAAAAAACTTCATTTTTGTTCAAGATGGTATCTAATATTAAAGAAAAATATTTAAAGCTGACTCATTTTGGGTTCCCCTACCCGCACCCCACCTTGGAAAATCTATTAACCCCATTAAATACTATTTATATCCTTTACGGATCTACTAAAAATGTCAGATAAGTATAAATTTTTCCTCTTCAATTCTCTTTAGCGGTAAATTCCCAAAGTCGGGTCTACTTCAGCAACTCACACATTTCTTGGGTAAAAAACTGTTTAAGCAGCAGGAAATTGCATGGAAATATGATGCCTCACAGGTGAAAGACAATACAATTTTTTTCCCTTCTACACTTTGATACAATTGAAATTGATATTACAGATGGCAACCTCCCTTACAAAATGCAAGCACTCATGTCACTATTTTAGTATCAAACATATTTTATTGTCTTG
Organism: Anabacerthia variegaticeps; assembly: GCA_035583185.1. Taxonomy (NCBI): domain Eukaryota; kingdom Metazoa; phylum Chordata; class Aves; order Passeriformes; family Furnariidae; genus Anabacerthia; species Anabacerthia variegaticeps. The sequence goes on from JAWWEW010000041.1 coordinate 20,498,389, forward strand.
GTGATATAGCAGTGATCACCACTGAAAGTGGAAGAGTTCTAGAAGCCATAACTTGTTCAGAAAAACAATTTCCAACTTCATTTGGCTTCTGACCTTAATGTAAAAATAAAGTAGCTATGTGTATGGAGTAATGTTCAATACAGGAGTAGTGGGATGACCTTGGCTGGCTCCCAGCCATGCACTAAGCCTTTCTGTCACTCCGCTCCTCAGCACAACAGAGGGAGAAGGTAAGATGGAAAAGCTCACGAGTCAAGATAAGGAGAGGGAGACCACTCACCAAGTACTGCAATGGCCAATCAGCCTTCTTGTGGGGAACTTATTTTAATTAACTGTTGTCAATTAATAACAGACTGCTGGAGTCACAGACAAAGGAGACCAATATTTCTTCATCTCCTTCATCAAAAACCTCTCCCCAAACTTTCTATAATATTTTTGTGTGTATATTTATTCCTCTATTCTTTCTCCATGAATAACCACATAGCTATGCTCTCTGTCACCAAGTCTCATGCTTTAGATCCTACTAATCTTTCAGAAAATAAGTGGTCCCAAATTAAAGTTTTTTTGAAGCGCAAAAGGACATGGCTTATGATTTTGTTTCTTATTTTTTGTCATAAGCTTCAAACATTCTGCAACACATCCTTCTCCCTTACCCTACAAGAAAAGTAATCTTTGGGCTTTTCTCCTGCTTTGTTATCCTTGAAAAAACAGCTGCCTTCCAGATCACTGGGTCACATGTATGAATCAGCCACCACTCAGTTAGGAAATACAGAAAATAATTGTAATCAAGTACTGAAATTTGTTCCTGCTTGTTTTATGACTTTTTGCTTTAGAATTCATACATATAAAATACTAAGTTGATTTGATTCATCATTTTTTCTATTGCATTTGGTTTCTGAGCTGATTATTAGTACCCATCCAGACTTCCCAGGCAATAGTTATGCATCACTGTGGGCTACATGATGGCTGTTGCTTATTTAGTGAAAGGTTCTCCTGAAGATTTTCACTGTGTTAGTGACCAGGACTATTCCTTCCTTGCTTCTGTTCCTGGTCTCTAAATCTGCACAACAGTCTTTTTTTTTTTTTTTTTTCACAAATTCTGGAGACGAACATACATTTTTTTTCTGCATGTAATTCTACTTTAATTTTTGGAATCACATTTTGTTTAGTTAGTGTGTCTGAAGTGTTATCTAAGAAACTGGTACTCTTTCTCTGAATTCTGAATGAGAACATTAAAATCTACTTAACAGGGTTTTAAACACAATGTTTGAGATGCAATGTTCCATAATCCAGTCTGGACAAAAAAAAAAAAAAAAAAAAAAAAGGATTTTTGACTTGTGTTTTGGCATAGAATTCAGTTAAAATGTAGAAAGTCTCAAAAGCTTGAATCTGCACATTTCCATATATTTAAAACATAAAAAGATTTTTTTTTTTCACAGAACACCTGTCTTTGTATCATTCAAGTACAATCATGACTATACGTAGAAGACTTATCATGTGAATGGATCAATTATTTTATACCAGTGAAAAAGAGCAAGCAAGCAAGATATAAGAGATAAGTAGCATATAAAATAAACCAAATTGAAGTGGATTCAAATAACAGAAAACAACAATTTTAACACCTAAGATAATTCAGAGTGCATAAATAAATTAAACAGTGTCATCAACTATATGGGTCATGCTTTCTACATATTAGCTAGTACATTCACATCTCTCAGCTCCTAACTTGTCTTAGGAAATTAATGAGAGAATCCTGTACCGCAGACTGTGATTAACAAATTGTCATAATTCAGGTTCTATTTAGAAAAAGCTGCCTTAAATTACTCATTAAGGAATGTGAATGTGCAAAGTAAGCTTTTCCAAAGCATCATCAAAAAAAAGCAAGCCTTGATAATTTGTGAAATAGTAGACATCGACATAAATTTGATTAGAGAATTTCAGACAGACAATAATTCCTTTAATATTAAAATTTTTTACAGTATATGTTGATTAAATTATAATAATGTTTTTCATTGAACAATTTTTCATTGTCTTCATCTCCCCAAGAAATTTAAACAGATTAGGAAATTAATACATAATGCAAACCTCTTGAAAGATTGTACAATTAATCTGAAAAGAGGAGATGTATCTATGCCAGCACGACATCATATAAGAGCTCCAAGTCCCCAGTCAAAAACCTGAATTAGAGAACTGAGGAAATAAATGTGAGTAAAATTATTTTTGTGCATTCCTCTCAAGGAAGACACCAATACATCTAAAAGAATTTAGGTGTTTGCTGAGCGAAAGGAAGTTCTTTTAAAAAAGTTAGCTTAACCTTGAATAGAAAGTGATGATTTGGAATTGGTCCTTTGATGTTTTAATATGATTCCATTGGAAAGAAAAGTAGTATTGCAGTTCAAAAGGCTGGTGACAGGAAATATTTCACTGTTTGCTCTGAAAATTGATGCAATTACTGACAGGTATGGTATAGTAGCAAGATCTTCAAAATTAGAGGCACTTTCTGAACTTTTCTGAAATAGTCTCATTCATTAGAGAATTTAATTATAATATTATGTTTTTAACAAATACATGGAATTGAGTTTCTGAAGACATACTCTATAGAGTTCTGCAAGGTCTCCATGGAAAAGAATTAGCTTTAAAAAAAAAAAGAAATGTGTCAGGGTAATTCTTACAGAATTAAAATTTATTGAACTTTTACTGCATTTTATATTTTTTTTAAAATAGGCTGCTTGTTTTATTGCAATCTTTGTGTGAATAGGCAAACATTTAGTGAAATAGTTGTTCTGCAATATATTTTCTGAATTTTCACTTCCTTTTATGGTTTTTAATCCATAATTGTGCTGCTTCCCTGAAAAGATGTAAAACACAGGGAAAATATCTTTTTCTCTTTTTAATATCTAATTTTTTTCTTCACTTCAGGTTTTCTTCATTTTTAGGTTTCTGGCCTCCTTTTGAAAGATAGTTCCAAAAGAAACCATCAAATCAATAAAGACTGGTGGTAAGCAGAGAATATTAGTCCACTGGGCAAAGACCAAAGAAGAAAATGGACTCTGTGTGCGGGTAAAGACTTCCACAGAACAGAGATATCTTATAAGAGGATGAATCTTGAGCATCCAGGTGTATTGATTTTCCTACAATGCTTAGAAAAGATCTAAATGACTTGTTAGACGAAACCTAATTTTTAACTATCTGGAGTCAAATGACATAGCCCACACTAAATGAGGTATTTGAAGTAATACATAGAAAAGACAAAAAACAATGAGGAGACACCCAAGAATCTTTTCTGGAATGTTCTAGTGTTATTTGAAATTATGTTAAAGAGGGGTGCCTAAAAATGGAGGCTGCTTTTTTATTTGCAGAACACGTTAACTGTAGAAAACTTGCAGTCTAACAGGGAAAAGGATTATAACTAAATTAAGATTATAAATCAAGTACGTATTTGGGTAAAAAGTGTTCAGTTCAGTAAGAGCAAATACAAATTCCTCCTAATCTTCTAGGACTAATCAACAGTTAGAAGACACATAATGACAACAAAATCTATTGTTTGCAGAAAAAAAAAAAACAACAAAAAAAAACAGGGGAAAAAAGGGGATAGTCAATAAGACCACACAACCTTGATAAAGTCAGACACCATTGCTGGACATAGAAGTCCATAGAGAGTGCTCTCTCTAAGACATGCAGTCCTTCTTTGCTGCTTGAACTGATAAGGCCCTCAGGGTCTGGTCTTTGAACATGGTAGGACAGAGAATTTGGAGTAACTGAAGAAAGTTCACAGAAAGTAGAAGTAGGGAATACATGAGCTATGAGGAAACATTGAAATAATTCAGTTTGCTTAAACTTGAGAAGAAAAATCTCAGGGATAATCTTACAATTATCTAAAAATTTGAAAAATGTAGTTTTGTAGTACAAACAAACAAACAAACAAAAAAAAGAGTAACTGACAAAGACTTTCAAAGGAATAGAGACACTAAATTTCTGAACACAAAACCTAGGACACATTGCATTGGGAAAAAAGGAAATTTCCGCTGTAATAAATTTTCAGGAAAGTATTGGGCAAATGAGATTTATCCTATTTTTTGCCAGGTTTGTACACTGTGAGTGGGCCTCTAGGCCTCTTTCTAACCTTTCCAGGTCTGCACACTTTTACTGTTCCCCTGTGCTTTGTAGATGTTCTCAAAAGTTATGGCAGGAAATTTTATTCTGCTGTGACTATGTCACACCAAGATCTGGTTAAAAACCATGGGATAGATTCATATCTGGAATAAATTAAAACTTTTTCCCAGAGGCAATGGAAGCCAAAGTATTCTCTGATTAAATAGTATCTTAAACAAGATGGATGTAAAGGTGTATATGCTCAATATTTTAGTAGTTTTGGTCTAATGAAAACCTAGTTAAGTCTCTGTTTTATGTGTAAATTTTTCCCATAATGTTTCTTGCCTGAAGTGAAAGAAATGTTTATCATTAACATAGAATATTTTTAAAATTATAACACTTGTATTATCAATAATTACATTGCCCAAGCAATTTTTTTTTCATTGCACCCTTTCTAGTGAAATTGAGAAAACATAACACATTTTTACTGCTTCCTCTTCTTCCTGTTTCTATTAATATTTACACATTATTTTGAGTTTAAGATTTAATCACTACCCAAAAGAGTTTGAATTTAGGAATCTACAAATTCAGACGATCAGCGATGAAATACATGTTCTTCACTTTATATTTCAAAGGAGGCTCACATTTAAGAAGAGGTTGTTATTAACCAGTAAATTGCCATTATAAGCTAATCATCCCATAGATGCCACATAATTAACATTATCTTTGTTTCCTAGGCTGTAAGGGATCTTGTACTACAGTAGAAAACATCAGGTGCTGTATTTCATTAGTGAGCAAATGCTGAGGAAACAAAATGAGAGAAGAGGATTTATTTTTACTTCAGAAGTCTGCAGTATCCAGTATACCTAACTTTAGGTTAACTACAAAACTCCATTTATAGTCCACAGAGAAAGATGAGCATTTTCACAGTGTGACTTAAGGTGGATGAGCTGAATCACTCTTGAAGAATATATTTCTCTCCATGATCTTCAAAGGGAATGCAGAATAATTGGAAAGATTCTGATGCTCAATTTTTAACAGTGTAAGGTAAGATGAATTTCTATCTCATGCTTGTATCCTGAAAAGTAGTTGGATCTACAGTGGGGCCTTTACAATGAATTTGAAGAGAAAAATCTAGACTTGGAAAACAGAACTATTTTACTGTAGGACAGTGCTTCTGTATAAAGTGAAAGAAAATTAATACTAGGAATGCTGCATTATTCCGGCTGTAATTATGAGACATGCATAGAAGAAAAACAATTCTCACCATCTGTCAATTCATAGATACTTTCTTGATAAGGTTGTGTGTGCCACTTACAGCCATTTGACCTGAAGAACATATTGACTTGATAGCTATACTGCTCACTGACATAACAGTAATGCAGTTTCTGTACTGACTCAAATTTAGTGGAATTTAAAAGCTGGAATCCTAAAAGTCATTCAGTCTAGATAGTGTCTGTGGATGAGAAAAAAAAATAAATCTTTGTCTAGTTCTTATTAAGGAATGTAAACAACAGAGGTATAAAAGGATAGAGAGTAAAGCTGAAAACGTGTTTCAGAGAGAGTCTCATGCATTCTTCTCTCTGAAGCCATCAACTTTTTTTGCATGATGGTCTCAAAATAGTTCCTCCCAATGACCCTGTTATAGTGTTCTTTTGAAGACAGCTATTTGTTTGAGTGATTAAATGGGAGCTTAAGCAGTCCTGAAATCCAACTGAGGAGTTTTAAATAATTCTGAAAAAAATATTATTAGTAAGAACAAGAAGGAAAAAGGAAAGGGAAAAAAAAGGAAAGATTAATTGCTTAAGAAAGTAGCTGGGTTTTATTTGGTAATAATAATATATAGTAATAGTAACAATATTAATAGCCAGGTCCTGTTAGCAAAGGCAGTGTCATCAGTCTAAAGTTTTCTGTGCTCTTTCATTCATACTCAGTCCAAGAATCTACTCTGTGCACAACCTAAGTATACATAATATGTAAAAAAATCTTCACCGTGCTCAGAAAGAAAAGTATGCTGGAATTTTTTCTACCTGTATCACACATGTAGTATCACCAAATAATGTGGCAACAGTACATGTCTTTGAGCTAACCTTAAGGTCAAAAAATAGGTGAAGTACAATGCTGAAGTTAGTAGAAAAATTTGGGATTTGGACTGCTTTACATGAAACCAGAATCTGTTTCATCATGCATGTTCTTTCCCAAATAGGAAAACATGATTTTGACTGTAAACTGAAAATGGAGACACAGTTCAAGAAAAGTGAAAGAATTATTTTTAATATTTTAAATTGTAACCATTCCAAGAAAACAAAACACTGAAGCATGGTCAAGTATCTTGCTGTTTTTTTAGCAAAACAATTAACCTTAATTTAGGAAAATGTCCTCTCCATGCACCTTGACGCTTTGGAACAAATGAAATGAAAACCCATCCAGTTCTGCCTACTCTGTTGTAAATATTTCACAATCACTGATATTTTTTTTCTGAATTTCTAGAATTCAAATGAGGACAAGGAATATCAAAAAAGAACAGATTCTCCTTCCTAAGCAGTGCTGTTTAAAATATATTCATCTTTTCATAGAGTGAATCATATTCAGAAGGGCCTGGGCTCCTGCTGCCTTTTTTTGCTTTCTCAGGGGGTCTTCATACTTAGAGCTGATAAAAAATGGAGAAGGTTTTAGATTTAGAAAATAAAGAGTATTTTATCTTCTGGCATAAAATAAGGGAAAAAATAAGCCAATTACAGTACAAGACTTACTCTCCACTTCATATTTGCAATGAAAACTGGGAAGAAATGTTATATTTCTTACAACTAATGAGTGGGAACATCTTTTGATATTTAAGTACAATTTTTCTTATCACAAAAATATCCCGAGGATCATTTTAATGTTTTTCTTTTAATGGAATTCAATAGGCCTATATTTTAGCTCAATTTTTTCTGCTTTATATATGTATTTAAATAATGAATATCAGATTATGGAATACAAAGACATAAAATATCAGTTGCTCTATTTAAAAAGCTACTACTAGCTGAAAGGAGATTTTTGCATCAACAAAATAATGTAGTCCTTTCTCTTCATTTTTCCAAAGAGTAATTTTCCTCTCTGATGATAGCAGCCTTTTGTGTCATGCAGGATGAACTAAAACTTATTCGAACATGGCCAGATTTATTGTGCTATTATGCTTTCCTACTGTTGTTTTTTACACTTATGCTAGTCTCACCTGCTCTGCTTTTTCACCATTTTTGTGACTGTTAGATGATTAATTAGATGTGATTATATCTTGATTCTCCTTCATAAAAGAAAAGGAGTCTCATTGTTCTTCAGTTTCTCTCTCCATGGTATTTTTAGTATCTATATGGAAAATTTCACAATCACAGACAGTAATAAACAAAACCCATGTTTGCATCTGCCTTTTGTGGTAAGTAAATCACTTTGTCTCTCTCTAAATGATGTTCAATTTCATAATATAAAATACAGTCTACATCCTTTTTTCTTTTTAATGGATCTACCTACATTGTAGTTTTGACTGTCTCTGGGCCTGTCAACAGTGACTTATATTTATTCCCAAATAACTACTATTTTACTGATCTGGATTTTTAAAAGTCATGATCATATTCCATGAAACTACTGTGGTTTCGGTCACTTGTCTCAATAGTTCTGAAACTGATGTGCCAAGGTTTCTATTAAATTTTAATCATCACTGTAATGTGTTTCAGGATCTCTTTACATTTAATAAGGCCTATATTATTTAAAATAGTCCTCAGCATTGATCTTTTTGTCTTTTCAAGACAACATATAATCAATAAGCACAACGACTTTCAGAGCGAAGACTGGAATGGTAGTTACAATTCAGTTATAGTTCATGTTTTTACTATAGATACAATTTGAAAAAAATGAGGCATATGATATTGTTACATAGTTAATTACTAAAAATCAGAGGAAAATATAAGTGAAAAATAAAACCAGCCTCATATTGGAATGGTAATTCCTTTGCGATTTCTAAGACAGGAAATGAAGTGTTATTCTCTGGAATGAGTGTATTGGAATGCAGATTATTTGATATTCTCATTATTGACTTAGGCAGGGGAAGAAAGTCAACTTTAATTAAATTTTTTAATTATAACAGAATCAGAACATGTGAAATATACACACATAAATCCACAAATACAAAATAAGACAGATACATACAGCAAGTGATCTGGAAATAGATAATTAATTGCATTTAAGAAAATGCAATGTACTATTGCTTAATAAATCTTAATCCTGAAGATGGGAGAAAAAAATGTAACAAAATGAATGAAGAGGAGAGCAAAACTTTGGAAAATGGCAAGTTTAAAGGAAAATGAGCCCATCAGTACAAACAAACTAAGGATATAGCTTACAGTTATTCTCACGTAGAAGGCATTGGTATTGAAAACACATTTATAATCTGAATGTGGGTCTAATGTTAGTCCATGAGGTAGTCTTACATTTCCTACAGCCTTGCTGGAGAATTATCTGAAGAATTATATTATATTGTCATTAGTTTAGCATCTAAAACTAAACGAAGTCAAACAAAAAGAAAAACTACATGAAAGAACAAAGTTATGTAAGGAATGGAATATCAGAGACAGCAGTAAATGCTATGTAAACTTCTTATATCTCAGGAAATAAAAAAATCACTAATGGTTTAATTACCCATCTGTCTCATCCTTCCCTCTTATGTAGTACTTCTGAGAATGCAGTCATTATTGTATCCAAAGACCATGTAAGTCTTTTAGCCTATCAGTATTTTCCAAAAATCCATAAGCAAAAGAAAAAGATATTAGGAAGACTTCTGTGGCAGCACTATTTTGTAAATCTAAGAAAGGCTGTTTCAAATAGTGCCAGCAGAGTTGATATCTCTCCCATTACAAGCCCTGTCAGAGCTTTTTCAGAGCCCACAAAAAACTCAACGTACAATTGCTGTGGTTTCTTTGTTTGCTTGTGTTATATACTTGGAGTTCTTGCCTTTAGAAACTGATCATTGTTTAGGGCCCAACCAGTCTTTAATACAGACCATGATTTACCACATGCTTTATATAATACTTAGCAAGCAAGCTATCAGCAAACCATTTCTGAGCTTATGGCACAGTATTAATAATTCAACGACTAACTTTTTGCCCACCATTTCTAGCGGCTGTTGTTGCTGTCAACTATATATGATTTATCAGAGAAGTTCATATTATTCATAGTAGATTTCATAAAGCCTCACCAGGTCAGAATCCATTTGCATTGCAAACTGTAGAATGCAGAAGAAAGACAATCTTTGTCCTGAACAACCTGTTAAAGGCAAAAAAGTCAAACAAACAAAGATGACTGAAAAGTTCCAGGGTAAGTTTTGATAAATTTAGTATCAGCAACAATTGGATAAAAACTGATTCGTATTTGCATTACTTTTTATTAACATCTTTTAATGAGAAGTTGATCATACTTATCCTAGGCATAAACCTTTCATATTAACTATTACTCCACAGCTACATATTCTTGTGTTACAATTATCTGGAACAAAGATGCTAACAACTAGTTCAGGCTGCCAAAAGCACTTCAGAGGCCTGCTCAGTCTTTAGTAAGAAACAGAAAACTCTTTTCATCCTTGCTACGTATTGTGCTCTACTAGTCATTATACACTTGTCCAACACGTTCTTCTTCCTGTTTTTTTCTTGAACTCTCTTCCTTTGTTCTTTTTGCACTTATTTTTACAGGCTGTAAAACTTTATTTGAAAAAAATTGTTTTTATTTCTATTCGTTTTTCCCTGGAATGTAAGTCCTTATAACAGCAGTGATTCATACTCAATCTGTTCCCATGGCTCATTTAGTAGTTTTTGTTTCTGACATTCATCTCTGTCATCTATTTCAACTGCTTGCTCATTTTGGTACCACCTGTGTCTCTTGATAAGATGCTTGACACCGTCAAAGTTTCACATGGTTGGATGGTGGGATTCAGTTACACATTTGAACAATGATCAGTCTATTGTGATCTGTATTATATTAGCATCTAGCCATGATCTTTATCTTTTAAAACTGTGTTTCCATCCTGTTTTTATACAATTATATTAACTAACAATGTGATTCAAGTAAGGCCCATCTAGAAAGCTCAAAATCTACTTTATTGTGCTAGTGTAATAAAGCACACTGATTTCAAAAATGACTGGAATTCAATTGAATGAGTTCATTGATCTTTCTCAAATTATGTGTCTCTATTCCATTCTAGTCAGTGACCTGTTTTCTCACTTTAGCACTGAAATGCCCTGTAATCTGTAAACTGCACATTTTTAACACAGCTTTGCTTAGTTCTTTCTGTCAAAGTTAGCACTCCTCAGTGTCCTCACTCAGGGCTGTGGTAACTTCGTGTCACTGGATGATCCTGAGGTAGATTGAAAGGAGCAGCATTGGCCGATTTTTTTTTTATTTTTTTTTTTATTATTATTTTTCTTTTTTTTTGTCAAATGGAGTTCAGATTACAACTTCCCTGATCAAATACTTTTCTTTTTCTGATACAGAAACTTCTTTCCTGAAGATCATGTTGTCAAACTTGAAGAGTGATGTAGAATTCTGTGCTTTTATGGTCCATCTCCAGAAGAGTGGGATATACTTATTGCACAAGTCATTGCACACTAATTTAGTTCATGTCACTGAGGAGGCTGCAATTTCTGGGCTGTTAATGTAATTTTTGCTCACACCAACTTTTAGAAAACTGGGAGATCTTGCTGTATAAATTTGCCTTCTTAAAACGACATAGGTGAACACACTACTCTGAGTGGTGTTTGGGCATTTAATTATTATTGTTTCTGACATTCCTTATTAGCCTTCTTACTCAGATGAGCTCACTGAAAATTTGGCTAATTACACATATTTTTCACAGTAAAATAGCCCAACAAGTTTCAAAGCCCACTGGATCAAGATGTTACTTATAGAAGCACCAACACTGACTGAAGAAGGGATTTTCCATCCTTTGCAGGGGTGGTTCAAGCAGTTTTTGAAGGTCAGACTGTTTTTAACTACTGTTCTTAATACACAAAGCATTTCCTGATAGTCAAGGATTATGCAGTCATTAATATTTTCTGATATTTATTGTTAATCAATAATCAAATATCCATAAATATTTGAGTTTTCAGCAGACAGCATTTGACATTAGTCCACAGCATGATTCAGATCTCTAACTGGGAATGATAACAAACAAAGAACTAGGAATTTACTACCATATCATTTTCACTTTCCTTTTTTAAAAAATCAATAAATGCAATTTTTATTATTTTACTACATAAAAAATACCCATTTTTTGTGTATTTACTGTGAGCATAAAGCAAACAACTGATCTTTTACTCACAATAAAACATTCTGCTCTTAAATAACAGATGATAATTTCTGTCCCATGCTGACATGTTTCCTTGTCATTACCCAATATGAGCAAAAATTGCAAAGTAAATGTTACATGATAAGGTTATGAAAATAGTTTCTCCTAACCTATTTTAACTACTGGATGATTTGAAATACATATATTCAGGGCAGAAAATTACTTAAAAATTTGGAGCAGTTTATTGAAGGACTGATTGCTTAGTTATGAAATTGTACATGTTGCAATAAAGACTCATCCTATTCAATAAAGAATGAGCACAGCATTGAATGATTTGAAGTTAAAAATCCACAACAGGTATGCTAGTAAAGAACAGACCCATTTCATTTATCTACTGTCTTATGAAGAAGAGAGAATATAATCTGAAACACATTTCTTTGTCCATCTGAGAGTCATTACATCCAATTGTTTTTTTAGGATGAAAGAAAAGATACAGATGTTATTTCAGAATTCAACATATTTTGTCAATTAACAAACTCAGATTAAGTGGTGTGCTTAATATTCTTTTCTCTCAGACATTATTTTAAAACCTTCACAAGGTAATTTATCTTTTATTGTCCTGCACTCATTAAAAAAATAAAAAAAATTAATGCACTTCTTTGTACCTTTCCAACATCCTGAATCATAAGCACGTAGTAGCACATATATAGAATATTTATGCTTATTTATATTTCTGGTTTTAGTTTATTTATGTGGATTATATAGAGTAAACATATATCCAAGATCTATATGCAGATCCATTTGCTGTCAGTTCTGATTTCTGCATCTTTTTCTAGTTATGCATGTCTCAAAAAAATATATTTAAAAAATAAGAATATGCAACTACTGTAGCGACAGAACACATGTATGAGGAATTTAACATCTATATAATAGGAATCCATTAGGAAGATGATCAAATATGTAAAGTATTTTAAAATTAATAAAATTAGATTAAACCGATTTGGTTTTAGCAAAGAAACAAAAAAAATTTCTCAATAACTGAATTCACCAAATTGTCTGTTATTCACCCATCTTCCTTCAGAAAGACAGAACTAGTAGGTTTCTGTTTGATTATTGAATTCAAACACCTTTTATATTAATTAGTTTTATAGGTCTGTTTATGAACTTATTACTTTAAGAACATTGATAGATCTTACAAATACATGACATTTGTCTGGTACATAGTTACCAGTGAAACCTAAAAATCCAGATATTTGCTGTGGAAAATTTCTTAGACTACTATTTACTACTTAAAATACTATTGACTATTCCAGGCTGAAAAATATTTTGGAGCAGGAGGCATCAACAGTAGACAGATCTACCACAGTGCACTTGTAGCATCCATACATTCATGTGCACAAATACTTTTCAGATGAGAGCAGACTGCAGAATATGACCAAAATCAAGGCCATGCAGCCACGAAGGATGTCTAAGCTTGGTCATTAAAGTGAAATTCACAATCTCAAGTGAGGTGCTCACAGCCTGGAATTCCACTAGTTTCAGAATTGGATCTGCAAGCCTAGAAGTAGGAAAAAAAAAACGTGCATCCTGAATCCCCTGTACATCATTAGGTATCCATTTAACAGCCATTACACGGATGAAGGAGATGAGAATAATGTATTGTCTGCATCTGCAGGCAAGGTTGTGAATAAATGTATTTTATCAGATAACATTTTAATGCAAAATGAACCTTTTTTTTTTTTTTTAATAGAGACACAGTCTTGCTTATTTACTTTGACACTCTCAGTTGTGTGGCAGCCCATATAAAATAAGAGTGAAGAAATCATTCCTTATATCACAACCTATCTTAGCTCTTGGGTTTTAGAGCATTTTCCTGGGAGGTGAGAGTATGTGCTGGACCATTCTGACATTGAAGGTGTCTGTCCAGGCTTCCACCTTTTTAAGCGCAGTGAAACAAGTAAAATTAACCACTGATAAAATCAGAGAACATAGCTACCACCACTTTCCTTCTCTGATTTAATTAGATGTCTTTGCACCTATGAATGTAAACATTTGGAGGTAATCCATGGCCTGAATCTGTACAGTTTTTCTAAGTCAAATCTGTTTAGGGTGTAATTGTGTTTATGTCACCTAATTTATCAGAAAAAAAGTAAGTCAAGCAATAAATCACATTCTGATTCTTGGATTTGAAAGGCAGGGAGCATTACGTGTTCTGTTTTGAACAAGTACTTTTTTAGGTAGTCAAGCTACAACAAGAAAACTTTTTGTCCACTAAACAGAATTTTTTTAATGCACCTTGAGGCACTATTTAGCCCATTAATACTAGGTATTCATGCTGAATTCATTCTTGTATGTCGTTTCAAGTAGTTTTTCTCTGTCTGAGTGTAAATTTTTTCAAAGGACAAAACCTCTCAATGTAGTAAGAAAAGAAATAAATCTTTTGTTCTCCAGACACTGAAAAAAGGCATGTTAAAGAGATATTAACAGCATTTTTGATCTTGAGAGTTTAAATTGATTTTTCTACTGTTAATGAATATCCAAAATGTTGTAGAATGGAATATACAGCTATGGGTTTTTACATACTTTTTAATATTTAACAGGCAGGCCATTCTGCCAACTTTCTGCATGCATAATAACAAAGTTATTTTCTTCATAAAATACAATATGTTATAGACTATTTTTTCCCTTTAATATAAATCATGTGTCTTCTAAGTAAACACAGAGACTTGTTTGACAAAAGTCCTATGGATATATCTAGAAGACAAGTCTGAACTTCAGTAATACTGATTGATGTCAATAGTTTGATTGCAAGGCCCAGTAAGTGATGTGGCATTGCAATAGAAACACTGGACAAGTATCCATCAGTTCTTTAAAGTATAACAATGGGCAGGAAGACATTAAATGTCCCTACCATTATTTACTGTAAAAAGACAGCTTGTTATAGCAGTTCAACGCCATCTGTCAGTCACACAAACCAATATTGCCCTGTTAACTGTTGTCATTCATGTAGAAACATACTCTCTGTTCAGACTGAATAGGCACACAATCCATCAAATGATGATATTTGAAGTTACAATCGTTTTATTTGAAACTTCAAATAAAGAATACAATAATTACATCAGGTGAAAAAGGGAGCTATAGATAAAAACAAAAACCACAAGTCCATTCATGTCTACAAACAGTACCATGTCTCTTGAAAGCTGAAGTAAAAGGAGGTAATTGGCTTTGACGAAAAAATTTTATAGTCTGAGAGAATTGTTTCTTCTACCAAGACAGTAGAAGACAAGTGTTTCAAGTTATCACAGAATCACAGAGTCATAGAAAATGCTGAGTCGAAAGGGACCAACAAGACTCATTGGGTCCAACACCTTGCCCTGCACAGGAGCATCCCCAAGAGTCAGACCGTGTGCCTAAGAGTATTGTCCAAATACTTCTTGAATTCTGTCAGGCTTGGTGCTGTGACCACTTCCCTGGGGAGCCTGTTTCAGTGCCCAACAACCCTCTGGGTGAAGCACCTTTTTCTAATATCCAACCTAAACCTCCCCTGACACAACTCCAGGACATTCCCTCAGGTCATGTCACTGGTCAACACAGAGAAGAGACCAGTGTCTGCCTCTTCTCTTCCCCTCAGGAGGAAGTTGTAACTGCAATGAGGTCTCCCCTCAGTCTCCTCCAGCTGAACAGACCAAGTGCCCTCAGACACTCCTCATACGGCTTCCCCTCAAGGCGCTTCACCGTCTTTCTTGTCCTCCTTTAGACACTCCCTAATAGCTCAGTGTCTTTCCTATATTGCAGTGCTCAAAACTGCACACTGTACTCAAGGTGAGGCTGCCCCAGTGCAGAGCAGAGTGAGACAATCCTCAACTGGCTGGTGATGTTTTTGCCTGATGTCCCCCAGGACATGGTTGGCCAGGTCTGTTTCCATGGCACTGCATTTCAGTATTCCCCAGTCTGCATGCACATCCAGGGTTTCCCCAACCCAGATGCAAAATCCATCATTTCCTCTTGCTGAACTTCATATCATTGGTGATTGCCCAGTCCTCTAATTTGTCAAGCTCTGTCTGTGGGGCCTCCCTGCCTTTGAGGGAGTCAACAGCTCCACCCAGTTTTGAGTCATTTGCAAATTTGCTTAGTGTCCCTTCCAGTCCTGTGTCCAAGTCATTTATGAGGATGTTGAAGAGCACAGGGCCCAAGATGTGGAAACCTGCTATTGGTGGGTCACCAGTCTGATGTTCCCCCATTCACCATTGCCCTCTGTGCTTGACCCGTGGGCCAATTGCTCACACACCACATGATGTGTTTATCCAGCTGTGTGCTGCGCACTTTGTCTAGAAGGATCTTGTGAGAGAGACTATCAAAAGCTTTACTGAAATTCAAAAAAGATTACGCCAACTGGCTTACCTTGATCAACTACTTTGTCATGAAAGGAAATCAAGTTTGATAAGCAGGACTTTGCTTTCATGAAGCTGTGCTGGATGTGAGCAGTGACTGCGTTGTCTTTCAGGTGTTTTTCAATACTTCCCAGAATATCTTCTCCATAACTTTACCAGGCACTGAAGTGAGACTGACAGACCTGTGGTTTCTAGGGTGCTCCTTCTTGAACTTTAAAATTGGGACAATGTTCACCAGCTTCCAGACACCTAGGACCACTCTGGATTCCCAAGACTGCTCAAAAATCATTGAGAGAGGTTTTGTGATGACATCAGCCAGGTCTTTGAGGATTCTTGGATGAATCCCATCAGGCCCCATAGGTTTGTAGGGATCCAGCAAGAGCAGCAGATCTCACATAATTTCAAGGTTGACTGGGAATTAATCATTCTTGCAGTCATGTCCCTTTAGCTCAGGGCACTGAGATGCCCCTGGTGTGTCATCTGTTTGAAGGCAGAGACAAAGAAAGCATTAAACATCTCTGCCTTGTCTCTGTCCCTGTTTGTGGGGTGACCATCCTCATCCTGTAAAGGACAAATGATATTTCTATACTGCCTATTGCCACTAATATATTTGAAAAAACTCTTTTTATTGTGTCCCATATTTCTGGCAGTTTCAACTCCAGCTGAGCTTTGGCCACCTAAATTTTCTCCCTAGAGTGGCAAGCAGTATTTCTGAATTCTTCCCATGTCATTGTCATTTGACCTTGCTTCCGTGGCCATACACCTTTCTTTTTTTTGCCTTCTTTCCAAGAGAGGATCCCTACACAGCCAAGCCAGCCTTTCTGCTTCACCTGCTTGACTTCTGATGTGGGAATTGCCTGCTCCTGTGCCCTCAGGAGGTGACGTTTATGAAATGACTAGTGTGATGTTCATAAAGTGATAGACCCAGCACCTGCAAAAACACTTTCCTGGGGGACCTTGCTAATTCCCTGAGCACTCAAAATCTGCTCAAGGGATTGAGCTAAAAATCTGCTCTCAAATCTGCTCTCCTCATGTCCAGAGCTGAGGTTTTGCTGGCACTTTTCTTCCTGTTGAGAGAGATTTTAAACTTGATCACTTCATGGTCACGTTGGCCAGTCTCCACTAATCTCCACTTTGCTCAGGAGATCCACTCTGTTGGCAAACAGCAGATCAAGGAGAGCATCTTTCTAAGTTGTCTCCCTTAGGACCTGTAATATGAAGTTGTAATTCGGTAAAAAAAGAGGAAAAATGCCAGTATATTTAGAAAGAACAATATTTCAGCATACAGAAAAGACTGAAATCTCTGGAAAACTACTGACTTTACCACAGACAGTCCATGTTGTTTCAGCTCATTTTGTGATTCTGGTTAACATATAATCTTACATCATGTCTCTTTCTGTAAAAATGGAAATAATAGGTCCATCCTGTCTGTTTGGATTTGATACTCAGCGTGGTACAGGGTTTGTCCTATAACACGCTTAATACAGCATCTAGAAATATATGGCTACTGACAGCATACTGCAATATGCACAATAACATATGAATTATTAGTAATCATCGTCCTCAGCATGTCTTAGAAAGGACAAGGTCTGTGTAGCTCATAGAATTAAGCATTAAGGCATCTGGCTCTATAAACTCCTTTCAACTCCCTTTGAGAGGAGATAAAATTACTTTAAGGAGCACAGGTTCCAGGGATTCTGATCTAAATTTTCTTTGCCATAAGGTGTGAACGGCCATGTGGTAAAGGTACTTGTGTAGCAATTATGACAGCAAGCCGGCTGACTCCTGGTTGGATAACAATAATCTTACTTAAGTCTGTATTGCATTCAGTAACGTCTGTGATATTAAAATGCTGGTTTAAGTTTGCTCATCTGGAATTACCCCACCGCATAAAATTTGCTTTCTTATGTACCTTATATAATGATGTCAAGTTTGATTTTCTACCTCACACTCATGATTTCAGGTTTCATTACAGGGATTCAGTTTCTGCTCTATTGAATAATCAAAGCTAAGAAAAAAATAGGATAAAAGATTTAGTACAAGAGAAAAAAAGATGCAACTGTGAAGCTAACAAGCTTTGAAATGTTGACATTGGACAGACTGCTAAAAGAATCCCTAAATTTGTTTCTGATAAAACAGAGCAACTCCTTTTACTATTTTATGGTCTTCCATCACGACAACATTGCAGTTCCTTAACATTTTAATACATGTATTAAAACAATATTGGTTGGTTATTGAGCAAATTTTGTCATACACAAATCGTTAGCTAGAAAACTCAGGCCAAAATGTATAAACACATTTGCTGCTGCCACACAAAAGTGTATGACAGAAGAGGGAAATTGGAGTTCTCCAAAGGCATTAATAGGGATCATAATCATTTGTGCTATCCTTTCTCCTTGCTGTGTACGTTGTTCAGAAAGACCGGCTGCTGTTCTGGAGAGAGGACAGTACCTGCAATTATACATCCCTTGCAGGTTTCCAATTACTGTCTTTAAGACCCATCTACCTGTTTAATGAGTTACAATCTAGAGATGAGGAAGGAACTGGGAGGGTATCTATACTCTACCTTGGTGAGCAGACCTGAGAGAGCACCCCTATTAAAAATCATTTGCATTGCAGACCTTCTTACAGAATCACAGAATCATTTAGGCTAGCAAAGACCTCCAAGGTCACAGAATCACAGAATAGTTTGGGCTGGAAAGGACCTTAAATATCACCTAATTGCAGCCTTCTGCCACAGGCAGGGACACTTTCCTCTAGATTAGCCATCCAGCCTGGTCTTGAACACCATCGACGATGGGGAGTCCACAGCTTGTCTGGGTAACCTGTGCCAGTGCTTCACCCTTAAAAAATTGTGTTCCACCATCTAATCTAGCCCTGCCCTGTTTGAGGCCATTTCCCTTGTCACTTCATGCCCTTGTGAAAAGTCCCGCTCCAAGAGAAATTCAGGCAAGGAGCTGAGAGCCCATAAATACCATTCCCATGGCTTCAGTGCCCTAGCGCAATCTTTTCCCAATTACTGCCTTGTCAACTAGACCATAGCACTAAGTACCATGTCCAGTCATTTCTTGAACACATCCAGGATTGGTGACTCCATCACCTCCCTGAGCAGTCTGTTCCAATGCTTAATGACCCTTTCCATGAAGAAATTCTTAAATTCACTTCTTCTACAGTTATGGAAGACTAGATCCTCTCAATCAAGTATTTGAATCAGAAACTTACTATTGAGATACACAACTACTTCATGGCAGTCTTACAGGTAAGTCTTACAGATAAGACTAAGTGAGCATAAGGGTTTCTAAGCTTCTGTAAAATCCACACCTCTTTCTGGCTGCCCTCAGACAGCGTGTGGTACTAAAATCTCTCATTTACAAGAAGCATTATTTTTTGTCCAGGAATTATGTCAATGTGAATTCAGACTACAAAAAACTACTTGTAATCAGGCTTTACCAGATTGCATTTTATTGAAAAGTTTTGGAAAACAATAAGAGAGAAAAAAAAGAAAAGGAGAGAAAGGAAGCATTACATTTTGTCTCACCTTATCAAGAGCTGGTTATCCCAGAACTGCTAGGGAGAGAGGACTAAAGAAGGAGGTAGAAAACTACATATACCAGTAGAGAGACTGATAGACATTAGAGACTGATAGATATCTTTGAGTGCCAACATGCTTGATACTGTTTTCTGGAGGACTGATCATGATAGCAGTAGAGTCCTGGAACTGCACGGGTAACAGCCGTGGTGGGGAAGCCCGGCTCTTCTATTTCTCCACCCTCCCGGGGTCTGGAGGGGATTGCGACATCCCCACGTGGTCAGGAGTGAAAAGGGTACACCCATGTCCAGGGTATTTGAACCCCTTGGGCGGGGTTTAGGAAGGTAGGTGTGATTGGGTAAGGGTTCAGGGGGAGTGGTGTGGCTTGGGGGACACCGGGGCCAATAAGGGAACAGGAGAACCAAAACCCAGTGGGAACCCAGGAATAGGGAATGACAGGGGATACATCCAATAGGATCGAGAGGAAGGCGGGGCTGGATACCCGGGAAAAGGGACGGGTCTTTTTACGTGTGAACAGGGATTTCTAGGGATTACAATCTAAACAGGGGAAAACCCGTACGTAAAAGACGCAGGTAATGTTGGATTATAAAGTCTCTGGTCCTTTGGAAGTTGTCACAGCGCTGGTCTTGCATCCAGGGACTTCTCCTTCCACGATGTATACTCTGGAAAATCCTCTGTCTCTGTTTCACCTGTGCTGTGGCAGAAGTATTTCCCAACACACGGGTATAATATAAATCCACAGGAAAAGCAGCAGCTTGAGAAAGAGTTGGCACCATGATGCATTTACACTCCAGAAAGTTTTGCTACTACCAAACTTGAAATGTTAAATTTAACAGCAGCTGTGAGCTAATGGAGTCTCCATTAGCAGCTACCTCTACCAAATCTATTTTTAACCAAATTGAACAGGCAGTGAGGAGAAATTCTGCCTAATAATTTGCTCCAGTAAATCTTTTCATAGTGGTGTTTCTTACAAGTGAGGCAATCCATCAGTTTTGGTCTGAAGAAGCTAATGTTAGTAAAGATTGCTATCATAATAGCTACACTTGATTATTCCATGTGTCCTACAGTTATAATGATGTGATTGCAAAATACTAAGATTGGGATAATTTTATAATGAAGAAGAAATCCCATTAGGTATACTTTCCCATCTGTAATTCTTTTATAAATGTCTATATTGCAAAAAAAAACACTTGCAAAGCATGCTTTAAGTTATTAATGGCTGGGTAAATTTCTATGAAGCAGTCAGATAAGAAAGCAAAGTGAGGAAGCAAAAGCAAACTGTGCACTGGAGAAAGCTTATACCTTGTTCCAGCTGCCTTTAGCATACAGAGAGAAATAAGACAGGGTTTCAGGGAATCAAATTGCTAATTATTTGTTTGTATCTTCATTTATTCTTCTGTCAGCCGATGAAAATCAGGATATTTTTTGTGTTTATTTTCCTACTCAGATATTGCTTTCAAGTGAGAGTTCTGTTTCAGTGTTGTTAATTTAAATGTATATGCTTCTTTTGAATTTGTAAACTTTGAAATGTTTTTAAAAAATAAACTCTCACAAATTAGATATAATGAGATTTCATTTACTCCCTTGTATTCTTTTAAAGTTTTGTGAACTTACAGAAGTTTTTTTCAGACCTAATGCTAAATAGATTTTTTTTTCAAATTAATTTAACCAAAATATCTTAAATCCAACCAAATTATCTAATTAGGAATTACAAACTGGAATTTTTAATGAGCCACAGTCAAGCCAGAATGGATCCTATGTCCCTCAAAATGTAACATTTCAGTCATAGTTTTTATAAATCTCTAGTTGTTTTTAAAGTATTAAAGGAAAAGCTTTGGAGCAATGTTACATATACTAATTAACTACAAAAGGTATTATGAAGTACCACCACCTCTGAAAAATGCCTGTTTCTTTAAAACCTCAAAAAGTAGCAATTATTTTAATACTGGATGGTTTACTAAAAAAAAAGAAGAAAAAAAGTGTGTTTGCAGTAGGCAGGAGAGGGTGTGGCTCAGACCCAGATGTTATTCTATACCACCCCACATAATTGTTGGGGGCAGGGGAAGGGATTCTACAAGGAGAAGGGATTCCTTCCAGTGGAGCAAGGGTGGCAGAGGGAGCGGTGGGGTGGCTCCAGTTCTCAGCTGGAGGGAGTGGTTGTGTATTGTTTGTTGTTGGGGGTTTCCATGGTGAGCAATAATGTTTCTTTTTTTTTGTACTCTCTATCATTAGTATTGTTGCTGTTACTGTTCAATGTCTTATTCATTGTTTCCAGTAAATTGCTCCTTTATCTTAACCCCTGATCTTTGCCTTTTATGCTTCCCATTTTTCGTTCCAGCCCAACGTGGGGAGGGGGAGAAAAGGAGTAAGCAAGTGGCAGCAGAGGGCAGAGGGGAGACATTAAACTGGGGAGTATGATTCCTAAACCATGACACTACTGAAAAAAAAAAAGAAGTTATATTTTACAAATCCAGTCAACTTGGTTAAAGTAAAATTACATACCTTACTTTCTGGTCGTTTATTGTCAGGTAGTAATAGTTATGTTCCCCTTGAGATGTGTTTAATAGCCACAGCTCTTTGAAGAAACACTGTATACAGTGTTGTATTTTTCCTAATGCTTAGAGTTCCTTCTTCATAATGTAGAACATTTGTACTGGATAAAAAATGTGAGCCCCGTTTTGAATTTAGAATGTCTGACTTGGCCTTTTCCAATATTCATTTCTGACAGTACTAAGGAAAGAAAACAAAAAATGTACTTTTGTCTCTGTGGACCATACCAGTGCATCTACAGACAAGAGAAACTAACCTGGCCTTGAATACCACCAGGGTTGAGACATCTGCAATCCAACTGGCACCCTGTTCCAGTATCTCACTGCCATAACAGTTTCTTGTTTCTGATATCTAACCTAAATTTCCTCTCTTTCAATTTGTATCCATTACTCCTTTTCCCATGACTACAGTTCCTGATGAAGAGCCCCTTTCTGGCCTCCTATTCTATTGCATGCAGGTATCTATTGATGACACCTACATCTGCTCAGCTGAATATCTCTTGGCTCCATTGGAGTGGTGGTGTATTGATTCTCATGGCTGACTTGGTTCTCAAATATACTCCTGTGAACACCTAGACACCAGTGTTTTAAAATTCATCCTGAATTTCAGTCCTATTGTCACAGAGTCATCTCACTGTGAAGGTGCCATGGGATAGGCAGTGCAAACTACAAGTGCAATTTTTTTAACAATGTGGCTAGTCTATTTAGGATTAGGGTACAATGCCAGTGCAAAGCGTAATTTCAGCTCATACAGAAGTATTCTGAACTAGTTAAATCTGATTGCATGAGATGTGCTATCAAAGCAGAGAAAAACCTTACTGCTCTCCTGGCTTGGCCTGAGCAGCCTCTCTGCAGTTTACAGTTTCACAGCTATCTTACTTCATGTGGGAGAAGGGAAAAAAGAACAGATGAGGAGACACAGAAGGGGAATTGCCCCTATTACTCTGCGTCCGCCGACTCAGATGTTTCCAATATTTCCCTAGAAATGTCACAAATATAGAAGGTGTATCTTTGCCATATATGACAAAACACTTCATTTCTTCTCAGAATTGGTTTATCTACTTTTGACCAGTTGCTTAAGATAATTGCAAACAGTATGTTGGAGCAGTTTGAAGGCAGTTTAATTGCTAATGATAAAATATTCATAGTTTGTAATGTTTTTTCTGACTGCTCTTTTTGGTTTTGTAATACTAATCCTCTCTTTTCTATTGTCCACTAAATTAGAATACATTTTTCCTTCTGCTTTTCGTGCCTCACACATAAATACGCTTGACCATGAACAAAGGCATGCTTGTCCAAACTTACTAAACCTTTAAAAAAAATAATTTCTTTGAATTAACATTAGAACTTCAATTAAATTTTGCCCTTACATAATTTGACCCACTACTATAGTCTAGTGACTCTAATGATGATGTGAAGAACCTTTTATGAGAATATTAATTTTAATATTTTCATAACAATACCAGCACTGAATGTGTTCTCCTAAAGCTTCTATTGCTTTGTGGTTT
>JAWWEW010000041.1:20521887-20539597 GCA_035583185.1 Anabacerthia variegaticeps
GAATATTAATTTTAATATTTTCATAACAATACCAGCACTGAATGTGTTCTCCTAAAGCTTCTATTGCTTTGTGGTTTCATATTTTTGTTTTGGGTTTTCTTTTTTTTTTTTTTTACTTTTATTTAAAATAGTTTTTATCTACCTGTTTTTATCATATGTTCAGAAAAACATTCTGGTTTCAGATTTAAATTGTCTGAAAAATCTCCACCTACTGCTGTGTTCTTCAATAAATGCAATTAAATTATCAGATAGTCAAAATTCTCCATGTGATAATTCTGTAACAATGTTCATATTCTCAGATAAATTATGTGAAGAATAATGATTTTACAGAGTAGCTTTGGCAAAAAATACACAGTTCAACATACACTATATTTGCATGTGCTTCTCTGAATAAGTTACAGGCAGCAGCTTCTTGGTCTGTTGAAACTCGCAGATTCAGGGAATCAACTTTAAAAAAATAAACCACCAAAACAAAACTAAACACCCCAAACACATCAATAGCAGATCTTGTTCTTTTCTAACCTACTTTGTTTCTACTCCATGTGTTTGAAAAAACACATTTTTTTCCTAAGCTAATTGCCTAGACCAGTTAGATCTTTTAGACCATAAATGCTTTACACCATAAATTCTTTATGTCTTGATTAATAATAAGGGACTTTTACTTCTTAATACATAAGAATCATGTATTAATTCTGAGCTGAGTATGTATCCTTGAGAACATTCTTGTCATTAATTATAAACACTAAGTAGACAGCAAAGTTCACATCCAGAATTGGTTGATTCAGTCTAATTAGGAATTTCCTTTATTTGATGTCTGTAAACTTGTACTAAAAGCAATCACTATTAATAGTCAGTTCTATTAATATATGTTTCATTTTCCAGACAGATGACACTGACGAAGTACGCTCGGGCACGAGGCACTTAAAATATGGAAAATCCAGTTACAAGGGACTACTGAGTTCTACTTCTTGTTATGATTACTGAAATATTTTTCTTCCATTGTTTAGACTGGTTTCATATGTTTAATGTACATGGTTCAATATACATTGAAATCTTATTTATTTTCCTCAGAGTGGTAGATAATCTGACTCGCACTTATCTAACAAAGAACGAAGAGAAGACACTAGTTTTACTTCTCCAGAAGTTTAAAACTGTATGCGGTAAAGCACAGTTAATCTGTTCAATACACAGGACTGAGTCATCTGTCTGAGACTGTGGAAAAGGAAAGATGGACCATTAGAAATGGCATTGCCTTCTGCTCTTGGACAAAAATGTATTTATTCAGAGGACAATTCTGGCAAGAATATATCAGAAGATTTCTAGTCCCTACTTCTACAAAGTAGGGTCAGCTATGAGATCAGATAAGATCTCTCAGGCTTTAGTTCAGATCTTGAAAATCTCTAAGAACTGAAAGACTGCAACACCACTCTGGATAGGCTGCACTGCCTGACTGTCCTTATCAGCAAAAGGTTTCTCCTTTTGGCAGTCTGAACCTTTCTTATTTCAATTTATGACCACTGTCTCTCATACTTCTGCCATTCCTCACTGTGATGATAACCTTCCCATAGGTTTCTGGTGGGCTGCTGTGGGGCCCACCAGAAGTCATCTTTACTCCAAGTTGAACAAGCTCAACTTCCTCAGCCCCCCTTCACAGGGCAAGTGCTTCAGCCCCCAAACATCATTGTGGTTTTGTGCTGAACTTGCTCTCAGAACCATAAAATGGTGTGGGATGGAAGAGATATACAAAGATCATTTAGTTTCAGCCTCCTGCTGTGGGCAGAGACACCTTAGCAGAGGGACCAATATATTGGCTGGGCCCAACCCACAGGGAGGTCTGCTGCTTTCCTGGGGTCTGGATTAGGAAAATCGTCGAGACATACATAAAAGCTGTTAATGCCTGTTAAGACACAAGATCTCTTAGCTTTTGATAATTTGTATAATGTACAGATAGCATAATTCTTGTATTTTCACTGTATTTTGCATCAGACAGAGTAGCAGGATCTCTAAATCAGCAGCAACCTTTCTTCTCTCTCCACCAAGTTTGTTATAGATAAATAGCGTGTGAGGCTCAAAACATGAATTTAATTCAAGTTTCTGGGGAAAAAAAGCAAAGTGCCAAAACAACAAAAACGATCACCTTAGAAGTTTCTATCATCAGCATAAAATGTCTGTTAACTGGTCTCAATTGTGCATCTGGTTGCATACATCTCTCCTATTCATGTAGTTCAAGATAACACAGAAGTAGAGTGTACAATATGTTCGTATAGTATAAAAATCAGTTGTGAATGACTAGCAAGTGTGTCTTGCCATGCTGGTTTTGGTTTTGTATGTATAAAAAAGACAACACTTATTTTTGTTTACTTACTAAAAAATTTGTGTTTAAGCTGTATGTGAATTACAAGGAAGTAAGTGCTACCCTTTCTGACACATGGAGCATTTCACATAGTAGTGAACAATTGGTTATCACTATTGAACAAAATGTTTATGTTTGACACAAACTTCAACAATTCCTTTAGTTTTCAAGACGTTTTTTAAAAAAGGTTAAAATGAAAAGTCTGTTTCAAAATTTTAAATTCTCTATATTCTGCAAAGGCAATGTGCACTGTCTAGTCTTTCTCAGGATATGCCAAACTGTTTAGTCAGTTTCTAAATCCAATGGGAAAACAAATGTTTAATGGCAACATTTGGAAATATTCTTCAGCTTCTGATTGATATTAATTTTTCCCTTTTGTCAGTTCCAAGTCTTCCATTAAACAGAAGTCCTGCTGTGACAGATGATTAATTTTCCTTAATTTTCATGCAAAAAATGTAGGTGTTTTCACCCTGAAAAAAGCCTTGACTTCTATACACAAACTGTGGTTCACAGATTCCCTCTTCACATGTAATGGAACAGATAAAGACCAAAAATGGTTGAAGTGGGAGATAACACTCCATCTGCTCTTGATTGAAGATTGTGAAGATCTAAGAACTAAGCAGTTAAAATACATAAAAAAGTGGACCTAAATCAGAAAATTGAACAAAAAAAATAATATATTTTAACAATATTTTCATTTTGAAGAAAGGGTAAGAGATTCATGCATGATAATTTGCTTATTGTGTTTTAAAAAGTACATAGAAGTTATTTAACACAAAAGCTGAACTACATTACAATGGTATAGCAAATTTTGAGAAACGCTAGAGGATCTCTGTACTACATACTGTTAATTCTATACCATACAGATTTTTCAGATTTTTATCCCAGACCAGTTTCTTTTCCTCTTCTCTAAATATGCCTAATTTCTTACGAATACTGTGAAATTAACTCCCACTGCTCAAGACTGCAGTAAAAACATGTCATTCAAAACCATAGTATCTCTGTTCTGAGAGACATATTTTTATGAACCTGTGGCTGATGGGCTGTAACAGGCAATAATAGATATACTTTTTTGCAGTTTTGGAACGTAGGGCACAGAATTTAATCAGTTTCCTGCATTGCTGTTTATAGATATCTATTATGACAGAAACCCATATTATATAAATGTACATTTTTGAAGCTAAGTACTGCAGAGATTTCTAATTTATCCTCCTCTTGTTGGGCTGATATGGTGAAATTGTACTGTTCTAGCGGTTAGAAAGCTTTCTTCTAACTTTCAGTCTAGCATACTCTCAATTTTATTTTTTTTTTTCAGTTTGAGGATAATAATAATAATAATCAATACCACTGTTTAGAATTTCTGCTGTCTTGGTATTTGCCTTCATGGTTTTAGAGAGAACATTCCTTTTGGTAGGTTAGATGAGCCAAAGTTTTTTTCAGTTTCTTTTCATTTGATAGGTTTCCAATGCTACTAATAATTTCCCTTGCAGTCAATGCCATTTTTGTTTTGTTCAAAAGAATATATAGTCTAACTGAAGCTTGCACAATCACAATTCAGTCACATCTCCATTTGCATGCAATAACTTTATATCTTTCAAGTTATTGAATGATATAGTCTAGAATTTCATCCTCTTTTCTAGACTTTTTTCTTTGCCAAATTGCCTTTGTAGTTGTAATAATTCTATCACATCTTTCATGATAAGACAGAAAAGTCAAAACCACATTATTCTTCTGTTGAAGATAAGAAATGAAAAATTAAGTTACTTTATAATACTTGTGAGAGGCTGGGTCCAGATCTCACTGGATTATTTCATTATTGTGTCTAATCAAGCAGTTTTTTGTGTGTCGGGGGGAAGGGGCCAGGTCTGAAGCCCCAGGGCAGAGAGAAGGGAAGCCACGTGTCTGAGCACATGGGAGCATCATGGCAGGGCTGCCAATGCGAAACGGCCTGCATGGTACCCCCTCCACAGTACAACCCCTGGAGCCTCTGCCTGGCTACAGCACCCCCTGCTCTGGCCTGAGGGGCCACCAGGGAGGGGTGGCCACCGTAACCAAAGCACATAAATAGAGGAGCGCAGGGGCTCCATTTTACCTTCTCTCTCAGGACCTGCCATAGCTGTGTGAAAGTTCCCGACTTCCATAGAACCCTGCAGTGGTAACTGTTGCCATTCTCTTATTCTAACCTCTTTCTTTACTCCTTTTTCTTTTTTTAATCTCTTTTCTTCCTTTAGTTTTTCTTTAATCTCTTCTGGGGAACTTAAAACCAATGGGTTGTATTTTAGTAGGTGTTGTGAGGGTTGCTGAATACTTTAGTGAAATGCTTCTGCTTGGTTGTGCTACTCCTATATACCTTTTGCCAAATACCTATTGTCTCACTAAATTAAAAGAATTCTCTTGGAGAAAAGTGTGTAGCTTTTTCTCTTTACATTACTTCATCATATTAAAGAACAAAAGGCTTATTATGGAGTCTTTAATAAAAGTAATGCTCCCAGTAACAGTTGAGGCTTTGAGACTGGGGTGTTACAGCTCTCTTGTCCTGTTTCTAAAGTGCATATACATAGATACAACTATATGCAATGTCTGAGAATGTATTCACAGGAGAAAAATTATTAGCTTTAGTATTCAATTGTACTTTTATGTTTTAGACAAGTTGCCAGATTCTGATTATTTTACAGAATGTCAAGCTGATGCCAGTGCCAAAGAATAAGAGATTCCAATTTTATTTTGATTCCATAATCTAGTTTTAGAACTGTAGAAGAATTTACATATATGTTTATGTCTATATATAGTTTCTAAGATAGTATTATCCAACAGAAAATGATTGTACATAAAAGTATTTTATAATAATTATGATAAAGTATAAAATAAAGACTCACCTTGGATGTGTATTTTATTCTTTTTCAAAGCAGCAAAATGAGTGTACTCACCCATACGCCAGAAGACAACTAGCCTGGATTAAACAGAGAGCTTTTCCTGGAACTCCAGAAAAAAACGTAGAGTTTTTGAGAGAAGGTGCACATAGGTGATTTAGGAGGACTACAAGGATGAGGTGAGGTTAGGCAGGGAGAAAATTAAAAGGGCCAAGGCCTAACTGGAATTTAATCTGTCTGCTGCTATGAAAGACAATAAGTTTCTATAAATACATGAGCAGCAAAATAAGGTTAAGGAGAATCTTCATTCTTTATTGGATGTGGGGGAAAACACAGTGACAAAGAATGAGGGAAAGACTGAGGTCCCAGCCCCCTGTGTTGGAAGACAGGGTTGGAGAGTAGAATCAAACCCCGATAATCCAAGGCAAATGGTCAGCAAACTGCTGCAGCACTTAGAAACACACAAGTCTATGGGACCAGGCAGAACCCACTTAAAGGCGCTGAGGGAGCTGGGAGATTCACTGATCCAGTTTCTATCAGTGTCAGCAGTCCTGGCTAACTGGGGAGGTGCCAGTTGACTGAAAGTTACAAATGTGAAGACAAGACAGAGACTGAGGTGTTGGAGCAGGTCCAGAGATGGGTGACAAAGCTGATGAAGGGCCTGGAGCACAAGTCCTGTGAGGAGAGGCTGGGGGAGCTGGGATTGTTCAGTCTCATTCAGGGGACACCTTATCACTGTCCACAATTACCTGAAAGAAGGTTGTAGCCAGGTGGGGGTTTGTCTCTTCTCCCAAGTAACTAATGATGGGGCAAGAGGAAACAGCTTCAGGTTGTGTCAGGGGAGATTTAGAATGAGTATTAGGGAAAATTTCTTCATGGAAAGTGTTGTCAAGCACGGGAAGTGGAAGTGGATGAGTCACCATTCCTGGAGGTATTTAAAAGACATGTAGATTTGGTGCTTACGGAGTTAGTTTAGTGGTGAAGTTGGCAGTGATCTTAGAAGTCTTTTGTGACCTAAATGATTCTACAATTCCATGATATGTCACACTGATTTATTGTGGTATTTTTCTGTCGAATTTCCACCTAGCAATTCCATAGCAGTATGCTTACACCAGGCAGGAGGTATTTAAATTGAGCTTTGGAAGAAAATTTGCTACCAGGTGAAAACCCTTATGATATTTAAGATACAAAGTCATAGACTCTGACTGTTGGACTTTAATGCATTATTTGAGCGCCAAAACATTCATTTTCTCAGCAGAAAAATAGGAATCAAATATTTTTTACTGTATTTCTCATTTCCCAGTCCATCTTGTTCTAGTCCTACAGATCCACAATAACAACCCTCCCCAACACATGATGAAAAAACTCCAAAAAACCAATCAACCAACCAACCAAAAAACGAACAAAAAACCCAAACAAAAAAATCCCAGTGAAGATAAATGGGCTATCCTAAGAAAGAGAAGCACAAGGATTTCTGTACGTCTGCCAGCAGATATGTTAATTACAATCACAACAGAGATCCTTACAATCATTATATGGCTGCTCCTTCTGTTAGCAGCTTCTCCTTGTGATAGAAATGCTTTATTGCTAATAGATTTCCTCAGAAGACAGTCTATTTCCATTAAATTCTTGGCTCCAATTTAAAAAGAAAAAATTTGAAAAACATTCTTTATTGATATATTTGTAAAAATATGTATGTATATTAGGGGACTTTTTGTTTGAAAAACTTCTATTGTGAAATGAATTAAAGCTTTTTAAGTATTGCAGAGAAACAGTTTCATTTTCATTTGCGTTTTAGATGTGAAAAGTCAAAATTTTAGTCTATGTCTTATTCAGAGAACAAAGCATTCTGAAGCCTTGAACATTTACTATAATTGGAAAAAAATTCCATTATTTTGTACTGTATAATCAAGTTCAGCGTGATACAATGAAACACAATTCTTCTATAAAATCCTTCTTGTTTGTCGGTCGTTTTGCCTGGTTTTGACTTTGATTTTTGTGGGAAATTTGGTCTTATATTCTAGAAAAATAAACTCTTTATATTTTACTATACGGTAAGATACACTTTATTGCTATAATGACTGTAAATTAGTATTTACTATATGCATGAAGATTCTTCTCCACTTAGTCTTGAGAGATTTTCAACTCAACATACTGCATAGTATTTGTGTGTGGATGAGGCAAAAAATTCTATAAGAAAAGTGGAGTTCCAAAATGCTTAGCTTTTAAAAAAAAATGCAGATAATTCTGTGTCAGCAGTAATTCTATGGAATCTTCTTTTAAGATCAGAAAATACGTACATCTAACCAATTTGTTTTCAGACAGTACAATTTTTTCTTTATCGAATAATTTTGTTCATTTATTATTTCTGTGGTTTTTTCTTTATTTTTTCTTTATAAGTAAACCAGCAGTAATACAGTTGGATTTACAAATGGATCTCAGTCCTCTCTACCAATATTATGGGAAAGCACAGAACATCTGGGTAGACAAAGGTTAGATGACAGAACTCTCTAAACAAAATAAAAGGTACCTCTTCTCTTTAAAAGGTAACAAAGCCATACTTCACTGACTATTGAAATTTAGTTAATTCATTTCAGCTGCAGAAGAAAAAGATGTGTCTATGTTATGGAATATGAAAAGGAAATTGCATATAGACTTCAACATCAGTTTTTTACTTAGAAAAGAAATCAGAAAGTCACTATGAGTCAGATTTTCTTCTCATTCCCCAAGCAAGTTCATTGCAGCAATAGCATCTGAACAAAGCTTGAACCATAAACAAGCATGCTCCAAAACCTCAAAGAAAAGAACAAAAATTAAGTCAATGAGACTTGCAATCATGAACAGAGACAGCTCAAGGATATTCAGATGTGTAGACAAATAGACGTTTTGTTTCCACAAAATGAGAAGCTAGAAGTAGACCACAAGGGAAGGGATGAGGAGCAAAGATAGTGTGGGAAGACAAGAAAATGGAGAAAGGGGGCAGTGTAGATGGACCCGCATAAGGAGCTGCATGTTTCCCTTGTACTGATGTGTTGTTCCTTCAGTTATTCTGGATCAGGTAGTCAAATACATATATTTTTTCCTTTGGAATCAGATCCAAGTTTTAAATAACCTCTGCCATATCTAGGTGGAAATTAGGCTTTAACCAAGTCCACAATTAAACTTGTTTAATTATCTGTGTAATTAGTGCACGGCTACATATGATCCAGTCTTTCAAAGCATCTTTTTCAC
The DNA here is from genome assembly GCA_035583185.1 of Anabacerthia variegaticeps. Lineage (NCBI taxonomy): Eukaryota > Metazoa > Chordata > Aves > Passeriformes > Furnariidae > Anabacerthia > Anabacerthia variegaticeps. The sequence goes on from JAWWEW010000041.1 coordinate 20,530,342, forward strand.
TCATAGGACAGGATTGAGCATTTCAAGGGTACAATAAGTCTGCCCTATATAGTAAATCATGTCTGGGTGATTTTTCTTTTCTTTCTTTCTTTTTCCTTTCTTTTTTTTTTCCTTATTTTTTATTTTTATCTTTTTCCCCTTTTAAGCATGATTCTGATATTAACTGCTTCTAATTCAAATAACTAAACTCTCATTATTTTCTCCTTTTGGACCGCAATTTGCTTAATGGACTCATTTTATTTTTAGATACATTCTTCTATTTATCATCTAAATTCTATGTGTTTTGTCATGCATTTTCTGTCTCCTCTTTCTTTTCCCTTTAGTTTATACCTTTACTTTTCTCCTCCTTACTTTGTATTTGAATTACGTATATTTGTATGTCTAATACACAATTCTAAAAATTTTCGGAGGTTTTACATTCAAGTATTTTTACCTGTCTCTAATGTAGTCATATTTTATGCACTGTACTTTGTCCTTGAGGGAAATCAAAACGGCAGGTACCATGCAGGTGCTATTTGGCATTCAGCATTCTGAAATATCTTTGTGAGCATCGCAAAACCACTACTGATTTTGCAATACTGTATAAATACAATGGATCAATCAGGCTGTATGTAGCATCTGCTCACTGGAATGTTAGAAAAACTTATGAGCCACCCTGAGACAATTTTGGCTGGCTATACAAAGGACTAGGTAAACTACAGCTGTTCTCTAAAAAGTTGTCCCCACTGGTACCAAAATAATCTACTGTTGCAGTTGGGTCACTGTGATCTAATATGGATTTTTTGTTTCAACCTGCTGCACAAAATTTGACTTAAAAAAAAAATTCTAAAAGACATATTATTAACTGACTTTCTTCTATTTGTGTTGCTTGGAAACACAACATGACAGGGAAAAAAAGAATTGACCTCCTTTCTTACCTGTTTTTTTGAGATAAGTATACTCTAAATATTGTGATGATTAGACATTGCCTGGATTCTGATAGGAAATCAGATTTTAAAGAAACGATTAAAATCAGATTTTAAGACATTTCACAGAAGAAACATCTGTTTTGGTCTGTACAAAAGCTTGAGTACCTTCTACTTCATATTGTCATTTTCTTTTCTGTTTTGTTATTAATTTCTGCAAAGTGAAGGAAAGCAGACATGGGACCAGCTGATTAATGAGTCACATGCTTCACAAGTGGCCATTCAGTCTCAGTGACATCTACAACTACTTCCTTGCATAAAGAATAACTTTGAATGTTGATGATTCGGAAGCTGGTCTCTATCTTTTCCATCAGTAGTTCCATTTCTGACATGAAAAATCCTAGTTAATCACAAATGTTTTTTGACTTAAAAAGAAGTCACCGAAGCATGCAGTTGTTGATTTTGTTCATTTTACAAACTCCAACATTGGAGGATTTTGCATGGTTTTGCATTTAAATGTTAAGGCAAGTAGTAAAACTTTCCTCCTGGTTATGTTTCTCTTTTATCAAGATGGTTCATTTGATAGATATTCATATGAAAAATGATATTGAGTTGTTGATCAAATATTTTACCTCAAAGGAGGCAATTGAAGAACATTTCTTTTAAAATTCTGTGTTTTATGAAACTGGTACTGGCTTAATGAATGAATCACTACAGACTTGTGGCTTTCACAAGATCATACTTCAGAAGCTTTTCCTTCTCAAATTCCTGTTCCTACAGCACTTTAATGGAAGGGACTGTAACATAAACAATGGTTTTTTAATTTTGTGTTACAGATCATATTTGCCAGGATCTACTAGACAATATCTTGTTACTGGTCTGGTTACAATACTTCAATTTTCAGAAGAAGCATCTTTAAAAATATCTGATCATTTAGATCAAGTAAAAACCATTTCAACCAACACTTTGCTTAAGATATAGTATATTAATATAGCCTCAAAGGAACTTTGTTCTAATTGACATCTGTCATTTTCATGAGGTGAAGTCATACAAGTCATTCACTAGAACAAAAATTTGTGTCTCTGCCTGAATACTTAAGGATTCATACATTCAACTTCAAATTTCTAATAATGAATACCACAACCATGTGCTTATATCCTTTTTCATCACACCTACACAAATTAATACTACATTATACTGGCATAAACCCCTTACTTTTAAAACACATTTAATACATTTATAATTATTTCAACATTGTTCTTTTTTTTGGCATCTGAAACAAGGTAGGTAAAGCAAGCAATAACACTGTTTGATGGTACAGTGGTGTCAGAAGCTGACTTGGGACTCTTCTTCTGATAGGAGTTGTCCTTTTGGAGCCTACTTCCTGCAACTGCAAAACAGGAAAAAACTTGACACTTTATTGCTGAAATCTTTGCATGGTAGGTTCTTCTCAGTCTTCTGTTTACCCGATAATGCATTCATCTGTCCAGTGCTAATTGACTCAAGAAAGGAGAGAGAACTGTCTTATTGTCTTTTTCCAATCCCTGTTTGTTTTGACTCTGAACTCAATCTTGCCTTATTCATGTAAGACTTTATTGTGAAATCAAAATATTTTTTCCATAAATAAGGCAAACTTCATTCTGACTATTCTTTCCTGGCCTACTTCCCTTTATCCCCTTCATATTAGCACGACCAATTTATTTCTTCTGAACTTCAGGATGGCACCAACCAAAAAAACCAAGCCAATAGTATTACAGTGAGACATGGAGGGGCAGTGATTACTATTACTTTTATTTCAGTAGAAATAGACTTAACTTTTTGTTCTTTTTCTGTACAAGCAGTTGGGAAAAAATATAGCTTGAACTTTCTGAGAATCAATCAGCAAACCTGTTTCTGTGGCCTTTAAACAATTAAAATCAGTAAAATGGATTCTCAGAATCAGACATGCTGCACGTGAATTCAAAAATTACATTTGTGATAAGACAAAGACTCAAATTACAGATTCCAACATAGTTTAAAAAATCAGACACTACTGCACAGTGCTGTCCTAACTATCCCTTTTATTGTTGCTATTGCATAAGATCTATATAACTGGTTTTTTTTCCAGTGACTTCACCAACATTTTAGTGTAAATCTCATAGCAACACTTCAGGTCTTATATTGAAATCAATCTATCTGCTCCAAGTTTCCTTGTGCTACTTAAATTCAGCTTATTTCTTATCAATTTTTGTGTTTCAGTTCTAATTAAATATGTATTGTACCATTATAATATGATTACATAGTATATAGTATAACCTAAATATAAACTTTTGCTTGTAAAACTGCCTTAGTATAAAACTGTTGTTGCTTACAGAAAAACCACATACTGCTTAACTTAATATTTAGTTTTATTTTTTTTAGACCCACACTGTTTGTGACTTGTTCTTAGAACAGAATTATTCACTTTTTGTAAGCTTTTGATATTTATCAGTATGTATTTTCTGAATGACCTTCATTGATTTTATCTGTCACCTTTGGTGTGAGGTGATGGTATTATAACCGCTGGAGCATAGAGTCATTACTGTAACTGCCATTAGTTGTTCAATTCAAGATGCCTATGTCCTGATAATTCAGAAGACACACAGATTTTGCAATATTTATCTTAAAATACTCAAAAATTGACAATACAATTAAAGAATGTACTTTTAATAAACAACAGGGAAACAAGTACTAGACTTGCCCAGATTACAGAGACATTCTATAAAACAGGCAGGAACAGAACCAATTTGACCAGGGGCATTAGTGTTTTCAAATCATCAGATCACTCTTCTCTATCTGAACAGTTTTCTTGCTTTCCTGATTTTTTTTTTCACTCTACTTCCTGCCATCTTATGTTAGGAAAGATGCTGGGCCCCTGTCCTGTGCAACCTTATTTCATCTTCTGACTGTGCCTTATCATATGTAATGAATGAAGCATGAATTTCATAGGAAAAAGGAACCAATTCAAATTATCAGAGATTGCTGCATAGGACCTACGCACGCAGGATATTTTAACAATTATTAAAGATGTCAAAATTATTTGTTCTGAGCATAGCTTCCAGAGGATTAAAAAAAAAAAAAGTGACTAGTGACTTCCTCTCTGTGCAAAATGCAATTGTACAACACTATCAATTTTCCTGTAGTTTGTTATTTAAGTTCCTTTAATATAGCAGAGGTAATACAACAATTGGTAAATGCAAGAACTGAGTATCTTTCTCTCTTTAGTGTTAGACAGTAAAAGAAACAAGAGATGACTGGAGAATTTTGCATTTGCTCCATTAAAAAGTCTTTCTATGTACTCCTGTCTCTAATCCAGGTTTTGATCACAATATTATACAAGGAAGGACTACAGTCATTTCTGTCCCTCTCCTCCAACTGATCCCTTTGAGATCTCAGAACACACACACTGAGGATGAATCAAATCTCACTGAAAGACAAATGTCAAATGGAACTAAGACTCTGAGTACAGTCACTCTGACTATATAATCAGGTGAAAGTGATGTTTCACCATGAGATGTATCACACAGGAGGTTATGACAATATGATAATAAATATCAATCCTAGTATTTTCTTCTATGTTTTGTCTGTCTGGTAAAATCACAGAATCAGAGAATATGCTGAGTTGAAAGGGACCCACAAGACTCATTGAGTCCAACTCCTGGCCCTGTGCGGGACCATCCCCAAGAGTCACACCATGTGCCCAAGAGTATTGTCTAAATACTTCTTGAACTCTGTCAGGCTTGGTGTTGTGACCACTTCCCTTGGGAGCCTGTTCCAGCGCCCAATCAACCTCTGGCTGAAGCCCCTTTTTCTTATGCAATCTAAACCTCTCCTGACACTAACCTATACATCAGCAGATGCTGTGTAATGCCATATAGGTTGATTCTGTCCATTTACATCATCTTAGAAAGTAAAAGGAATGAGCTTAATATCGTCTAGGAGACTGTCATCAACTTACGAAAAATTATTTATATTTCAGGCAAAAAGTTGGACAGAAAAACCTGTTGAAATCTTTCATGAAGCATTGCCCTGGTTGCCATCCATCCTTGTGAAGCACTATGGGTGCACAAAATAAAACGTGCTACCCGGAAGGAAAGACCATTTACGTATGACGCACCATAAGCTCATGGCAAATTCCAGCCCTTTTCTTATAATCTGGTCCATGACAGTACAAACCCAGCAACATTCTCTTGTTTTGATATCCCATGTCTGCAACAATTGCCTAAAAGCAAGTTCTTGTAGAACAAACTTTTTGTGCCAAAATAATGCGATTTCAGTTTGGAAGAAAACTCTTTTAATATGACTATGAGATAAAAAGGTATATCTCAACCGTCCTCAGGTAGTTCCCATCTTTACATGGAGTGCACGTCCTCTGGTGCCAACACGGGGAGCGAGAGCAGTAGCTGATAATGCTCTCTGCTTCAGGACAGCCCGAGATGTCTTCTGTCTCTGAAATATGACCTTTCCCATAACTGCAAGATTTGTCTTGTCCTGGCAGTCATTGAAAACTGGTAAGTTTTCAAGATCCTGTCAGTACACCCTTAAATAATACTTGTATCAGCAATAAACCACTTTAGGTGTTTACGTGAAATTCATCTTCATGTAAATATGTAAAACAGAATGACATTAACCATAGTAATATGACTAGGAAACACATTATTGAAAAAAAACCCAAAACCAAACTAAAACCCCCGAAAGCCCAAAGTTTCTATTTTTTTCCTCATTTGATCAAATAATGTAATGTTGATAGTTTTCCCAAGAAAATGTAAATATATTAATACTAAAATATGGCAATTTGTCAATAATAATAATTTTTTTTGTTAACTTGTCTTTACAAAATTCCATTATATAAAATTTATCTTAAATCTATTTTTAAACTTCACTATAATGACTTTGATACAAACTTGTCTTTAAATTACAGCTATACGTTACAAGCATATGATATTATTGATAATTATAGCTATATAAGTAAATGAGAAGAGAAAGGAATATCAAAAAAATATTAAGAATAATTTTCAAAAAAAAGCAGAATAAAATAATTTTTTCTTATTTCTGATGCTTCTAGAACCTTTGAGCTTCAGATTTCTACCAAGCCTCTCACTGAAAAACCAATGGCAACTTAAAAAAACCCCAACAAATTAATGTGTGATTTTAGTTTAATCCCTCCTGGCTTGGTTAGGGAAATGAACTGTTGTTGATCCTTCTGGCAAATAAACCACCAACATAAAATATAAATAAAATCCTATTTAATATTTCCACTGCTTGCAGCTGATATTTTTTGGATAAAGACAACTAAGAAACCAGACTCAGTATTCATGTCTACTACGACTGCCTGATCAAAACATCAATGGCCAGCCCTTGGAAGCTTAGAAAGTTAACCTCAGAGTACATACTCTGCTGCAGTTTTTGTCCGGGCATCAAACTGCACCATTAAAAGCTGTTTGCTTCTGCTCCATTCCCACACAACAATACCAGTTAATAGCCCCGTTGTGTTGCTTAGTCTTACTCCTCTGTTTTCAGCCTGATGGTGTCTGAATGTGTTTTTGCTCTCAAACTGATCTTGTTTTCATTAAACAGACAGAAAACTTTATGCAAACAAAAAGCACTTATGCTTACCCCTCCAGGCCATTCAATTAACTTTCTCCATTCTTGAAATCATACAACACATAGTGATTTCCCAAATGTGAAGGAGGGGTTCAATCAGTTTGGGATTGGACTTCCAGAAACAAACTTCTGAGCGTTCATCTTTCTCCTAAGGCCTCCTGAATTTCTACTAATGTCCTGCACAGTGTCCCAGCTCCCACATCTCTGCCCAACCACATAGCACCTCTCTTTCTGTTTCACCCTATTTCTCATTCTGCTTCATATTATACCCTTGTATTCAAGGCTATCATACAGATTCTTGGATGAAATTTCCTTAGAACAGGAATAGAAAAATATACAGAATCTGCTATGTGAAATCTCTTGTGCCTTGCCATGTCCTCTCCCAAAGCACTGGAGTGCATAAGGAAGGGGAGATTGACACAAAGAAGGAGATAAAAGGAGACATCTGCTTGAGGGAAATAGGAATGGAGTGGAGGCAGTCCTTTAAATGAGGAAGGGTTGCTCCAAGCATGGTAAATCATGCAGTGATGTCTGCAAGGAGGGAGCTTCCTCAAGCGTCAGATGAGAAAACTCATGTGGAGAATGTCATTGCATACGGCAGCTTCCATCTCATGACAGTCTCCCTATGGTCCCTTACTGTCTGTTTCTCTCTCACTTTCAATGGAGTAGTTTGCTTTTCAGGCCTTATTTGAAATATGTTTATCACAGTTGATTTAGAATATGGTCCCTTGTGTTGAGAGATGCTTAACTTAAGAATAAAAACAATAATTTCTTTGGTGCTTTTGACATTATAAGCTGGAAATTGTGTAAGCAAATATGACTCCTATCAGTATAGATGGGTAGCACTAAGGTAGAACTATTATTGTTACCTTGCCCATGTTTTTCAGCTTCAAAGAACACTAAATAACATCACACTGTCAAAGGAGATAATTAGTTCAACATAACAAGCACCACATCAAAGTAATTGAGATCGCAAAAGGTTGACCAACTTTCTTGGAGTCTTTTGTTAAGTTTATCTGTTTAAACTTTGGCGTTCTTCACTCCTTTCTAATAATTCTTTGGGCTAATCTACAGTTCCAAGTTTATCTTTCTTGACATATAACCTTTTTACTCAGGTGGGGGAACTACTGACTGCTACTTAGATATTTAACTATTTACTTGCTGACCTGTAGATATTATTTATGGAATTTTCTACATATATGAATATAAAAATAAACTCAGAGACTACAAGCAAATATATCTGCAAGTTTTCTCAGCCTCATAATTCCCTAGTGTTAAGTCAACCACTTGTAATAGGCATGGTTTAGCTTTAATGAAACATCATCTATCTCTGTTCTACAGTTGTGATAAATTAACATTTCAGTGAATTAACATTTCAGCCTGGGCCAGAAAACTGCCCAGGCACTTATTAAATTCTAAATGCTGGCCTCTTATATATAAAAATAATGAAAATTTCTTGGGGTAATGAAAAATAGAAACAACTGATACCCCATACTTTTTTCTTATTTTTAAAGAAAAGTCACAATGTATTTTTTTTTCAAGAATTTCATGGTCCTTTTATTTTCAGCGTCATATCACATCTTTCTACTATTAGAATTACTGTATTCAAACAAGGTATTTAAATGTACTGAAATATTTTCTGAAAGGACAAAAAGCCCCATTTCAAAGGAAAAAAGAAATAAATTTAAATGGGCTCGGACAATTGAGGTTTGAATTCAATTTACAGCAAATTAATTGTAATTTTATACAGAGTTTGTCAAAAATAAATGACAGCAAAAGTGATAGCATAGGAACGTGATTTTTAAAAATATATATAAACACATCTGAATCATAATTTCCAAGGTGATAACTATTCTAAAGCTGTTTTTAAAAAAACAATTATCACAGAACCAGTGATCAAGACAGATCATTGCTAAGTATTTCAATAGACCTGTCCTACAGAGAAGTAGCAAATGAAAATAAAAAGGAAAAAGAAAAAAACACACACACAAAAAGATATAGATACTGTTACTCTTCTTATTTGGCATTCAGAAGACATTAAGAACAGGGCCCTACATATTCACAAAATGTCACATTGAATATGATCTTAAAAGGCATCCCTCTTTTCCATAGATGCTTTTTTTTTTTTCTCATTTCCTTCCCATTTGGATTCTCACATAGGCTTTTATTATGTGTAAATGAGAAATAAAAATATTTTTTAAAGAAATTATGTATTGATATTCTGTTGACTGCCATACTTGCTGATGAAGAAATACATAAAAAATATTTATGGCTAGTGTACAGAGACACATCATTTGCTCAAACAAATACATATGCACAGCAGTTTCTGACAGCACTAGGATTGCTGTGGAGTAACATATCTTGGTAAACAATGTAATTTGAGGAAATTCTTATGTGAAATGTAAAATTATGGCCATTTATTGTTCCATATTAGGAGAAATATGGGCAAACTCATGTTCCCAGACTTTCATTTTATATTCCATTTTAAAATCTTTCTTTATATACATATGAAAGCTGGGGATATATAGGGAGGGATTCTCCCTTTTCTTTTTTTAACTAGTGCATTTCATATGATGCCTAAGGGTTTGGTGTGTATTTTTGGTGTGTATTTTGTGGATTTTTAGAGGGTTTGGTGTGTATTTTGTAGACCTCTAGAGTTTTAGAAGTATGGGTTTTCTTGCTCACATATTAAGTGGTGCTGGAAGTTGCTAAAGTGATTTTCTCACATA
>JAWWEW010000041.1:20542393-20581883 GCA_035583185.1 Anabacerthia variegaticeps
ATTGTTCTTGGGAAATGAATAGAGGGGGTAGAATACATAGCTTTGATCACCCCACACACAGTGATAACTGGTCCCACTTGCTGAACTAGGACAAGCAGGGTTTCTATTATCTTTACTGTGAATAGCTGCTGGTCCAAAAAAATCCAGTAACGGAACTGAGGCATGATAGAAAGTGGGTAAGTGCATCCTAAGGAAGGAATTGTTCCCTCGTCCTTGAATGGAATCACTCATTCCTGAGGAATTCCCTTCTCTCTCTGTCTCTCACTCTCTCTGTCTCTCTGTCTCTCTCTCTCTCTTGAGTATAAAAGTATCTGTAGGTAACTAAAGGTAAATAAAGTTGCTATCCTAATTAAGCACCTAAAATGAGATGGGACAATTTGGACCTACAATAGTTCTTTATTTCTTTCTAATTATGTCTTGTCCTTATTCATTTAAAATGTCCAATTTAAATTGATCTACAAGGACTAATTTAAATAATGAGATTTTTTTAAAAATTATTATTATTATTATTTTCATCATCATCATCATCATCTTATATACTGCCCTTCAAAATTGATCCTGGATTTAATTTGGGGCTCCTGGACATGGCTGTCATGCAAATCATAACAACAACTATGATTTAAGGATTTGGCCTGTTATTATAACAACAGCGTATGAAGCTCAAAATAACAAAATGATCAGGGGGATCACTCTAGCTACAAGATCGTTTGCTTACATCCATTGAGCAACACAGTTTTATCTGGCAAAAAATTTGGCTCTTTATTTTGAATACTTATGTGTTTCAATCAGACCATCTAATTTAAGGAAAATGTTGAGAAAAGGTTGCAAAAAATATGCATTTTTTTTTTCAGAAGTTATTTTATTTTCTGTCTTTAACACTGGATCACTCATGGTCCCTTCAAAGTCAAAGAAGAGGAACAAAGACCTCTACAAGAAAAAACAAAACAAAACAAATTGCCTGTCCTTCTTCTCAGCCTTATATTTGCAGGAATGAAGTGTTTGAATACAACTGCATCTTTTGCAATTTTAAAAGTTGAAAAAAAAAAAAATCCCTGCTTCATTAGATGGCTCACCATTTTTTTAACTTCAGGTTATCTAAGAGGATAAAATAATTTGGCATTTTTATTTTACTTAATTTTAACTTAATGACATTTTAGGGTTTTAATTTTCCTATGTTTTCTGTGATGCACCTTGATCATCAGTAGAGTCCAAGCACTTCAGAAATTTCATTTGTATTTGTTAATACCTTTTCTTGCACAATGCAGTAGTTCTGCATAGGTTTATGTAGATGATGGTGAAGAAACTAAACCTTCAAGAAGATACCGCAGCAAAAATGAGAATGATAAAACATGGCATAGGATTTGATTTATCTAACACATCTACTGACCTTGTACTTATCTCAGTTGCTGCTGCAGACTGGATTTTATTAACTAGTTTCCTTTCTAGTCGATGGAAATTTTTAAGTGAGTCTGAGATATCCATAGAAACATCTGTCCTTCAAACATGAAGCACTCTAAAAGCTTTTATAGATTTCTGTCTCTTCCTGTTGGTGAGGGTCTCATGACAGAATTCTGTACTTCAGCCCCGAAAGACCAGAACAGCAATTTGGCCTAACTGTGAGCTTTCTACTACTTTCCCCCTCCACACCCCACTGGTTGGAGAACATATTCTGTCCATGGGCGATTCCCATGGCAAGTGGCAGGAGTCCTTAAATGTTGTGTAAGCAGAAGAGCAACTTAAGCATTATCTAAACTACAAATTCTAGTTCATTGTCTACAGCGATGATGACTGTCTACAGTAATAAAACAAACAGTGCCAAGATGCACTAAGAGATTGTGGCATGATAAGAGACAGAAAAGACTTCATGATTAGCTTAGACAAAGAACTTGACAAAATGAACATAACAATGCATGTTGTAGATAAGATATATTCTGTCATCAACTTTTCTCATTATATTACACTCAGTGAAACTGTCTGACAAGGTTCTTAAATCTGCTTACAGGAAGTGCTATTTTACACTCCTTATGATTAAGTTTTTTTAATTTCTTCCAAAATCTACTACGGAAGGAAAATCCTAAGGAGAGTAAAAGTAAATGGCTGTTTGCATAAATTATAAAAACATCTACAGTGACATTTGATAGCAGACCACACAATATGCTTGCACGGACATACAAGGCATTATAATTTTGCATTATGTGAGAGAGTAAAGCCTTGATTTATCCAGAACAGACAGTGAAAATGTGACAGCACAAAAAAAGGTCAGGCTCTTACTCTGTTGTGCCTCATGCTGAGATATAATTGCTATGTCTGTTAATCTTATGGGAGCAAAATCAAAGAGTTGTCCCAAGTCCAGAGCATTAGCCATGACACATAGCCTTACCTGATCATTATCTGCTTCTTCTGTGCCATTTCATAGGCATTGTGCCACTCTCAGTGGTCTTTCCTATCAAAGAAGTTAGTTACATTGCACTTAATCTTTCCACTCAGTTTTCACATTTTTTTTTACCTCTATCTAAATTTATTTAAATCTGTTCTATGTTATTGGTGAAATTATGTATCTTCAGGTTGATGTGCATAATTTTATATTAATTAGAAAAGACTAAGAATTATTATTGAAGTTTCAATAATTATTCAAGAAAAGGGTGGGTTTTTTTGTTTTATTTTGAACATTGATGTTCAGTTATTCCGTAAGATATGTTAAAGACCTACAAATGTAGCAGCACTGTTATGAACCTGCTGTGAATTCTATATGCTTGATCCTTCAGCACTGAATCCAATAGCAAAAACTTCCCACAGACTTCACATGGGAGTATTGTCCTGCCATCCAAATGCTGTGCTTATTCATGATTCATAAAGCACAAATTTAAGTACTAGTATGAACTTTAAAGTTTAACTGAATTAAGCTTAGTTAAAGTCTGTGAAAAGATTAAAGGTAAATTTGTGAAAAGCAATAATCAAAAGTGAGAAACCAATCTCTCTTTTCTTTGAGTCTTTCTGGAACAGTCATCTTTCAGAGCATTAATTAGTTTTTCCATGGGACTCAAAGATGAGATTTAAACATCATATGGTACCAAATATCAGCTAAATACTTGCCATATTGTTTTGTTCTGAAGATTGCAGGATATTCTATGAATGAACACAAGCAGTATTTAGCACAGCTTCTTACTTAATCAATGCTTCTTATTATTTCAAATTATGTGTGTTTGTGCTAGCACTTACTGCCACAATTCTTACCAGAAAAAAAAAAAAAACAAAAAAAAAAGGAGGAAGGAGAAAAATCAGCTTCTGATTCTTTTTTTTTTTTTCCTCAGGAAATGCAGACTCCTCCTTTGATCAGCACAGTATCTTTACTTATTTTATTTATTTGTTTTTTTTAGGTTAGTCTCTTGCTTGGCTGATTAGCACAGCTAAGTCCTTCAGTGGTGTTTTCCTTACTGCCACTCTGAGCCTCAGCAATAGCTCCTGTGTAGCTGGCAGGAGGAGGATGTGATGGCAGACTTAATGCTTTCTGTCAACAGAATAAACAGCGTGCTCATCTTGAGAGCTTTATCAGATTAACCCTGGTGTAGCAGCTTCAGCAAGATATATTAGGATCTCTGCATGACCAGCTGTACCTAGAAAATATTAAGCTGTATAATTTTTTTTCCATTTCCATTCAGATGTATTTTTACAGAGAAAAATCATATGTGAAAACAAATGGCAACATGCTTGTTCCCAATATCAGTTGTCCTTACAAAAATTATACAGCAATGAAAAATAAATAGACTAGTCAAAATAGTAATAAAGACTCAGATACAGGAAACCTTATTCATACAGAGAACATTTTGGGTTCACTTGCCATGTCATGCATAGAAGACTTTCCAGAATTTTGCTCTAGCTGCAATTACCATGCATATACACAACGGTGTTAAATTAGTAAAACCTATGGGATAGAACTTCAGATGCTATAAATACTGACGATGGCAGTGAATTCAATTCCACTGATTTACACCAGCAAAGACTCTGACCTGATGTGTTTCAAAGCCTTCATGAAAATAAAAACTTCCCCCAAAAACTGGGATACAGTTTTTGTGTACTTTAGAGCTGGATTAATTTCACCAAGCTTGAGCATTACTTATTAGCCACTGTCTAACCTAAATGAATCAATATGTGTGATTAGAACTTCGCCTGATACAGTGTTTAGTCGTATAGGTGCACACTGTAAGGTAGCCTTTACCCATAGTCAAGAGACACAGATACCATCTGTCTGTGACTACATTAAGAAGGAGTAAATCAGTTTCCAAAACATGTGCATTGTCTTCCTTCCACTGAATTTGGAGGCTTGCACTAAAAATCTAATTTTTGATGCCTCAAATTATTTTACATGAATCTTAGTAATACAGAAAAATATTAATACCATAGAGTGTGTGCATGTTGTACTTTATATGAGACATGAACTTACATATACTTACCCACTGATGTGTTTGTGCTGTTAAGTACATTGCTGAAGGCTGAGAGTCAGTAAATTGCAAGATAAATTGCAAATATATTCAGGAAGGAACAATATTTATGCACACTTCAGAATCTGAATAATGAAACTGTCATGTTTCTGTTATTTTTACTTCTTATGCTCCTTGCATTTTGAGTACTAAGAAACCAATCTCTATGCATTGGTTGTTTTAAATGCGTGCCTAGACTGGCACCCAAATATTGAGTTGCTCAAAATCATTATTTGCACAATATTTCAGATGATCTCCAGTCTCTTCTCACCTCGCTGTTACCTCTTCAAAGGTCTCCTGTGGCACAAAATAAACATTTCCATGAATGGACAATGAAATTTATGTCCTGCAAAAGTAGCTTTTTATTAAAGGAGAAAAGGATCTCTTTCAACTAACACAAAACTTGAGAGTCCTTATTAACATTAGAACAAATCTTGGTCTTCCTACCACCTTGTGCCTTCTGAGGATTCAAATAGAAATACTGATTGAAAAGGCAGGGGTCCGTGCAATGGTTTTATGTGCAATGAAGCATGCAGCCATTAAGTCTTCTCTGTGAGTCATACTTGTGCTGCACAGGGACTACTTAACAACACTATCGGAAGTATTTCTTAGAAACTGACAAAGGCTTGGAATTTATAATATGGCATTGATCAGTTGATACTATGCAACCTTTGAAGAAGGATTTCTGTCTCCTTGATACATCCCTTGCACATGCTTTTTCTGAAGTAGGAACAGTCAGAGTTTTTAAATATAGGAAAGTTGTTTTGTCGGTGCTCATTGCTGTGTGACTACCACTGAGATGAGGAAATTCATGCGTCAAATACTTTTTCACCTTTGTTTTAGCAATTGTACAAAAATTGCACTTTAAGTTTCTTTTTATTTAAAAAACAAATATTTTTTTTAAATTATAGATGATTCAAAGATATTGTAATTTTTTTTTCAAGAACTTCTTAATGTCCTCGATCTTTTGTTGAAAACTAGTGGAGTTCTAAAATGTTGAGATCTACATCTTTCCCCAGATATCTTCATAAAAATGTCCTTCAGACTTGGTGTATCTTTTGTATGTTGTCTAGTCATTCTGCTTAAAAGCAGATGAAATCTATATCCTGTTATTCTTTTACTTAATTTTCCTTTATACCTGACCATAGTCAAGTAGCTAGCTACCATGCTAACTTATTAAACTTGTATTTATAATTCTACCTAAAAAAAAAAAAGAAAACACTAGCAGAATGCTAGAAACTGTCTTCTATCACTGTATCCCATATACAGTGCAAATGTTGATGTAATTGCTGATTAGAAAAAAAATCTTCTAAATAGGTGTTTCATATATGCCAGGTTTTGAGGTTATAACATCATCCGAACTGGGTGCACTGATGTTTCTTTGTGTTTTGCACAGAAAGTACAGATGCCGTTGATGGATATGTACAGCAAGTTTATACAGGCTGTTAGAAGTGTTCCCTTACCCCCATGCTGCACTTTCAGGTCCTCCAACACAACAACCCCTACAGGCCTGGGGCAGAGTGGCTGGAAAGGTGCCTTTCAGAAAAGGACATGGGATCAACAGCCAGCTGAATGTGAGCCAGCAGTGTGTCCAGGTGGTCAAGAAGACCAATGGCATCCTGGCCTGTATCAGAAATAGTGTGGCCAGCAGGACCAGGGAAGTGAATTGTCCCCCTGTGCTCAGCGCTGGTGAGGCCACATTTCGAATACTGTGTTCAGTTTTGGATCCCTCAGTACAAGACACTGAGGTGCTGGAGCGTGTCCAGAAAATAGCAAAGAAGCTGTTCAAGGGGCATTTCAGATATAGAACATCAAATATTAAGTTTCAGGTCTA
Source organism: Anabacerthia variegaticeps (assembly GCA_035583185.1). NCBI lineage: Eukaryota > Metazoa > Chordata > Aves > Passeriformes > Furnariidae > Anabacerthia > Anabacerthia variegaticeps. Next base: position 20,548,706 of record JAWWEW010000041.1, read on the forward strand.
CCATGAGCTATTAATCATTACTGAATAGGTGTCTGACAGTGTACTAGGGATTCATAATCAGAATCTATACATACAATGGAAGTATGCAGAAAAATTCAGATGTATATCAGGAGGCACAGATGTTACAGTGACATTAATAAAGTAAACAGCCCTGATCTTTGTCTCCAGCACTGCAGATCATCATTTATATTTTCTGTTGGAGTCTGGCATATTTCCAACCTGCACCAATTAGTGTTCTCCCAGACATTGCTCAGCCACGACCCAGAGACTGCTTCCAACAGGCAGTATAATTGAGGCCATTCTTAGAAAATTGTGTACTATTGTATATTTTTCTCAAGGTCAAAGAGTAGACCCAAGCCCATTTTGCTTATAGGAATAGTCAGCATAGCATAGCATAGCGTAGCATAGCGTAGCGTAGCCACTGACATGATGGGTAGTAGGATATTCACATTGATTAATAAAAAGTACTGAGAGAGAATGAAGTTTACATAACTGAAGTGAATTTTGGGACAGGGTTTTTCAGCTGACAAAACATATTAATTTTACACTTTTTACCTTCTTACTAGACAGCAATTTATTTTTCTAATTCCTGGTAGCACTTGTCAAAAAATGTCTAAAAATAAGTGCCCTATAATGAAGTAACATTTCAGTTCTTGATTGATGAAGCAATATGTCAGGAAGGAATAGTTGGAAAACTCACTTTCAAAGTAAAAGGAGAAAGCTAAATTTATATCTAACCCTATGAAAAATCATATACAATTTTCTGTTTGTATGACTTAATGGATATTATGTGATAAACCTATGAAATAATTTATTTCTTCCTTAAAGAGGACATAATTTGAAGTTTCCCTGATTCCTGACATCTTTCTTATATAATTTGTTACTGCAGCTCTCTTAATATAGCCATTGCATGAAAATATACTGGGGAAAAAAGATGTAGAGATTCTGAGGCAGCTACTATGCATGTGAATTCTTAATGGCATTCTCCAAGGGGAAGTACATTGTCAAGGCCTGAGAAATGAAAATTCTACCCTAAATTCACACAAATAAAAAAAATCCTTATGTTCAGATGTCCCTTTCCACATTTTGTATCTCCCTCATACCTGCTCCAGTCACTTCTTTTCAATAGTCTATGCAGTGATTTGAAGGCACTGGTATTTTATCATATGTTCTCTGCTTTATCTGTTATATCTAATACCAGTTTCCAGATATACTTTTCTTTGAGTAGACCACAAACTTAGGGGGCAACATCATCTTCCCACAGTGGATTTTAGCTATCTAAAAGACTCCTTCTTTTTGGGATAATAAACTGTCCTGCTGGAAATAAATTTCACCTTTCTGTGGAAGGTACCAGCTGAGTTCTAAGTTTTTTTCTTTGTAAGTTTAATGTATTAATTTTATTTCTATATATTTATAAGTCTTCAGAACAAGGTATAGGTTTCAGATCTCCAGTCTGAATTAAATCAGTCTCTATTACCTTCAGACGACATTAATCACAATCTGAATAGTGATGAACCTTCCTTGGTATTGTCACCCTGTATTGTTTCTCTCTTACATTACATCATAGCATTACATTTCATCTTTGTCTTTGAAGGGTTCATGAAACAGTAGCTTTACAGTATCAAATAACAGGAGTTACCCAGTTGATTAATAAAGACAAACAAGCTATATTCTAAACATGGTCCTCACAAACACTACTGCATTTAAATCAGATACCGAGGCACCTACTTATTCAGTGGTTCAGCGAATCACATTGTATATGATGTGCTTCCCAGTTTGCACAAATGACAACTCAGGCCTTCCCCACTTTGCTAGTGTATTATAATTGCATAGGAGAGCTAAAAAATGAAGGTCACTTTTGTACTATGCATGCAAAACATGTAATTTTAAACTGCTCAAACATTCTGTACTATGTCACTATGTTCCGCGTAACTGTGGAGCACAATGGGTGGTACTCATGAAAGACAATGGACACGATCCTGTTTTGACTATGCTGATTTTCTTTATGTTCTTAAAAAAACAAAACACAAAGAATCCATTTTTATATGGTCAGAATAATTTTCAAATTTTCAAGTTTGATGTAAGGTTTTCCAAGTCTGGAAAAGCTAATTTAACAAAACTTAGAATCAGATAAAGAATTTTAAGGATCAATATGTCATAGAAAAATGTTATTTAGATATAAAGGTATGAATTTAACGTTTTCCAATATCACACCAATTTCCATTAATTCTGTGAATATATAAATATATAAATGATTTATTTCTTATTTATTCTGATTAGGTAAAAAGACATTTAATGTTTTTTAGGTTAATCTTCTAAAGTGTTCATTTCTATACTACAGACAGATAGATAGATATATGCACATAGAGATATGTAGAGCATTTTGCATATTATGTAATAGATATAGTTTAAAATTAAAGCATGAATTTTTATTCAAATGACATTACATTAACTGATATTTAGTTACATCAAATGAATAAAACACAGAATTTAGCTTGGAAGAAACCTCTAGAGGTCACGTAGTCCAACACCCTGCTCGAAGTAAGGCCAGTTGGATAAGGCTGCTCAGGACCACGTCCAGCAAAGGTTGGATTATGTCCAGGGACATAGAATCCACAACATGTCCCGGTAACTTGTTGAAATATTTGACTACTGTTTTTAAAGACTTAAAGGATTCTTTCTCACAGGCTCGAGGGGAAGTGAGATGAGAGAGTTCAGAACAGCAAAAGCACAGCGTCATGACACATTTGTTCATGCGTTGGTATGTAAAGCAAGGCTCTGGACTTTTCATCACTTTTTGCCCCTGCTAAATTATGACTTAGCTGTGTATGTACATTCCTGCAATGCTGGAATAAATCTATTCTTCACACTTCATCTGTGAGTCGTGGCCATCTTGGTTAGCCTACATCTATCAATTCACACAACTGCTTTCTGTAGAAACATTACCCTACCTGAGGATCACAGAAGGGGAGACTAAGAATAATGCTGCAAGTAGGTAGAAAGGTACTGTTACTCTTATGTATACTAAATACACATATTTTTAATTAGCTAGAGACAAGTTTAGATTTTAAAAGTAGCAGGAAAAAAAAACAGCTTTAAAAATATTCTACCTAGGAGAACATACATGCTCTAGCATTGAAGGAGATACATGGCATGGCAAATCTGAATATATTTTCCTTAACAAAACATTGCATACCCCATGAGAAGGCAGAGTAATAGGTGCATTTTCTGGTCCCCATCTAGGTAAGTGAAGGAACGCAAACCTTCAAATGAGAACTCATTATGAGTAGAAAAAGGACAAATGTGAAATTGACACTGGGTCTCTAATCTCTTCTTAGATGAGGATGAAGGGAAAATCTCACCAAAAACATTGAGCATTTATGAAAATACTTTGAAAATGTACTAGCTCCTCACTCTTTCTCAGTCACTTCTTTAACCAGAATGCTCATAAACTAATGTATGTTTCAAGCTACAGATTCATCCAGGGTGTGAAACCTTCATTACTTTCAAAAGAATACTAAATTTTGAGCTGCAATGTTTTATCTTCAAAATTTTAATTGTAGTTTATATTCTTCCATCAAATCTGAGCATAGCTCGTGCCTTCAATGAAAATGGGGAATATGCTGTGTCTGTGTAACTGTCACTATAATTTCAAAGGGCATGGCTCTACTTAGGCCATTCTTTCCATTAATACTGACTCTACTGGTTCAATATAACTAAATAAAGCACTAGAAACTTGAGAAATATGTGAATTTCCTCCTGAGAACTACCCAACTACTTCATGAATGATGTTTGACTTTTCCTTATTTTCAATGCATACATGTTGTCATCCGGGAAGTCAGAGGCTTGATTGCTAAGGTATTAAAAGAACAAACTTCTACAGATATTTGATATTTCTCTATTTAGACATTGATTCTTCCAAAAATATTGACCAGGTACTGAGGAGAAGCTTCCAGAACTTCCAGAGAAGCTTCATGGGGGATGGAGCTTAATATTGAGGTTCCATTCCACCCACTTCAGCCCTTAGACCCAGAGCTGTCATCCTGCTCACCTGCAATGCCTTTTCTTAGGTAAATTAATTGATCTCTGTACCACATCCCAGAAAGGGGCCACAACACTTGAGAAATGCACCATTAAATGCACTGGTAAATAGATAAAAATATTAATATAATTGTCCTATCTGTTTCTCAGCTTTTCATTGCTTGGGAGGTTAGCCTTAATTATTCTCCTATAATTACAAAATGGCAGCTTTTCTTCAATGAAACTTTCTCCACCAAGAATGATCTATAGTTGTCTGTCATTTCATATATTTTTTTGTAATTATGTTTTCTTTAAAATAAGGAGCTGGATACTCAGTGAACAGTGCCACTGTGTTTATGTCAAGTTTAGGCAGAGAACACTGTTAATTGTGAAACTGGCTGATGGACAAGACATCTGGCACACCTAAAACTACAACAGTTTCTTTTGCCCTAAGTGGGGCACAGCAAAAAGCATTGTGCATTGCTAAGGAGGCCATATGGTCTGTCTGCCTTAAAATACCATGCCAAGTATTTTGGCGTGTCTGTGCATGAGCGTGACTTAATTTAACTGTAACATTTGGGCTCTTTTTTTTTTTCATGCATCTATTCTGTGTCCATTACAATCAAACCATCTCCCTGTGTATATATCTCCTTCTCTCTGACATTGAAAAAAAGGGTCACAGAGCTTACCAATCTTCCTGTGTACATGTCTAGACTTTCCCATGATCCCTGCTACCTTTTGCTCCTTTGTTAATTGAAGTCAAACATTAAATGTAACTCTCCTGTGTGAGCCAAAGCTGCTCAAACAAAAAGAGACCTCTTCATTATATATACAATTTAAGTATCAGACATGAAGTCTGAGGGCTGCATGTGCCTGTCACCCTTATTCAGGCAGAACAAGAGGTGCTGTGATGTGCTTCTGTATGTATATATCCTGGAGCAATACATGTCCCCAGCAGAACACCCACACACAATCTTCAGAGTTTGATCCTACACCAGTCACGCTTTATGAGCATACATATTGCTTTATAATAGTCCTTCTCTTCAGCAGCATTTAAATCATCAGCAGAAATGTCTTGGCTACAAGCATTCACAGAATTTTTTCCACTTCAGGATTACAAGACAGGAAAGGGAACAAAGGGATGGCTCAGATGCTCACAGAAACATCCTGAAGAGGTATTACTGTGTCCAGAACAACCAATCTGTTCTTATTACACATAACACAAAAGATCTGAAGTGTAACTTGGACCAGACACAGCAAGGCCAAGAAAGCTGACCTCTACTTTTGTTTCTGCAACCTAAGTCAGGCATGTTTCACATGCCTGTATCCCACATTGCCAGTGTTTGAGCAGACTATTTTAAACCTCAGAATGTTACAAATTGCACTCATCAAAGAGAATACTTCAAGGCAAGAGGATTTTTAGAAATGATACACACACACACAAAAGGTTTGGCAAGTAATTTCAAAATTACATCTCAAAAATCTGAAATTTTAGGTGTGCTGTGCTTGAAGAATATTACTTTCATTCCAAAGGTAACAGTAGGAGAGATTTTCACCATATCTTCAGAAAATCAAGATGGAAAAATTTAAGCCCAGAACACTGCAGCTGTCTTTTAATTTATTTCATTTGTGTTCTCATCCATCTCTAAGTAAAACTGTTTTGCCATTCTCTCTTTCATTTTTCATCCTGGGTTTGTTTATTTGTTTGTTTTCCAGATTATTTTTTTCTCCTTTCTGCTTCATTATCCATAGCACTCTTAAATGCAACATAAATGGTGGAATTTGAGTATAATTTTCAAATCCATTGTGAGAAAGTAATTAAGCAAAATATGTTTTTACATTCCTAACAATATAACTATACAAACATTAACAACATTTTGATACTGGAGAGTGACACTTACATATAATGGGAAAGAACAAACATCATCATAAAAACCTTGTGTCTGAAGTGAGACAAGCAAAGTCAGACCTTAAAGGCCAAACAAGCTTCAAATAACACAAGCAGAACTAATCAATACTGTAAGTATGTTCCTTTGGAAAGTTTTTCTTTACCCTATAAGTTTATAGTGTTAGTGTGTAACCTAAGTAGGAGCCACTGGAAATAGTGGAAAAATTGCAGCTGGAGAGAGTACAGTGTCCAGCACTTCCACAAGAATGCTAACATCTTTATCAAGACATTATATATTTATTTGTTTATTTGTTTGTTCCTCCAATATTTGAAAAATAGTGAAAATAGAAAAAAAAAGACAGCTTTCTGGAGTCTCGTGTGAAAAAGACATTCTGTGTAATAAATATTTAAAATTCTAGTTTTGTTCTATCTCATGTGATCAAACAGTATAAACCTTTCCTACAGATGCATATCAGATTTCTTTTTAAGACTGGTAAGGTTTGTTGCTTTGTTATTCTTTTGGAATATCATATTCCTCCAAAAGTTATACATTTTCTTATAATATTCAGCTCATAATTATTCTGGGTACATATTTGTGCATCTGTTCATGTGTCAACATCTTTGTTAGATTTTATACCTCTTTTGCTTCCCTGGAATTTGCCTACCTAATGCATTTATATGGAGAAATCCTCTTTACTGTCACTCTTTATTTTGTTAAGCTAAACAAGCAATCTTTCTACTAGCAATATTTCAATGCTGGTACTGCTGGTATTTTTTGTAGCCTTACCAAGAGTTGTTGTCTTCCAAAACAAACTGAAGCCTGAAAATTCAAATGAGGCCAAGTTCATTTATGATTTATCTAGAGTATTTTTTTTAAACTCAAGATCTGCTACTTCTAGGTGCTAAAGTTTAGATGTTAAGTGGCTTCTCTTTTAGTAAAAAAGAACCGGCAATTGTAGTCATTTATCTCTATATCTATTTATGCTATTTAGAATTCTTATATATGAGCACAATTAGATAAACATAGATACCTGAATGTTCAAATATACGCAACTATATATGTATGCGTATGTATCCATAATACGTACCCATATATAAACACTCTCATCTGATTTTCATGTTGTGATCCATGAGGAATGACTTGTCAAAAGGGTCAGTGCCATGTCAGTGCCATGTTCTGTTTCAGAGCAAGGGTCAAAGCAAAATATCATGTTGCAGCTTCTCAAGGATGGCTTCTGCCAAGAAAAGTGGATGTGTTTTTTGTATGAAGATGGATCCAGTGCACAGCACCTGTAGAGTCATATAGAAGGTTATTCCAGTTCTCATTAGAACGAGATATTCAGTACAGTTACCAGCCAAAGGTCCTTAAGCTATTAAAACAAGTCTTGGATTTTTGCTTAACTGATAATGAATGAGAGCACTGAGTACCTTGTCACAGTGAAATTTTAGGCATGCTTTGCTGTAGAACATTGCTACTGTCTATGGTAACTATCATTCTCATAGATATTATCTGTGTAGTCTGGGAGCAAAGAAGTTTATCATGAAGATCAACTTCTATAAGTTTTTTAAGTTTTATGAAGCTCTCCCAATAAATTGATGATGTTTGAAAGCATATCTATATAGTTATGCATATTAGCATATATATGATGATCTTAGAGGTCTTTTCCAATGTAATTGGTTCTATGATTTTATATCTGCTACACCCATATAGAGTTGCTGGGCATATTTTTGACAGGAACCTAACTTAATATTATATTCTACTTACCTTGTGAATGACTCCCAAGTGTGCTGCATGCAAATATTTGAGATGGGGCTTATGCAAAAGATTTTGGGTCTTGGCCTTTTGGAATATTCATTGCTATTTTTTCATACAATATGTTGACCTCCTACAATTGATTGACATTGACTTCATGGAAGTGCATAATTGCTGAACAGAAGTTATGTGTAAATGCATGTTCACAGCAGTTCTCTCTCAGAAGTAGTACAAAGGGCTATTCAAACATTCATGCAAATATTTCTCGAAAAAGTTCTGCCGTGACTATTCTTTAATTGTGGTAACAGAAACTCTTCCATCCAGGAACATTCTTTTGAATCTGATTTTATTCACTTAAATTTGAAGAATGAGTTAAAGAATTATGCAGAAGAGTGAGGCTGGTTTTATTTGCTGCAATACTGTCATTCCATGAGCATAACCCAGTATTAACCAGGTAGCTCCATGGAAACTGCAATATCTTTAGAGGTACTCTGTTTTTTCTACTAGTGAATTTATCCTATTTTTTCATTACATTTTAGCACTTCTAGTCTTATTTCTGGTCTAGCTTTTCCAGACTTTTCCAGACTTCTTTTCTAAAAAGTAGAAAAGAGAGAAATATTTATACTACATGGCACTGAGGAAATACAGTGCTTGTATAATTTAATGTTTCTTATAATTTCTATTGCTTTTCTGCACAGTATAACATACTTATCCTCCTATTTCTATATCATTATGACATATGGCTTCTCTACTGCTAAAGGGTTCTTGTTGTAAAACCTGAGACTATGCACTGCAGCATCATTTTATAAAAAGCAGCTGGCCTTCAGAATAGGGTAAAGTTGATAGAGCAGATCATCACAGAAAAATACTTTGAGTGTTTAGAGTCCTGATGCCAGTGACACAATCCTATATCCAAATCTGACCATTCAACTTAGCAAAGCTGCATGTAACTTGTCTATTAATGTATCTATTCCTGGCAGAAATGTAAGATGAGAACATTCTCCTTTACTTTTGGAAAAAAAACCCTAGAAAAACTCCCTAGGTTCATACAGGCAGTTTGTTGGCTCAGTTAGCAGGAGGGAAGCCTACTTTTAATCAGTTCTGCCCTCATTACTGCATTCACTGGAAATTACCATAGCTGGCTGCAGGGGACAAGAGGATAATTTTTCCAGCCAAGAAAAGAAATAAAGCACTGACACCCCCCAAAATGATCACATTGCAATATGATTATATAAGAAGAATAACCATCTGAAAAATAGGACAGAAAAATTTAATGGGTCTGTAAAGAAACAAAACTAAGCACAAAGGAGTGGAAAAAATATTGGGGTTTATGCACCATTTCCCAGTTCTGAAACCAAATCTTTTGTAGAAATGCCTATTATGAACTTGCATGTATATTATTTTTATAATTCTCCATATGTTTTATTTTCCTTTATGTTAACATTTACACACACTCTTTGGCACTCCATTAAAAAGGCACTTACAAAACTGATATTGTTTGTATCACTTTCCGACAAGCTGGAATGCCTGAAGCACTGCACTCTATTTGGTAGACACATAATAGTGTGTTTTAATTTCTACCTGAAGTAGATAACCCAAAGATTTAAAATGCCTTTGGCATCAATCTATTGTTGAAATGTGCTTTTAGGATGGAACAATTTAAGAAGAGCCATGCCAAATAAAGTCAAGGATTTCTGATATAATTATAATATTAAATCATAAAATCTTTCTTTGGACTTTTTTATGGATCTTTAAGAAACCAAGTAATTTCAGAGTTAAGGTTGAAACTAATTTTAAAATTTCATAGTGCTACACATTCACATTAAAGTAGCTTGAAGAGTCCTTGGTTCTTTGGGACATAGATGTCTCCAAGGGCAAGTTGATGACAAACAGCAAAGAGAGTGCCTTAAGGGAATGAGGTGGATAATAAGATTTTTTTTCAAAGGAAGTATTCATAGACTTACATATATATGTACAAATACAAGGTATTTGGGCAATAAATAACCCAGATGAGCTACCAGTACTGATTACTTTGAACTGTACAAAGCGGATTCAGATGCCATATGCCCCAAAATTTAAGAGTCTTCAGATGTTACTTCTGGGGTCAGTTTCATCAGTAACAGCAGATGAGCCAAATGACAGATGGCCTGGGTTAGGGATTGTAGCTGAGCCCATATGAGAATGTTTAACTAGAAGTATTTCTTTAAGGAGATATTACATAGAAGAAATACAGGAAAGACAAAGAAGGAAAGTGTTGCTAAGTTACCCTGAATACTATTCAGACAGCTTTTTCTTTGTAACAATTGCAGTGTTATTGCAAAAATATGTCTTTTATGAACATTTTGTTTTGTTGAAATTGTCTATGCTTCCCTCTTGCTATGGTATATATATTTCCTGCTGCTAGACACTACTTAACCACTCAGTGTTAGGTAGAGGGTTATTCCTCCATGCCTATGCATGGGATGGTCTGGTCCTCTGTTCTCCCAGATAGGACTAGCCTGGTTGCTTCCGTCCCCATGGCTACCCATTTTTAATTTTAATTGCCCATTATTATTGCCCGTGGTTATTGCAATACTCTGAGTGGTCACCTCCAGAGCTTGACTCCTTTTCACAGATTTGTCCATACATCACCTCAGGGACAGTTTCCAGAGAGCTCTCACAGGCTGGGACCCTGTGCTCAGGCACTTGGGATCTTACAAGTCCTGAAGAACAGAGCACCTTGTTACTGCTCTGATAGGCTTTAGGTCTGCAGTTCAGTCAGGCTGTGTGTATGAAATACAAACCTATTCAAAGGTGAGTGACTTGACCTGGAATTTTTTTTACATCTGGACAAGACCAAGACTTTCGTCAACATGTTCTAATGGCACTGAATTTGCACACAATCTTGTGCATAGATGATAAATCATTATCACAGTGACAAACAAGCTGTGCTAAGGATATGCACTTGCAGTCAGATACACCATGAGTTCCTTCCATTAGACTGCTCCTGTTCCCAAGTCAGTTGGACCATTCTGCTCTCACTAGCTCTCTTGGCAGTGATCTCTCTGTACCTGCACAATGAGCAACAAGATCAGTCCCTGATGTGGTTCTTACCTTATAGGCCTTTGGGCCTACTTATCTGGAGGTCTCTTAATGGACACACACTTGTCTGCTTATTCATTTCTGTAAGATTTGTCTACTTACTCATTTCTGCTATAGGACTAAGACGATTCTTCTCATGTGAATTTATTCTAGGGTTTCTGTTAGACCAAGACATTATGTCAAGGGGTACTTATTACTGCTTTAATGCAAAGTCCTCTGCCTTATCTTGTTAGGTTTTCAGAGATTCTTCTCATGAAATTGATCCCTTCCCTGTCCTACCTTAACTCAAGTTGTAAGACATGAAATATCTCAAAGCTCACAACCCTAAGTGTCTATGATTACTCAGGGTCCATGTGGGTGTCTTTGGAACGGATTTATTTTACAAACCTGCTTAAGATTTCTTATCTGTTCATAAAACGAAAGCGAAAGTAATGAGAAGTTTCTCACAGTCTGCAGTAGTTGTGTTCTGGCAGTGTGATAATATAAGCTTTACGCAGAAGATGTAGCGGAATGGTATGAAACCTGATGGTATACTGCAGGGCCACTGTCACAAGCACTGCCTGTGTGATCTCTAAGACACCTTCTCATTCCATCCATTAGAGTTGTTCCTGGAGCTACCTAAACACGCCCAACGTTAGACATTTGCTGTAGATGGAAGACCAGGAGGGATCCTACAGACATACAGAACGAAGTTTGGAGAACAGAACCTTGATGTGCAACAGGGACTGGTCCAAGCTCAGAGTGTAAACCTGTGAGTAGTCTACAATGGGCTGCAATATTGTAGCTGAAATTTGTGACGCAGGAAGGGGCCCCAGAAGGGGCTCTTCTCTGCTGGTTTTGGCCAGAGTAGCATTAATTTTCTTCACAGTGGCTGGTATGAGACTGTGTTTTGAATTTTTGCTGAACATAGTAATGATAATAGGTTATTGCTGGGCAGTGCTTACCCAGAGCCAAAGCCTTTTTTGCTTTTCTTACTGCCACACTGGCAAGGAGTCTGGGGATACACAGGAAGTTGGAAGGAGGCACAGCCAGGACAGGTGATTCCAACAGAGCAAAGGGATATTCCATACCATAAGACATCATGCTCAGTATAGAAAGTGGGGAGAAGAAGGAGGAAGAGGAGGAACATTTGGAATGATGGCTTTTATCTTTCAAAACAACCATCATGTGTGATAGAGCCCTGCCATCCCGGAGAAGCTGAACACCTGCCTGCCCATGGCAAACAGTGAATTAACTCCTTGTTTTGTTTTGCTTGTGTGCACAGCTTTTGCTTTCCCTATTGAACCATCTTTATCTCAACTCACGAGTTTTCTACCTTTCACATTTCAGATTCACTTGCTGATCCCACTGGTGGTGGAGTAAGACAGAGGCTGTGTGGTGCCTGGCTGCTGGCTGGAGTTAAACAACAACATCTCCCTAGAGCTTTTTTTCTATTCTGTTTTCCTTATGTGTTTAGGTAATTATTTTAAGGATATAAACTGAAGCATCATCAGTACTGTAATTGGGAGAGACTTCCTGATCCTGTGGCTCAAACCTAGATAAATAACTTTGATAAATGCCTTTGGTTACTGTGCCATTGTATATTTTAGTTTTGACAGAAAAAAATCTCAGGAAACTCACAAGCAAAGACACTGAAAGTTAAAGGCATGGCATCTAAAGGCATAACTAAGGAAGGAAAATGTTCTCTGAGTTTGGTGATCTTTGAGCATCTTCTATATATTTGGCATAAGTTATTATTTTAATTAATTATCCAAATGAAAAACCAAATGCAAATAATTTTAATTCTAAAACAGTGCAAAAATAGGAGGTATTACAGATATTAGTGAGGAAAAAGAAAAAAAGACAAAGCACAAAGTGACAAGAGAGTTTTTAATTCTAAAATGTCTGCAGGTAACAAACAAATGCATTCAACATTTGTAAATTAAACCTAATGTATCTGAGAAAAAATAAACTCAGATACAAGTATTCAGTAGAAGGAAAGAGCATATTTGTAGACCAATAAGCAGAACATTCTTTAGGGAGACAGTGGACAGCATAATAGATATCACCATAAAATCTAAAACACTGACAAAAGAAGACCAGACCCTAGGAGGCTAGATTTGCAAGTATAGGAAACACCTTGTTAATTTTTCAAAACGATTTATCTGTTATTTCTTGTCATTCTCAGGTGAAGGTGACTGCCTTGTTCCATAATGAGAAGAAAATGAAAATAAAATACTTGGTTAAATACTTAGTATATTTGTGCCAGAAAGGTACTTACATATATCATAAGTAACATGCTATAATACGTATTTCATAAAACATATGAGATATAAGATATATATAAGATATGAGATGAGATATAAATAATATAAGATATGAAGTTATAAGATATGAAGTAACATAGAATTATGTGATTTGATAGAAAATGATGGATTTACATACGCAATGAAAACTATATATAGTGCATCTAATCATGTCTATAATTACATTTTAATGCTATATAATAACTCTTTTGATTTAACCTCACAAGCTAGTAAAGTTAGCACACTGGCTATCCTGAAGTAATTTATCACATGAATTTTCTCGAAGTTCTCAAAAATTTTGCCGGATCATATTGTGATGATGCATCCTCTCCCACCTGCCCAGGCTGCACTATGATCTGAGACATATACTGTAAATTTAAACAATCCATGAGATTTAGTGAGACACTGAACATTCTGAGATACCATTAATGAGAAGGAAATGACCCTTGTCAGAATAAAATTATACCTAGACATAATTCCTAGAGAAATTAAAATTACTAGTGTGTAGAAAACAAGACTACCACTGTGTAAATAGCTATTTTATTCCACTAGAGTTTGAGAGGAAGCCCTAGCCTGTGACCTGAAGGAAACTGAAACTAGAATGAGAAAAGTGTTGCAAACCTCATTTCTTCTGTGAGGATATTTAGGAAAGAGAATGATTGCTATTAAACAGCTGTGAGATGTGGGGAATAAATTAGATATAGTTCAGATATAATTAGAAATATTTCAGATATTAGATGTGACAATATGCTTATGGAAATCTATAGAACAATCTGAAAACTGGCATAGCATCTGAAAAACAATTTTTTAAAGAGATGAAGTGAATTGCACAGTGGCAGAACACTACCTATAAAAATTACTATAAAAGATGTTTAGAAATCCAGCTTATATTAAAACCCAAACTTCAACAAGTCTAAGTGAAGGTAAATTATTTATATTCTAAGAATAGTCCCATAATAAACAGTATTTGCTCCAGAATATAGAAATTTTTTATTCTATTTTAATAAAAATGTTAAGATCTATCTCTCCCTTTAGAAGCAAACAAACTACAGAGAAAAATGCAGACTTTTTTTGTTGTTGTTGTTTTAGTAAACAGGAGTAGAAAATTGTGCAGTAACAAGAGTTCTCCAAAGTTTAATAAGAGACTTGACATACACTGAAATTATGTGTTTTCACAAAAGTAGATGTGGAGGGGTTTTTTGCTAGAAAATCAGATACTTTCAAGTTGTATAGCATAACTTGATGCATTAAATTCAGTGTTTTATAAGTCTTTTTGTTCTAATTCACAATGACATATAAGGATGGGGAGGAGAGGAGAGGCAGAGGGAAAAGAAACTATTCTGGAAAGGAAGTCAATGTCAGGAGAGCTTTTAAAGCTGGCTCAGAAAAACAAACAAAATGCTTTCATGACTAATCATACAACAATATGTAGGCAGTTGAATGACCTGAAAAGAGGCTTTCATTATTTAGGAAACTTCATCAGTCTGAGATATATAAAACAGTCAGATGTGTCTTGTAGGAAAATACAAGAAGATATATAAGGGACATACAAAATTCATTATCTGTAGAATGATGCAGGGTGCTGACCATGCTGGCTCTGATCCTGAAAAGCATTTAAATATGCAAGTGATTTTAATCATTCAGGTCTTCTTTCCTGTTTTACATGGATTGAGACTCAAGCTCATATCTTTCAATACTTTATGGAATCAAGGTCTTTAGTAATATCTCTCAGTAAATGGTGACAAAGACATCACATGCTTTTATTTACATTAAAATGAGTAGGTTTGGCAATGACTCAAACTCAACACTATTATGAGACCTTCATTAAATACAATTTCTTTCAGATCACATCCAAAGACCTTTAGGGAAGAATCAAACTAGCATTTGAGATAAAATGGCATGGCAACTGAAGGCTTTCAGGTTGTCAAAGCATGCTATAGTCTGTCATGGGTTCAGTGAGTCCTACCTACAAGAGTCATAGCGACAAAAAAAAATGGCTTCAGTTTCATACTTGCCTACAAACATTGTTTATTACCTCTCAAAGGAACCAGGGGTGGGATAATCTCTTCAACAACTTCTCTTTCTGACACAGTTCCTTGTAAAAAGAGTTTTCAAAGTTTGCACTCTTGCGTGTTGAATGTGTATATGTCTGTGTGTTTGCATATGTGCATCTACTGATTTTCTTTTCATTTTTTTATAATTTTTTTCTCTATATCTGGTTTTCAATTGAGCATATGAAATGTTATATCAGACACTTTTATCTAAAAAAGTAGAAGAGTACACATGCTTAGAAGTCTGTAAGGTTTTATTAGTAAGAAACAGCATACTTAGCAAAATAGAAAGACAAAATAGTCAAAAATGTCAGAAAATACTATTGTTTTAATTTCTAATGGTAAAATATTTAAAAAGAAAATAAAAAAAAAAAACAAAACCCAGCAAAACCAAAACCAAACAACAAACAAAAAACCAACCAACCAAAAAATATTAACAGAAACAAAAACAAACAAAAAAGACAAAATCAAAACAAATGAACAAAACCCCCAAAGACAGACAAACAAACAAACCAACAAACAAAAACTTTCTAGAGATTGGCAGCTGTCTTTCTACACTTTGAACAATGGTTCATAAAGAAGATTACTACATTCATTTGAAGAATGCTTAGCCATATTTAAATTACTAAGCAGATATACTTCGATGAAAAAGTCTATTAAAAGATCTGTGGTCAACAAAAAATCCTTGACCTTGAGGTACTTATGATTCCTGCAAATCATACATTGCTACAGATAGCAAATAGACATTGTTACTGTGGCAGGATAGCCCACCCTGGTAAGACCTAGAATCCAATCTGAGAAAGCATACATTGCAAACCATCATGCAAGTTCAACTGCTGGCCCCCAGGGTGTTGTTTTGGTGTTGCATTACACTAAAACCAGCCTGGTTCACCAGACTTTGAATAGACATCCTGCTTTTTCAGGTAGGGTTTCACAGCTAACCTAGTCTGCTAGCCGGTAAACCCATGACTACCAGTGCATCACTTTTTAACTTTAAAGTCCAGTCCAAGTTTATATGGTAGACTCCTCCACATACTTCCTTGAAGTATGGAGCTTCTCCCATGAAACAGGGACACCTTTCCATGGTTACTCCCCAGAGGTTAAGATAAAGAGAGTTCTGCCTGCTGGCTCATATGGTGAGTTATATCAATCTCTATTTAATGATTGTTTCCTTTGCTGCCTTCCTTGCTTCAATATAATTGCTTTGTTGCAGTGCACTATATTACTTTGCTATATAATACCCTGCTAGTAGATTTTTAGATTTTACACTGTGTAGTAAATAATTCTGAGTAAAATCTTTCATCTGTTCACTTCTCTGTTAATTTTTCATAGTAAATATTTACATAAAGATATGCATTTTTGCCATTATTAAAACTTGCAGGACAAAGTGATTTATTCACACGTCTAACTCCTTAAATGTAAACCACTGAGAGTCTGAGGCTAGAAAAGGATTCAGCTGCGCCTAAACCTTCTCTGACAAGCAGTTTAGAAAGCAAGGGAGTTCTTTCTGCAACTTGTGACTCAATGTCAAGACTATTTTTAATAACTTTGTTTAAGCTTTCCACTCTCCCATGACAGTTATGAAGCCAAATTTCAAACCACTTATCAAGTAGACTCGCTCCACTCTGCTGTCTTTACTGATATTTTAATCAGATACCTCTGTCAGGTATGGCAGCTTTTGACATCACAGGATAGTGGACATAAATGGTTAGCTGTTTCAGCCTAACCCTCACTTGCAGACTGTCCGGGTGAGGAAGCAAACATTTTCTACGATTTCAACAGTCTGTGTTTTCCTCTTATTTTTAATTACTGAATTCTCTCGTTCCTTTTTCTGTGAAGTAGCCAAGCAAAAGTAAGATGTCACTTCTTTCTTTCTCCTTCCTTCCTTCCTCCCTTCCTCCCTCCCTCCCTCTGTCCCTCTCTCCCTTCCTTCTACCTGAAACCTTAAGCACTAAAGACAATTTTTCCTTTATCTTCTAGTGGATTTAAATCAATATCTTTGAAGACCTGACAGGATTCAAATAATTCTGGAGACAATTTGTCCTGATTATCATGTAACAAAATGTGCCTCTGACTTTAGTTGGTTTTACATTTCTTATTGATTGTAGTTAAATATGTTAATCTCATTAAAATTTGATCCATTTTCTCAAAAAGTTTCCCTTCAAATCGCAGCTGGTACAGAGAGTTCTGGACAAAAATCAGAATTTGATAAGATTAGTATAATGGATGTCAGTTGGTATCACATGTCTAGATGTGACCACACAGATCCTGCTCTCAGCAGCAGCCAGCTTGGAGGTTACACTACTTTATATGTAATGTTAAACTGCTGCCCCAAGCCAAAGTTTCAGAGTCCCCGTAACAGCCAACCAAGACTATGGAAAACAAGCAGAAATGCTGCTGCCCATCTGCTGCCAAATGGGGTCCTGAGGCAGCCATTCAGAGAGCTCACCCAGAAAAGTTTTTCTGGATAAAAAATACCATTATTTTAAAAATGAAATAAAATTATTAAAAAAAAAAAAATCAAGCTCTTCATCTGTTTCTTTATATAACTTGCTGCACTGCCACCAGTTCAAGGAGAAGGAAATCATGGAACAGAAATAACGGGGAGGACTACACATTGTCTTTTAACAATTTCTTTGAATTTTAATGCTATGGTGTTAGTTATATTAACCCTTATTTAGAGCAACACTAATGAAAATATTGAGAACAATCCATATTAATCTCAGTTCAAGCATCCAAAAATGGTCTCTAAATCTTACTCTCTATGAGAATAACTATTCCATAATGAGAACGCTAGCTTACAAATAGAAAACCATGCTTCTGTTATCGGAGAGTTTAGATCCAAGAGAAAAGTTTGGTTCACATATTACTTAGTAATTTTTAAATAGTTGTAAAAGACGATATGTGTGTTCAGAAGTGTTCGAGAACTATCCTATGGCACATGATGAACATAGTGTGTTAATATCTGTGCACCGAGTAATGGAAGCAAAACTGAACTCTTAGTGTATCTTATTCTTATATTTTCTGTCAGAATTGAAAGCTCTTTTCATGTGGTCTCTGTGGGTTTCTTTAAGCACATCTGAGATATTTATATGTCCCAGCACCTCTGTGACTATCGTATGCCAGTTAATCTTCTCCTTAAGTTTTATCTTTGGTTTTCCGTTTGATCTTTGGGCTTCCTCCTAGCTAACAGCTGTTTGGGGAGCATTTCACTTAAATACTGAGAACAGAAACTAAATTTTCTTCAAGGATTCCTCCTTTATCTATTTTCCTTGGGCCTTCTGCTAACACAGATTAAAAGCAGTAATCTAATTTATGGGTTTTCTACAGGCTTACAGAGAGGAAGACTATAATAGGATATTAATGTTTTCCTCATATGCAAATGCAGTGAAATAAGAAGATTGATTTTTTCTTTAGTCCTTTTTTTTTTTTTTTTAAATTTTCGGTGTATGTTGTAGGAGGAAAGCTATTTGATACTATAATTTTATATGATTCAGAGCTATGACTCACCTGGAACTGAACTCTTTAAAAAGCTTCTTACTCATAAGACTGTTGTTGTTTATATACCTAGTGAAATCTCTAGATTTGAGCTACATGTGAGAAAGGCTTTAGGGGGGTCCCAAGGGATTTTTTATTTTACTTATATCTTTATCTTTGTTTCAGAACAAAAAAGTAGTACTTATTTTAGTACTTATGCTACCAGTTTCCATAACAGCCATTGCTATGGCAGGATGATAAAACAGTTAATGTTGAAGAAACAGAAAACACGCAATATATTAAGACATAAAAACCCATAAAATGTTGCAATTAGAAAAAGACCAGGCAATAAAATCCCTTTTTGTTGCTTCTCTCTGTAAATGTATGTGCAGTTTATTTTTTCTTCCTCAGGAAAAGCTAGTCACTAATCTTAATTACATTCCTTAAAAAGACTGTTATGGAAAAGTAGAGTGTATTAAATGAAGCAGACCATCACACAGTAGGAACAAAGAACTATCCACAGTTCATCAAAATGTTCTTCTTTGTACCATATTATGTTATAATGATTAAAATAAATTTCAGTATGTGCCTGATAGAACTGTAGAGGTCATGTTAAGGGTAATGGTACAAAAAGAATTCTGATAGCCAGATTAAGAGGAAGTATAATTTCAAAGATCAGGCACTGAAATGAGATCTGGAAGACTGCTTCCATATACTTTTATTCATCTGTGTAAAACTGTGTTCAAAACCAAAACGATCTCTATGTCTTTTTCCATTTTGTTTGTGGGTTTTTTTGATGCAAAAGCTATTTGCATTGAAAATTTTAGCAATGACTGAGCAAGAATCAGGCAGTACACTTCTTCAACTGTCCATATTTTTAATTACAGAATACTGAATTGCTAGATGGCCTTTTGCATTACTGTTGTCTGTTACATGTGCTGCACGGATGTGAACTACTTGTATATTGCCCTCTTCAGCAATTTCTAGTATGTTCTCATTCATTTTAACTATGCAGACCACTGGCTAGCAAGAACTGGACTTCACTTTTTGAAACTGAATTCATGAGGAGCCTGTTGAAATTCTTTCGTAGTTTGAGTGTTGGGGGGCTGAGATCCCTATTTCACTGTAGTTGCACATCACAGGATGGAGAAACGACCCTCTATGGTTGGACTCCATCGAGGCAGAGCCCATTTCCTATACTCTGATCCTGCTGACTTTGAGACAGACAAGCAGGGGTAGGATGATGTTAGCACAAATGATAATAACAGTAGTTTTGACTTGCCTTACGAAGGCAACATTCCCCCTTCTTTCTAGCTAGAGTGAAAATATCGGAAGCAAAACACAATTCATGAAATTGGTGATCTAATTTTGGTACAAAAGTATACAAATATTAAGAAGAAAAGTGATGACTGAAGGAGAATGTTTGATCTCTAATCTGAGAAATAAAACCAAACTGAGATGAAAGGTGTTTCAGTGAATAGAGACTGGAGTTGCACTGCATGTAGCCTGTAGGCACCACAGCTAAATGCACTTTGGTGGCAAATGAATGCAGCTTTCCATATTCTCATCCTTCAAGTCCAAGTTCTTTCGGTCATATTCTCCAACTAATCTTGAGGGTTTTATTGTTTGTTTGGGTTTAGATTTTAAAATTTTTCCTCTTCAGCATAAAACAAAGATCTTATGATGGTTTTTTAACACCTGTTTCACCTTGCGTCTGCAGCTATCCTCTGTGTTACACAGTTTGCCTAAAGATCGTAATGTTTTATTTATCACCTCCTTTTCTTTCCTGTGAGATGTTTCCCATGACCTGTTTCCTTGAAAAGTGGAGACCTGGGGCTAGTTATCACTTATTATTCATGATTAATTGGTCTTAAAAACATGACCTCATATTTGTTAAGTCAACTCCATATAGAAGAAACTTCTAAATATTGCTTATACAAAAAACCCCATTCATTTCTCAGGTGGAAAGTAGGCTTTTCTGAATGTTTAACAGAATATTGTTGTTTATCTCATATGGAAATTTGTCCAATCTGCTTGAAAATTCAAACCTATTTTTCCACAGAATAAGTGAAACTCATACCGTTACTTCTAACATTCCAAAAATAGCATAAACACCTTCACAGTAAGAGTTGCATTCTACATTATTAATAGAATGCATCGCATTTTATTTTTAAAATTTTTAATTTAATTTTGTTTTGATTTCTTACTAACTTGAGTCTTTAAATTTTATCTCAGAAGTAAATACTGACAAGCATAATAAAAGCAATAGTATGTCATGTCTTGGTTTAATATTAAAATTTTCTTCCTAGATTAATCTTTTATTACATTAACACTGTGCATCTTCTAAATATTAAAGTATGGAGAGCTGAACAAATCCAGACATGTTGCGCTATAATTTAACAGGCACAGTGGGTAAAAAAAAAAAAAAAAAAGAAATGTTTTATGTTTGTATTATAAATATTTCTTTAGCTATCTCTGAGCCTCTACTTACATTCTCTTCTCTATTATGCCCCTTTTCAAGGTTGCCAAAACATTTACTCCACTTATTCAATCAACATTTTTCTCCCAGACACTAATAGCTACACTTTTTTTTAAGGAAACACGGCTCTTTTTCCCACATTTTCTCTTTAAAAAATGCCAGGTATTCAAGCATTTTGTAGCTATAATTAATTAAGCACAAGATTTATTATTTGCAATTTTATTTACCTGCCTGACAGCAATCACTGCAATCTACTGTTACTTCCTCCTCATGGCTACATCCCAAAGCTCTCTTTCCAAAAGCAACTACAAAACAGAGAGCTGTAAGCTAAAGCAAAGAAAGGTTGATCATATACACGCCAGCCTGTGGCGAACACCAGCTGGAGGTAGAAAGACCTTGATGTTCCCAACTCTTACTGCTGCTGCGGAAAGAGGGAGAGGCTGCAGGTCAGCACAGTCAGAAGAATAAGACACAGGAACAGCTTTAATGACTCAGCGGGAGAACTGAGATTATCCTGGAACCAGAATGTCTTCCTATGGGTCTGATGTTGAACATTTACTTTTTCTGTTGTACAGTAATTTCATGACAGTTGATAAAGATGGCAAAACAAATGAGATAGTTTTGCATGCAAGGTAAAGAAGATTTTGTGATCCTGTGTATTCCCCTTTCCGCCTTCTACAGAAAATTAATATAATCCTGCAGTTATGGGAACAAGAGCCATAGGGACATTGCCAGAGAAAATAAGAGGAAGATAACTCAGCAATAACAAGATCTTGCTTTGATTTTCTGGTCTTAATGAAACTGAATGGCAGAAGGACCAATTGCTGCCATTTCTCAACTTTCTGTTGTCTCTCAAGCTTAATTGCAGCAACTAAAAAAGTCAATCTCTCTCAAGATACAGTGCAAGCATTCCACTTATCCCCATGCTCTGCAGAATCCAATACTGTAACCACACAGTGGATATGCTTTTTTTCCATGTGTTTTTTAAAAAAGAGAGGGTCTGCTAATGACCACCAAACAGACTGAATTGTCTTTCTCAAGTGGCAGGTTTTCTTTCAAAAGGAAAATTCAGAATCTAATTTCTTGCATTGCCCAGCTGCTCTCTGTGTTTCAGGCATGAGGTACTGTAGGATTGAAATATATATCACTTTTCTCTCTGGATAACCATTTTAAGATGAATCTCAACTCTCAAGATGCTGCACTAGGTTGGCATAAAATGTATTTCATTAGCAAATATAAAGATCTTACCCAAAACAAGCTAAGTCAGTGAGAGTTAATCTGGCTCACTATCTGACTGCTGGTTACAGCAACTGACAATCAAAAATAGTATACGATTTCTATTAAAACAAACAAACAAACAAACAAACAAAAAAACCCAACCCAAAACAAACAGAAAAAACCAAAGCACAAAACTTTTAAAACTTTTCAAAATATCACTTTATTCTGTTCTGTCCATAATGGTTGTCAAGTTCAATATAGTTTCTAAGATTTCTCTCAGCTCTACAGCATATATGATTAGCAGTTGATAAGGGAAAAAAACTCTCTTATTTTTTAGCTGCTCAGTCAAACTCTATTTGATCTCCGTTGACCAAAAGCTGTTCATCCAGCAATAGAAAATTTGCTGGTAAAATTTGCTGGAATGTCTCCTGTTTGTTTTGAAAACTTAATGGGAATCCATACTATCAATGAGTCCAACTTGACCCCAGGCAATGATACTTGCTTATAAAAGTCAGTGCCTGTTTCTAATGTTTGATCAGGAAAGGTAAATATTCTGTGCCACAGGGAAATATACCTAATGGGAACATGCTTTTCCTTTTGAAGCTAAAGCGGTAATATGATTTTTAAAAATAAGATCATCTTTGGTTAAACTACCTTGCTTGTTGAATAAACAGCTTTCACCACAAATAAATAGAAATGTTACCCTGGCTTTCCCCTAATGATCTCAATTTGCAGTGCCCAATACAGAGCTACAAGGTCACGTCTATGCCATTAGAAATATCTTTTGCCCACTACATGCAGAATCAGAATTACACAACTTATGTTAAATGAACTACCTGAAAAAAATCAGTATAAATGATTGAGTCTAATAACTTCTCTAGATTTAATATTTGCAAAAAAAAAAAGATAAATGGATGTCATTATCTTATGAAAGTGAAAACATAACAAACAAAATACATAAACTCATGATTCAGATGACTTACAAATGCAGCACAAATGTAATCTTTTTAAAATAGTTCTGAAAATAAATGTCATAGGGCTTCCAAAATTATGTCAAAATTCTCATAACAACTGTGTCTAGTCTCATCACTAAAAGCCTGTGGCTTCACAAGAGGCAGAAGAATCATAATAAGAGCCTGAGGGTGCTTTACAATATTAATACAAAACTAGCAAACCTGACACACTGATCAGCCAAAAAAGCTATTAACATGTTGTTGCCACCTGGATTCATGAGATTACTGTCACCTGAAACAGTCAGAGTGGGCAACTTATCATATTTGTGTGACAGGGACCACAGCTCTTGGTCTCAGCCTGTCTTTTGCATCTCAGAATGCCTTTATACAAAGGATGGTAAAAGTCCTAGACTTCGGTATCAATCTTCTTTTCAAAATATTATGGTACTAGAAATAAAATGCATGTAAAATGCTCTCAGGTAAAACAGAGATAAATAATATTTGTACTTAGATCAAACTGGACTTGTGATCTTTGCATAAATAATTTTTCTGCATCGCAGTATAAGTATTGTTATCATAAACATTTTATAAACAAGAGCTAAGAATTTCAAGTCACTGTTGTTGCCTTTTTGATATATCTCCAAAGACTGCCTCACCTAACAAAGATGCATAACCATATTAAAGAAACATGCAAATTCCACTGTAATGTTAGCATACATAGAAAGCATTGTAGAACAAGACTCGACAAGTGTCAAAGACTATTATTATTAGACAGGGATTCACAACTGAGGCTTGTTAACATATGCAAAATCCTACAACCTTAGGCAAATATTATCAACATATAACTTTTTAAATATTCAACCTATTGAATTGCATGTCTTACTGTGGCATAATTCCAAGAAATATTGTCCAAAGTTATTCCTCATGAGAATGTATACTAGATTTTCAAAGGGATTTTGATAGCCAAACTATCTAATAGCATTTTGAAAAGGAGACTCATCTACCAGAAGACTATTGTATTTTTCCCTTAAATAAGAAAGTTTTAGTGAATGAGGCTGTTGAATAAAATATACAATTTTAGGAGATGACACCTTATAAGAACTAAATAATAATGCAAAGGTCATGCCTAAGACTGAAGAACATACATTTTAAACCCTTGCTATTTTCAGTGTTTGAGGTTTAATGAAAAAGCTTGTCTTTATAATTACTTTATTTATTTTAAAATGGTGATCTGTCTTTCAAGGCTTCCAGCATTCAAATCAGTGCTGTATGATAGTCAACAGTTAATAGTAACATGAAAACGAAGGAGCCATAAACAGTATCAAAAATCCTATTCCAACAGACAAAAAAGTATGTCCACTAAGTCAGGTAAATAATCCGGTTTCTCAAAAGTTCTGAGAGATTTGTAGTTGCCAAGATACTCAACATAATAATATTTTTCATCTAAAAATGGCAAAATAGAGAATCTGGATGCAAAAAAGACATAAAAATTTATTCATTGTAACTTATCTTTCTCAATTATCTATATAAATCAAATATGTTAATTTTTCATGAGCACTAAAGTAATTTTGAATGTGATATCTGCTTCCAGTGATTGCTGTATGCACATTGTCCTTTGAGATCTGCCACCTAAATTCAGTATATGACCAAGGGAGAACATTTTGAGGACTTTGTAAGTAAAGTAATAACTCTCTATGCCATTTAACTTGTGAGATGAAACCAGATTATGATCTGTGGTGATGCTAAAAGAAACCCATAAACTATCTATAATTCAGCAATAGAACAGCAGGAATAGCTAAAGGAGGATTTTCAAAAGAAAACTCAATATTTTCCTATTTAAGACAGAGAAGCATATGAAAGATAGAAGGAAAAGGAAGAAGTTAATCTTTAAAAAAATGCATGTGTGACAGATGGGAACATTTAAAATGTGAGGGAACTTGTGGGTCAGACAGTAAACTCATTTCCCATGTTGAAGGAATGTTGCAAAAGGAAAGAAAAAAGAAGTTATTTGAAGCTCTTATACTTTTAAAGCTTCTGTAGTAAAAGTAAGAAAGTTTGAGAAATGTGATGCCTATATTTCAAGTTGTTAAGCATATGTTGGGTGAACTTTAGAACCTTAAAATTATGTTCTAAAAATCAGAAAACTAGTGGATAAGTAACTCCCACAAATACAGCCCACCAGAACACCTACACCTTGCTTTTCCATCAGACACAGTGCTTACAGTTCCTGTTCTGATGGAAAGAAACAGGAATTTCTTAATGACAGCATTGGGTAAAAGTGGTTTAACAGCCAAGATGGTTTGTTTTGGGGGTTTTTAAGTGCTTTGGGAGGATCTATTTTTTCCCGCCATTCTCCTATTGCCTGTAGAAGTTTTCAGCAATACTTGGAAAAAAATAGAACTATAACATAACCAGGTGTCAAGTACAACACAATTTTAATTACAAAAGAACTGTGTCAAAACCAAAGAAATAGAATAAATTTGGATTTTTTTTAATTAGATATCATTACGCTTGTCTTTAATAATATGTAGTCAAAATATGTCCACATCCGTGGTGGGTTCTTATTATGCTGTATTATAGAATCAAAGCATGGTCTGGATTAGAAGGGACCTTAAAGACCCTCTAGGTTCAACCCCCTGTCAAGGGCAAGAGACACCTTCCACTCGATCAGGCTGCTCAAAGCCCCATCGAGCCTGGTCTTTATGTTGATGATCAAGACAGAGAACACAGGAAATAATGTGATCATTCAGCTTTCAGTCATGGGATGGAACATTAAAAGACCCCAAACTACAGACATGAGTATAGTTGCCTGGAGTTGCAACACTGATGATCACAATTTTCCCTCAGATACATAACCAAAGTACAGAAAGATCTAATGAAGCCTCCTCATTAAATCACACAATTAAATCAGACGTTTGTTCAAATTGTCATTTTCATGGCTAGGCTTCGGGGAGGAAGATTTACAAGGGCTCTACCCATGCTTGCTACAAGCATGCTGGTGGCTGAAAAGGCCAATGTGAGATAGGCAAGTCCGATTACAAAAGGCACAGTGGAAAGTCTCCATCGGCACTGATGGCGAGGCACGGTTCTTCCTGCGTTGTCTTTTTTCCTCCAGACTGACTCTGTGTGTGTTCTCAAAGGAAGCAGCAGCGTTATGGATGGTGTTCAAATTGTATAAATTGAGAAAATACATAAGATGGTGTATATATCCTTAACAGGGAGCTGTGATACTCAAGACTAGCTGTGCTGTACTTCTAGTACCTAAATAAGCTCAGTCAGTGTTGCCTGTTTGTCAAACATACTCCTCCTGTTATGGAGGTTGCTGATCTTCCATGGCTGAGAAACGTGAAGTTTCTGTACCTCCAAAAACAGTGAAAGCACTAATTATGTATGAAAGCTGCTGAAGAAAAATCCCACAACTGAGAATAAAGTTAGTGTTTTTACTTAAGTGAAGATGTGCTCAACAGCACAAATGCAGAACAAAGTGAAGTGGATGCTGCTGTGTTGGCACAGTATTTATACTAACATCAGTGTG
The DNA here is from genome assembly GCA_035583185.1 of Anabacerthia variegaticeps. Taxonomy (NCBI): domain Eukaryota; kingdom Metazoa; phylum Chordata; class Aves; order Passeriformes; family Furnariidae; genus Anabacerthia; species Anabacerthia variegaticeps. Next base: position 20,575,446 of record JAWWEW010000041.1, read on the forward strand.
ATGCGTGGATATATTATTGTAGATAATTGTATCTGCATCTCCATGCTAATTGTACCATTATTGTTACAATGGAAAAAAATCATCACCTTAAAGAAAACAGGGCAAAGAAAAGGGTAAAGGACAGAAAAAATAGATTAATGTCAATGCTTAGCAGAGCAGGGTGTTTAATGATCAGTGAAGGAGCACCAAAACAATGGAGAAACAAGTGATGGATGGTATTGCTTTACTGTAGAAGAAAATCAGAAATGATAAATTAATGGACATGGCTGCTAAGGATTTAGCACCCTAGCAAGGATATTTGTAATTCCCTGTAGATCACAGAGTTTTCTAATGGCTCATCATTCTCTTGATGAAATTTAAGACACTTGTACCCTAAATAACTCTTTGCCTGTGTAGAAAGAATAGTAGAATAGGGGAAATGAAGTTCTCACAGAGCTCATGACAGATCATGGAAGGGAGGAAAAAGCAGCTAAGAAGAAGCAGAAGAAATGAAGTGTTTTGGTTTTTTTCCTACTAGTGGGAGAACAGGAGAGCTTGGGAAAAGGAGAGGAAAAACACGCACAAATTTTTATGGGAGGAAGACCTAGAAAAATTTGCAATAGGTTGATCCAGATTCCCAAATTCAAAAGGCAAATAAAAAAAAAAAAAAGAAACTGGAGTGAAAATTGGATTGTGGGTTCTAGAGAAAGCTGAACAGATTCAAAAAATATGTGTGTGGGGGGGAAATGGACACAGGGATTCTTGCATAGCAGACCATAAAAGATCAGAGAGGGAGAGGCATTAAAGGTAAAGCTCTGCCATAAAAACAAACATGAGAATTCAGATGATCCTGTGAATAAAGCACGGGAAGTATGCAAGAAGTCATTGGGAAAGGAATAGACCAACAGCCAAGATGTGCACTGAGCCTGCCTGGCAGGAGCAGCAGACTGCTGTCTTACCAGTGTGTCTGGTTAATGACATGGCTGTACAGCTTGTCCTCAGCTCTTGGTGAGAGTCTCCTGATCATAAATTTTGTAACTGGAAATGCTAGACTTACTAACTACATGTTTGACAACTGGGGAGGAATCTAATGCTCTGGAAATCATGGGTAAGGGATTTGGAAGTGAAAATGAAGGACTCGACACAGTTCCAATGGACTTTCAGAAACAGCTTTCAGAGTGCAATTCCCCAAAATTAACAATGTGAAAAGCAAATAAGCTTATTTTCTTCATTATGTCTCCCATTCTTCATTACATACAATGAAATAACAGTTCATTTTTCAGGTCAAAAATATACTCTGAAATTTTACAGTCAGAATGAACTCTATTCAGAGCTCATGAAGAAAATTCTGTAAATGTAATTTCAGCTTTTTACTTTCATGAGATGCCATTATGCTAAAACTTAAACAAAAATACCGCTATGTACCAATTTGTGCTACATTTGCAAGTCTTCCTTCCACGCAGTGCATCACAGCACTAAAAATGTACCTCCTTAAAGTTCTCAGAATCTGTTTATTTTTTTCATTGTGAGCTATGCAGTAATCTTAGGATCTGAGCTGCTTGCCCAAAATCAATTACCCCTCTGAGTTTATTTCTCAAGCCACATATTAGTCTTTCTCCTAGAATTTCTCCTTGAAAGCTTCAACTTGAGTTATAGAAGAGTGTCTGCCATAAGTTAAAAAAAAAAAAAAAACAACAACAAAAAGCAGAAAAAAACCTCTCAGAAATAAACACAAAGTTATGAATAAAAAACACCCAGAAATTTCCTCTCCTGTACTTGGAACTGATGGAAAGGAAGGGAAGGTTATCACCTTGTAGCAAACAATTCTTCTCAAACATGATAAAAGCTTTTTGTAGTTAGTTACACATAAATTCTGCAATGGAAGACTTTACCACATTAAATATTGATTTACTAATGTTTAAACTCAAGGGAAATTTATTATATCTTTGCTTTAAAAATAAAATAATCAAAATCTCATTACATAAGACACAGGTATTTCATCTTAAAATATCTTATAAAACAAAATCCTTTCCCTCTAAATGTAATTTTATTTATTTCTATTATTGTTATTTTTATGTTATTATTATTTTTACTATTATTATTGCTATTATTATGTTATTTTAATTTTCTTTTTTCTTTTCAGATATTTTAATATTTTATTCTGGACCCTTATAAAAGAAAAATTTTAAGCTGAAATACACTTACTTTCTAAAATAGCTTTAGTGTTTTAATTTTTCTTTATAAACAGAAAAGTACTTTTTCCATCAGGCAAAGTGCTTTAGATTAACTAGTTGATTATATTGTGGTATGTCCTGAGTCAATACATTAGTGTATTTACAAAAATTCTCACTTTGTTATTGAGTCTAAATAAGACTTTAATTACTAAAATTAGAGTCCAAAGTACTTATTACATTAACTTAGAACCCAAAAAATAGTTAATTCCATCTGTGGATATACAGGGCTAATGCTATTTTATACAAAACTGAAGATTCACAACTAAAAATACTTAATCATAGGAAAGAAGAAACTGAAGAACTATCCAGTAGCCATTGCATTATCTGCTAGCAGGAGTTCACCTCTTAAAGACACTTTGATAGAGAATAAGTGAAAAATAAAGATAATCACTTACTACACCAGTAGGATCCAATTACTTTTAAAAGTAAGCCAGAGAAGAGTAAGCCAGAGTAGAGCCAGAGAAAGGAAGATTTCACCTGACTCTGAAGGATGCTTAAAACCTGACTGTAGGGACATGGGAATTACTTGGGCTATTTTGTACAGGAATTATACTTTTAATCTAATAATTGCTGAAAGAGCATATATAAAACTTAGATAAGCATAGATAAGCAACAATCTAGAAATGAAATTTATCTTTCTAGGATGCTTCCACGTATTGATAACTTACTGTTTCTGGACTGACCAGTATGATTAGAAAAAAAACATTAGGAAACCAGGAGAAGAGAGAATGTGGTCTGCATGTGAATTTTGAGAGCATCTTCTCAGAGGTGTTTCAGCCATATTCTATTCAATTTTAAACTTCTGTCCATCATTTAACTGGAGTGAGATTTAAGATAAACAGGATGTAAAATATAAATAGGAAACTCTGAATGAATAATATTTTGATAAAGGCAACATTTCTAAGACCTACTCAGTTTCCTTAATTTCTGCATTTTAATTTGGGTTTACTATAGCCAGGAAATTTTGTATCAGCCCACAGGGGACTCAGATTTTTTTGCTGTGCTTCCATGTTATTCTTCCAGTAGAAGGTTGAAAGATACTTCCACATTCACAGTGAGAAATATAAAGTGCTATGCATTTCTATTGCTTTCCAGATCCAGCTGTCTATACACAGTGCTTCTGATTCTAGAAAGTTAATGCCTGCTTTTAACAATTTTGTGCAAAAAGTTAATGGGTGAATATTTACTAACTAGACTCTTGATTCACTTAACGAGCCACAGCCTCGAAAAATCAAATTATCTCTTTTCCATATTCTTCTTCAGCACAACTCTATTAGAGGTTATGAGAAACTGAAATGTTAATGGGTAATGACTCAAACAATTGGTCATTTTCGAAAGCAGCAAGGTGCTTTTCTGAGCCCAGGTTTCCACCCCTCAATCAAAGCAGAGGAGGAGAAGAGTTTCGGACAAGTGGTGGTGAAAGCTTTAATCTGCATAACAAAGCCCAGGTGCAGAGGGAGTTAGTACCCATTACCAGAGGATGACCATGACAAACCAACATTTGTTTAGCAAGGACCTGGGTTTTTGAGCCAGATGGTGGAAAAGGCTGATAAGAAGCAGATCCTGCAGAGGTGGGATAATGCCTTTTATCATACCAATTGTGAGAATTGATATGCACCCAGGTACTCCAGAGAACCAAACCACGCTAATAGCATTAAGGAAAAGTTTATTCCAAAGCTAAAACAATAGATTGCAAAAAAATCACAGGGGGCAAAACATGCAAAGAGCAGAAAAAAAAAAATCCCATGCTGGTGCTTTTATATCAATGCCTTTTGCATGTGCATAACTTCAAGGCTGTATTCTCCCCTTGCTTTATGGTATGTGTCTCCCAGCAGGGGCCTTAGGCATGTCTGTGAGAACCTTATTGTCGTTTCTCTAGGAGACAGGTGGAGAAAATATACAGAGAGTTATTCATGGGAAAGAATTCTCTCCCATGCTAAATTTTTGCTAACCACAGAAACTTCCTAGAGCAAAAAGTCTTATCTTTTCCTGCTCATATAAATCTTCCACATAACTTCTCCTACACCAATGTCCTCCTTTACACTACTGGTTCACATGTAAAAATTCCTTCCCCTTTCACCAGGAAAGGTATAAGGACATTCAAATTCAAATGTAGGCCTGAAGTTATTCATCACAACTGGCTCAACTACACTGGTATGAGATGCAGATATCATGTCTTAGAAGGAGTAATAAACAAGACCCCCAAAGTGACCCCAGATTTATTTCTGGGACTTTCCACCAGAGGGCAGCTCATGAGCCACAGTGTTCCATCAGATAGTGTAAAATCCTCCCCCAGGATAACCCTGAGAGGAGATATCTCTGCATTCCCATCCCAACCTGAACCTATTTAACCCACTGGACTTTTTGTGGGCTTCTCCCACTCCCAACAGATCAAGACTGAGGCCATCACTTCAGATGTCTGGATATCTAAATTGCAACAATCAAGTCTCATCACTGGATCCACAGATGGTGATACTTTTCTTTTCTACTATTTACTCCTTTCTTTCTCTTTCTTTTTTTTATGTATTTTTCTTAAGTGATGGCTTTATAATTTTATATTGTTTTATGTCTATAGATAATATCCAAAACGGCTAGATACCTCCTTTCCATTGCAAGTAAATTGTTCTAAAATAAACCTGCTACACATACATATATATAAACACCTGCCATTCAGTGTCATTTCACTCTAATTCACCCCAAGGGATCTATTAACAAGAACCTCGGTTACTCTTGCCTTCAGTGATATAACAGAGGTCATAACAGAAGCCCCAGCCAGAACCTTTGTTTTCTGTTTAACATTCTTCCATGCCCAGTTTCTTGGTTTTTCAGCATAAATTGGAAGTCTTCTGGATGTGCTTGTTACTAAATTCGTAGCTTGTATAATCTCTTCACAGTTTCAGGCACACATTCATAAAGGAGTTTGAGACTCTTAAATTATTAACCTGGCAATGGTTTCAGTTCCCTGGTCCTCAATAAAATACATATTCTGTAATGGGGCCACTTAGTGAGCCAATGGGAAATGTTGATACAGGCATTAATTTTGCACATTTTAATTGTGGCTGTTGCACTCTAGCACATGTCTGAGCTCTAAAAGTGTAACATAGGAAAATTGAAGAATTTGGCAAACTGTGAAGAAAAAAAAAAAATGACATTACTTTTCCACACAAAATGGTGGGTTTTAGAAGTCAAAACCAGTACTGTAGATCCTATAAATCAAGACAGTTTAGAGTGAGAAATATTAAAAGAAATTTGATAGTCTACAGAACTTAGATGGGAAGGAAATAGATACTCTCCAAAGTGATACTCATGTGATGTGTATCACTGATAGGTGGCCTATGTGTTCCACGCCTTTTGTGTGCAGTTCTACACTAGACATTACATTAATAGTAAGGGTCAAAGAATACATGAAATTGACTGTGGTTTTCCTGCCTTCCCTATATTAAAGCAATTAAAACATAATGGTAACATTTCTATATTACTCTTACACATAAGTGATTCGAACAATTAGTGCAAGATAGCTTTCAAAGAAACCATTGTAGCAGAAGGTCATATTGCATGAATTTTAGAGTTGTAGTGATAGGCCACACTGACTATAAATTAGGCTTTTTGTTTCTAATTAAATAGGAAAAGGGTAAAGAAATAATGTCATAAAACCCCCTTGGATACACTGCTATGCACACAGCCCACAGGTATTGTAGGGAAGGCCAAAATTCAACAACGTCCAATTCAACATATGTGCAATTCAATCATATTCCATATCTGAATTTGGTTTTCTGTCCTTCTAGTTTCCCAGAAAGCAGCATCACATAACAGAGGAAGTAAAAATACAGTGACATAACTCTCTCAAAACACACTGTAACACAAATAAACAGCAATATCTAAAAGACACCACATCATAGCCAAAAGAACTGCTTCAGAAAATGCCCTGCTTAGCTTTCTAGCACTTATGCCAAAACTGAGTCAGTCAGTTCTAATTCACAGATCTGCAACCACCGATTAACTCTGAAACACATGCTAATATTTGGTGGCATATCAGTGTCTTTGGTTGCAAAGCAGCTTTTAAGAAGCACTGAACCCCCTTATTTTAAACCAATTACCTTCTTCTGTATCCACACAGCAACCCTACTGATGTGAACTTTCAGGATAACAAGAGGAAGAGGAAGAGGAAGAGGAAGAGGAAGAGGAAGAGGAAGAGGAAGAGGAAGAGGAGAGCAAAGGAGAGGAG
>JAWWEW010000041.1:20581983-20602563 GCA_035583185.1 Anabacerthia variegaticeps
AAGAGGAAGAGGAAGAGGAAGAGGAAGAGGAAGAGGAAGAGGAAGAGGAAGAGGAAGAGGAGAGCAAAGGAGAGGAGAGCAGAGCAAAGGAGAAATGTGAGACAGGTTGCCTTCTATTGAAATGACAGCCCACAGATTTCTTTTTCTTTTACATCCCATTTCAACCTCATTTAAAAAGTCTATATTATGTTATCCGACATTGGTCTTTTTTCTCAATCATCTTAATATGATTGAGTAACACAATATATTTCAGAACATAAAGTCCACTTAACTAGCAATTAAAGAATCCTTGATTAATCTCCACTGTTGTGATACCCGATTAGCTAGTTTTGAAAGCTAAAGCAGCTCTTTGTAGTGCATTTTATTTTTCTTTAATGACAGGTTTTGTTCTGTGGCATGAAACATACATAAAATACATGGGGGTTAATTTGCATTTAAATCCCTTGAAGAGATTCCCATAAAATTTTATATTTTTTTTCTGTGTTAAAAATTGTTTCTAAACATAAAAAAGGCATTTCTTTGCCCGTGGAACAATAATTGTGTTCTTTTGCCTGCTACCATGCAATTAAAGCAGGTTATTACCAAATCAATACCCATTTCACAAAATGCATCCTTCCAATGTCTCTTTTGTCCTCCTCATCTAACAAGTGTAACCTGTACATTTATTCTGCCGGTGCCTCTGCAGTAAAAAAGCAAAAGTCTAAACCAAACCAAAGCTCAAGAACAATCTCCTAAGCACAGCTGCAGGCTGAAAATGAATAGAGCATATGCCAATTTGTCTCAAATAGCACAATGTGCTAAGGGCTTTGCAGTCTTTACAGGGATGTTAGGATTAAATACTTACACATAAGACTTTTATTATTTTAACAAGAATATAGAAATATGAGCAAGAATTTGAACTCATAATCAAACCCAGCATGAAATCTAGTACCCATTTTGTTATTTCCACAGGGGATTGTTATTAGTATTTACAGGAACTACGTTATTTTTCCATCTCATGTTTATTTGCTTGAAATCAATTATTTTATTGCAAAAGGAAAAAAGTATCAAGCAACTCTTTGAAAAAATGACAGTAATTGCTCATGGTGAATGATACTTGTCCTTCTGTACTCTTACATTCTTTCTCCCTACTATCTCTCTTGTAAGGAGTGCTGGAATATGGATGTTGAAAATAATACTTGAAGGACACTGACACAGCAGTACATGGGCCTGTGATGAAGAAGTAAAGTACACATATCTATGAGGAACTTTATGAAAGAGGGCGCATAGGATGAGAGGAGGATCTGCAATGGAAGAAAAAAATGTTCTACCTGGGAAAGGCAGAAATGAGAAGGACAGAAAATTAGATAAATCCCAGTCTGAAATGCAGAATGTGAACTGTCTGTTCACAGAAAGAAAAGGGAGGAGAGAAAGCAAGTATAAGGAGGAGTAGGGCTTGGTTAAGGCTATTGATAAAGGAAGTTATTTTGTGGTAGTATTTATAACAGCTCGAAGTAAAAGGAGATAAATGGAAGTGTAAACAGTCAGACAAGAAATACCAATAAGATTTTCAATGGAAACAGAGAGGAGCAGATAATCTTTACATGTGCTCTAGAGAAAAAGAAAAGCAGAAAAGTCTGGGCATTTCCAGATTTTGTTATTTGTTAATTGAGTTATTTCAGACTTCACAATGGGTAAGCATGAAGTGATTGCATCCTAGCTAATACACATTGAAAAGTCAAAGTCCAAGCACTAGTTAAGCATAAAATAAAGTGCATAGAAGTTTCTAAAGTATTACAGTAGACTGATTAACTAAGAGAAACACAGCAAAGCTTATGTAATTGTGGCATCATATACACTCTTACTCAGCACTTGTGTTCCTTGTAAGCATTTTGGTTTCAAAACGGTTGCATTGATCAGATTAGATAACAGGTGCTGTAAGTCTTCGATGTATGCTTACATACTGACATAAGCTATTCTTACTGTTATTTAAAATATTTCATTAGTCTGCATAAACAAATGCTGCTGTACAGACTATTTGTGAGCATTGATCTCCTTTCCTTACTTTAAGGGAAGCCATTTATTTACATTTTTAATGAGAAACTATATGCTCTAGGAAGGCCTTTGATCATTTACCAGTGCCATAAAAAAGAGCTCATAGGTCTTTAACATGATGAAAGATATTTCCTTTACTGTGATAAAATTGGTGCTTGTTTTGCTTAGGTGGCAAATGTTACAGGAAAACAGATAATTCCTTGTCCCAAGAGTTTTTTTTATAAGCCATTACACAAACCTTCCTCCTTTGATGCATTTCTGATATTTATATTCAGCATCTTCATCTACTCTGAGATGTTTTCCCTGTTTACCCAAAGGAGAAAACACAAAACTTCTTTTGCAAATTTAAAAATCTCTTTGTTGTTCTGTCTTCAGCTATATACCCTGTTGAAATCTGCTGTGGATGTGCACATTTAGATAATTTTACAGGTATGAAGGATGGTTTTTTTTTTCCATTTCATGGTATTTAAGTTTTAAGTTGATTCTTTTTGTTTGGTTGGTTGGTTTTTTTTCCCATTTAGAGAGTATCAGAATATTTAAACAAAACATTTTCTGGAGAGAACATATTAGGTGCTATAAAAGAAATCAAGTCAATTTTGTTTAATTTTTTTTCAGATAAAGAAGTGCAGAAAACCATGAACTTAAGAACAATGATCCTTCATTGCTAGAGATGCTGTTGTAGTATACAGTCTGCAGTTCTGTAATGTAAGTATTAAGTACGCCAGAGAAGGCATTCACCTGTGTTCTTTGAACCATGGTTCCTCAGGCTTTGGCTTCACCCATAAGCACAGTGCAAGTTCTTTTGCAACTCTGAAAAGATTTTTTTCAGAATATGAAAATTATTTTCTGTCCAGCTGTCTGGGGACTTGGAGATATCCAGCTCATATCTTCTTTCTGTGTTTGACCAAGACTAGAAAAATCTGCTACCATAAAGCAGATGGCCTTATGTCAGAGCTCAAGTGAACAGAGACTGGAAGTTTGCTTTGATGCTCTCAGTTCTCAAAAAATGTATCTGAAAAGAAAATAGGCAACTCCACTGTCATGTAGGGGTGTGTAATGACCTTGTAAAAGTCCAAACAAAATGTATACTGTTTTTATCCAACTTTGCTAAATATTCTGCTTAATATAGAGGAAGATAATAGAATGAAAAAAAGTTACTTTTCCCAGTGAAAAGAAACTGTCAAAACTGTTGAAAAACGTTTGAGCAAGGCAAGCAAGAAAAGCCAGATTGGTTTGAGACTTCAATAGCATTGAGGAATGACTTTCACTTCCTAAAATGCATCAGTTTGGTGGCCTTAGTCTCACTTGGAGAGATGAGGAATCAATAAATAAGTAACAAGACTGAGACAGAATGTGACAAAGGTTAGTGACAACAAAAATTGTATACTAACACACTGACCTGTATTTAGTGTAACTCGTGAAAACAGAAAGGCAAGTAATCTGAGCAATTTAGACTTGCAAAATGTGACAGGAATTTCTGCATTACTTGGCTTTGATGTGTTTACATATTTAAACCACAAATAAAAACAAGTAAACCTTGTGTAGACCATGGAACAGCTTTGGAAAACTAAAGCCAAAGTCATACATTAGCCAATACAAGCAAACAATGTGTATATTTCTAATTCTGCTCAAGCTATATTAAAATAAACTGGAATTGCATTTGATAGATCATATAATCCCAGAATAATACACAACATAAAGAACTCTGGACTGCCCCTTTCAAGGTATAGATACTTTGTATGTGCTCTCTTTAGAAATCTCTTTAAAATTGCTCTGGGATGTCTCCCAGGAGAAGAAAGCTTGAATTTCAGCAATAAAGGAAAAGCTTGCTTCTTGCTGAGGCAATGTGGTCTCAAGTTGCCCGTGTTCAGCTTTGGTTTGCAGATCAGCTCTGTGCCTTTTTCACCTGTCGCAGGCAGCAGTCTGGCATTACTCAGTTGTTCTCAAAAACAGCAATAAAGACATTCCTTCTTTCAATAAAAACAGGACCATTCATGATGTCAAGAATAGGTGCATCTATCAGTACTCTGTCACCCTGCATAGAGAGCAGTGGCACAGATAGTCAGCACCCTTGAAATATAGAACGTCATGATTCATTGTAAAAGCTTTTGCTACATTTTTTACATCTTTTACTACACTTTAAATTAAGCTTAATTACTATCTAAATTAAGTTAATTCCTATCTAAGTGTGGTTTCTTTTTAAAATGTAAAACCAAAAAAAAATGTTCTTTGGTAATGTAAACAAATAATTTTTTTTTCACCTGTCATTATAAATCAGGACCACATTATTGTATGTTCTGAAATGATAATTAGATCTGCATTTTCCAATGTAAAAAAGTAACTAGTACGTAGGGTATTTTTAATATAAAATGATAAGCTTTGTTATTCTCTGATCTACTCATAATATGAGTTCAGTAAAGGCATATATCTAGCAATATTGTTGTACAATAAAGGTCAGTAGTCTAGTCAGAGGTGAATTTTCCTCTTCTAAAGATATAGCTGAATCAGCTTTGTTTCTTTATGATCTCACTACCATTTAAATTCTGTTGTCTCATCACCTGAAAATATTTTCTATTCAGTCTTTTGGAACATTCATTTTGTGTAAGAATCTTTGACAAGATCTCAGGGAACAAGAGCAAAGATTTCTTCTAGGCTGTGTTTAGGCACTAGTCTGTGCTGTAAAAGACCCAAGTAGAGGTCTCCCCTTTGTCTGAATCAGCATGTGTCAGATGAAAATACAAATTTTTAAAGCAGAACATTGCACCTGGGCATTCCCAGGTCAATATGCCGATGGTGTCTACTCAGGTATTTTTTCCAAATAAAGGTACAAGCTTTGAGACAAAAGGGATATTCTCACTTAAAAAAAAAAAAAAAAAAAAAAAAAAAAAAAGAAGGCAAAACTTTGTGTTTCCTTTTGATATATTTTTTCCTTTTTTTTTTCCATATTTCTTTTTTTCTCTGTTTTTTTTTCATCACTTTTCCCTTTGATGAAAACCAAAAGATGAAAGAAAACACCAAGGCCTTGGAAGCTCTACTCATTCTGACTGTTACAAAATGAGGTCACATAGCTATGAAATTATCTGCCAAAGTTTAACATAAAACCTTTTGCATTTGAATTTACATTCATCAAAAGGCTTTTACAGTCTGAGTATTTCTAATATTCATGATTTCTGTTAAAAGGTATTTTACTTATGACCAGAACAAAATGGAGATGAAAGAGAACTTAATTATGTTCTTGTATTTTCCAATTACTTAAAAAAAAAAAAAAGCAATTGACATATTAGCATAATTTTGCAACTTATATCTATATAAATTGCTATCAAATGAACACAGTCAGCTGAAAAACATCAATAATTGGAATCTTTAAAACAATCGTGTAAATGCATACATTATTTTTCGAATTGCTAAGTGCTTGCACTGAAAAAACAACTAGATATAAGTCTTTCTAATACTGTATTTGAATAAATGTCATATCATATGAGCTTTCTATTGACTATCATTTTCTTAATCCTATTGGGTATAAAAAAAAATGCAAATGGCAATGTTTCAAAACCTTGAGCCCTCCATTACCATCTTCTATCCTTTAAAGCTTTCCCCATTGATTAGCTGCTCTACAATACTCTCTGAATACCTTATTTTACTGCAAATGTATATTTATGTAATTCTCATCTTATATAACAATCAGAATAAAAATGCTATCAAACATTAGCGTTTCAATTATTTTCAAATCACAACCTTCTAATGACATATGAGGTTGAAAGGCTTTTCACAAATATAGCAAAATATTGAGTTCATTGGCTATTACAGCATCACAAACATGTACTTTTTCTATCTTAAAATAAAATAATATACTCATTTTTGACCTTTGTTTCTGCTTTACCAAATCCTTATATCTGTTGAGAACTAATGAAAAGTTTTGGCTACCTTCAGTCCTTAGTTTTGTGTAAAAATAATATTAATAAATTCCATCCCTTAAAGCAAAAATGTAGATCAATACTCAGAAAACCTAGATGCCTGCTTATTTTTATACTTCTTAAAACAGTTTTGCTCAAAACATTAAGAGAACAAATATTAGCACTGCCAATGCAAATGACCATACTAACTCTATCTGTTTATCTCCTTCTCCTGCTCACTTTCAGACAACATCCTCAGCCCTTGTACTGTGATTTCCACTACAGTCCATGTCTGCTTCTTCCAGAAGACCCTGACCCAATGTAATAATTTAGGAGAAGTGTAACTATACACTATTAGTTACTCCATTAACTTTACTGGTCCACTGATACTTTGCATAGGTATTTAACTAGTAGAGAAAACTGGAACCTGTGCATGTCACTTGCTGTCACATGAAATGCTAGTGACAAAACCCCCAATATTAGAACAATGTTGGCAACAATGTAAAATTACATCTCATCAGCTGATGCCGCAGTTGACCATATTACTCCAAGGATTCTGTATCTGATTCAAGGTAAAATGTCAAAGACATAAGGAAAACAGGCTTCTGCCATTTGTTGCTAGGAACCTGACTCTAAAAGGAAACTGAAACATCTGTACTCAAATCAGTTCAAAACCACAAGAGCAGGACAAATGGAAATCTGTATTATTGCTATTCCCTCCAGTTTTCTGGCTCAGTAACAGAAAATCTTAATACTATAGTCATTTATCCAGCAGCTTTTGGAGAAATTAGCAGTTTAAAATACAGCTCACAAAGTTATTTTTATCATATTTTTATATTTTTTGTTATTTTTATCATATTTTTATATTTTTTGTTATTTTTAAAAGCATTATTTTAAAGATCTAACTCTAGTATCGTAATTGAAAAGAAATAATAGTCAAAACATAAAACTGAACTCTCAAGTTAATAATTTCCCTTTGCAGTTTGTTAATAAGATTATAACTAGTTGTCAAATTTAAATGTACAGTTCTGCATTAGTCAGACACAATTTGCTACAACTATTGTCTTACATGTGGACAAACTGACGAGTAACTCCCAACTAGAACCAGAAAGACTTACACTGGAGAACCTTTTAAATTTTGATCACAGAGCTGAATCACACACAGACTCAAGAAATGGTTGGGATTGAAAGAGACCTCTAGATAACATTTAGTCCAAACTGAGTGCATTTCTGAAATAAAATTTACAATGACTCTGCACTGCACAAGGCCACCTTTCTTGCTACGTAAAAGATATGTTCACAAGAGGAAATGTATCATCTTACTCTTTCTCTGTGCAGTTGCTGGTGAAAATAAAGTATTTTCAATGCAGTAAATGCAGAGCCAATGTTTATCAAGATTTATCTGGAATTATCTCTGCTGATATGGTTCTTGCTTTTATATAAGCATTTGTGCTGGCTGGTGGTGACATGAAAACTGCCATGTTTGTGATTAACGAGACAACATCTAGAAGGCTACCGTCTACATATTACTGCTCTTTCTAGAGATTATTAAAATAACAAGCACATAAAAAGAGATAACTAAACCCAAAGTGTCTGTGACCTTCCTGTCTTCATTACCTTATCAGGTCATAGATAGAGATTGCAATTTTTTTCTAACTGCTCTTAAGATGAAAGTGTAAATGCTTTCTCTTTTTAAACTATTTCATCATACTACATGCGATCAAATGTACAGGATGTATTACATATTCCAGTCAAAATTTAAATATTATTCCATAACAATCATGTATAATTTTTTGTAGGGCCAAAGAAGAATACAGGATTATTTGACTTGAGGTTTAAACATATTTTCTCCCTTAGTTCATTTCTACTTAAAAGTTATCATTTATTTTAAAAATGCTTCCTTTTTAGTGATGAACAATCTGTATGTGGCTATAAGTGTGAAGTAATAATTCTTATTTTTTACATGACAGAGAAACTTGTCTTTGATTTTAAACAACTTTTTTTTTTTGCCGTTTCCTTTTCTCTTTAACTGGTACACCCTTTACTATAAAATAAGGAAATGTTTAAGTTATACGTTCAAATATTATTTAATTGCCTAAAGTGGAACTTAGTGTTTAAAAGGCCAAGTCCAGAAGATGAAGGGTACACTGAGGAAGCATCATTCAATATTATTACAAATAGCACCTTTGTCAAAGGCAGATTCCCAAATCAGTGGCCTGTACCACCATTTTTAACTTATGTTTCTTCATTTAACTTGTTTTGCTCTAGGAGGGCCAAACTCTATGCCTTTATCTGTAAAGTTACACTAGACAATGTTGTATAATACAACTGCACACACTTTTATTTAGTTAGAACAGAATTTCATCAGTCTCCTAAAAAATTCCCAGTCACATTCTGGGACCCAGTACAGACAAAATACCATTCATTTTCTCACAGACACATTGTTTTGGCAGCAAGAGTATGCTAAAGATGTGGAGAGAAGTCCATGATTGGATTCCTCCTCCTATGAAAAATTATGGGTTTAATAATTGTTTAAAAAAATATTGATAAGATGTTGTTGAGCTTAATTGACTGCCTAACTTGCAACTACCATTAAACCTTCCATTGGATCTTATCCTTTGTCTTAAATATTTCACATCTGTTGAAACTTCTCAACAAAAATAACTCTTCAGATATTGAGAAAACAGTATTTAGATACAAGAAGGTAAGAATGATGGGAAATACTTGATGGCCATAACTTCTACCTAAAGGAAACAGAAGTAAACACTGAAATAACACTTCTTTAAAGCGGTTTAAAAAATCAATATATTTTGCCATGAAATAAGAAGTCTATATACTGCCACCAGACACTGAATCACCTATTTTTCTTTCATAGAGAAAGTTCCATTCATTAAGCAATGCTTAATTTCCCAGGTGCATAAAGAGAAGTCAAAGAGGTAAGAATCCAAGTTGGTGAAGGATTTTGAAATTGCTAATGTTAGAATTTTGGTGGTTGAAAAATGTAAAGGTAACTCATGAAATAAAGTCACACCTTAGAAGTAAAACACCTACCATCAGAAGATTTAGATAAGTAAAAAAGCAGAAACAATTGTAATAACATGCAAAATTTCTTCCTCAAAAGACAAACAATTCTTCTAGTTAACAATTCTTTGGGCTTTTTTTCCATATGACAACTGAAAATTCTTTCTAGGACAGCTTGTGTACCAGAGTTTTCATTGAAGCTACTTCAGGAATAGAATAGAAAGCTATTAGAATAGATATAGAAGACAGTGTTAGAAAATAATCTGAAGGGACAAAAGCTATACTGGCAGCAGACAACTGACCTCTTTACAAAGAAATACACAGGTGCAAAATTTTTCAATAATAAAAATGAAAAAAGTCCTGAAGGCCAAAAGAAAAGCCTTTTGCATGTATGAAACTAAGCACAGCAGAAGTTGCTATTCAAGCAAAGCACAACGTTTTCTGAACTTAAAATTAAGCACATATTTAAATTCGTCAGTGAAGTGGAGAATAAAATTGGTAAGGAAAATGATCATATTCACACTGATTTATGGCCTAATCATCAGAGTACTCAACTGTGTGCAAGAAGGCTTCAAAAACGGTGCAGTACTGTGTTCACTATGTGTAAGATAAGTACATAATCTCCTCTGTATTGAAAGTTAGAATACAGATTTTTGCTCTCCCTGTTGGTGGCTTCTGCCACTTGAGTCAACAGAATCACACTTTTCTGTCTGTGAAAGCTTTATTCGTTTTTTGTCTTATTTTCTTTTTCCTGCAAAGTAAATCACTGTCCACAGAAATGGGAAATGTAGCTCTGTCTCTCTGCTGGGGAGTCTTCGCCGCTGAACACCGTAATCACAAAGCTAATGCATGAAGTTCTGAAGTACCTCAGCTCCAAAAGGAAATGAGGCTTACAACATACTTCTGATCTCAACATTACACTGCCATGTGGGTCCTCATTTGTATGCTTTTCAACTGTGTAGCATATTTTGATCTATGTATCATGGAGCACTGAAAGCCAGGCACAGGAGAGCTCCTCTCAGTGTGTTATGTTACTGAAGGAAGATTGAAATGGCTTTTGTTACACTTCTAAGTTGATTGCAATAAGGGGTATCTAACAGGTCTTTTCTGGATGACTTGTGTTGATGGAAATTGATCCCCAAAAATGAGAGGGTGCCTCTGAAGAGTTATTCAGAGAAACTCCATATCTTCTTTACTTTCAGATCTTATGGACAACTTTTTTAAGGGGATTCAGTAATGTTTGGGCTGCATTTTCTTATACGTGGCTGAAGGCTTCACAATATATATATCTACATCTCAGTTTTCAGAACATTAAGAACTTAATTGGAAGTGCATAGTGAACACAATTAGAGTAACCTTTCTAACAATAGTGCAGCAGCAAGAGCACCTTGTCTGAGGCATTTTGATTTTTCATAATCACTGTACAGTAAGGCACGTAAGACAACCTTTTTTCACTACCATTTGACCACTAGAATAAACAGTTTTGGGGCCACAGACTAAACTGTGCTGCCTGACTGAATAAACAGTTGAGAATACCCATCAAGAAAGAAAGGAAGGGAGACCTGTTCTCTGCTTATACATTACCCTTTGAAGAGTCATTAAAGAGCTGACACAAATATGGATAGTAGTATTTCCCCAATCACAACAGTATTTAAGAAAAAATGTTTCAAAATTATTCAATGCTTAAAAATTACAGTCATAGGCATCTATGTCTATTAGACAGATACACCTGATATCAAGTTGCTAAAACTTACTGCAGAGTAATGAAAAAAATTTAAGCAGAGTGTAGATATTGTTAGCTACAGGCATACAAAGGTCGTATGCCAAAATTCTAAAACTGTGACTGGTACATAGGATCTCTCTTATGATTTGAGACTTCTCAGCTATGATGGCAATTATTTTCCTTACTTCCTCACACATATTTTAGGCTTGAAAGGCATTTACTTCAGGTTTAATTAATATGCAGCTGCAGTATTCAGCATCATGTGATCAGAAATCCATTAAGTTGTGTGCATTGATTCAGGTTACAATTTATAAAAGAGAGTGTCTTTTAGTGATCAATAGTTTGCACTCTTATAAGAATTACAGCCAAAATTAACATGCAAATATTAAAGTGTTTGCATGCCTTCAGTTTTGTGTCTCAGTTTAGGGGAGCAAAGATCTTCAGAGATAATGAGCATGAGTCCTATTGACTTTTAGGTCTGTGGTTATAAATCTTTCAGGACTGAATACTTAAAAATATTCACTAGAATTATTAGTATTGAACTAAAAAATAGAGGAGTTTATTGTTGTCACAAAGAGCTTGTGACAGTTCAATGATTGATTTATCTGG
This sequence comes from Anabacerthia variegaticeps, assembly GCA_035583185.1. Classification (NCBI taxonomy): domain Eukaryota; kingdom Metazoa; phylum Chordata; class Aves; order Passeriformes; family Furnariidae; genus Anabacerthia; species Anabacerthia variegaticeps. The sequence goes on from JAWWEW010000041.1 coordinate 20,593,264, forward strand.
GTGGAGCAAAAGTAGCAGTCATACTTTCAAAACAAAACTCAAAAAAAAAATAATAAGCACAATGAATACTAATGATATGAAAAATAAAAGGGTTTTTTCCACATCTATGTTCAAGCCTCTTGTGGGCAGTAATGTTATAGAATTCAAAATTTAAGGCTCATATGCACAATTCCACAGGGGGAGAGGGATCAAGAAAAAGAATAATCAGGAATGATCAAAAGACAAAAGAATGATCAAGAATCATCAGTTACCTTCATTGTGGCAGATAGTGAAATTTTTAGTTTTAACAGTACACCTTTAAATCTTAGGGGAATCTAATCTTGCCACTTGATTAGAAATAAAAATTGTAATTTGTAGTCATATTCTTGGAATTCAGGTCCTGTTTTCCCCTTAATACAGAAGGCAGATTTGCCCATAGAGTAGTGACTTCATTTTATTATAATTAACACATTGCTTTCAACAATCAGTTTTAGCACTTCATAGAACCCTCTGTGAAAAAAAAGACAGGATTCTGGTCAGTCATGCTACAGAAGTATTACTTTTTGTCTGAGTACACATATATTCAGAACCTTCAGCCGCAGGTCTAAAGTTCTACTTTTTAAAGGATGATTTGATACAGTCCAGCTCTGTCATTCTTATTATCAAATGTAAAGTACACTTTACCATTAAAACAAACAAGCACAAACAGGCAAACAAACAAAAAAACCCACCAATTTTAAGGAATGAAGGTCTGCTTATGGAGATCACATTTAAATCAGTTCTGGGATGCAAGAATACAGTATATAATCAAAGTTTTTTAAATTTGAATATTCACTAATTTAAATATAATTTCAGTAAGGAAAAACTGCTAAGACACATTATCTATAGTCTGGAATTATTTCAGTGAAAAAAAATCCCATTGATAATAAAACAATATTTTCCATTAACAAAATGTGGCTACAAACAGAGAAAATTTATTTCTGTCGGGGAGATTTTGCTGTAAAAACCTTGCAGTCTTGGTTTAAGACAAATGGTGGGGCAGAGACTCCAACAAATGAGCCCCCTCCCCTTCTACTAAAACATCTCCCCCTTTCACCAACACAGAGAGACAAAATGTAAGGAGATATAAGTGAAAAAATAACTACTGAAAAGAAATGTAGCAACTGCAATGATGCAAACAAAAATGGTTTAAGCCAATAACAGACAAGAATTCCTTCTGGTCTGTTACCCCTTGGTGCACAGACAAGATGGTGACTGACTTGCTCTCCCCCCACTTTCACCCCAGGAGAACAAAGTGCAGACAAATTCTGGAGCCTTAATGCCCTCCCCACTTAGACAAAAACCACAGGGAAACAGGGGCAAAGCAAAAACCTGAAAGGCTATTTCATCACATAAGAAATTACACTGCCAAGATGCTGCCGTAGATGCTCATGCCCAAGTATGGGTGCAGGCTCTTTGACCCTTTCCCTGGCTTTCTCCGGAGGTGGGAGGCAACAGTGACAGGCAGCAGGGACTGCAGAAAGATGGATCAAGGTGGATGAGGAAAAGGACAGCCACAGGCAGTGATCACGCATGTAGTGGACTGTGAAGAGAGTAAACACCTGGATCCTGAAACGAATCAAATTTACTTTCCCTTAACATCCAAGACTCCTGCTGGAAGGAAGAGCAGAGTGAACATAATGCATCTGAGTTAAATGAAGAAAATAAGTATTATTAAAGGGCCACTTCTACTAGGAAGCAAAAGAAATAAGTGCTCTCTTCCCAGACATGCTGGTATAAAAAAAATCTCCCACTATTTCCTGTCTTTTACTTCAGTTATTTTTTGAGATTGTAAAGTATTTTTTCTCTCTTTTATTCAAGACAGACATATATAAATGCTAATTGAGAATATCAAAGTTATATAATTTACCCATCTTGCTGTGTGAAAACTGTTTGCAGCCTAAGATACATTTAGAATTTTGGAATAAACTTTTAAAGCCAGAAAACTCTTTAGATATTTTGAAGTCTTCTCAGTTAAGTTTTCCCAGTCAAATAAAGGATGACACAAAATTATATTTAGCTGTTTCCTAAAGATAAAATTTGTGTTATCACACATTAGTCTTGAAATTTCCTCAAGTAATTTTCTGAAATTGTAATGTAGAAGGACATGAAGACTAAGTGATACATCTTTTTCAGACAGGAACTTTGATGGCATAGGGTAGACTGTGATATAACCTTGTTCATTTGGCATGAATAGCTGAATGCTCCTACACAGCAAACAGAAGTTTGCAGTGTTTGGTGAGGAGCTATTCAAAACCACTTTGGAGTAACTCACCTTGCATTCACTAAAGTTGCACTTGAAGAGCTAGTCTGATTTTTACTGGGCATCTATTTCCATCTGATCCCTCCCCTGACTCTCAAGTTGGGTATTTATTTGCTGACAAAGAGAAGATGCTAATATTCTTACAATTAGTACATTTTTATTTGATAATAGGTTTTGATGCATATCAATCACTAAATTGGAGATTAAATTAGAGAACTCTGTCACACTAAGTTCACAGGAGGAGGGGGGTTCATAATACTAACAAATTGTGAATGTGAAGACATCTGTAACTCTGTGATGAGACCAATTTGTAAACCATCTGGCACTGAAGAGTTTAGCTTCTTGCAGTTATAATAGAGATATTTTGGCTACAACACTAAACGAACAGGATAATAGGTATTTGTGTGTTAAATGGTTAGTACAGATATCCTGGTGGAATGAGGTACCATTGGGTAAGAGGAAACAGGGTCATATTTTGTTAGCTGTACATACTGCTGGACAAGCCAGTTGAAAAAATATCAGCTGAGGATTCACCCATAATGACAGAAAATGTTGATTTTTCTGTTTTACTTTTGTATTAACCTTTCCAGTGGAGTCCATAGCTTTCTGTCCAGTGATTAAAAATACTTCTGCCCCTAGACAAAAAAAAACAGGGAAGATATTATTTCAAAGGTGCAACACAGTGTGTCTGTAACAGCTTGTGTGAAAATTATAGTCATTAGGTTGCATGGTAAATAGCTTTTGTTTCTATTCAATTCAAATTAAATCTGTTTCTGAATACATGTGGAAGGGTGGATATTGTTGTCAAGAACACTAGTCCAGTTTTTGCCTATCTTTTCTGCAGGCCTTTTATTAGAATGAAAGGGGTGCTTTCTAGCCTCACCATTATGAACTATTTTATTTTCAAAACATACGGAAAAATATCAATAGCACAGAGAAGGCTTTTTGACAAATATGTTTACTTCCTTATTTTAGTATTTTAACATCTGGCCTACAAATCATCAGTGTGTCACTATTCTAAGCCCAGTCTATTGCTATATAGTTGGATATATTTCAAGGATGTATATTCTGCAATACAGGGTAATCCAGGCAATTTTGATCACTTCAGTGGTTACATAGAAATATTGCGACCTGAAGTTATATGGCAGTGTATCTGAATTTGGCTGATGATGTCATGGATCGGTTTGGGTTGGAACAGACCTTAAAGATCATCTAGTTCCCACCCTGCTGCCTTGGTCAATGACACCTTTCACTAGACCAGATTGCTCAAGGCCCCATCCAACATGGCCTTTTACACTTCCAGGGTTTTCAGTGGAAACCACAGAATCCACACCACAAAACATGTTTATGAGCAGTTCACAGATAGGACAAGCTTCAGTCCAGAGCTCACATGTTTTTAGAAAATCTAACTACAGGACATAGATCTTTAAGAAAGCAAACATCAATAGTTTCATCAGTCTTGAAATGGCTCATTTTACTCTGCTTATTCTGTTATTTTAATTCTCTTCATTCATGCTAAGTTTTATTTGTCTTTATCATGCTATTACTGAAGGCAGTAAAAGTGACTGATTTAAAGTAACCTAAGCCACAAATTTCATTATAACAAAACACAGTGTTTTCCTGTTAGAAGCTGGCAGAAGGAAGATAACAGGCAACCAGCTATTCTTACTCTGTGATGCATTTCTCTTGAATAATAATCAAAGTTTTTTCTTTATTGTGAAAACTCCTTATTAAGATTCTGCCATTGACTGGCAGAGTTAAAATAATTCCCTTCTGTCTGCCAGGTCCTGATCCACTGCCTGCTAAACTAAAAGAAAGGACTCATAATTAATTATTGTTGGACAAGAATCCTAAATCCCTATTCTCATCAGCTAAGCCTTCTGTTTCCGCCTTGGCTCAAATCCCAGCTAGAAATTTATGATTTCTTAGGTTCTTTTTGGAGGTGCCATGAATCATACAGGCTTATGAGTGAAGAAGTACTGTGGTGGTGTTCCTGTATAGGTCAGTACTTTATATATTTGTACAACTAATACCCAGTAAAGAAGCTACTGAATACATGCAGGTAAAAAAAAACTGTTAGGTTGGTTTGATGGCACTCTAGCATCAGAAGGTCCTGCTTTGCAACTCCTGTGCATGTCCATGCTTGGACTAATTACACATTGCATGTGACCTCTGAGTAAGGCCCATCAACACAAGTATCTGACACAGAGAAGTCTCATTTCCAGAGCTGATCAATGGAACAGAGTCACAGAATCACAGAATATTCTGAGTTGGAAGGGACCCACAGGGATAACCAACTCCAGCTCTTAAATGAATGGCCCACACATGGATCAAACCTACAATCTTGGCATCACTACCATGCTCCAGCCAACACTACTCATGAATAACATTTTCAACATTAAAACAACAAGAAGGAAATCAATGATTTAGAAAATAAATGATCAGAAGGAGAAGGTATCAATTAACATAATTTTTTCAAGTGCAATTCAATGACACAGTTGGTCAGTTAATTAGATATGTAGAATTTTCACCAATAATAGTAAAAAGTAAAACTTCTCAGGTGACAAGGTCTTTCAGAAGTCCCTGAGAAAATTTGCAAAGATTTCTGTGAAGTGACCATCCTGATTTAAGAAAGAAAGTCTCATAGTATTGCTGCCCTTCTTGAAAGGTGTCTGCATCCTGTAGACCACTGAAGAGGTGGCCAGTGAGCCAATCCTTTACTTAGTTTGTCTGGTTTCCCTGTGACTCTTTACAGATATTAAACTGTTTTCAGAACAAGCTGAAGAGTAGTTCTTTACTTGTGATATTAGAAAGAATGTGAGAATATATTCATGAGGAAAAAAGTGCTCTTAAAATGTATTATTAAAATTAAAATTATTTTAATTCTCATTCTAGATCAGTATCATTCCTCTCATCATCTCTTCCCAACACTTCCCAAAGTTCATCTGATTTTTAAAAAGCTATACAGATAGCTTTAAAATACTAAAATACTTACTTTCTCCCTCATTACTCTCCCATGAGATGTCCAATGATAATGTATTTCCTTGGCAAACTGTAAGAGAAATTATTCAACACAGCTAATGTGATAAAGGCTACAAAAGTGCTACTTGGATGCTAGCACACTATTTTCTCCCTCAACAGTGAATGATGAGACATAATTATATCTCAAAAAAACCCCATAGCACTTTCTACAAAACACAAAACCTTTTACTCAGAAAAAATGTTGTGATGCTGAAAGCTATTACTAATTCAGTGTAATAGATAATAACATCAGTGCTCTGCAATTATTTACCAATTTTCATTGCCAGTGTATCGCACTATTTAGTTCACAGTGTGTCCTCTTACTATGGGGGGGGGGGGGTGGGGAGAGGGTGTAATTGGGAATGATTCTGCTACAAAAATGAGCAATCTATGTTCTTAACACACTTTGGCATTACGATTGAAGGCTAAAGTCTTCAGAGGATGTGTTTTCTCATGCTGGAAAACTCTTATTAGAGTCAGTTTGGATAACAGAACAACATATTTAAATAATAAACTATAACTCACAAATTACTTACTAGTTATATGTTCAGTACTGAAACTGTCTATTGGGCTACTAATTAAAATCAATGTTAATATTAATGAATCTGATTTTGAAAAGCAAAATAAATCATAAATGTAACAGTATTTTGCTAATATGTTTAGATATTTCTGAAAAGTTACTTAGTCTCACATAAGATAAAAGAAAGCCAATACAAAATTTAAGTATATTCAATCTGTTCCAGCTATTAAAATATGTAAGAAAATAGAATTGCAATCCAATATGTCATGTATGTACTCACAGTGGAATTGGTCAAGAATTGGTTTTGGGCCCTATGCTCTCTTATACTTTTAGCAATAATATATAAAAAACCACTAACTCATTGTCAATTAAATTTGATTTGAAACAAGGACAGGGGGAATGTTAAATGGACTAAATGGTCTAAGCATTCTAAGTTCATTTAACAATACGGGGGAAAAAAACCCCGAAATATTTTATTGCAAAGAGCCCAATGTCGTACCCTCATGAAGAAAAAAACAGGGTAGCTCTGTGCACAAGTTAGGTGACTCCATGTGACTGGATGTAGTTGGGAAAACAAGTTTTACAGCCCAAATTAGGAAAGAAAACTTTTCCAACTGTAATGTTTTATAGAATAAAAATCCGAAGATGTTAGTGTTCTTTCTTTGGAAGGAAGGTAAATGTTCAGGATGAAGCACCTGAGTCACATATGCATCAACAGTGTTAACATTTTCATACAAAAGGTGGAAAGAATGGGTTAAAAGCATAAACCTGTGGCTTTATTGCCCTCTGTCCTGCCACCAAATGAGTAGCGCACAAAACAACAAAGGATTATAGAATCATAAAATGGCTTGTGTTGGAAGAGACCATAAAGATCATCTAGTTCCAACCCTCCTGCTGTGGGAAGGGACACCTTTCACTAGTCCAGGTTGCTCAAAGCCCCATCTCATCTGGCCTTGAACACTTCCAGGCATGGGGCATCCACTACTTCTTTGGGCCACCTGTTTCAATGCCTCTCCACCCTCACAATAAGAATTTCTTCCTAATATCAAATCTAAACCTACTCTTTCAGTTTGAAACCATCCCCTCTTGATCTGTCATTACATGCTCTTGTACCAAGTCTCCTTCTTTCTGGTAGGCTCCCTTCAGGTGCTGAAAGGCTGCATCTAGGTCACCCCAAAGCCTTCTCTGCTGCAAGCTGAACAATCCCACTTCTCTCAGCCTTTCTCTGTAGGAGAGCTGCTCCATCCGTCTAATCATCTTGGTGGCCTCCTCTGGACTCACTCCAACAGCTCGAGGTCTTGCTGTGCTGAGGACCCCTGAGCTGGATGCAGTACTCAAGATGTGGTCTCACCAAAGGTGGGGTGGGACAGGGAGGGGCAGCATCCCCTCCCTCGACCTGTTGCCCATGCTGTTTTTGATGGAGCCCTGGGGTACAACTGGCTTTCTGGGCTGCAAACATATTTTGCTGGGTCATGTCCAGCCTCCCATTCACCAGAATCCCTAAGTCCTTCTCAGCACAAACTTCACCTGACTGCCATGAGTTTTCAAATATCATGGAGAGTGATTTGGCAACTACATCAGCCAATTCTCTCATGCCTCTGGGATGCAACTCATCAAGTCCCATAAAAAACATAGTTCACATTCCTCAAATGGTCATGACCCTGATCTTTACTTACAGTGAGAAATACTTTGTTGTGTCCAGGACCATGCTGTATAAGGACTCCTGGCATTATGGCATTGAATCTTGAGAAGGTCTTGACATGCATGTATACAATGCGCAGTGCTCCTCACTAACACTGTGCAAAATTGTCCTGCAACCTTTCCTTCCATCTAGGGAAAAAGGCCAGTTTTGTCAAAATCTACATATTCTAAAAGAATATGTCAATTTTAATAAATTCTTATGCCAGCAAAACACTTGAGGGGAAGGAAGAATTTTGATAAGGTCAAACCAGAGGCTTTTGTGGTTTTCCATTTCAGATTTAACTAGAGTGGAATTATTGTGATTTATGTATGTGTTACAGTTCATACAACATTTTATTATTTTATTTTTATTCTTTCCAGAATATAATGCTGCTCATGTTCTTAAAAGGTTAAGATGATTTTTAATGTTTTTGGATTTTGTTTTTTCAGGGACCAACTGGAATAAAACAGAAACGACAAAACATTGAGAAGTAGAAATTACTCCTAAAGTGAAAACTGGGCTTTGAGCATTTGTATCACCCGCTTCCTTAGTTCATCTGAGAGTTGTAATTCAAATGACTTATAGGGAATATTTCATTATTCAGTTCTAACCAGTTTCTTTGCTGACTACACGCAACATGCAGGGCTTACACTCTCTTGTAACATTCTTCTCAACTGAGTTTGAAAGCTTATTGTTGTTTCCCTAATAATGTTATCTATAGAAATATATCTTATTTCTAGTTAGCTGTTTAATTTAGGGTCCATCTCAGCAGGGGCCAAGACACTCTTCCTAATAGTTTAAATTTTTTAACCCACAACTTGTTTTTCAAAAATAATGTAAAAGTCCAGTTTCCTCTCAAAAAAATTACAGAATACTAACACTTCTGTCTTGCTGAAAGTAGCCTAAATCTTTGCTAAGAGAACAGCATCCAATTCCACCACTACTCTAGATGAGATACAAAATTTTCACTTCTCTTGACTGAGATCTGGAGGATAGTTTTTCCTGGGATTTCTTTTTTGCATCAAGCAAGTTACTGTATAACATCATTTGCCACATGTCAAGTCTGAGAAAATGTAATTTATATTTGCTTTAGGTAATTCAATCCATTTGCTCTTTCAGCTCATGACCTAGTCTTTGAAAGGGCCTACAAAGATGCCAGCTTAGCAGAGTTTTGGGTGTATGTTTAATAGAAACTGGAATAAGGTAAACAATCGCTTTTACATGGTTTGTCAATTATTCTTATAGTAATGGGGGTCTCGATCAGATTTCTAACAGAATAGGTAACTTCAGTTAAAGAGAGTTTTGTTCCAGAATGATTGTTCCATTTTCATTTGCTTATATCTCACACATTTCACTTTAACATCAGGCAAATCCAAAAATTACAAAACTCTTGCCAAGGTGAATGTATCTTTATTCTTCCTTAAATGCTATATGAAAATCCTACATATATCTTCCTCCCAAAACCTCTGTGAAGAACCGCAGGTGTTTTAGTTTCTGGATTCTCTCAAAATGCATTTCAACAGAGCTGTAGATGTTACAAAGTTGATTGGCTTGGATTTAGGACAAATGAGTCTGATTATTTTTCCATTTAGTTCTCCCCTGACGTATAAATACATAAGAATAGATTTTATATTATTTTGAAAGAAAACATCAGTTGTGTGATAGTCACTCTGTAGAGGAACCCAACATTTGTTGCATTCCCTAATGGAGTCTGACATACATAGTGCTTCCCATAGGTTGTCCCTACCTTCAGCTGCCAGGTCCACCCATTCTGAGTCGGTCCACCCATTCTGAGTC
>JAWWEW010000041.1:20608659-20657336 GCA_035583185.1 Anabacerthia variegaticeps
AAAGGAAAAGGAAAAGGAAAAGGAAAAGGAAAAGGAAAAGGAAAAGGAAAAGGAAAAGGAAAAGGAAAAGGAAAAGGGTGGTCAGCAGAGAGGAAAGAACATCTGTAAATCTAGTAATGATACTTGATTGGTGTTTGGTCAAAGTGATGGTCATAATTTTGATCCACTGGCAGTGGAGGAAACCCACAAAACATGAAGCTCAATTGGTGAATATATGAACAGGTGCAAGTGGGAAGTACCCACCTGGAGTACCTCCCCGGGAAGGGAAGAATTTTACACTTTCTGACGCAACAGTGTGGATCATGTGTAGTTCTCTGGTGAAAGGTCCCAGAAAAGAGTCTGGGGGCACTTCAGGGGTTTTTTGTTGAGTTAAGACCCCTTCTAAGACAGGATCCTGTATCTCACATCAGTGTAGTTGAGCCAGTTACACCCATCAGAAGGGATGAATATCTTCAAGCCTACATGCAAATATCCTCATACCTCTTCCTAAGCGGGGCTTTACACCTGATCCAGTTGTGGAAAGGAGGACATTGTCATGATAAAAAACATTGTCTCACCTCCACAGAATCTCTTTCTTATTGGCCTTCTCCCTTACCTGGCTCAAAATCCAGCTTGTTGCTAAATAAATTTTGGGTTTTTGTGGTGGGTGCTCACTCCTTCTGCACCTGGTCTCTTCTTATGCAGATCAGAGGTTTCATCACCACAGGTGCAAAACCTGTGCTCGTCCCCTCTTTGGTTGAGGGGTGCAAACCTGGGCTCAGCAAAGCACCCTGCTGCTTTAGCAAATGGCCAATTGTTTGAGATGTTGCCTATTAACAATTCAGTCTCTCACATAGTACATTGATCACAGAGCCCACTGGGAGATGGACAAGAAGTTGTTTTTCAAAAGTTGTTCAATGGTTTTCAGAAATTATTTGTAAGTAAAAATAAACTTTTGATTTGTCATATTTTGATCTTTCACCTAGAAGTGAACTAGCCAAACAGTACCACCTTAACTTTTCAGCACTCTAATGCAACAATGAAACACTACCAGTGGCTTTCACCTGCGCACATTTGTCAGTGTAGTTTGATCTATTTTAAATTAAATTGTGTATTTAACACAGTTTAATATACCTAAATGTAGACCTAAATTTTATTGAATTAAATGAGTCATTAACACTGTGTTATATATGGCTGTTAATATCTCTCTCTATGCCTAAATTCTGTACTTGGTTTAACATGTATTCACCATCCGCTATCTAATTAATGTTTATACTCAAGGATTTTGAGGTTTAAATACCAATGTAAGTTCAGGTTATGTTGTCACACACTGTAAAACTATATACAGAAATGCCGCAGCAATGACAGAAATAACATTTATTCCTGTAGGAACCTTACTGTTGCTGTTTTTGTTTTGTGGTTGTTGTTGTTGTTGGTGGTGGTGGTGGTGGTGATGGTGGTGGTTTTTTTAATCTGAACTCAAACCGGGGATCTTGAACACAGAGATCTGACAGATTCCCAATATCTTAACAACATATGTATTCATATACTGGTTCACAGGGTCTTGCATTCACTGGGCATATGTTCAAAAGGCACAGACTGTCAGCCAGCCGTACTGGCATGTTAAAAGAGGATTTTCTTAGCATTCAGGGCATGTTCCTCTTTTACAGCTCAGGCCTTAGGTAATGAACAGCAGAATATCTTATGAGACACTGACCACTGCCATAAATGTTTCCTATGCAAACTCAGAAGAAGAAAGAATTATTTTTAATATTAAGACATGCAGAAGTGCAGCCAAGATAGCCTTATCTGCCTTGTTGAGAAACAGTAGCTGAAAAACATAGTGGTTTGTCAGACTTTGGTAATTTCAGATGATGACATCAGTTGTAGTAGTTAAAGTAGCACCTGAGAACAATGGCCAGGAGTGCAGATTTTGAATTCTCTCCAGGAAACACTAGGATATTGGCTTGCTAAATTCTGTGTCTTGAAAAAGATTCCTTGCTTTCTCCTAAGCAGAAAGCTGTAGTGATTTCTAAATTTCACTACAGAAATATCTTTGTTAAAAGAACAATTTTTCAGTGTGAGAATTTGAATCTTTGATAATGAGAATAACTGATCAGCCATGACTAAATTGGACTATAAATTGATATAGTGGAAGAGATTCCTAACTGGCAAAACTTTAAAAAGCTCCTGTGGCCTTTAGTCAGTTTCTGCCACCTGCAGCTACAACCATTGATAAAGCTCTTCCAAACTGAGACACCGCAATCACTAATAAAAGGTCACTATTCTCTCCACATTTCATATATGCAATCTAAATGTCTGTTGGAGGTGATTGTTTTACATTTTTTTAAAGGTATGTGAGGTTGCAATGTCATTTAGTAGCTGGGTTTAAACTGTCATGTTTCATTTTCAGCTTTACAATGTGCATCTTCATGGAAGGATTTCTTGATACATAAAGTCTTAGCTGTTTTTATAGATAAAAGAGTCTCAATTTATTTTCTCTTCTGCTGTTGCAGAATCAACTCCAGCCACCTGCAATGCCTATACTTCTTTCAGGGAGAATAATGAAAAATTGCAAAGAAAAAATGTACAATAACTTCAAGCACAATTTGCTTTTCATTTAATTACTATATTTTGTGAAAAAAATCACAGCAGAAGTGATGACTATTACAATAATTAGTACACAATAGAAGAGAATTTTGTTTCAGAAACAGAATTCTTTTTAGAATTCTTTTGTAAATAATGTCTTTGGTCTTTAAAATATATAGCCGAAATTATCTGTATGATTTTGAGAAAGACTGTTCTGTGAAAAGATTCACACAAAAAAAGGAGGGAAGAAATGTTGTAGAACTGCCCGTCTGCTGGAGAAATGCGTTATTTTACTTCTTGGACAACTTGGAGACTGAACTGGGTCTACTGCCAATTATAAAAGTTCTCTATCAAATAATCTCTGAATTTTAAAAAGCATTAACTTCCAAGTCCAGTAGATGACAAAAGAGACAATCCCTTACACACTTGGGCTTGTAGGAGCTATTACTTTTGCTTGCAAGCATGACAAAAAACAGTCCCATTTTTCAATCTAGAAAATTGCAACTCATAAGCTTATTTTTCAAGAGGTTGCAACAAAATTATCATGGCCTGAAGATGTGAAAGCTGCATGTGAAGTGCTCAGTACTTTGTTTTTGGTAGGCATTAGCCATTGCCAAGAAAGCAACATAATTTCTACACCGATATTTTTTATCTGTATATCACATATTCATAGTTAATTTATTGAGGCATGTAAAACAGCTGAAGCAAAAGGGGGTTGGGTTCTGTTCTTTGTTTTGTTGTGCAAAAAAAGTTCCATTACAAATTATCATGCTATGCTCTTGTCCCTTTAGACTCAGAAAAGAAACTCTTCTAAAAGAAGTGACCTTCCATACATTAGATTGTCTAATTAGGTTAGTCAACATTAAGGTAGATAAATCTTCGCTTTCTTTTTTTTTCCCTTTCGAGAAAGTGAAAATCTGTCCCATGTCACTTGCAAATTTCCAAGAAGTAAACACTTCTGAACAGTATTCAGAATTCAGCAATATGTAAATAAAGGCCATTTGTTAAACTGCTTGAAGTTGTCTTGAAAGCTGTAAAAAATCCATATGTTAGTGCTTAAAAGCAGTCTGGCTTTCCAGGGAATTAGTAGTTTTGAACATCAGAGCATTTCTCTGGGCATTACAATATTGATTTAGGGTTAGCTCCTTCTTTAAGTCATGGTGGTGAGAATTCTCAGGACCTTGACACTGATAACAACTCTTATTTAATGGTATTCATAGCACAATTGGACTCCCTTGGGGAGAAAGATATTGCTTAAATAAGTTCCATTTATTTAAATCCCGAACAGACATTTTCATTCAAGAGTAACTTTTAATCCCTCTCAGATAAACATCTACTCATCTCCTAAAGTGTTAGTGACCTATTCCCCAAAGCCTGTGGCAACACATCTGTTCCAGTCACATTTACATACAGCAAAATATAACAAAGAGTCCTCCATTCAAAAATGCCAGACAAATCTGAAAATACAAGTGCCATCTTTAAATTATACATAGAGTGAACACTGAAGAGTCATCAATAAAATTTAATTGAGGATTTGCATGAAAAAAAGCTGGAAAAATCTAGATTCCAAAGTAGTGAAAAATAAGTAGCATTCCCCATCTGTGGTCCTTGACAACAAGCAGACTGTCAACAGAACCATACAGTAAAAACAGAACTGCTTTTACAAGCTTAAACCATCTGTAAAAGCAGAGTGCTTCAAATGCTAAACTGAAATGATTCAAAAAAATGCACAAAACGAACTGCATTACCATTCTAGTTTATTAAAACAATATTATGGAGACAGCACAAATCCAACAAAAGTAAAGCAATTCACACTTAGTGAAAATCAACATCCAAGGCAAAATATTAGGCTTAAGTGACCAACTCTTGTGATCAAGCAAACAGTCAAAAACCTTCAAAATATTGCTCACTTCATTCAAACATCTATTCTCTAAATTCTTAAACCCCACATGCTGCGTTTTGGAACTAAGCTCTGACATTTTTGCCACCTTCTCTATTCCAACTATGATCAACTTCTACCATTTTTAAGATAACTGTGAATGGATACATATCTAGGCACTTGCAAAGGGAATGCATTCATTAATGTAAGTGGTAAAACAAACAAAAATGACTCAATACAAACGTGTGCACCAGAAATCAAAGCTCAGAGTCCTTTGTGGAGAGGACACTGAGATCACTGTTGCACATTTAAACAACCGGAGGGGCTTCCCAGTTTATGGCCATTTTTTGCCTGGAAGACCCAGAGGAGAGATCCTGCCTTGCCACAGTATTGTGGTCATGGACGCTTCTCTAGTGACAGCCCTAACACAGAGAAAGCCAAGGCTCATTCCACAGCTTTTTACACCATGTGGCTCCTTCTCTGCACTGGCCTTGATATAAAGGATCTGAGCTTACTTCTGAATTCCTGTCAAACACATGGAATTTTACATCCAGGTAGGCTTTGTAATTTTGAGGGCTGCTATTTGTAGGTGCTGCATGATAGTCTACAAAGCATGAAAAAAACCCCCAAACCTGAAAGCCTCTCTCATCTTTGTGTCTTTGATATGAGAAAAGTTAAGTTAGGGAAAAAAAATAAATTCCACAGTGCACCCATTCCCATAAAATAAATATAAAAATACTTGGGAGGGTATTAAAGCATAGAAAAAGTGTATAATTAGATAAGAGCAAAACATCTTTTCTATGAAAGAATATAGTGACAATTTCCCAGTGTAGCCTCCCACATCAGACCAACTTTTGACCCTGTTTTACCTCCTGCATTAGAGACAGCATCTTTACAATGGTACTCCTAATTCCAACATTTTCCATAGGCTGACAGTGCATTTGTTTTTCTCAATTGTTTATACAAATGTAATTAACTAATAAAATAAGTACCTAAGAGTAAGAAATTTTCTTTCTGCATAAATTTAAAATATTTATCTAGCAGGATTAGTGTGCTGGAGAGATAAGATTTTATGTTGAGACAGTATATTTAAAATAAATAATCCTTTTTCTCACCTCTGACATTTAAGATTTTTTCTTTATTTACATTAGTGAGTCTGACATTTCAGAATAATTACCAATCTTTTCACTTCCCCCTGTGTCCCCAGTGACTTAATTCACTGCTTTCTTAAAAGTCTTTTGCTGTCCACTTTTCATTAATTATCTTATGAGCCCTCCACCCCTCCTTCTCTTTCCAATAGCTTCAGCTGCTCGGTTTCTCGAGGACAGGGAACCGGAACTACTACCAGAAAATGCTTATGCTTTGCTGCCTGAAGGAACTGATCTGCTACCACAAACCAAGGGTTTTTAGCATCTCCCATACACTAAACAGAACGTGTGAAACCTGCTCTCACCCCTGAGTTTTGAAGGAAATGAGATGCTGCCAACTTCTGCCATGTAACATTTCCAGGCTTTCTCTAAACTCTTTCAGAACTCTTCCAATAAAAGCATTACAAATTTCAGCAGGAGAGGAACAATCTATTTCTGTACTGGTGAACTTAGAAAACAAAGAAACTAAATAGCTTCTTAATTTAACTGTTATTAATTTAAAATGTCAGTTTCAGGGGAAGAGTGGTTTTGATATAAGTTATTTCCATTCCAGGTCTCGTTAACATCCTCTTTCATCGCTTTTTTTTTTTTTTTTTTTTTTTTTTTATGGTTTTGGTTAACATCATCTCCTCTGGGCTCTTACAAGACCAGTATGGCTGCACATTAACAAGATTAAAAATCAGATATCTGTTCTTTCTGATAAATTGCTGAGTCTCATTTTTGTATCATACAAATGGTATCTGACCATACAAAATCCAATAAAATTTCATACCAGTTTTACAAACTGTCCCTTTGCTTTACGTACATGTAGGTGATTAGATACCTTCACCAGGTCATGTACTTAGGCAATTGCAGTCAGATCTGATTAATCTACAACAGTTTACAACTACATTAATGCAATTTTCAAAAGGACAAGAGGAAATGAAAAAATCTACAGGCAACTTGCTAAGCACTGTTCAAATACAGAATTTTAAGTTACTAAATAAATATTCAGATTAACCAGAGTTAATATATATATATCAGGGTATATATATATATCAGGGTTTGAGTATTCTATCTTCCTCTGAATTGACCTGAGTTATGAGTACGCTCCCTCTAATGCATTACGCCTTTTTTTGCCTACATGTAAAAAAACCCACAAATTCTTCAGATGACTCTTCTGAAGCTTAATGAAAATTTTTAATGGATTCTGGTAAAAAATAAAAGAAATTAAAAAAAAAAAAAAGAACTACTTTGGCCATCCTGCTTTAAACACAGATTCTTATTACTCTTTCACGTTTTAAAGCCTTTCTACATATGAATTATACAATGGTATGTGTATATCTATATATACACAGTGTATTCTAGACATCAATCTCTGAATGCTACATCTTAAATCAAACCTCCTAATCTGATTAAGTACAAATATGTTTGCATTCTGAAGGGTGACTTTTTTGCAGGAGATTCTGATTTTGAAAAAAAAGTTGGAAGATCTATAGAAAACTTCTGGTGAGGATAAAGCAGCTATACAGACCAGACAAAATAATTCACAAAATCATTCCAGGAGAAAAGAAGAACAAACTCCCCCCCACAGTTAAGTATGAAAACATAAGATAGGCAAACATTCTGAGGTTATATCATATTGGAATACAAAATGCACTTTGAGTGAACCCAGAACTCTGGTGTTTGTGCTCAAGTGTTTAGTCTCTCTTTTAGCAGCATTACTGCTTTGAAGTCAGGATTGATGGATCAAGTGTGTGTGGGGAACACCACAATAGTGCCATGTGGGGCCGTTCCTCCCCTGTGTACAGTACCATTTCTAGCTGAAGCAGCAGGTAGTTCAGGAGACTGGTGAGAAGAGACACATCTGTGGAAAAGACTGCCTGAACTCCTGTTGTCATCCAAGACCATAGTGAACAAACACTGGTGCCAGAGGTGTTTTCAACTCTTATTAAAATCTATCATTCAAGGATGAGTATTTAGTCACAATGAGAATCCAAATGTTGAAAGTCTATCAAGAATAAGGGCAGTGTTGCATAACCTCCTTTTACTTGCAGCCCTTGTTTCATCTCACCTATGAGGGAAGAATGTGGCAAAGTCCTAAATGAGATTCAGCTTCTCAAGTACTCATCCTTAGTCTTTTATGAGGAGTAATATAGCCTTCAAGGGGCTAAGCTGCCTAGAGTGTTTGTTGGAGTAGAATTCTAGATGTCATTTTTCTAGTAGCCTGCTCTGTTCCCTCTAAGTTGCTTATTCATTTGCAAATGAAAGTATTAATTCAAAAGCTACATCCACACATTCAGTATCTTATTTTGGTTTTATATTGTATTCAAAATGTCTGTATGATTTTTTTTCACTCCATCTGTTTCTGTCCCTCTTTCTCATATATATAAACTCACTTTGGGTAAATATGATTTTATTGTCTTCAGGCGTTAAGTTTCACACATTTCTTGGTAGAAAAATAACATAATCACTGTGCAGTAGTAGTGTGTGTTTCCCAGAGGAAAGGAAATGATTGGTGATGACATGAGAAATATGAAAAAGAACATGCATAATAGAACAACACAGGCATGGTCATCATAATTATTCAATTTAATTTTCCAAAGAAGTCTACTTTTTCTCTTTCTATTCCACATTCCAGAGATTCCTCAGACTTGTGTGCCAGATCGTCCCATGAACGCCTCTCACAAAGACTCTTACCGGGTCTCAAATATACCAGAGATGTCAAATGTGACTCTTGGCTCATCTAGTGACCCATGATTTGTCTAGAATTTCATCTTCTCCAGAGGCCACAGGCATTTATAGTCTATCTGTAAATTTCAAATAATCCCTGGATTTGTCAGTTATCTTTATATGGATAGATGATAAGTAACTTCTTCATAGTGAATCAATAATGAGGTAAGTCTAACTATCCAGCAGCTAGAATTCAAAATGTTTAAATTCTAGCTTCCTTTATAAACAATATACATACAAATTCAGTACAGTATGCTTCATGATTGGCTCTAAAGGACATCTTTACTTATTCTACTTGCAATCTTGGTCTAACAAATATTCAGATAAGATTGTTATGTGAATCTTGGTTATGGTTTCAGAATAACCTTCTAGACTATGGAGTATACAAGACTTTCTGCAAGGATGTATTTTGAACTGCAGACCTTTGCTTCTCTTAACCCACCAGTGTCTGAGTTACCCAGTATTACTCACTATTACTCAGCCCATTACAGGGCTAGACTATGGGTTTTTTTGTTAGGTTTTTTTTATAACTTTTAAGTCACAAAGAGCTAGGACTATGTCTTAACTCTAATTTTCATGCACATTTTTCTGTTCAGACAAAACTGTCCATTTGTATGTACATATAAAATAATTAATGCAAAATTCATACTGGAAAAACTATGTACAAGAGTGAAAATAATCTTATTTATACTGAAGTAAAATCTTTAGTGCATTTAAGTTCTCATTTAACCTTCCTGCGTTCTGAATAATTCTTATTTGACAAGCAAGAAAAGTGAGGCATGACTTAGATATGGACCGCAAATTCTATGGACATCAGTTCTGAATTTAACATTTCCAACCTGAGAGTCCTTGCCTTAGGCCCTGTGAGAACACAGGGACTCCAGAGATCGCCTTCATTATTGCCTCCAGAAAAGCCCATTGTAGGCAGCCTAAAGTGTACACTGGCAGTGCATCAACCCACCACATGCCACAGGACATTTCCGGCTGGTTTTTCACACAAAGTCTTCTTCACTCCAGACATTAGTCTCTAGCTGAACCTTGAGTCATGCTACCAAATTTACCATCTGGTCATTCAAAAAAAATTGATTTTGAGGGTCGCCTTGCAATATTACTCAAAACACCAGAGGCAAATCTGTTTAGGTGGATTTGAGAAGTGACATACCCACACAAAATTTAAGGAAATCAGTGGAAACTCTTCTGAAGAAAAGAAAAAAAGGTATAAAAGTTTTAATTTAGTTACTTAAGACTTAAGAAAACTATTACATTATTTTGAAAATTTGGGGCTCAAATATCTTCTTTAAAATCATCAAGAAACTAAATGCCAGAGCTGGGAATAGAATCCAAATCCGTATGCCATATGCTTCTGATTATATGTCTTCAGAGTCATGGTCGTTCTTCAGTTTTAGAGATTGCTATTAAAAAATGTTGATCGAAGATTTCAACATAATTTTCAGCTGGGAAACAAAAAGCTTACTTTAGATTCTTTTATTTGTTAAATATATTCATTCAACTTTTTCACTCAGTCACTGATATTAATAATTTCCCAGAAGAGATCATTTAGTTCAGTGACATTTATTCATGGATAGATTTAGGTTACAATTTAGCTCAGACATATTTACTGAATGAGCTATATGGAGCAAGTTGGTGCTTCCACTGTTTGAGTGCATTTAAGTAAAACTGTACAAAAAAGTGTTCTGTAAAAATTAGTGGACATGAAGTCAAAATAACTGATAATCCTAGCAGGCTTATCACATGACAGAGGATTTTCTTGAGATAGCTCTCACGGCTGGGGCATTTTTTGAATATGATCTTACAGTGATTTAATACCATATGAATAAATCTCCCAAAATTCCAATATGAACCAGACAGAAGATACTAGTTTCTCTGTTACTTAATAGCCTTCATTAAAAGATTTCCTGAAGTGTTTGAGCCAAAGCCAGGAACTAAAACTTGGCATGACTACTGATCTGGTAGAGTGATTCTTAAATCTTGCTAACTCAAGAAAACGTAATTCCCATTTACACAAAGTGTCTGAAATTGCCACTGAATAGCAGCCTTGTCAGGAAGTCTATACATACTCAACTACTTAAAATTTCAGACAGCTCAATGAATGCCAAGATCATACAACCTATTCCTTCTGACAATTCACTGCCCAAATACACAAGAACTTTGCATCCAGAATTAGTTCACAAGTTTTGTTTTGTTTTGTAGCTCTTGTCACAAATGATAAACCCTAAACACCTTTGTTACTGAGAGTTTTGATGGCAACCAGAGGAAATATACCCACAAGAGAGAAGGAAACTAGACATAGAGGAATATGTTCCAAAAAAAAATAAAAAAAAAAGGATTTTTGAGATTAAGAAAGCAGTTACAAATACAGTGGGTGTTTTTCAATACTTGGTATTGTAGCAGACTGTTCAACAATAACAAAAAAATTACACTTCAGTACATATATTAAATAAATTATTATCAGGTCCAATAGGTTGCTATACTCTTCATGTATTAAACTAAAATAATTAAAATGATTAGTAGTTCACCAGAGTGAAATTTTGATGTCTACGTTAAGTAACATTTCTTCCAGCAACAAGATTCAGCCTGGTAAAGAACTTCTTACTTCTGACAACTGCTATGATAGACCGAATTAAAATCCCTCTGTGTTCTTCTGCTCTTCCATAAATTTGTCTCCATTGTCATAACTTTGGAGCAATTTCTTCTGAAGTAATGTATTTCTGTTTTATGAGTGGTACCTTAAATCACATGTGACCAGAGGTGACAGTTCAGTAAACTAATGATCAGGCAACCCCAGCACTATTCAGATTTGATTCACAGAGAAGAAATGCACAACAGCTGCACAAAGAAATCCAGGAAATGCTTTTGAAGGAAAGAATAATAGAAAGGTCAGAAAAACAGAACTTGTAAAAAGCTTGACAACTCTGAATCATGTCGGCACAAATCATTCCCATCCTGCTGTTACCAGGATTCAGAAACTCTTAATTTGCCCATACCCACATTGATGTTATAAGATTTATTCTTGAGTTAAGATGCATCAGAATTGCATAGAGTTCATGTATTCTCATTACCAAATTAATAAAGATGGGATGAAATGACACTTTTTCAGAAGGAAGAAAAAGAAAAAGGGATTTCATTACCAGAAACTCACCACTGGCCTAAGCAATAAGTCTAGCCAAGCTTTTATAATCAGCCATTTTTTAAGAGGACGTCATTTATTTATTTTTTTAATTAATATTTCTTTATAAAATTGTTCTTCTACATGGATAACTTAAATTTTTCTTACCCATCCTTTGTTTGCTTGGTGTCAAGATAGCCTTTCTAAGCCACTACATGAGTTAGAATTCTTGTTGTTCCAGACCTTATTTTCACTGACAGTCTCATAGAGATATACAATTAGTTATTATAGTGTTATTACAGCACTGGATTTATCCTTCTCTAACATTTTATTTTTCTCTAATACACTGCATTTAATAAACATTTATGGAGACCAGATAGCCACAGAGGAACAGGAAATAAAGAGAAAGGTGCTGTACAGAGCTGCTCATAAAGATCAGAGATGAAAACAACTCCTGCAATTATCAAAGAACTTTTAACTGACCTCATAAAAAGGTTCCTTGTTGCATTTTTGAGACTAAATTCAAACTCTTAGAAAAACATTATTTTGATTTAGTCTTGGAAGTATAACTTCAAAAACATTATTTAAAAATATGTGAGGGTAAAGGGTATACATTAAAAGAAGTATGTGTGAAGGCTGGTGGACAAGATCAGAATGTAAAGTGGAAAATAAAGACAAAGAAGGGACTATGAGCATTTTCAGCATTTTCTCTTTTTTTTTTTTTTTTTTTTTTGAGTATGCCTCATTTGTACAGCAAGTCATATAAATCATCAGCTATTCAAAATACTGTCTTTTGCATAAAGGTTCCATTGTTGACAACAGACCAGCTGTGATGACAGTTCGCTTTCTTTTTAGGACTGTATATATTCTGTCTGACAGTACAAACTTAGCACCTGAACTATATGTGAAAATGTGTGAAGTTGTCATGTTTTGAATTAAACATGATTTGATTTTCTTTCTTTTTGTATAGGTATTAGAATTAATATCCTTTATACTGCTGACTCAGTTACAGAAGTCATGTCTACATCAAAAACTAAGACCAACAATGAAAACAAAAATTAAGTATTAATTTCTTATGCAATACCTTCATAAGTGGTTATAATTTATATTAATGCAATATCATCTTTCATTGGTAAGCACAGAAAGAGTAAAAGCTTTTCATCAGAAGAATTTAGGCTCCTAAATTCCATGAGCAAGGGGAAAAGTTTAGCAGACAGCTCATGGAAGTACGCATCTATAAACTGCAGTAAACTCTGTTAAAATTAACACTAGGTTATCGAAAATCCAGATTTAGATGCCTCTTTTTTTAAAAAGGCTTTCAAGATCATTACAGAGAAACAAGCAGTAGCTTTTTGACTTTATGTCTGGAAGCTCAATTTGTGAGCCAATGCATACTTCAATTTTTTATGTAAAAACCCACTGGATCAGCACTGGCAGGGTTTTAGGATCCTCTTCTCTTGCACAGGTAACCAGGAATCTAGACCTTTGTGTGATAAATCAGGTGAAGGAAGAATATGATTTTGTGCTCCTACCACACCAATCACTGTACTCATACTAATATTAGATATTAAAGATAGCAACACCCCTTCTAGCTGCAGGTTAGGTAGTCAGCACATACTTGATTAAATCTTACAAAGAAGAAAGGTGTGAGAGCAACTGCTCTCTGTAAATCCCATAACCTCTCTATTTCCATGGAACTGTTTGATGCTGCCAGGTACATAAATTCAGAGGCATGGTTTAGAATTCTATTTAGTGTTAGAAGTCTAACAAGTACAAAAATGCTTCCAAAATGCTTTCAAAATTGGTCTTGGATAAAAATTTTGATAACATTTGAGTATTATATTGGCAGTCATATTCAGGCATTTGAGCCCTGTTTTGGCTCTATTTGTTTCTTCCTTTTTTCAATTTGCTTTATTGTGGTTTAACCCCGGCCAGCAACCAAGCCCCATGCAGCCACCCTCTCACTCCACCACCAGTAGGACTGGGGAGAGAATCGGAAGGGTAAAAGTAGAAAATTCATGGGTTGAGATAAAGACTGTTCAATAGGGAAAGCAAAATTCATACACACAAGCAAAGAAAAGTAAAGTATTAATTCACTGCTTCCCATGGTCAGGCAGGTGTTCAGCCATGTCCAGGAAAGCGAGCACATGCAACTGTTACTGGGGAAGAAAAATGTCAACACTTCAGACATCCTCCTTCTTCCCCCTACTTTATATACTGAGAGAGATGATGTATGGTATGGAATATCTCTTTGGCCAGTTTGGGTCACCTGTCCCAGCTGTTTCTCCTCCCAACCTCCCATGTACTCCCAACTTCCTTGAGAGTGTGGCAGTATAAAAAGCAGAAAAAACCTTAGCTCTGTGTAAGTGCTGCTTGGCAATAGGAAAAAAATCTCTATATTATCAACCTTGTGTTCAGCACAAATCCAAAACACAGCCCCATACCAGCCACTGTGAAGAAAATTAACTATACCTTAGCCAAAATCAGCACAAGAGAAGAGCCCCTTCTGGATTCATCCCATGTTTCAAGTTTCAGGTATAGTTTTGCAGCCCATTTAAGACTACATACTCTGAGCTCCGACCAGTTCCTGTTGCAGAAACTCCAAATAAGCCCCCTCCTAGTCTTAATAGTAATTCATTATAAAAAGAGGTTCATGGAGAAAAGGTAATAATGGAGGAAATAAGGATAAGTGGATGCATCTGAAGGGAAAGAGATGGAAAAACTATCAGAAAACAAGGTATGGAAATCCTAGCAATGGATGAATTAAATATTTTTTGTTTTCATAGTTCAAGTTTTCCCTGAATTGGGTTTGATAAAGCTAGGACACTATTACAGACATCTCTCAGCCCACAAAAAAAAAATTCAGATTGCACCATTATTCCCTAAGGATCTGCCCTTGAGATAAATAAACAAGTAGCTTTCATTTGAAAAACTGAGCAAAACCCCTACTGTTGTTGAAGGTCCTTCATTCACACCCTCTCACTTAACTGAAGTGTGGCTTGGATTCATTACCCTTTGGTATTATGCAGATAAAAAGGGAATACACATTTCCTGACATACAAAGACCCTTAGAAAATAGCTTGCAAAGTTGAAATAGGTGTGACTACACTGAGTACCATGCACAGACATGAATTCCCTATGCCTATACTTTAATCTAGGACGATGAAAATAAGCTCTGTTCCAAGAAGTATGTGATTAAGTATTTCCTGCAATGTTATTTACCTGAGAATCAGAAACACCTTTCATATTCTGGTAGGTTTAGGGACAAGATACCCCTCCTCTTATTCTGCTGTGAGGATGTACTGAAACAAAAATACTGACCTGAAAGGAAAAATTAATTCTGTCCACTGACAAAATATTTGTGCTTCCCCCCCACCCTTTTGATTTGAGC
This sequence comes from Anabacerthia variegaticeps, assembly GCA_035583185.1. Lineage (NCBI taxonomy): Eukaryota > Metazoa > Chordata > Aves > Passeriformes > Furnariidae > Anabacerthia > Anabacerthia variegaticeps. The sequence goes on from JAWWEW010000041.1 coordinate 20,623,485, forward strand.
TTTCCTTTTTACTTTTATTTTTATGTCAGTGGGTCTATTTTACCCAATTAAACAAAATCAGTATGCATATTACAGTATGTCATATTGCAGAAACCTATACAAATCATTGTACAGAAGGAAATGTACTTAGAATTTATTAGGTACTAATGTTAGCTAACTTGTTCATTTACTTCTTGAAACTGCCTGTGAACTTCCTGCTGTTTTCCACTTCTGCTCATCCAGGCATTAAAAATCCAATTTTATTCCCAGTCTTTGTTTCTCATAAGTAGTTATACTCTCTACCATTGGTTTATCTGTGTATTTATTTTACAGAGGTATTTATGAGGCCACTTGTCTATTACAGTCTGTAACACATATTGTAATAATTACTTTAGTCTCTACTTTCAGCTATAGGCTGTGTTCAGAATAAAGGACAGGGTTCAAATCACATTCATTCATGCAGCTTTTTAAACTTTTCTGCTCCCAAGATGTAACAGTTTATTGCAGGTAACACGAAAAAAAAAAAAAAAAAAAAAAAAAAAAAAGCCTTTGGAAACCATCCTTACTGGGAAAATATGGAGTACGGTTAGAAACCTAGAGTTTTTCATTATCTGCGCAATGAATTTCTTCCACAGCAGTCATATTACAGAGAGAACAGCTTTGTGTGGCTCTTAAAATGATATTTCTAGACGAAAGCTTTGGAGTTTTGAAGATAATTATTGATTAAAATCTGTTTTAGTTTCAAATGTGAAATTGATAGTGTGATTTAAATACAGAATCAAAATGTTTTGCAAAGCAATTGTTGTGATTCATCTACTGTTTAAGAAATTGTTCAGCAGAGGTTGAAATAGTTCTATCAGGCTGATTTTACTTTGGTGAAGGCTGAAAGGATTATTTTTTCCTTCTTGATGAGTATCTTGAAATCTATTGTCCTTCTTCATTTATAGAGGCCACTTCAGAGGAAAGTGTTTAACATAGGGGGCTCAACAGATATCTAGAAGACCCCTGAACAGAATAGGGGAAAATTTAGGCTTTACTGCATTACAAAGAACTGATCTGGCTTCACCAAATCTTTTTCACCAAGAACTTACACATTGACCTTCATTCTACTTTTAAAAAATTCGAGTATCCATTTATTTTTCTAGGAGAACAGATTAACAGGAAAGCAATTTTTTTTTTTGTTTTGTTTTTTCCGTTGTTATTTGGGGTTTTTTTTTATATAGATGCAATTTCTGGGGTTCCATTATCTAATTCATCTAACACATGTTACTTTCTGCTACAGACATTTGGCTGCCATGGAGACAGGTACTATAAAAAAGGAAAACTAGCTCACTAGACATTTTTGGTGCTGCTAAATGTATCATTTTCTGCATAGTTTCAGGTAATCTTTTTCTGTTTGGTTTCTTGTACTGTTGAAAATAGCATTTTGGCCTTACATAATGTCCAAGAAAAACAAGGAAAACTGAGTATGTGTTCTCCTATTTCCCATTTTGTGCCCTATTTCTCCCTTGCTGTGTTTAGAAGTCCTAGCTTCTGACATTTTCTGTATGATTGCCCACTCAGAGACTGAGTGAAATCTTTCAAATGCAGTCAGAACTTTGAAGGTAGTATTGGAGGGTAACAAGATATTTTCTCATGGTTGGTGGTTTTTTTTAATTTTTTTATTTACTTTGTCTATAACAAACAGATTCTAGCATGCTCAGAATTTCTAGATCCTAACTGCTATCAGGAACTTTTTAGGGCATTTACAAAGAGAAAAGAAGATATGGTTCTTATGAATAAACACCAATGGTGGGATTCATGCCATGATTTAAAGTACTTTGTTATTTAGTTCTTCCTAAAACACATGCCTGAAGTAAGACTTCATTTTAAATGAAGGACCTTAATGCCACTGTAGATACTACGGAGTGCAAGACAGTCACCTGGCTGACAGATATGAGACAGGACTTTCTTAAGATGGAATATTGTAAGTGAAATAACTATTTCTTTGAGCCTGCAGTCATTTTGAGTATATAGATTGTGCTTTGCTCCAATGGATTTGCCAAGTATTGCATTTATTCTCTTTCTTTCTTAGCTCTCTCCTAGTTCGATGAAGAGTTGAAGAGACAATCAGATACTCTAACACAGTGCATGGCACACTATTATACAAAGAGAAAACATGACAGAATGTAATATAAGGGCAATCGATATTGTGTGAAACAGAAGAAAAAGTGCGGAAGACTAAAAACTTATCTGGCAAGAATTAAAGCATAAATATACATATATTCTACTTGAGCTTCTTCCATGGCAAGGAAACTTAAATAAAATATATTAGATGTTGCAGGTATTTTTATCTGGAGGCAAAAACACAATACAAAACCAGCTTATGAACAAACCAAATTGGATCTGAAGTCTAAAAAACACTCTGCAAACTGCAGGAATGCACCTCACTAGAGTAGAACAGGCCTGGCTGGTGAGGTCAAGAACATGCAAAATAATCATAATCTGTGTAGAGGGTCTTGTTATTCTGATTTTTATACTTGGTAATAAGGTAAAATGGTCTTGTGTATTACTTGATATTGTAAGAACTTGTGATGAAAAAAACAGCAAATAGATGTCACAGACAGTTCCAAAACATTTAAATTACAGCAAGTGGTGAGGGCTAGATATCTTTAGCAGCCAATCACCTGAATTGGCTTCAAAAATCCATAGCTGCACTGTTGATAATGGGGCTCCACACACCTTTCTCATGTGTTTAATTTGTATAGCTAAGTGTCTTAATCTCCAAATGTGTTTCAAGTAGAGAGAGTTAATAGGAGAAAACAGGAAAAAAAAAGAATAGATATGACAAAATATAGTGATCTGAAGTGATTTAGTGTCTTTTTGTGGCCAGTCACTCTAATCTGGAGTATTTTAGGTTATCTGATCCATCAGCCTTGGGTTGGCACATACTACAAAGGGCCTTTGATGGATATGCTCCTGTCTGAATCTGAAACTGAAGGCCAAGTGTGATACCAGCAGCCATTCCAAATGTCACTAGCAATGCCTGTGTGGGAAACTGAATCAAGTTCCTACAGACAGGATAAAGAAAAATGTGATGGTAAAACTGTTATCAAGAGGACGGGGAATAGGGAGAAACTCTTTACAAAGGAAAAATCTCAAAGTTGTTAATTTGTAAAGAAAATACAAACGCATATACCATTAAGTAACTCTTTAAACATGTGTGAAAATTCAGGCAGATTGGGCACCTAATTCTCAGAGAACCCAGCCCCTGCTTCAGACAGTTGTTGATGAACCCAGGATTCACTTTTTAAATTACTTGAAATAATTTCTACACAAAAGTTTACTGCAAATTGTATAAAAAAAAAAAAAAAAAGAAAGGAATAAAATTAAAAAATATGTATACATAGCAAATATACCAGTTTAAGGTTCTTCTGGAAGAATGAAATGGGGCATGCAAACCAGTGCTACCACTACATAGGGAAACAACAAAACTGGTACCAGGAGAGTCAACCACATGGCAGACTGGAGCCATAGTGGCCTTTTGGTTAGATTTAATACAGTCCCCAGGCAGCATGATCATGCTGTGTTATACTGGAAATGGTCTCCAGGTGTTACATAGGAAACCTCTCTTTAAGGGCAGTGCCATGATACCAGGAGGGTCTGCTGCTCTCTGGGTAGTGGGAGAAGAGGGGTGTCCCCATGGCATCAGGCAGGACAGGGCCCATCCCACATCCCAGCCAGGAGCATGGTAGCCAGGGACAGCGGGGCAGATCTTCTACAAAACAACAATGAAATTCACTTAGAGATCTCTAATGCCCATATTTTCCTAAATGCAATGAAAAATATTGAACCATGCCTTTTTACAGACTTAATGTATGAATTGAAATGAGTGTTAAATAAGATAAGTAAATTATCAACCTTAAATACCTGTATTAGTGTTTTCTTTCAATTTAATACATACCCATAAAATTTGCAATTCAATAGAAAAAGCCCTAGAGGAGCAAATACTGTGAAAATGCCTGGACTGTAAGGGTTCTTTGAGGTTTTGCAGGTAGAGCACCACACCCGCACACACAGTCAAACACACAAAGGTTGCATCAGTGAGGCTGAAAGCGACCCCTTGTTCTGATTAAACCTAGACAGCTGTAAGGAAAAAGAATATACGTTCTTAAAATTCCATGTCATAATTTCTGACATACTTTTCCTTGCATATTACTACAGTCCCTAAATTATGACTATAGTTTATATTTTTGATTTAATATAAATCAAAGTCATCCAAGTTCTGCAAGAAGTGAAGGAAAAGCAGAAAACACCCAAAGAAAACAATGAAGTATCTTTTTTTTTTTTTTTTCAGAAAATACATCAAATACTGTTTGTCTTAAATAGAAACATCTTTAGCAATGGAATGTCTCTCATAATGTAGACTGCTGTTGTGAAATAAATTATAAGGAACTCTATGCAAGAAACTTATTTTAGCAGATGTATATTTCTTTTCAATAGAGTAATCAATTATGTTTCTGCCTGACTTTGGAAAAAAAACAAAGGGGAAAGTGTATTTTGGTGATAAAGGGAATTAAAAAGATGACTTTGTTTCCAAAGGAACAGAAAATGATAAAAAGAGACCTTATGAGAATATGAAATCTAAGGTTTTAATTTCTTATACATCTATGGATAAACAGGAGTTAGTCCATGAATTAGCTAGTGATTCATACTCCATCTCTGTGTGGAGAGTATGATTATTGATTGACATACTGAGAAAGCATAAAATGTAAAGCTTAGACATTAGCTCGTCTTTTTTAGTTTGTGGTAAATTCATGTTATAAATTCAGACTACTTTAGATGTACTATGCATGTGAAATGTAAATAGAATGACCAAAAATAGTTCCCAATTCAAAACTAGTGAAAGAGATGGTCCTTCATTGTTGCACTGCCACCAAAACATTGCTTGTGTTTTATTATAATTGCCCGATAAAGCTATCACATGAAAGTTGCTTTTAAGGTTAACAAAACAAAGTAATATATTTTCCAAAAAAAGACCCTACACAAATGACTTTGTGTCTTTAAGGATGAAGCAGTTCTTTATTTATTCATCCATAACAACATTTATTATTATTATAACAAGATTTGGTTTCCATCCAAAGTTTGTATATGCATGAACATGGCTTTTTACTAAGTCTGAAAAATTATAATTTTGTATCTTGAAAATAATAATACACCACCACCAAGAAGGTGCATATAGTGATATATGATACATAGTGAAACATAGTGAAATTATAATATAGTGGTAAATATGTTATATGTCTGCTCATAGTCCATATTCACATAAGCTCACCAATATCTGAGTCAATTCAGGCCGAGCCTTCTACTAGCCAAAGTTGATCTGGGGCAAACTTGGTGATAGAACTGCCCTGTTCTGACTACTAAGAAACAGAAAATAATTTCTGTTTATTTGTAGTGTGGAGGCAAATATTTCATTGATCTTCTGGGCATTTCAGAAGCTTTCTGTGCCTTATCGTATACCTGTGAAACAGAAATGAGATAGAGAATTTTTGAGTGTCCTCATTTAGCAACTATGCAAAACAAACAATTAGGGCGACAATCCAAAAAGCACTTTAAAGAAGTCTTGTTTTAACCCTGAGATGTAAAACCAGTGAAGATTTTGGCCTCAGTGGAAGACGACCCACAAAATAACAAATAGCAACATTATAAATATTTCTACAAATATTTTTTCTTCCTTATCTATTAAAAAAAAATAACTCAGACCAGGCAAAGATATTCAACCAATGATTCTGCAGATGGAAATATCAAACTTCCATTCCTGAGCATTCATCCTTATGCATTTCATGTTCTGATTATTCGGGGTTTACATATCGTTTATTAGTTCAACTGCATCATACCACAGCTGCTTTCTAAGGAGACCACAAACATTCATTTAATATAATGAGAAATAGTAACTGAAAATTGTTGCCATTTAAAACTGGAAAAGTAAAAACCCCCAAACTTATGCATATCTTTAAAGACCTTTAAACAGCAGTCTGTTTTATCAGCTTCAGAACTGCCTCATAACTTTATGGTGAAGACATGTCATCATCAGATATCTGTTCCAGAGCATCTGAGAGTACATATGAGAAGTGATGCCTGTGTTCTTTAGTACTGTTGGTAGTAGACAGATATGTACATCACAAGCCTCCAGTCCCTAAACAGGAGATTGATGGAATTTAGAATGGGAGAATCACCCTTCACAATTTGTGAGGTTTTTTTTATTATACTTTTCACCAATCCCTTCTAATGTTCAGATATTCACACATATGTACATGTCTTCTCTTAAATAACTTCTTGTGGTCACACTGGCTGAGAACCTTTCTACAACATCGTTTTGCATCTCACACTGAGGGGTTTAGAAGAGCTAAAACAGGACCTTTTATTCCATCCCACAGGATAACAGGAAGAGCGTGTTTCCTTTTCCAGCAGCCTGGCTGTTTTACCAGTTGCTGAGAAAAAAAAAGAAAAAAGAAATCAGGAACAACTTGCCTTTTAAAAGCTGAGGCACAAGGAAATTTGAAATATAGACTCCACAGGCTTTTGAGTTTAACTTCACACATACCCTTTCAACATGTTTTAGGAATAGGATGAGAACTTTTGATTTTGCTGTGTCTATTAAAACATTTTAAAAAACTCAAGCCTGTGTATCGCTCAGACAAAATGGGCACATAGTTTAGCCATGAATTGGCACAAGCAAATAGCACACGCGAACAGAAACAAATCTGTAAATCTTCACATTATTTGTTTCCAGGCTCAGGTAAATATATATGGAAACTTTATGGTTTTCTGTCTCAGATTCTTCACATGGTCTTTGTGTGGATTTCTGTAAGTAATGAATGCAGTCGGAGCAGGTGGAGAATAAATGTTGGATGTGGTGCCAACTACACAGAGCAGTCGTGACTAGATTTGGCAACATTCATTATAACTAAACAGAAGTTCTGAAGCCTTGCTGCTGAATAGATATTTTTCATATATCTCTTCAGTTTAAATTGAGAAAACCAAGCATGTGAATAAGAGTACTTTAAAGAAAATGTCACTTTTCTCTAAACAAAACCTCTTTTCCCTAAGCAAAATATAAATAGATATGTTTAAAAGAAGTATTATGATCCGGGAAGTATGTGTGGTTTTGCAACAGTCCATTAGCGAATGGGAGCTCTGCTGCATTTGCCTTCACATTTTTCTTTCACTTCTGGGCAATGACAATAAGATATTCTTTATTGGATAATGCAGGCTTCTTAGAAGTAGAATTAAAGACCTATTTCTGTAGCAGTAAGAAGGCTTCCACCACAATATAACAAGGTATGACAGAAGTTACTGGTCAAAGTGCAAAAACTGACTTCAGGTTCACTAGGGCTAAATTCATGCAGGGCTACAGCTGGATGGGTAATACCATGAGCTCACTGTTTGCAAGGCAGTTGCAAACCACAGATTTGCTGAGTTAGGAGTAAGAAAATAAAAAATATAACCAAAGACCAAAATTGGGAATTAAAGTCATTGTAACTCATGCGCTTTAAAGGCAAAATAAATAGTGCTAGAGAAATAGTACTAAAGACTGAAGACTAGAAGGAGCCACGGAATTTCCACTAAATATCAATTTATCCTGCAGGGGAAATGTACTGTGCTGAGGTGCCTCAGTGTTTGGTGTCTACAGTACTTCAGCAAGCAGTATTTAACCATTTAACCATTGGCTACTGAGAGTCAGCCAACACTCCACAGGGACTCACTTCCAGATCACTGAGTTTGACTGAGTATGTAGAGAGCTTGAAACCCCTAAGCAGTTTTTGCCCCAAACTAGCAAGGGGAACAATGTGGTGATTTTTCATTTAACAGACCTTTGCTGTCTTTGACAAGATTTTTCTTTCAGACTGCCTTAGGAAGGTAAGCCTTAGGAAGATGCTGGAAAACATTTCATATGATATAAAGGAGATAATAACTGTTTTAATCATTGATTCATCTACTTTTTTTTTTCTTGCTTAAGTAGTGTGTGACAATGGCCATATTCCTTAAACTGAGAAATATTAACATTCTTTAGTTCAGGCTAAAATATGTTATTTACCTTAAATTTGTTTAGAACTTTTCTGTGTAGGTCTGCATCAAATAAATACCCAACCTGTGTGATAATCACAAAGTTCTAGAATTGTGTTGCTGAAATGGTTAGAATTCTTACCATACGTTTAAAACTATACCAGCACTGATTCATAAGCATATTTATATGCTAAACTCCTACTCAAGTCATAAATCATAAAGGGTCTACACTTTAATATAGTAAAATATGTTGTTATTGCTGATTCCCAATAAAATCATGTTGTCAAGATGACATTCTTTTTTTCAAGGTTACATGTGTGTCAGGACTTCTTACCTTAAAAATCCCTTTGAAAGAATTTAGTTCCTAGTTTATTCTTGTTATTACATTATTTAGCCACAGGGAGAAATAGTACAATGTTGTTATTTCAGCTTTGCCTCCTTAATAGACTTCTTAACTTGAAAAAGAAACTTATTGTGTTTTTTCCTGCTTTCTAAATGAAAGAAAAGCTATGTTTTAGTAAATGCACAAATTAAAGTTAAATGTAAACATTCAGTGAAAGGCAATATTGTGCAGTGCATGCTGAAATTGCAAATTAAACTGAAATCAAGCATTAATTTAGTCACTGGAGTAAATATTTGGAGATGTTCAAATGAATATGCTGTCTTTAATAAGTTGGCAATAATATTTCTTAAGATTTTGTTACATGAGTTATTAAAATTATGGACCTTTATACAATTATAAAGAACAGAACTTTATTAGGTGGGAAGCAAATAAGATGCTCTAGGCTGGTAGAGATACATAAATAGATATTAAACCAGCAGGAGCTAGGATCAGGAGAAGAAAAATAAAAATAATAATAATAATAAAAAAAACATTTTTAAATATTATGTAAATATCAAAATGTCTGTATTCAGCAACCTACTTTGTCACAGTTATTTCAAGAAGTTATTTCAGAGTAATGATGACTCCTGCTGGTTTTATCTTTGGCTGTGACCACTGAGAATGTCTGAATACAAACCCCCACTTAGGTTTTTAAATGTAACCACTGACCAAGCTTTAAAGATCAGGCTTTGGGAAGGTAAACTTAATGCCCCTCAGGACACTTCTGCAAAGAGGGACACTAAAAGCAGACTCTTCACTACTCCACTGCAGACACAGACACAGACACTTATGCACAGTTTCATAATGACACATATACTCTCAAATTTCCATTTTGTGGGTCTTTTCCTAAATACTTTTAAATTAACACTCTTGTCCCCAAATAATCCCTTATTTAACATTTTAATATTCTTTTCAGAAGCCAACACTTCTCCATGTTGCTAAAATGTGTTATTACTGGATTTTATTTCAGATTTAAATTTGGCATAGAAAATATTATTTTCATTGATGCCTTTTCACTCCTTAAGTCCTCTGGCAAAAGAAATGTAGTCATATATACAAACTCCAGTGAATTAATCTAGAAATATCCACTGTCTAGGTCTAAATCCATGCTGCATCTTTTCAATTCATATCTTTTTCTAATGTTTAAAGAAAAAAAAAATCCATTTTGTTCTGCTTCTCAAAACCTTTTAGAAACCTGTCTGGTAGCATTTTTATCCAGCTTCCTAGTCAGACATATAATCTGTTTGCCACATAAACCAAGGACAAATAATTGCAGGAGAGCCCTAAGGAATAGATGACCCTGTATGAAAGTGTAGTTGTTTTGCATGAAAATCTGTGCAAAATAAGCTCATGGTTAAATGTAAAAGTTACATTTTTGTTTGTCTGAGCTATGGTGCAAACAGTGGGAAAAACTCACATAAATTTTAAAGGTAGCCATATATTTATATGTTGCAGAAGATGAGCTGGAAATGGCACTCATATATGTTTTTTTCAAACTACTTCTTTCCTAACTGAGCCTGCTCTGTCAACATGAAAAAAGCTTAGAAAAGGCTTTTCCAGGACAACTTAAAGCTTCAACAAACTACCTGATACTGTGAAACTCAGCTCCTCTTTGGAGACATCTAATCCGATGCTGTCTGGTGCTTGTGCTTTCTCACTCTCAGTAGTTCATTCTTAACACTCTTCTAACAACTTCATTTTGGGACCAGTGTGAGAATAAACTTCACTGTACCTTCCTTATAACACTTTCTCTTCCTTTTTTTTTTCTTTCTTTTTAGTCATTGTTGGCTAAAGCAGAAGCAAAATTAAAAAAAAAAAAGTATTATTAACTAGTAGTGCTAATTAATACTAATAAAACGAATAATACTAATAATTAACAACTAATGTAATATATGTTAAAAAATATAATAACTCAGAACTGAAAGTGAACTTCAGCTGGATCCCAGACTTTCAATTTCCTGTAGGTAGTTATTTCCATACAACTTTCAAATTGGAGTAACACATTTAAAGCTGTATCAAAAGAGTGTTGCTTTCCCTTCTCTCCCTACCGGTGTGTTCAAGTACAATTATTCCAGGCTGGCAGTTTTAAGTTGGTTAACTTTAGGCTTTTTGTTGAGAGTATGTGGATCCAAGCCAGTAAAAATGAGTGTGGTAGTGCGTTACTATTTAAAACTGAGAATGAACATGAATAGGAAATAAAAAAATTTTTCTAAAAATCTGAATTTAGAAGAACATCCAACACAGATTAATGGCCTTGTAGACTTGAAAACCTGTGCATTTACAGACTGCAGTGCCAGCTGTGGAGCCAAACACTAATACTGGCCTCCACAACTGAGTTTTTCTGTCAGTGTCAGTTGATTCCTTCCCCTGACCAGAAAAACAAATGTGTTCAGTCTGCAAAATAGAAAATAGGCAGCAGCTTCTGTTCAGCAGGAGCATTTATATGAGCTCTGAGGCTGGAAATCAGATTGTTTTAGGCTTCTAGTTAGATGTGCCTGTCAAAGGAAATGTGTTTTAAAATACTTATCAGGGAAGATGAGAAGCTTGTCCAGAAAAAAGGGAGTTGCTTCTTAAATTATGTACTTCTTTTTTATTCGACATCAGGATGGAGCCTTCCACAACACCATTTTCCCCCTTTTTTTACTGGCATCATAGGCCTGTTTTGCTAACTTTATCATTTCTATTTTTATAATCTTCCCTATTGAGAAGTGGTGTCATTTGCACACTGTATCCTTTGGTCTTGCATGAAAATACTGCATCTAGATAAATTCAGAATTAAGAGGTTTTCTCTGCAGCTCACTGAATTTTTTCAAAAATTTCCTGCTTAATTTTATTTTCATTACTTTAATTTCCTAATGGAAGGGAGGGATGAAGGAAGGGAAGGAAGGAAAGAAAGTGAAGGGGAGAGGAAGGGAAGAAGAGGGGAAGTGTGGTAGCAACCCTGCTTGTGAGTATCGACTAGGGAATGAGATGCTGGAAAGCAGTGCCACAGAAAGGGACCTGGGGGTCCTGGTCAGTGGCAAGTTGAATATGAGTCAGCAGTGCCCTGGCAGCCAGGAGGGCCAACCGTGTCCTGGGGGGCATCAGGCAAAGCATCGCCAGCTGGTCGAGGGAGGGGATTGTCCCACTCTTCTCTGAGCTGGGGCAGCCTCACCATGAATATTGTGTGCAGTTTTGGGCACTGCAATATAGGAAAGATATTAAGCTATTAGACAGTGTCCAAAAGAGGGCAACAAAGATGGTGAGTGGTCTGGAGGGGAAGCCGTATGAGGAGCAGCTGAGGTCACTTGGTGTGTTCAGCCTGGAGGAGAAGAGGAGACTGAGGGGAGACCTCATTGAAGTTACAACTTCCTCCTGAGGGGAAGAGGGGCAGGTATGGATCTCTTCAATCTCATGACCAGGAATTTGAGGACTCAAGGAAACAGCATGAAGCTGTGTTAGGGGCTGTTGGTTATCCGGGAAAAGTTTTCCCTTCAGAAGGTGGTTGGGTGCTGGAATAGGGCCCCCAGGGAAAAGGGGTCACAGTACAAAGGCTGCCAGAATTCAAGAAGCGTTTGGACAACACTCTCAGGCACGTGAACACTCTCAGTTCTTGGGGTATCATGTACAGGACCAAGAGTTGAACTCGATGATCCTGATGGGTCTCTTCCAACTCAGCATATTCTATCATTCTAAAAAAAGTGAGAAAGAGCTAGAAATAATCATTGTTTCTTCATATGATCTAGGGGAGAGACAAAAGCATAAAAAGATTTCACAAAATAATGTTTTGTGGTAGAAGTGTTTTACAATTTTTTCCAAGGGCAGATCAATCATTCCTTTCATTTTTTATAGATATATTGTTTTTAACAATATTCATTTTCTCTACCTTTGCAGATAAAGGCTGAGGAGAGTTCCAATAAAGAATGATTTATGTAATGCAATTAAAATAATGTATAATGAATGAAGCTCTTAAGAACAAATATCGCAAATATTTTTATTTCTTTTTATTATCTCAGTGAGTTTTTATTTTAATTCATATGTGTGTGTGTCATTTCCTTGATACATGGACATACAGTAATATTTTAACCTCACTAAGAAACGGCTGAGGCTGAGGAATGTTTTCACACCAGGTACCACTGACTTTACTGAGTGAGACTTGCCCCTTTGCTATGCAGGCACATCACAACTTCAATATGTAAGATGAAAAAGTGCATGTTTTTTCATACTTAGGATGTTTGGCATGAACATGGGGAGAACACATATTGCTAATCCAGTTCTATGTCTAAATCTATATTTAGTACAAACTTTCTACCTTAAAAAAGATTCATTTATTTAATTAATCTATATGAATTTTTTTCAACGTATTCAGTCCTCTAGAAGCCTTGCTTAAAGATATTTAAATGTAATCGGATTATTAATGATATACATTTTATTTTTGTGGCCAGTTTTCCAGTGAAATATTGAAATGTCAGAAGTGCTTTAGAATTTGGCACGTTTGGACAGGCATGGGACTAAAATGGTCATGTTAATGGAGGTCAACGGTGAGGAACATGTGGAAAGTTTCCAAATGTCTGCTGACATACTTATTAAGTCTAGGGCATACTTTAACACTTTTTGGGTCATTGTTCCTACCTGATGCTTTAAACAATACTGCAGATTAATATGGATACTTTTCTATTTCCTATCTGTGACAATAAAATCTCAGTAATAATGCTGGACTACTAACCTATTATTTCGACCTAGATCTCACAATAAAGCTGTCTGACTGTTTAAATGGTATTGCCTCCCAAAGTATGCTGAAGACCAGATCTGGAGTACTCCCTCTGCATGTCCCTGTGTTTGCACTAAATTTCTGAAATGAGTATTCTATAATCACAATCACTTTAGAAAGCTATTCCACAATCGAATAAACCTCAATGCCAAGATATTTCCCCTGACTCTTTATATATATTCATAACCTCAGTTTAGTCCCATTGCCATTAAATATGTCCCAAACTGTTTATGTCTGCTTTGTTGTTCCAAAATTCAAAGCCTGAACTCAATTTCGCAGGTATGTTTGTGACAAATATACTGGGACAAGGAGCTTTTAACAAGGTCAATAGTCCAGTCTATGAACAATCTGAACAAGGAGGGAAAGTTATTTCAGCTGTTAGAAGTGAAATCTCAGGAGTCTTATGCATAGAGCAACTTATATTCTTTTAAATAAACTGGGAATTATAAACTGGTGGCTACTCTGGATAGAAGGTCAAGCTGCACTTTTGAAGCATAAAAGGACAGCCTCTGTAGGGAACTGATGACTCACACTTGAAGGAATGTTTTTATAAAGATATAAATGATTTGATAGCTAACATGAAGATTCTTCAAGAGGAATGAAAATTTTCCTGATGTCTCATGAAGAGAAAAGTGCATGTGAAGACAGGGGCAAAGTGATTCATGAATACAGAAATCAATAAGGGTCAACCGCAGGAAGGTATCAGTGAGGATTATTTTGTTCATGAATCCCAAAACTCTGCTACCTTTTCTGACCTCACCATTTCTTCATATTCATCTCATTTCTTATTTATTTTCAATGAAGAATTTATAAAAACATATCATGTAGGTGTTCTCAATTATTTTATCCTTCTTTTTTATAAAGAGACAAATATGAGCTTATATGCTTGAGGGTAAAATATCAAGTTGCATAACTGTATCATAGAATTCACTTATTCCATTGCAAAAACAGTTCATGGAGTTAATTAACAATACCATACAGTAATTTGGTTTCTGGATGCTGGAACAGCTGAATCATCCAAATGTTTGATACTGCGAGTTGGACAAACACAACTGAAGACAACTGTTGCTCAGCCTTACATATTTTCTGTGAAGATACGTTGTTTCTCTGGCCTTCTTTTGTATATTTGCATGTGGAAAATTAGATTATTTCTATGAAGTATTATTTCAAATGCCTTCTTTATTAATTTCTCTAAGAACAAATGTAATATTTAGTAGACAAAGCCCATCTTGTCCTCTTTGTGGAATAGGTGAAACTGATGTTTGAAGATTTTAATTAAGGCACAGATTTTTGCAATATAATCTTAAATTCTCCTCTTCCTTTGTAATGATGTTAATGACATGTCCAGATTCGAGATGTTACCATGCTTTTATTCTCCCTGTCTGCACTGCCTAGACCAGGCTGGTGTGAGAATTCACTAATTGGTGATGGATGCTCGATTCTAAGAACATTTGATAAGATGTTTTGCTCCTTATTGAGAAGTTTTCTCTTATATTTGCACTTTTCAAAGTAATGCCTTCATGCTTGTACTATTGCTCTTATTAAAAAACTAGGTATGATGACTCATGTGTCCTTGCCATGTTCAAACTTAACCAACAACCTTAATCAGATGGAGAAAAAAGTGTTTTTTCTTCAGCAGGAATGTAACATATGATAAAAACATCATATGTTCATGGATCAGTTTGGTTGATGGACTTCCTTGAGGAGTTTCACCTTAGTTACTGCTTAGATGCATTACTAATGTGCCGTGACATTTCCTTATCCTATTTGCTAAAGACTTGCAACTATATATTGTGGTGGTCTTTACATAATACCCCATTTAAGATACTATTCAAAGTATTCTGCATGTTAATTTTTTGTGATTATATTTGCAATTATCTTTGCATTATCTTTATCAGCAAGAGGAGGAGGAATTATTTGGTTAGTAAATGCCTTGAAGCTTGCTCGTAACTCATAGATAAAACGAGTATTATAAATTTGGGGTCTGATAGAGATGCACATGACTGTGTTGAGATATTTCTTTGTTTCCTTTATTATGTACCAAAACTTTTGATGGAGTATGAACGCATGGTAGATAACCTTGCATTTTGTACATGTTAAATGTCACTCATTCTCCTTGAAATTATATGAAAGCACCATTTGTCATAATCTGTGCCCTACTGAGGAGCTCATCCATTCCACGGGTACTTATGTTAACTATGTTAATTTGTTAATTATATTAATGATAACTATATTATTATCCTAATATTTTCTCCCAAGTGAAAATACTGAACCATGCACTTGCCTAGTTAAGCTTATTTTCTTCTACCCTTAAGCTGATGTCAAAAAAAAATATTTTCTCTTTGTCAGAAGTCACAAGTAGAAATCAATGGAGGAGAACATTTCAAATAGCTGAACATACAGTCATCTGCAGCAGTTGAGAGCTTAGAGTCTTCAGAATAAAGTCAAATTAATTACAAGAAAGATGCTTCAACAGCAACAGAAATGAAAGGCAATATGAATTAATCAGAAGTACAAGTTTTTACAGGAAGTTGCTTAGTAGACAAGACAGAGGGTGGTGTGGGATTGATTGGTCACAGAAAGTAATGTGATATTGGTATGTGCTCACTCTCAGAAATTCATGAATAGGAAATATCTTTCACAATTTTTTTTTGTCTTTACAGCAGACTCAAAAGACTATATACATTTTTTAAGCTGTCAATAAAGTTGTCTGACTTTTACCTTTGCCTTTGAGATGGGAGGTTGCTAAACTAAAATAAGAGCATGTTAGTCATAGGTGTAGACTCATCAAGAAGCAGAGCTTTTGCAGAAATCATGAAAAGAAAAAAAAAAAGATTTATTCTTCTAGAATAAATTAATGATATTCCAGGAAGAACTAAGATTTGATAATAAAGGAAATACCACTCCATTATTTAAGTGGCTAAATATCCACCACCAGAGAAAAAAAAATGCTGCATAGTCCGGTTGTTTCACACCTAAAAGGCAGTGTCTATATTGTGTCTGCATTTGAGCTAGATGGTCATCACAGTCAGCAAACATCTAGTCAGCACAGTTAATCATTCCTAGAGTTCACCAAATATCTGGTTTTCCATCTCAATCTTATCATGACTTCACAGGCTTTATAAACTAGATCATCATGGACTATAGGGGAATATTAGGCACTGGTATACAGGTAGACAAATGAAATACAGACATCTACAAATCTGGGACTGAATCCTACCTGGTAATGTTGAAGTCATAATTATTTTGTCTGTCATCTAGAGAGAAGTACAAAGAATTATCTCCATCTATGTATTTTCACTCAAGAATAAAAAGAGGCCAAATCTGATGCAAAAAGATTTTCTTTTGAAGGCAAAGGCATTTAAATCATGTTCCTTCCAAAACTGACTCTAGTTGAGATAAAGGAATGAATGGTAACAGCATAACTTCAGTCTTATTTAATTGGAAAATGCAGGAAATAAGTGCATATGACTGAAAATAAGTCCAAAGTCTGTTTCTTTGCTAAGATGTACTGCTTCTTGCCCTGTCTGTTCATATTAATGCAATTAAAAAATATGGATTATGTATACACCTTGATTGCAACATTTTCTATCAAATATCACTGAGAGTTTAGAAACATGAATCACTTAGGCTATGACTTATGATGATCAATGTATGGTTATATATTTTGAATCACTGAATCATCTGTTTCCAGATGCCAAAGAAATATTAAGAACTGAGAATATTACCTTGCAAATATTAGATCAGTAGCTCTTCCTGTAAACTAGACTGAAATGATGACTTTCTGTTGTGTATTTTGAAATCTTTATTTTAAAAATATAGATGCATGTATACATATATATATTTATGTCCAATAGTACAGCAAAATTGAGAATGTCTTGCACCTACTGAAAGACGACTTTAACTTCCTTTGATCACCATATAAGGACAATTATACAGTAATGAAAATACCATACCTCCCTTGATCTTGACAGATGTTTACAAATTTCTTTCAGCTTTGAATATAGTCCTCATATAGAGTAGGTGACTTGCATCCAGTCATATTGGGACTTATTGGCATTTGGTTTTGAAAATATTTGTCTTGTTTCTTGTTTTCTGTTAGGTAGATTCAAATATTGGTGTTTCTGTTGTGTTAAACTTTATATTTTTGAAAGTGCAGTTTCTACAGGTCTGATTGTATCAACATTTTAGTAATCTAATGATGCTTATGCTTTTTTTCCAAATCAGCTTATAATGTCATTGCAGTTTGTATTGAATGTCATTTTATATGAGTTTCTTGTAAAAGTGAAGAAATAACAGACCAGAATATCATAATAAGGTCTTTGTAGAAACATTTCTTTAGCTATTATATGAGAACTAATACACTTTTAGAAAAAAAAATTTTTCAATAAAAATATTTTTGTTTGATAGGAAATTGTATCCCTGAAAAGTTTTTTGATAATCACTATTTACATTTGATAAATTATGATGCTTATGTTACCCATCTAAGTGAAATTTCACATCAGTACAAAAATCACACACTGTTCAAGAAACAGAAAAGAGTACAGGTGGATTAGGGAAGGATAAATCTTGGAGAATTGCAGCTGAAGAGATGATCTATCTTTGCTATATACATACACACCTGAAGTGAACCTGGAAAGTAGTTCTGTTTCACTCGTGAACAAATTTATGTCTGATCTCTGCCCATAGACTTAGTAGGCAGAGATTTTTTTCTTATCTGACAACATTTTTTCAACTTGAAAGGAACTCAGGAGCTTTAAGATTTCATATAGTTTCGATATATTTTACTGTATTAAATATTAAGCATGAGAAATTTAGACATCAGAAGCCTGTCTCTTTCTCAACATTGCACAGCATAGAAATGCTTACTTTGAAATATATTGAATGAAGAACTGGAAAGAAATAGAAATTGAATGAATGGTTATTATGGAAAGCAGATTTTAATAACAGCCAGCACATGCCATTTCTATTAAGGTCTGCCCTTGAAGCACTGTAAGTAAATGAAATCCATTTACTCTGATTTGGCCACAAAACAATCAATGTGTCCTTAAGGTTTTATGTCAGCATCATGATATCAATCTAAAAGGAGTAATCAATTTCTCGGGTTTTTTTCTTTTTTTTTCCTTTCTTTTATTCCTACTCTTCAAGTGTCTTTCAAAAAATGCCTGAGTACTGACAAAACTGCTATAGGCCATGCTTAGAGCATTCCTCTAGCTGAAGGAAACAAAATAAAATGGTTAATCCCAAGGCTAAAATAACATGCGCTGTGTACTGCAGTTTGTAGAAAGACTCTTCTTTTGGTTTGGATTATTTTTTTAACCCAAACATTGTTTAAAATCACAAATTAAAGAAATAAAACCAAGAATTTAAAGTTCAGAGGATTACTCTTACAACAGGTGTACAAAATATGGCTATATACTGACATTAATGTTTCCTGAGCCTTGGTATTGATTCAACAGCAATTAAAATTGTTGCAGACAAAGAAAGCTTTGCTATTCTTTTGAGGCAGATGGGATATCTGTTCCTCCATAACATTTCTATAGGTGGGTTCTAAACAAGCAGCTTCTACTGTTGCAGAAAAATTGGAATACACTCAAGGTCAGGTCAGAACCAGAAACACTTTATTACTATGGCTGTAAGACAGACCACAGAGCAGTAGTTGTTTAGCACGCTCTGCTGACACAGACTCTGCCCAAGTGGGGCAGCTTATACATCTTGAGGCTGTACAAACTGTTCTTCACCTAAGCTGTGTCACTTAAGCAGGACTATGGTCAATAACATCAGTTGGAATTATTCAGGTAAGAAGGTTCATCCTTTCACAAATCACTTTTTTTATTAATTAAATTGTGCCAAATGGCAAAAGCATCAGCTGCAAATATTTCTAGCAAATGATGCTGTGTAACTGCTTTGTGTTTTTCCACAGCTAGAATCTTTTATGGGAAACTGGTGTCACTTTCGTGACAGACCTTCTCTGAACACTCCTACTGGATCAGGGTCATGGAGAGTTTGAAGCACGTGAGCTCCTTAAAGACAAGATCAGTACCAAGCCAGTACTGGCCATGTCCAGGAGCAAAACTGTAAGTAGATAAGGAGATTTAAATACACACAAAATCCTAAGGAGATTGATGATCCCTGTGTTTGAGAAGCAGTTATCTGAGGAGTTAAGGAATTGCAGTCAACTGGTATCTCAATTTCACCAGTCATTCTTTTAAACAGCTAAGTCAGCCCTTTTCTGGAGCTTGTGAGCTTGACTTTAGTGACAAACTGACTTCAGACACATCTGAATTCATCTTCCAAGGTCTGCAATGGCTTCCACAATTGCAAAAGGGTATCTTGACAAATTATTGTAGCTCAAGAGGAAGTTGCAGAAAGTCAGCTTTGGTCTCCAAAGCAGACTGGGATTCCATTTAGGGCAGCCACTGTTTACTTCAATTCCAGGTGGTGCCTGTTAGATAATCTGTTCTGTCAGGGCAACTCTGGACTCAGGGGACAGCCTAACAAAAGGTATATTCTGCATTTCCCTGTAAAAGCCAAGCTAGACTGCTATTCTCATATTTCTTTTCTTCCAGATATTTTTGTCTTACATTAATTATTTCAGAATACCTGAAGAAAATAGTTTTGAAATGAAAGTGATTTCCATGTGTTACATGTGAATGGCTGACTTTCCAAACTAATGCAGAAAGAATGATTATTTCTCTTCACTTGAAAGTGAAGAGAATCCTCATCAAAATGCAGTTATCTGTCAAGACTTAGTTACAGAAATGATATTGTAGGACACACAGAGGTACACGCGTCTCTTTTTTTCATTGAAAAAGCAATAATAAAATTTTTGCTAAATGCAAAAAAAAAAAAAAAAAGAAAAAAGAGAAAAAGGAAAAAAAGGAGGTTTTTTATAGCCAATACACAAAAGGTCAGAGACATCAGACCGTTTTTAGGTTACTATTAAGTCACATTTGAAAATGAAATAATATATCAACCATGCTGTGATAAACTGACTGTTTGGCATGCATCAGTAGTAACAGCCTTGGAGGTGTGACTTTTGTGTAAGAAAATTCCTGTGCGTCATCTGAGAATTGATCTGTAAATGACAGCTCTGTACCTTTCAGATCAATGTGTGCAAGAAGAAAATTTTAAAAACCCAGATATAGCCAGCAAGATTCTCTGATTCTAATAAGTGAACTATTAAACTATTAACTACTCAAAAAAATATGAGTCAATTGTTCTCATCTCTCATCAATTTCCAGGCCAGGCCTATGTCAAAGCTTCTTGTAGAGCAACCCAGTGATAAGCCCGAAATTTTTTCTGACAAAATTCTCTCATTTACTTTTTCCTTCAGCCGATGCACAGAAATCACTGCAAAGAGTGTGTAGAAATTGGCTGTGATATGGCATGCTGTTGCACCAGAATATTGTGTTGAAAGGAGTGGAAGGAATTCACAATTCGATGCCGCGCAGTTCTGCATTTAGGAATGAGATACCTACCTGCTGTTAGAGGCAGCCCCAATCAAACTAAAGAATCTTGACATACATCATATCTAACTTCATATTCTCTGATGATGATACAAATTTAGACTACAACATACAAGTACAGCGCAACATTTTTAAAAAGACGAACCGTTTGGAAAAAAATGGCCCAGACAGTCATTGAACAGACATATTGAGGACTAGAAGTTTGCTGTTTTTATAAGAAAAGGAAAAATGAGTTTATACACACAAAAATGGGAGATAGAAAAAAATATACAGGTCTTAGACTACTAGTTACAATCAGGGCTTTGTTGTGATACTTTCAGTGCAGTCATCATTGCATACAGATACTTTCAGTGCAATTATCATTGCATACATGAGCTGGTATTTGTTGCATGGAATTGCTTTCTGTGTTGCACAATGATACAATGGTTTATAACCTTAACTGTGATAGATACATATGATTAATATCTGAATAGGTTCATATTTATTGTTTACATCGTATTATTTAATTTTTTATGCAAAAGTTTAAATACGTAAATCTCTACAGCATGCCGTGCAATACTTTTCTCTCTTTCATTGTCAAGGGCAATATTGGTAACATTCCTGCAACAAGCACTACTAAAGATTTCAGAAATCTGATTGGAAATAATCAATACTGCTTAAATGCATTTCCTCCTCACATTGAACACAGTGTACACAAGAGCAAAGCCACAAAAAATTTCTGCAGCAGATTGAATGAATTGAGGTATATAAACAAAAGATTGCTAAGAAAATCCAGTTGGCAATAAATTTCCATTGCTTTTCAATTTATCAAATGAAGAACTGACACAAAGTATATATTATTCTCCTATATGTAACAGAAGTTTTAAAGAGATGGGAGGTGCAGCAAGTAAAACAGATATATACATGAACTTACTCAAAATGGAGGCATGGTAGAACAAATTCTGTTTTGCGGTCCTTGTGAACCCTTACCAAGTTTTACTAATTAGACTCTCACTTTGATGAATAAACACTTATTCATTAAGATTTTATGCCCCATGTTACATCCTATTGGTATTCCATTTTTGACTGAACTAGAGCATTTCAAAGAGTTTCAAGCAGGGTTGTCAGGTTAGGATTTTACGAGCTGGACGTGCTACATCTGAGTTTAGAGAATTAGGACCTTAACAGAGTACAGCAGCCAGAATTACAAATTTAGCTGGCACAATGCAGCTGACTATTCCTCTGTTCCTCCAATTTCAGGTGTTACTGTGGAAGGCTAGCTTTCCCTGCTTTAAGTGTAGAATTCTCTAACTAACTTTAATGGGGTTATTTCAGGAATGCCAGCCCTGAGCAATGAAAGGAATATCTAGCCACATAAAGATTCGTTCATTTTACTGTCTCGTTTAGAGATGCCAAGCCATTATCATATTGACACAAAATGCAATCAGAGATACCTGCCTATTCTGTCATACAGAGGACTCAGTCTGAGTTGAATAAGTAAACATCAGCAAATATCAAAGTGCTCAGTATATTGCAATATAAATTCTTCCAAAAAAAAGAATTAAAAAAAATTAAAAAATAATTTCCTATAGTATTTCATTCCTTTGAAACAAATGCATTGTTCAAAGACCCTGATTTACTGTCAGAATAGGCATCAAACCTATCTAATTAAACCAACCAGATTCACAAACCCTAAAAAAAAATAGCTCTTAGGTGCCTTTTTTATTTTTTTTTTCAAGTAAAACACACAAGGTTTCTCAAAGGCAGCCTGTGTCAGGACCTTAAGGACACTGCCCTGACCTGCCTATGGACCAGGACCCATTTTAGCTGCCTGGAGCCGTCAGGCCCTCACCACAGACTCAGCTGGAGATGGAGCTTTCCCCAGCTGCTTCCCCAGTTGCTGTGCACTCTGAGGATCATCTGTCATTCCTGGCTCCCCAGCTCCACCCTATGACAGGGCATGAGATGAACACAGAATTCTTATTCCACCAAATAACGAAACATGAAACGATGATGCACCCTTTGAAGTTAGTAAGTAATCTCTAAAGGAAAGTTGATGCTGAGATTAGTGAATTTCTGCAGTTTATTGTCACAGGAAGCATCTACCTTCAGTCACCTCAAACAATATTCATGAAATCCGCATCCAAGTCTGTAAGCAAATACCTATGAGATTGGGCAGAATTGTTCCTATTATCATACCTAATTGCTAACTCCTCCCCTGAATAGTACATTATGATGGAAATTAATCAGAGAAAATACCAAAGTTTATATCATCTCCCTAAACAGAATCATGTTTTCCTGCTGCCAGAAGTAACTATTGGGTTAGACAACACCGCCTTCTATTATTTCAAAGATTTTAGCCCAGAGTAAAAAGAATGAAGCGCATTCTTTCCTTTTTAAAGCTGACCAGAAACAACCTCTGGAGAAGCAAAGGTTGTGACTGTAGTTCATGTGAAGATGTTGTTCATTTGTTTTAAGATAGATTTCCATCTCAGCAGATCTTGTCATCCAAGAATATTGCCTTGTACTTTGGAACAGCAAAGAATGCTTCTCTTCTGATCCACTAGTAAGGCTGCAGGGTAAAATGGGAGATAGTTCAATGAAAGAGTCAACTCCTAAAATGTGAACAGACAAAAGTTCAATGACCTTTGATTGCTAGAAAACATCTTCCCTTATGGAAAGGAAGAGCAAGGTTGATTCCCAGTGATAAAAGACTGAACATGGAAGAAATCAAAAGAAAAACAGATTGACAAATATCCAAGTGCACCAAACCCTCAGATTAATTGGCACTTACTCACCTGTCTATAGACTTCCGATGATGTTTACCACAAATGTTTGTCTCCATCTAAAGACAAAGCAGAAATTAAATTTCCCGTCTTTTTGAATAGGACAATTCACTTAGGGATGCAAGTGGATTCAGTATTGCCTCCTGTAATGTGCTCCTAACATATCACTCACAAACAGTGAGAGATGTATTTCCTTTGTTCACCTTAATAGAGCATTAGAAATAATGATTGATCACCATCAAGGACAATCAACTTCTGCATTCAAAGGAACAAAAAACTCATATGGTCAGGAGGAATAACACATTAACCAACACAGGGTGCTCCTTCAGGGATACTGACATGAATAAATGAAAGGGCAGAGACTGTTACCATACTAAAAAGTACAGTCTGGGAATTGTTAGAGGTATCCCAGACTCTTAAAATACATCAAACAAGATTTTTATCAAATACTTTTTTTTATTAGCTTTTGAAAACTTCTTGTAAAATTATGTCTTTGTTTCTGAACTCACAAGGCATTATTTGCTAGAGGGTTTCTTAGGAAGTTTGGCATGACATTCTACAATAGACTTTTTTTCTTTTCAAGCTCTTATTACACTGGGAGTACTAACACTTATAATGCCAGCATTGCTTACCCAGCCTTTCCTGCCTATGGTTGCCAAGTGCTAACAAAGCACAATTTATGAAATCCTCTTTTGAAAGAAACCATATCCTCCCTTCAGAGAATAATTCAGACTTTCTGTAAGAAAGCATTCATGCTGTGTTCTAAATAAAGGTGTTTACAAAGCCATTTTGTATTATCTATAATTCAAGTATCTCACATTAAACCAATTGCTTCACAAAGCCCACCACAAATGTTTATGCTTTAAGAATAAATACATGAAGAAGAAGGCAAAAAAAAAAGAAATCTTAATTTAATTTACTGTCATTATTTTTTAAATCTGGTCCACGGGCATTTTTTCTCTGTCATTTACCTTCTGACTACTAGTGTCTCACTGTGAAAATAAAACAGAAAGCAAAAGGTTAAATGGCTTACTGGTCAAATGTACTGCAGAACAAAAAGCTTTCTGAAAAGATATAATCTGATTATATAATTATATATTCTTAAAATCAGTGCATGCACGATCCATTAGAGTCTTCAGTAATGCCACTTGCATGATTTATTTTTGCTTAGTCAGAAACACTTTTAAAGATCTTTGATTATAAGACTGAGAGTTAAGAAAGAGTGTAGAGATGGCCATACCCTTAGTTTTCTTGAAGAATACCCATGCCCTTTTGTTGCCTACAAAGGAATCAAGAAAAGCTGTAGAATAAGCATTTTTATACTGCCTGCTGTTAAAACTAGTTAATTACTCTAATATTTCTATCAGACACTCTTTTCTTATAGGGATCTATTTTGATTGAAGTCAAGGTAAAAACAAAAATCAACCTACCAAAGGACTTATTTTTCTATTTGGATGTCTTCTTCAAGATGAAAAAAAACTTTAAAAACCTTTCTGTAATGGTATAGGGTAAAAATGCCTAACTTTTTATTACCTTTCTAAGAAAGTTAAACAAACTAGCATAAAATATCAGTTGATATATATCTTACACAGAATACTTTGGCATTGTCAACAATCTTTAGTGATGGCAAGAATAAAGAAAAAATACTAGTCATAACAAGAATGTAACAAAACAATAAAAATTAGAATATCTTCTAATGTTCTAAATAAGTGTTATTGCCCTGGAGCCAAGCCAGAAATATATTTAAA
Organism: Anabacerthia variegaticeps; assembly: GCA_035583185.1. NCBI lineage: Eukaryota > Metazoa > Chordata > Aves > Passeriformes > Furnariidae > Anabacerthia > Anabacerthia variegaticeps. The sequence goes on from JAWWEW010000041.1 coordinate 20,648,627, forward strand.
ATGGAAAGCAAAAATCATCCTAAAAATTATCAGCCAATAAACCTGGAATAACTTTAAACTTAAATGAAACTGAGAACTCAGTTTGATTCTGGATACAAAATATACAAAATTGCCATGCATACATGCTAGAATTTTTCACAGGAACAAAGCCAGGATTTTAAAAAGTGTTTTTTAAAGTGAAAAACGTAAAACCTTAACTCTACCTCTTTGTGAGGGATCCGCACACCACTTGGGTGTTACGCCTACAAAGATTTCAAAGCTCAGAGATAAAGGATTCTTCCCGCCTCCTCTCTTGGAGTGATTCCATTTTGCACCTTTTTTTTTATTACTTCTAAATTTGTGCTCATAAGAGGAAGAATTGGAAAAATTACATTAGAGTAGTCAACAACTCACAAATAGCTTAAATTATCTGAAAGATTGGAAAGCAAGATAGAAACATTTAGATGAATACTGTATAGCAGGTACTGGTATTTGTCTTCTCCTTGGCAAGTGTCCCAAAACTGAGATGGTCCTGAGAAGAAAATATTTATTTTTTGGTACTTCTGTCTGAAATCCAATTCTGTACTTAATCATGTCCAGTGATAAAAGACTGATTCTATAAAACACTTGTCAATAAAAAGAACTGGTATTTTACGGATAAAGAGAAATTAAAACATTCCTGAAAAACATTAGCTCTGTTGGTTAGAGCATGTGGCTAATAACACCAAGGCCACAGGTTCAATCCCTCTACAGGCTGTTCACTTAAGGGTTGGACTTGAGGATCCTTGTGGGTCCCTTCCAACTCAAAATACTCACTGACTCCGGAAATTCTGTGACTCTGATATGAATGTGAGACCCTTTCTTCCCATTCAAAAAATGACCTCCTGGTACACACAGTTTTTAAAATACTTAAACAGTTCCTTTTATGGGTCTGATCCAGCAGACTACTTGTCTTTCTGACCTTACCATCAAAAGCTATACAGGTTTATCACTTATTATGCCAGAAATTCCTGAATTATCATGAAAGTATTTTATTGTATTACATGGAAACCAAAGACACTTTAGACACTGTGTTGGTTTAAAGATAAACCAGCAGGAGAAATGAACCCATCTCAAGAAAGATTACAAGTTAGAGTTACAATTACAAAGATTACAGTAAATACAATAATACAGAGAAAAACAAAATTCTGATGTATAACCCAGCCCCCTGGGGCACAAACAGAATGGTGACTGTCAGTCCCTGTGCTGAACACCACATGCTCCCCTGAGTACAAAGTAAAAGGAAAGGAAAACCTATTGGGGAGGATGATGGTTGCAGTCTGATCAAGAGTGGCAATCGCAGTCCTGTTGAGGTTCTGGTCCTCCTCTGGATCTGATGAGGGGCACCATAAGTCCCAAAACCTGAGGATATATGCCCAGGTTCATGTGGGAATGCCCAGTACCTCCCCCAGGGCAGAGGAGAAGTTTCACAATGGGTGATTTAACACTGAGTCGTAGCATATTTTGGAATCTTTGGTGGTCTAGGTCATTGCAGCTGCCAGTCCCTAATAGCCCATTGTTAGACATGACCCCTCATGACCCAGGGTGTGAAGGTGCTAAAGCTTCCGTGGAGGGGATTTATCACAGCTGAGTCACTGGTGTGAAGACAGAAACATTTCTGTGCCTCTCAGGGTTCTTTAACACCCATCTTGTAGCCTGAGGGGTCAGGTGTGCCCTGGACAGCTGCTGCAAAGGATTCATTATTAGCAGTTCATCAGAAATTACACAGAGGGTGTAGAATACACAGTTTTGGTTACACACACACAGTGATAAGTTGGTCCTGGCCATTGTAACAACGACAGACACTAATCTTAAAAGCCTTGTCAATTTTTAAAGAAACCCCTTTTTTATTTTACCACCCAGCAAAATCTTCCGTGTATTGCTCCTAATACAAATATAATTTTTTTAAACCAAGATGTCTCAAGTAGGTTCAATACCTTGTGAAATGAGCCATTCACAGTGCCAAATGTGTTGGCTCAATACATGTGAAAGACTGAAAAGAGTTCAAGCAGTCTTATGATAATGGTTGCAGCAGTTTGGATGCATACAAAGACCATAAAAACAACATAATTTTTGTTGGATAAGACCTATAAGATGGAGTCCATTTGTAGGCCTAACACTGACAATTACACCAGTAAACCATTTTTCAACCTCCTGTGTAAAGAACAGATGAGTGCACACTGCTCTTTTCTGATCCTCACCCTGTAAAAAAACCAGGAAGGCATCATTTGTCAGGTCACTCAACTTGCACACAGGGAATGCAAGATATGTGACAGACCACATCTGCACAACAGGTTAAGTACAGCTAAAATAGTTAAAAGCATATCAGAAAGTATTTTCTCTTTAATGTTTTTTGTGCTTTTAGTGAGAATTAGCTTTTTAGTATTTATTTTCTCCTTTCACTTTTTTATCAGTGACATTAATTATTCTCTATTAAGCCACTGTTAGTTGTACATAAAACCAATTACACATTCAAGAGTGTGGTCTTAGGCTAATCAGTATCTCTGTATATAGATGACATACTGTTAACCAATGTACCAAGCAATCCTTATTAATAATCTCTATAATTTGAAGAAAAAACAAAAGTTCCTTCTCACGCAGTATTTTTAGCTCCCTTGCATGATCAGCAATGTTTGTCTGTTCTTCACAGCTCTTTGGTGTGGAACTGTCACACAAGGAGTCTGTAACAGCATGAACATGAATTTGTCACACTTTAGCAACCCTCAGATCTTGAAAAAATCTTGAAAAATGCAAGGACACAAATTGCTACTGACACATCATCATCAGTGTCCCGTTGAGAACAAAAAAAGGTGGAAAGGCTAATTCTTGTGCAGAAAAATTGAAAGGGAGAGAAGATCCTTTCTAGTACAGCTAAACTATCTGCAGAGACATAGCTTTTTTAATGTATAGTATTTCTCATCCTGGTATCAGTTTAATAATATAAATCACATTGAATCATGTGAATCGAGCTCAAGTCTTTCCCTGGATTACAAGGGCAGAAAGGAACAGGACTGTCAAAATCTAACATTAGGTCAGACTATCATCATAAAAGACAATATAATTGTAAGTGGCTTGGACTCATTTTTTTTGGATTTTAGACATTCATGACTCTGTAATTAAGTATTTAAAACAAACACAGAATATTTGGCCACTTTGGGACCCTCGATTTGTGTCTCTTACAAGGAAACAGGCTCACATTATACCTTGCAAATCTAGCCAAGATTGCTAACTAAATCAACAAGTAAAGTGGGAAAACAATCTGCCAAGAAGAATATCTTAGGCCTGTTTCCAGTGTCTTTCCTATTGCTTTGTATTGAGCATACAGTAACACAAATTATTGAAACTCAGCACACACAAAATCTGACCCAAAATATCACGTGCATTTATTCCCTGTGCAGCTATTCTACAGTGGAGTAAATATCCAAAAAAAATAATCAAAGGAAAATAATTTTCAACCCCATCAATTTGGCATAAGGTTATATTGTCCATTATACTGTTGATATACGGATTTCAAGTTGTCTGTTATATTAGCTACATATTGCAATTCATTGGCCAACTCATATAATTTGTTTTGTATAAATACTTATATTAAAATCCATGTGTATATATGTTTGGATAGATAGATAGATAGATAGATAGATAGACAAGGTAATATACACATAGACAGTTTCATGTTGTGCTTTTCTGCTGCAAAGTGTTCACCATCAGCATTGCCTGGAAGGTCAGCATTTGTCTTTTTTTAAGGCCGCCTCACAAGACCCCATCTTTGCAGCTGTGCCTGCATGGTTGCACATGAACAAAGCATTCCTGCACCCAAAGAAGAAGCTGACAAAGAATGTAGATGTTTTAAATCTAAACTCTGGTTGTGTTCTTCAATGAGTGGCATCATTACAATAAAAGGAGCTGGGACTGATGCCACCTGCATAATGCCAAGTGGAACACCCTGAGCTGTAAGCATCCCTACACCACTGTGTGTGGCTGTAGCCTGTATCCCAGGTTCTGAGACCGCACAAAGTGCAATGGGAGTAACACTGCCAGGTCTCCTCTAGATTGTGTAATACACATCTTGATCTGAGAATACCCTCTTAATTACATTTTCATAAAAAACCTGCACTTTTCTGAAAAAATCCCAAGTGTCAAATTCTGACAAACCATCATTTTCCCAAGAAAATCTATTTTATTAAAAGAAAAACCTTCCTTGATGTAACTGTAAAAGTTTTGTAGCCTGTTATTCACAGAGAATGTTCTAGAATATGACTGTTCTTCATCAGCACCCCCTGCGTATGTGAAGCACTTTTAGAAGTACTGTATGTCTGATTCATCAGAAGACACACAGAAGAACATTTTGGCTCTAATATAATAATGCTTACATTTTAAAAAAGTTTGCAACGAATGTTTAGCTTTTTTATTGGACTATATTTGCTATCCTCTGTGAAAATGTAAGTCTTTTCTAGTTACTCAGGTTTAACTGGTAATGAGATAAATTTTTTCACTTTACTTTATCCTTCTGTCTCAGTCACACCCTCCCTGAATTCCCTGTGTCACTTGTCCCTCTTCTGCACTGTCCTTTCTTTACCATATGCTAGGAACACAAACACACATATGTGTTTATAACTTACGCTTTCTTGTGTTCCTCTTCCTTCTTCTCCATCACCTACCGACAGATTATTAGCTGAAAACGTCCTTCAAAAACTATTATCATCATAACTTCTCTTAAATGCCACTCTTGTTTCCTTTGCAAAACAAGGATGCTCCTTCATATCAAAGAGAATCCTAATTTCTTTGCCTGTTCTTACCAAAACCTTTCTCCCTAAAATTAGAGAACCTGAAATCTGTTATTTTTGACAGTTTGATGACCATATACCTTGCAGTGTATTTTCAAATTCAGTTTGAACAAATTGTCCCATTGCTAGCCCTAAAAATCAATTTAGTTCACAATATTAAACCTTCTCTTCTGAATCTGCAATCACATCTATTTGCTGCAAGATGACATTTTTGAGACATCTTATTAACCTGAGGGTCTTGTCTACATGCATCTATGTATAGGATTGGTTCTGGGATACCAGGGCAGACCTTGGTCCCATCCAAATAGGGGCAAAGGTGTTGTGTGATTGCTGTTGAGTTGTTTTACTGTTTGCACTGCTGACAGTTGGCAGACATGATTTATCAGAGAGAAGCTGTTAGCTTTGGCGAATGTTCATGGATGTTGAAAATACACAGTTTGTGGCCAGACAAACAGCAAAAATTTTAGTTCAACAATTATTATATAAACTATCAATAATAAGTTTAGCAATGTTCATTATGCAAAAAGATTTATGGATACTTATAAATGCATCTTAAAGTGAACTGCTCTTTTTTAACTATAATAAATTATTAAAATTCTGTGACAATCTGATGAAAAATGTATTACATACATTTGCAGTGATTTAGTGCACTGGGTGACACTAACAAAAAGTGCTGTTCCGAAGAAAAATTCTATGACTTCTACAATAAAAACATAAGATTGTCACAGACTGCAAAGTAGAGAGAGATATAGTAGTCAGTTTTCACAGGCAGCACTCTTTAAAGCAAAGCGAACTGCCTTTGGAATATTCACAGTATGGTGAAGAAAATGTAATGGGACTCGTCAATAAAAAAGACCACAAATTGCATATTTCTGCTCCCACAGCATGCGTGGACGTACACAAGCTTTTCATGCAGATTTAGCCAGCATTTCAAACAGTAAGCATTGTAAATGTGCTACTGTGATAAACTTGCACTCATCACCAAGGTAGTAAGAATTCTTACTCTATTGATGTAATATTGTTGTTCATTTTACCGGCTTTGGCATTTACTGGCTTTTCAACTTTTTTCTATTTTTTTCCTTTTGTTACTAAGCAACATAAACAATACTGTTTCACACTGAGAGACTAGCTTATCATTTATTTTAATGGGAAATATCTGTGAACAGAAATAACAGATTTTGCTCTGACATTTTGGCAAGCAACATAAATAAACATTTCAAAAATTAAAAAAATATTAATTTTGTGCATCTTTTATAAAATCAAAAAGTTATAGATAAGATTATTGGCTAGTCTCTAAGTTGGTATCCAAATCAGCTCTTTCAGGTCACTGCCAAAGTACCAGCCAGTTTTAAGGGGAGCAGTCTTGGGCCAACTGTGAAAACTCTTGGAAAGTTCCACAGAATCACAGCATGGGTAAGGTTGGAAAGGACCACAGTGGGTCATCTGGTCCAACCTCCCTGCTCAAGCACGGAGATCCCAGAATAGCTGGTACAGAATTGTGTGCTAAGGGTTCTTGAATATCTCTGCTTAGGGAGACTCCACAACTTCTCTGGACAAAACCTGTTCCATTGTGTAGGCACCTAAACAGTAAAGTTCTTCCTCAAATTCAGGTGAAACTTCTTGTATATCAGTTTCTACCCATTGCCTGCTGTAATTTCATGTATTTAAAAAGGCACAAAAGTCAGCTGAATCCCAGAGATGGTCATCATCCTCTGGTATGAGCTAAATATGTTAAAGGTGAAGGGCAATTTTGTTTTTTCTTAATATATGAGGTGCTTGCTGGCATTAGTTTGGTGAGGAGTTCTGAAAAATTCTGTTATAAAAACATCCAATTTGATGACTGTTTTTTATAGGTTAAGTCAAAAGGCTTGCAATGAAGAAGAGAAGACTAAATAAAGCAAAAGATTATTGAAGAGACCATTAAAATGCAGGGTGAATATATAGCCAGAAACAGCATTTTGAGTTTCACCTCAAGGTACAGGACCACTCAGATACTGTACTTGAACAAATCTGGAAGAGAACCTAAAAGTTTTCTGTAATAGTATTGCAGGACTGTAATGCAGTGCACCAGGGTAGCTATTTAACACTTCAAATATTGGTTATGATGCCATTTACTCAGCCTTTATTCATCCTAAAATATGCTTAAGCAATACTAAAGCTCTATAAAGCACTATCATTCGAGAAGGAGTCTCCCATACAGCCCATTTTTTCACTGTACAGAGGAAAAGGATAGTGATAATTTTCCTGCCCGTATAAAGGAATCTAGTTCACACTGTTGATTTAGATCAAAATTCAAGGCTGAAATAAATCAACACAAATTGATAGTACAGCATAAGAGAGACAAGGCAGGCCAACTTCCCACACCAAAACAGAGCTCTAGGAGCTATTATCTTTCAGGAGGGAGTATCAATGTCATTATAAGCCGATTCTTTTCTCTTTGGCATGGGAGCAGGTATCTTTATCCCACTCCTTCACTGGAGGAAAGATGTGACTTCTCAGAATATCTAAGGGCACGGGCATGTCATTGGTTAGCTGGGATAGAATTACTGCAGCCTTCTCCTCTACCATCTCTCTAGTTCTTTACTTTCTAAATATTCCAGGAGATTTTAACTTTGCCTTTGTCCTGAACCAAAAACTCCAGTCCTCCTGTAACTCATAATCCTTTCATGCATATCTTATTTTGCATAAACCCACTACTGACCAATTGACCCACAAATCCGTACAATATATTAGTATAAATTTGTTGGTGATTATGAATACTCATGTGCTGCTATTTGAGGGAAATCTATGCAGAGAAATCTAACATCTTCCTTCAGTGAAATTGCCCAAATCAAGGAGTTGAATTAACACATGTTCATTCATTTCTTTTTTATTTTCACAGCCTCATCTTTTGTTAAAGTCACAATCAAGATTTTTTTTTAACACTATGTAATGCACTTCCCATTATTTTCTTTGACTAAAGAGCAGAAATAAATCCTTTGCAAAACAAAAATTGACATAGTGCCAAGAAGTGAGGATAAATTTTCTATTTTTTACTTTTCAGAATTTCCTGTTTGTGTGGCTTGTCTCACAGAATGTGGATAACAGTGTCTTATAAAAAAATCTTCAAAAATAACCCAGTAGGTTCTAAACCTCCCACTCCTAGGAATTTTGGAAAGATTTATATAATAATATTAGTTAGGACAATATGCAAGCATGCTGGAAGCATTTGTGCTGATAAAGATGCCTTTGATCTCTAAGAAAGACAGACCTTGTTAAAGCAGACAGACTTAGCCATCTTCCATCTTGTTCTGATGAAAGAATTCATCAATACCTCCCTGAGATGTTAAATGACTGAAAATCTGGAAGCCAGTACATTTAATATCTGTTGTGCCTTTTGGAGACATCTGAAAAAGAAGAAACACAAGGAAAAGTTGCAAACTGAATGGCTGTGACTACAGTGGAAAATAGATGAGTGACTTTCAAAAAGCTCAGTGAAAATCAGAAACACCAGATTGCATAGAACTTAGGGAAAACTGAGCTGCTTAGGTCACAAACTGCAGGATTTTGATTCCGGAACAAAGGAATGCACTGTCTCCTGGTTTTTATTCTTACTATGCTCCTACTTCTTACTAAAATAGCAATGTGTTCATATTCTTTTGTTATTACAGAGAAATACAAACTACAAAGAATTGATTCTGCCAGCTACTTGCCCTGCTAAACACGATCAGCAATAAGGATCCAAATAATGGCAAAGCACACAAACTCAAGTAGAACAGCAAATCAGCAACTGTGTGTACTTATTTTTTTAAGACTACCAGAACATGGGAGACATAATCTTAATTATAAACTAGATCCCTCTGTTTTGCCAACAAGGGATTCAGAGTGTTTTTATTGAAAGGGCTAGGAAAAACCATGGAAAAGAAATA
>JAWWEW010000041.1:20657436-20692738 GCA_035583185.1 Anabacerthia variegaticeps
AGATCCCTCTGTTTTGCCAACAAGGGATTCAGAGTGTTTTTATTGAAAGGGCTAGGAAAAACCATGGAAAAGAAATATGAAAAAAAATACTTAAAAGGAAATGTAAGTGCCATTGAGCATATTGCCTTACTTAAAAAAAAAAAAAACAACAACAAAACAAAGCCAAGCAAAGCAAACCAAAGAAAATACAAACAAAAAACTCCCAAACAAAAAAAAAAACAAACAAAAATGAACCAAAACAAACAAACAAACAAGGGGGAAAAAAAGAAAAAAGAAAAGGATAATTAGAGGAAAAAGGTCTGAAATTAGATAGGTAATTGTTACTGGTCTTGCCTTACTAGTTTCCAGTAATCCTGAGTTGGTTGTCATGCAAGTGGCAAATCATGGAATTTCTCTCTGATGCTGCCATAATGGAAAACAGCACCCATGACACAACTTGTTATGCAAACAATGATCTAATCAGAGACCTCTGTACTCAACAGCATGAGAATGAAAATGGAGGAAAGATAAATCCAATGGAGTTTTTTAAGAATTTATACTTGGAGCTCTACAACATGAACTTCCACAGTGAAGCTCAGGTTCCATGAAGTTTTCTAAAAAAAGTAAGATTTGAATTTCTAGCTCTCCATGATTTTTCTATAGAGTGGGCTATAAAGGATTTAGTTAGTGAAGTCTCTCTTAAAAATGTAATAGAATATTAACTAAGGGAGATATAGCAAGGTACTTGAGAGGCCAAAACCCAAATGATTGTCACTTATCAATTAATAAATCTCAAGGAGTGGATAAACTAGTCTTGTTTAAATGACAGCAGTGGAGGATTGTGCATCAAATCCTCAAGTAAGTACCGTAAGATAAAGTTTGAAAAAAGTATTTCATATCCCATTTAAATCTATAGTAGCAGCATAGAATTAGTAGGTTAGAACTTTCAGAGGTCTTTCAGTGGTGACGGAGTTCAATGACTTCAGAACCTTCAGAAGTAGCACCCATGACGAAATCAAGGTTTTTCAGTCTGGGAAAATGGAAAAAAATGTTTTATCAACAGCACTTTCTGGTGTTGGGTTTTTTTCTTGCTGTGTGTATTTCTTCTTACCATCTTGGCTTGATTGGCAGTCTTAAATTGGCTTTTCAATAAGCTCAGACATTAAGTTAACCTCTAAATTTTATTATCTTATTTTCAACGTAATTAATGTTAATGCATCATGTGCAAAAGCAGCTTTATTGGTGAAAGGGTTCATGACAAAAAAAAAACTAGAGGTGCTAAAAAATTCCATATTTTTCCATCTGATTTCATATTCAAACTTTCTACATAAAAAGAATGCCACATTCTATCAGCTAGGAAGTTCACAGATATCCCAGCAAATGGCAAATAATTTTAAAGTCATCTTCAACTGTAGCATTAGCTTGTATTTCTGAAGGAGGCTTAGCACATTGCATACTTATAAAATGTTGGTTTGGGTGGCTGATTTATTACCAATGATGGGATAGGATTCACAGGAAAGGAAAAAGTCCAAAGAGCTGTTAGAAAGGTGGGACTGTAGAATGATATGAGAAGCTTGTTGAAGTAAAAAAGCAGGAAGTCATCAAAAGCCTAAAAATCAGCTGTCAGCAAACTGGTTAAAGTTCTGTGAACTTCCTGAAATCTTAAAAATGGGGTCCTTCATGACAGTTGGAAATTCGTAGCTTTCGTTCTCTATTAATGATCCCTTCAAGGTCTCATGACCTGATTCATGACACTGAGACAAGCAACCCATCTGAGGAAGGAAGACCTTTCATAATACTCATAGGTGAGGAGTTTTTATTTGCCACAAGGTATGGCCAGCAATGAGAAATAACAGTATTTTGGACTGAGACGAAACATACATGGAAGGCAGAAAATGGGAGACAACTGAAGTTTTTACAGTGGGGAACAGTGTCTTTTTTAGAGGAAGAAATAGCCAGAATTACCAAGATCTTATATAATTTGAATGAGAAGATAGTTATACACAGGAATTTAATGTCTCCCAACACTCAGGGATTTGGTTACTTTTACACAGGAAAAAAAAAGATTTTTAGATTTTTACTCATCTGTCTTATAAAGCTAGTAATAAAATATAAAGTGATTCGGATCTAGTCAGTCTTTTCAAACCCAGACTTTATCTGCCTTTGAAAGAAAGACATATTTTATGACTGCTCTGCGCATTATGTAGAATCAGTGTCATTGTCCTTGTACACTGCTCCTCTATTTGTGTTGAAAAGATGTGAAGACCTGAGTGGCAAAAGTTATTCCTAAATGGGATTTATGTGGGTCAGGGTTAAAATAAATTGTGTGTCAAATTTTACACTGGCTTACAGTACTTTGAGTGTTAAAGGCTCAACGGGATTTGTCTAAAATCTAGACATTACTTTTAGGGATGTTCTCAAGTATTGTTTTGTTTCTGAAGATGTGCCAAGTCTTTACTCACCCCCTTGAAGGAAGGTGTGCAGGGTCTTATTTTCTAGGCATCAGAAAAATTGAATTTTTTTGCTGCTATAGCTACATATCATAAAAAAAAAAAATATTTATGAATGTTGTTAGTTTTACCACTTTATAGTTGGGCAACTTGCTCTCTGCAATTGATAACACACCTTTCTTCACATATGTGAATTTGAAAGCAAGCTAGGAGTTTCTGAGGTTAAACCTTTTCCACCAGTGACCGGTTGCCAATAGTTTGATGTCTAACATGTTTAGTTACAGATAGTCAAAATACATTCCATCTGTCATATCAAGTTTTTGCCAGCACAAGCCACCCTGATTTAAGCATGTTTTAAGTTCTTTCTGATATTGTTTTTAAAACAAAATTCAACTTTATTCCTTCATTCATATTCTTCTGCTCATAGTTAGCGTACTGGATAATAATGCTTCAGACACATGCATTCAAGCTGTCACATGTGCTGTCCTTCTGGAAGGCTATGTTTAGTCATCAGGCCATAAAGATGTTCATCACTGTTATGTTTGAAAGAACACAGGATGTATATTTATCCCAAACTCATGAATGCAACTAATTCTTTACAGACAATACAGAAAAAACAATCTCTTCTATATTTTTCTGTCTAACGATGAATTCATGCACTTTAGTGCTCAAAATTCTTCACATTTTACAATTTTCTTATTTTTTTTTACTTGTCATGACTCCATTAAATAAAATAAAACAAACCAGCAAACATATGGGCCAGTACTGGGATGCCAGTAACATGAAATTATTGCTTTCCTTTTGAAAAGCCCATCAGCCTAAATTTTCAGTTTCTGGAGGGAAAGATGCTGTATCATAGGATTGTTCTAGAGGTCTCTTGATTCTAACACTGGCTCTACAGAAAGGGGTGGAGGGATGGGGAGGAGGAAGGGAAGGGAGGAAGCCTAATGGCTTCTTTAAAAAGGAAGAACAGAACAATAGACAGTGATTTAAGGCAGATCAAAAAATAAAATGTGTCTTTCTTATCTACTAATAATAGTAATTTTATAATCAGTTCTTAATCTTAAATGTTTAGGAGTTTTTAATTTGCTACACAGAATTCATGTCTATATTTACTATAAAAAGAAAACAGATACCTGAAATATCTCCAGCTTCTTAGCCTGAAAGTGCTCTCTGATGTGTCCCAAATCTGCCAGCAAAACTCTTCCACGGATGTTGTCTTCTAACATATTTGACACTAATGGTCCAGTCAACTCCTCTTCCAAACAACCTAGTATAAATAAATTAGTAAGCAGTGGGTTCACTTGGAACTGCAAAAGGGTGGCAGCAGAATCCAGGTCTATCGAGCTACCAAGGGAAACTTGCCCAGACAGCTCCTGTGGAAAGCTGCAGTATGACCCTTGCCTGCTCTGTGACAAAGTGTGCTAGAACCAACTGCTCAGTTCAGCATTTAGCTGCTCCCCATACTCAGGAGGGGAAGATGTCCATCCACTGGGGCTCTGCTGTCATTGGATCCTTTCTGAAAGGTAGAGCTGTGGTCTTACCCATGTATCTGACCTGTCACGCCCTCTCTGCCATCCACTCATTCAGCCTGACAGCTTGGGAAAGAAGTTTCAGAGATCTGCAAATATAATTATGCAGCAATAGCATAGTCAAGTAACCAGGTTTGAAAATCCCATCTCTGCAGTAGCTCAAATTCTTCATGACCTAAAATCAGCACTTAATTATCATTATGTGAGATTTTTTAATATGTCCTTCCTTACAGGAAAATCAGCCTGGCTAAATCCTGCCAAGGCACTTTAAGGAAAAGTCCATATTAGGCAAAGTAATCTCTACTGTGAGCATCTCACACATGATAGCTTGCCCAGGTCAGAAACAGCAGCTACATCAATTCTTAGATTTTTCAATTTGAAATAACTATTGGTTCTACATACACCAATGTGAAAAAACAGTCTTGAAAGGGATGCAGTGGAGATTTAACAATCTCTGAGGATTGTGGTAAATATTTTAAAGTTTCTGTTGCCCTGATATCTCAGCACATGGACAGGAGTTACTGGATGAAATGGTACTTATTTGACATTTGATGCTTCTGAGTGCTAGCAAAAATAGCAGCCTGTTGGTTCAGAAGATCAGCTGTCTGTGATGGTGAGTCAGGGGATGACACATGCCAGTCAGCTGAAGTACTGGAGGTGGGGTCCTAACTGAGTTGTGTCTAACTATGTGCATTGAATCGACAATCAAAAACATAAAAATGTATGGCCCTGACAGGGTCTGAGGGACAAAAAAGTGTCTGGGATGAATTAGTTAAGACAAGTACACCAACCAAAATCAGCATCAATGAAGGGGAGAGATGGCAGTCCTTCTCTGTCTCATTAAAAATCAAATTTTAGATGTGGTGCCTGTGTGAGGCTGGGATTCCAGCTGCTGTCCTGAGCTCTGTGGCTAAATTGTCTGATTAGACTGGACAGGGAGGACTGGGACAGAAAGGCAGAAGGATAATAGCTTCCTATGAAAGTTGGCTAGTGCTTACTAGTATTTATGTTTCTAAGAGAAATGGGAGCATTTGGGGTAAGGACAAATTCCTCTGTAGTATTTGATAGTCTGCAGAAGTATAGAAGAAGATAACACAGCTAAAGCTCTTGACTCTTTGGTACAGACAGTTTCTTGCCTCCCTTTTGAAACTGGTAAGGAAAATGTTAAGATTATCTCTAGTAAGGCTGCAGTTAGAGTCAAGACCAGAAGACATTACACTGATTGCAGCACTGCAGACAGAACTGATAAGCACAGACTAGGAGAAGCAATTATCCTTGTGAGGAGCAGCACCTATTTGGATGGGGGAATTAAATACAGTAAACATAGTCTAAAAATACTCCTAAACTACATTTTAGAGATCACTGAAAGTGTCTGAACCTCACAGCTGGGTCTGTGCTTTAGGTTTCTTGAAATATTCTGGAATGCCTATGCTCCTGTACTCGCTGCAGGTCCCAACCTGTTATCAGGTACTACTGTTGCTGGAATTGATTTGGACGTGAAGGAGAGGAGGTGACACAAAGTTTCAAAACCTATGATTATCTTCCAAAACTGTTTTTATCTTCCATGTTACATTATGCAGGAATACATTATGCCTATTTTCTACCTTTATATGAGAAGAAGGATTAAACTGTGTGATGAATAAAAGAATGCAGCTCACATGCAATCCTTTCCCATCAAACGCAACAACATTCTTCTAGAAATGCAGCTTTTCAGACTCCCCTTTCCAACCAAGAAATGATGGCCAAAAATCCAAAACAGTCCTACATTTTGAATTTTACATGTCTCTTTTCTTGCTACTATAGTGGGGAAAGGGGAATAAAATATGAACACAATGATCAACCAGGAATTTAATTATTTAAGTAGAAAAAAAGTTCAAAATTAGTCAAATTAAAGGTTGAGCTCCCTTTAAAAAATAAATTCTAGACATTTCTCTCTACTTTGATCAACTGTAACAGACCTAAAGAATAAATACAAAAGGAAAATAACCCTGAAGTAGCTCAGAGGTTCCTACCCAAATTCAGCCTTTTGGTGAATATTTAAATTAACAACTTGAATATATTCAAATTAATACTCTATGGAACTATGTACATTTTGAGAACATCCTTTGGTTTCTTCCAAACTAAAATTTGTTCTGCAGTTTTAGTGGCACACTTGAACACACGATTTTGTTAAATATTTAGGCAGACCCACTGAATTAAAAAATGTGTTTGTGTATCTTGTTTTGCTAGAGGAATGTTAGCTTTAACAGAGGCAAAAGGTTTCTCACTACAAAATCATTCAACAGAGCTTAAATTCTCAGCTCAGACTATCCATTTCTCAAACAAAAGATATTGCTCTAAAAGAGAAGTAAATGAGAAGAGGCCCTGCAAATCAAAGTTGCTGCTCTTTATCTTTTGTGTGGGAGGACTGCCAAGTGAATGCAATTCAACAGTCCATTTGCATCAGCCTGGCTTATATATCCGCTGAGGGAGGCAAGAGCTTGGCAAGCTGTGTCAGCAGGTTACCTTGCCATTGTGAAAAAGCAAAGCAACAGCATGCAAGGCATAATGAGACAAATGTTATACATTCAGCTCTCCAAAGTCTTTTCTTGCTAAAAGAGAGGAAAAGAATGGCTTGCATTAACACTCTGGGTATGCCTCTTGTTTACACAGCCTAGTCAATTGTTTTTCTCATTGAGGTGTTAAAGGTGTATTTATGGATATCATTAAGGTAGACCTATGAAATGACCAAAGTCTTATTTCTTGCATATCATATGTCACAGAAAAGAACATGCTGACAGTATAAGTGATCATTTTCTGTGATTCATACTATGATTGAAGCAAAAGTGTCTTAGTTCCTCTAATGGAAATCAACTACACCTTGCTGCAGATTTCACACAGTATATAGGAAGAGGCCAGGAAACAGAAGCAATATGGTGGCAGAGGTGAATGACAGAAAATACTTGCTTCTGCAAAACAAACTGTTCCACATCAAAAAAGGAACACTTGAGCAGCAATAGAAAAAGAAACGGTGAATTCTACAAACTTAGAAGAGTTTGTGCGCCATCTCCGGCAAAGCCTGGAGCAGGCCCTGAGCGTTGCTATAGACAGCAGAACTGTGGCAAGAGCAGCTTCAAGAGTGCCTCATAGAAACAGCCAAGGGTATGACATGAAAAGGAGGTACATTCAATCCCAGCAGTCTGCTTTTGCTGCTGCCACCATTTATGAGGAGAGTTGGCATGGCCAGGGAGAAGGAACAGAAAGGCAGTGGACAGAGATCAGACATAAAGTTATGCTACAGGTCTGGTTCAGTGAAACAACCTGACCCCTCTCCCTTCTTATAAATTCAGGCTCTTTTGCCCTGGCACACTGACAATTGCTGCCATCTTTCTGAAGAAAAATGACAGTAACCTCAATATTTTATTTAGCTGACACAATGGATTCACACATATGTAAGAATGTTGCATCATTAGCACTGGTTTCTCCACCACCTGTAAATGGTCTTATGTTCCTTCCTCTGCTAGAGTTGATAGAATAGCCTTAAGGCTGATCTAAATTGCTGTTCTCTGGAGTTGTCATGGTAACAGGAACTGGCTGAGCAACCCAGGCATTTTATCTTTTCCTTGAACGTATTCTGAACGCTACATTCAGAACAGTGATTGCAGCTGTGCCATCCCCACAGGCTTCCTTTCTCTTGTAGAGCATGTTCAGGTGCCCAGCTAAATCAGACTCCTGTATGCATTACAGCATATGAGTGGCAGATCTCTGCCAAAACGGCTTCCAGAATCTGTTGCATGATTTTAGTGGTCAGAAATGTAATTCTATACTTGATATATTGACAGGAATGTTATACCTCAAAATATAATAATATTAAAATAATATATATAATATAGTACTAATATAATCTCTTCACTGAAACTTGCAAAATGACTTGTGGAATTGTTAAAAATGCACTCTAATAAAAATTCAACTCATGTTGAAAGACTCTTTTGTGTTTACCTTCCAGAAGTATTCAAATGAATCACTCACTACAAAAGTGTTTTAAAAGACAACAAAAAGTAAGTAATGGATGAGGAAAAGAAAACTTCTGGCAATAGTAATGAAAAAAAATAATCTGAATTTAGCAACCTTGTTTCTGAAACCTCCTGTTTCTACCATAGAAACATTCTTTGCATGAAGTTTAGTGTCAGTATTGTGTAATGTATGTATTCATTCATTTGGAATTTGACTGTCCTGAAGAATGTAAGGTATTCAGAGAATAAGGAAAGATGAGCATGGCTATCCTGGTTATTTAGATAGTAGGTTGTGATATTAGAATAGTACTGAATTTGACAAAGAACACAGAGCTTTGTGTCTTGGCCAGCAGATACTTCTCAAAAAAAGAAAGGAGCTGCCCATGGCTTTACAAAGATTCTTCACAAAGGTCAGAAGGCATGTTTTCTGTAAGAACTATGTGGATGAGGTTCTGCTGTTCTCAGAAAAACTGTGCTGGATTAGCTTTTAGAGCCTGGGTGAATCAGTAGAGAATGGGCTTCCTTTCGGCCATTTAATAGCTCACCTAGATGGATGGCACAGAGCTGAATGGCATATGACTGCTGGCTAATGAGATATGGCCTGTGCAGTTCTACTCCACATTCAAACCTATGATTAAGATATTTGCTGCCTGAAGTGGGTGAGTGGAGAAGAGCCATAGATGAAGACACACAATTTACAATTTTTAAGTGTCAGGAACTGGCTGTCCAGTTCATTTTTGCATAATTCATGGAAAAGTAGGACTTGATTCCATTATTGTATGCAGTGTTTGTGATATTAGTCATTTCTTCCCGTTCATCTAACACATTCCAGCTCTACCTTGAAGGACTTGAGTATGTGAATCCTTGCAAATAAAGAGTAATTATCTAAGAAAAAGACCTAACAGGCTATTTTGCTCCTTCATGCCAGTAGTAATATAGCCTTTTATTACTGTTCCAGCAATAGTTTTTTATTCAGGACTCTCCTGTCAATCAATACATGCTCAGCTATCATAGCTGCTGCAAAACCCAATATAGTTATAAAGTCTCAGGGGGGGAAAAAAAAAAAAAGAAAAGAAAAAAAAAGAAAAAAAGAAAAAGAAAGAATATTAACAGACTGCCTATTACTGGTGCATAAAGACTCATAGTCAAATACTCATTGTACTCAAAATAAACCCAGAATACCCAGAAAATATCTGGAATCAAAGCACTGAGCAAATTAATTTAGCTAGAGAGACCAAAGAGCAACGATATAATACAGATTTACAGTTAGGTATACAAACTTTGTCATTCTCTTTCCATTGTATTAAATATCTGAAAATATTTTAAAATTGTACATCAAGAATTGCCTGTAGAAAATGGCAAAGAATATTTTCCAGGGGCAAAACAAAGAAAATTTCACGCTTCCTGAAGAGTACTGTTGCACCAAAATGCAAGTGAACAATTTTATGTGTATAGCCCTTCCAGAGAGAGGAGGAGGAAGAGGAATTGCACAACCATACTTCTCACTATCTAATCTTATCATAAATGTGGTAGCTGGAAGGAAAAATGTCATTATTCACACTTACTTTCCATCAGAAAGCTCCCTCTTATAACTAGGTACAACAACTGTTTATTTTTTTTTGCACAAGAAATGTTATAGTCAGATTTCTGCTGTGCAGAAAGTTCTACCAGTGTAGTTTGCTTTTATTGGATTGTGGGTTGGGAGGCTGGTTTGATTAGTTGCATAGCAGTTTATTAAATGACAAAATCATGTCTTCCGAGGTTTGGGATTTTTTTTTCTCATAACAAAATAAAGAATAATTTTCACTAAAAGCTAGCTTTTAAGCGGCTTGCTTATAGACTGAAATGCAAATTCCAATTGCTACATCCATCTAAAAGCTGTCCATTTTCTCTCTAGTCTTTTAATAAAGAAAATGAAAGTTATTTATTGATCATTTGATGACTGTTATTTCTCTTGTTTTTCCTGTAATTTGAGACATCCAGGCTTTCTAATACAGCAATCAACAATGTAAAAAAAAAATAAAAGTCAATTCTCTAAAGTGACATTGAAAATATGGCTTGCCATAGTCTCTTGGGAACTTACTTGAAGATCCTTCAGAGACTAGAACTTCCAAAGCAGTATACAGCAGAAGCAGGAATGTTTTGAGTTTTCTGCTCAGGAAAGGATACTCTAGGTACTCATACAACATGCAACAAACACAAGATCATGGATATGTATATATAAATATATACATATATACGTGCATGTATATGAATGTATGCATATTTCCATATGTACATATAAATGCATATATATCTGATTCTAATTTGTCTTTATCCAAACTAAATCAAAGAGGATGGAAATCTCTGAGATCCTTTATGTCTCTTTAATGCATATTTCTCATTCAGATACTTAGTGAAATAAACACTTTACAATATAACAGGCTAGAAGACTTTCTGCAAACTACATTCTTGATCCTTACAAATTTGAGACAAAAATACTTTAATTGCCAGAGTCTAACATTGAAGAGATTAAACTAATCTGTGTTTTCTTCTGTGTAACTACAGTTATTTTTTCTAAGTGTGAGTATTTAACACATAAAGCTCTTCTGATTCCAAATGGGTTTTTGGGTTTATTTGACATCTAAGAAATCTTTATCTCTGCAGTCCAGATACACGGACCACAGCGACTGAGGTCTGACATCTCCTCGGGTGAGGTGACAGCTTCCAGAGATATGTACATTTGTCTGATAATCCATCATCTTCTTTTGAAACTTTTTTTTTTTTTATGATGGTCTCTGAATCAATAGAAACAAGGTGTTGGGATGGCAGCCTGTTACCAGAGATTTCCTATTTACCTATTTCAAAGCTTTGTTTAGGTACTGACCCTCATGCTTACTGCATAATCCAGTTTCTCCTCTGACTTGAAAACAAAGGTAAGTGCACCTGAAAGGTGTTTATGGTGGTCTCCAATTAGTGAGTTACTTTTTGGTTTGATTATTTGCTGTTCACAGCTATGCTGTACTTGAAATGTAAACAATGGAAAAGGTTAAGCGATAACTGAAATAGCAGTTAGAGTAATTTCTTTTCCTGCTCCTCCCTCAGAAACCCTTCAAATTGGTGTAAGAACGTTTTACTTGACCTCAGTATGCTTTGACACCTATTTTGACTGTAGTATCTTGAACATGTGTGTTCTTTTTAACCCAAACAGAATCTTCCATTTTCAAGCGGCGTACCCCATCTCCACTAATATAGAAACAATATATTGCCCAGAGAACAGTTGTACTAAAACTGGAGAGATTGACCTTCTACACGTTCAGGATGAGCAACATGATAAAGTATTTAGAGCATGTTTTGCATATTGGAGACATATGTTCAGATACTAGATCCCATGTAGAGCAAAAAGACATAGAAGGGTCTCCCTAATACTACATTTCTCTGAACTGGTGTTTCTTCTGATTCCCTGATCTCTATTCCCACAAACTCCAGACTGGATTTTTAGAAACTTTTCTAGAAAAAGGTAAAAAACTGCAAAAAATTTCTCTGTCAACTCAGCATCGAACACTAAGTGCTTCCCGAAGTTTTAAAGATTCAGTTTGCTGGCTCATTGCCTGACCAACTGAGTCCTAAGAAGATGTTAAAGGGAGGAGATATGAATAGTGGTTTTTCCTAAAGCATCTTTCTCTAATTTTCTAAAGGATTGTGCAGCCGGGGACTATAATGACAAGAGCAACTACAGTCCACAGGGAAAAATATAGCAGAATTTTCAAACTGGTTTTTGAAACCTCTCTTCCAATAACACTACCCGACAGCTCCAAATCTGCTGACTCTACCACACAGAATATGCAATTTTCTTCAAATTTACTGGTAGTTTTGCAGACTGGAAGTGTAGCTAGGCAAGGGAACTGATACAGTGTTTCAAGCAGAATTTTCTTCTAAGGATATATTTATTGGATTTAGTTTCAAGATACAGAGAAAAATTCAATACAGTGATGGTTCTACTTCCACCTGAAATCAAAAGAAATTGATGTTACTCATTGTTGGAGAAAAATCAAACCTCAGAATTTGAATTTTGCTTAAAATCCTTTTCTTTCTAACACATTTCAGTTTAAGGACTGAAATCAAGAGTCAACCAAATCTGCAGCTTTCTGTACTTCCAAATTCACAGAAATGCTCAGATCACATCAGATCCCAAAAAGTTGCGTGCACAAATACAGACAGAGCTCTTTAACCCTTTTACCCAGCTGAGCTGAAAGGAACTATCAGTCACTCAGGAAGCCTGGTGCTTGCCCAAAAACATCAAGCACTAGAAAAAATCATCTTTATCTTGAAGCAGTAGGACAGCTACTCTTAAAAAGCATAGCCCTCCAACTGTCTCTCCTTACCATGTGAAATTTCTGTAACTGTTTGGGCTGGAGTAACATAGACCCAAAAACTACATTATGAGGATGGAATGGAGGAATAAAGACTTTCACTTTCAAAAAGTAGTAAGACTGCATTTGGAATAGCAATCAGCAAGGGTAATACAACAACCTCTGAATTAGAAATTTGGATAATGTCTTGGGAGCTGGCACTGCATGGAGGTAAATTTTAAAACACAAACAATAGAATGAGATTTGTTGGTGAGCCTTCTGGGTACACTGGAGATACAGAAACTAAGTCCACTGGTGCTTTAAGCATCAAAGCTCAAATAGTTTAAATGAACAGGAGCCCAAATTAGTTATTTTCATTACCATATTATAATTCATGATAATTGTAACACTATTTGCATACAGAATATCAAAAGAAATAGGCCATTGTAAATCAACATGTATACTTTTTAATTGGCAAAATTCTTCTGAACTGTGAGCTTAAAAATGCAACTAGAGCTATTTTTTTAGATTATGCATTTTCTTATTTACTTATTTCTAGAATAGAATGGAAAAACTCTAGAGTCAATTATTTTAAGCAATAGGTTAAGAATTAACTTGGATTGCAAAGTCACCTTAAAAACCTCATCCCACTTGTTTTGCACAAAAAGAAATAAGGAACTAAATACTGTGGAAAAATAGTTCTTTTGGTAATTCTTCTTCAATATGGCTATTAGAAACCTCTGGAGTTTTTGTATGCTGTTTTGTGTCTGTACTCTTCCTCTCTCCAGCCCCTTCAAAACATTATGGATGAACCAGGTAGGATTCTCCTGTCTAAACATCAATATCTAGAGACCTTAAGCAGGGGTGGCAAATATAGCAGATGTAGACCTTGGCAGCATTATATGTTATGATTGTGACATACAGAAGATGGTGATGCAAAACTTCTGCAGCACTGTCCTGAGCAGATGTGAAAGTGTCCAGAAGTAACTTCCTTGTGTGAAATCTCAGGAAGCAGGAGAGGTGACATAGAGAATAAAAGGTGATGAGCAGAAAACAGGCACATGTATATGTATAAATAATTCCAAATAAAATGAAATCTTCATGTCACTAGCACTAAGTACATTAATCACATCTGACTTGATGCATTCAGTCAACACTTACTTCCAAATAATTATTCCTCTGTGTTTAATATATGGAAATAAATACAACAGCAAAATAGGTTTGGGGTTTTTTATAATACAACCTAATAGGCTCAGTGTAATACAGCCACGGAAAATTTAAATCAACAGAATATTTAATACAGAAATACCAACGAATAAACTATTGAATTTCAAAAAAAAATTCACATTTTAAAAGTTGCCACCTAAATATAAATATTAAAAATTTGTAGTGCTGGAGTCATTTACTGGATGTAATGCAAAAATAGAGATGAGCTTCTAAAGTCTCTTAAATCATGTCACCCTCTCTGATGTTTTGAGAGGGACTATTGTAGTATACTTTTGGTATAATACACCCCTATTGACTACTTTGTGTACAAATAAATACACTAAGTCAGCACATACTCCTTATATTTTGAAAATTCCAGCAAAATGTATGTATGTGCTGAATAATTCTCAAAATAAGTTTATTGAAGCAGCTGGAGGTTAGGATGGAGAGAAATATAATAGGAAAAAGAGTAAGAAAGAGCTACTTTTTACTGAGGGATTTTTGAAAGTATTCATTTTTGAATCCACTCTTCTTGAAGTTAATGATAAAACTCTTATGGATTTTGGTGACAAAAAGACAAGTTCCCAGACCTTTTGAAATTTTCTTCCTATCAGTAAATGTCTTTTTCTACTGAAGTGTTGCTTCTGTGACTTCATGCTTAACTGAATAAAAGAAAACACTATTCTGAAAGTGGAGGCTGAAGCAGTGAAAGAATAATAACAGAGCAAGAAATAAAGAACTAGACTTTCTTTTACTGTGCAGCTGAAGCCAATGGAGCAACACATGCCACACATGGAAGAAACACAGAAAGTTTGGTAACAATTTGTGTACTCTGGAAAAATGCATCAAATTACTTCACAGTCATTGCCCTCATTATACAGTGGGTATAATTATTTATTCAAAAGTATAATTATTAAACAAGAAAAAAATATTTCATAGAATATTCTGAGTTGGAAGGGACCCATAAGTATCATGGAGTCCAGCTCTTAAGTAAAAGGCCTATGCAGGAATTGGACCCACAACTTCAGTGTTATTTGCTCCATTCTCTGCATAGGTAAGCAATTCCTCAGGTCATATTAGTTCTCAGGCTCTAAGAGTTGATGTATTGCTGTAGATGCTGCATTTACACTAAAAAGGCTGCTGTAATTATTCCCCATGAATGATGTAGGGAGTTTGGGGATACAAAAAGATACCTTTCCTGTTTTTATCACTGTGCTATTACTTTCATCTTAAAATTAATTTTAACTTGATGGTTTTGAACATATTGTAGTGAAACTTGCAATTTTAAACTAAGGTCTTCTTATAGAATAAGGATATATGGTCAGCAAACCAGAAGGCAGACAGAGATAATCAAACCCAGTTTCAGGGTGATGGAGGTCCCCTGGAAAATGTTGCTGAATAAGGCTACAATAGTTTAGAGATCTCTTCTTTGGACAAATGCTCCCATTAGATCATTACAAAAGAGTCAGTGACCTCAAAGATTAATGGTTAGACCAATCAGTAATAATCAATTTCTAGTTTATTTTTCAGTGCTAGCACTGATTAAAACCTGGAGACTTTTGTGAGAAAAAATGACCTGTTAATGCATTTTTATAGTATTCTCTTTCAAAAAAGTCACTTAATTTATCTTTTAGGTTGAATATAGTTCTATTGCCAAAATGAAAAAAAAACAAAACAACACCCAAACAAAAACAACCAAACCTAAATCAACTGCAACTTTACTTCCTGCTTAAATGTTACAGAAAATGTCTTTTAAAAGTCTGGAAATTTTCATTTTTTGATGTTGCCTTTTATAAAAGATCATATTCAAGTTGATTGGTAACAAAAGGAAAATCATGCCTAAGAAATCTAGTTGCCTTCTCTGACAAGGCTACAGCATTGGTAGATAGGAGTAGGGCAACTGACATCATCTACTTGGACTTATGTAAAGCTTTTGACACTGTCCTGCATGATATCCTTGTCTCCAGATTGAAGAGACATGGATTTGACAGATGGACCACTCAGAGGATAAAGAACTGGCTGGATGGCTGCATGCAAGAGTTGTGTTCAATGGTTCATTGTCCACATGGACACCAGTGACAAGAGGTGTGGTGTCCTCCAGCAGTTGGTATTGGGGCCGATACTGTTCAACATCTTTGTGGGTGACGTGGAGGTGGGTCAATGCAAACCTCATGAAGTTCAACTAAAAAAGTGAAAGGTACTAAAATTGGGTTGTGGCAATCCCAGACACACCTACAGGTTGGACAAGGCCTTCAGCAACCTGATCTAGTGGGAGGTGTCCCTACCCATGGCTGGAGGTATTGGGATTAGATGATCTTTAAGGTCCTTTCCAGCCCTTAATATTCCATGATTCTGTGATAAGTTCCTTTGTAATAAACTACTCTGAAAGGAAAGGGTTAAAAGTGGAAGAATGATGAGGAGGATGGCAGACTAGCTCAAGTGACCTTGCAGCTGGGAATGCCTAGGCCTGGAGAATAACTGTGGAAAACCCCATATGTTATGTCTTATGCTGTTTATCCTCTGTTTTGAGAAGTAGAATTTCTATGTAGATAATATAGGTGTTTTGAGAGACTTGGAGGTACACTCATGGACATGCTTGAGCTCCCTGTTTTGGAATGGGGAAGATTAAAGCATAGAGATCATAAAATGCATAGAGATCATAAAAAGCACAGAGGAGATCACAGCATGTGTGTGACATTGGATTCAAATATCATGAAGGATTATTTAATTATTGTGTCAGAACCAGCTCAAGTGTGTGTGTGTGAGGGATAAATCGAATCTCACAGAAGTGAGACAATGCTGTAACCCACATGGCAGCCCCTGCAGCCCCATCGGATGATGCCAGAACTCCTGTCATTTAGAAGGTAGCCTGAGAGCACTGCTCCCCACCATGCCCCCTGGGACGCCTAACCCAGCCTTAGACTGGTTGGCACACTGGGACCACTGCCCCTCACCCTGCCCCAGAGCCTCAGAAAGGCCAGTAGGTCAGAAGTCCCACCTGGGAGGAGTGGCCACAGTGCTTAAATTTAATTAATATTTGGAAAAAAAATTATAAACTTGGATGCTTTTTCTTTGCTGAAGTTTTGATAGCTTTCATAAAAGGTCTTATTTTAGCAAGGCAGGGCATCATTTTCCAGATTCTCAGTGTCACATAAAAAGGATATGCTAAAATGGATGGGAAATTCCAGTTAAGGGTAATGTTTTTATTTTTTTTATTTTTTTCCCCCAGAAATCATGTCTCTAGGGTCATTTCTTTATTTCTGGAAGCACCATCCTCGAAATGAGCATGACTAGCAAGGTATATGCAGTGAACAATCTAGAAACCTGCTGACTCTTATCCAGCTAACTGATCCTTATGAAGAAGGACTGAAGGAGAATTCAGGCCAGAATCTCAGCTCTTATTGCTACCTCATGGATGAGTTCAAGATGAATATGCAAAATATTCAGCATATCCTACAGTGACTTAAATGTTTTTGATACTGTTATTCCCATTTCAGCAAAGGGAGTAATTAAATCCTACAAGGGAAATAACCTTTTCTTCTTTCTTTCTTTTCTCTCTGATTTATAACCAATGGGATATAATAAACATGCAGACTACTTCTCTTGAAGATGTTCCCAACAGATGTGGGACACCTAAGGGCCAGTGTAGTTTTAATCAAGTAAGAAAGGATGAGTGTGGGACTCCTGACAGATGTCATGATTCCCTTGGGACCTTGTCACCTTAGAATGACAGAACAGTGATGTTTTCTGCTTTTGTTCAATACGCAGACTTGTTCATTTGTGATTGCTGACTGATTATTAAACCTCCCATGGTGGTAATTCTTTGCTCCAGAGATTCTTCTTCATCACCCAACTCACAGCTCAAAGCAGCTAAGGGGAAACTATCCTAGAGCTTGTTCAGACCTCTTACTATAGAGGAGTCAGATGTTTGCAGGGAGGGGACTACTATGTGGATAAAAGGAGATTCTAAGTAGTTAAATTGTCTGTTCTACACCTTCAGAGACAAGAAAAGGCATTAATGTATTAAGATTTTGTTCTCTGTGTGTGTCACTTTTTTTTTTTTTCCCCTGGAAAAGCAATCATTTGAAAAAATTCATCCAAGAATTTACTCTTTTAAAGTTACAGGCAGATCTTAGATTTAAAAGTTGAGTATACACTAACTTTGAGAGAAGAAAAAAATACAGAGCAGTCAGCAATCAATAGAAGAGTATGACCTTCTGCATTTGAATCTTGTAAGACATCATTGGCAGAGAGAGCTCCCAGGTTTGTTTTTAAAACATCTTCCTCCCTCTGCTCCTTCTTCCTTTGAAGTAAATTTCTTTATCCTGCCATTACTGCTGTCACTGCTAAATTATATATGCCCTCGTGCTCTAAAAATTCTGCATCAGGCACAGTAGCCAAGCACCATTTTCTTCTGTGGCTTGCAGCTGTATGAAACTCAGGTTTTCAAAGTAATTCTGCCTCCTTGAATGCCTTACTACCCTTTTACTATGTATGCTCCATAAAAAAAGGAATATCCTCCACTCAGTGCATTGGAATAAAGTAGGTTTGTTGCAGTTCTGGTGTATTAGCTCCCAGAATGTCTTTCACAAAAAATCAATCCAAATAATCAAGGTAGAATTACACTGTAAAATTAGGACTATATTCTGAAATGCTTAAATCTGTCAGAATATCCAACTTCTCTTTGGCGGATATAAGACTCTTCATTATCTGAGGTCCCAGTACTATGACATACTGAAAAAAGAAAAAAGGGGAGGGGGGGTGGGGGGGGGGAAGGAACAAAAAATAAGAATGTGCTGAACTAGAAAGGAAGAGTCATGTCACGTGTGCCTAAAGGTGATCTCAAGGTAACCAAGTAGAGTCTGTGGTAAATCCAGTGAAATTTTGGCTAAATGAGACAGACCCACAGTCTCACAAATATAAATGTATTGCTTTGATTTGTTTGAGGGTCTTTTTTCTATTTTGTTTTTCTTTTTTTCTGTAGTAGTTCATAACTTAATACAACCAAATAAATACAATGTTTGTCTATAATCATGTGTCAAAATGGGGGAAAACAAGATAAAGCCCATATGTTCCCATCTTCTGCAGGAAGGTAATGAACTTGTGCTGAAACCAACCAGAACGTTTCTAACAATTCTATTCTAGATTGCTGCAGTTTTCCACTTGAAAGTTAAGCAACTAAATCTAAAGGCACTTCACAATATAAGTCAAATCTGAGGTCTGTTACAAGTGGATTACCGGAAATTGTACCGTTCAAAGAGAAGTTCTTTGAAAAGTGGAGGTTAAATGAGGAGTGTCAATATCCATCTATAGATCTGCTACTAAGGACACAAAAGCCATTTTGTTGCACAAACCTAGCAATGCACCTTTTTATCAGATCCAAATTCTACCAAAGTCAGAAAGAGTCTTTGTGTTGCCCTAAGTGGACTCTCTATCAGGCCCAAAGTTAAAGTAAAGGGTGCACTCAGGACAGACATCAGTGCAAAATGCTCTTATCTTGGGGAAAATGTTGGTTTGGGTGTACAGACTGTATTAGTGACCACCAATACTGGAAAAATGGATGCCACCTTTTCCAAAGTACAACCCTAGTTTTGCTGAATAAAATGGCCCTTTTTCTGCTAACTTCCCAGAGGAATAGAGAGGTATGTCTGTCTTTACTTGCAAACTGTCAGTCATGCTGCAATGAGCACAGGCATGATGAGTCATTCTTCTTTGAACTCTAATCTCTGCTCATAGTGGCAAACAAGCCTCACAAATCAATCCAGTTCTGACTTCTCAAATCTTTTGAGATTTTTTTTTTTTATACTAAAAAATGATACTGTATATTTAGGATAGTAGATTAGAGGGTGTAAAATTGTGAGTATAATGAAATTAAGTGTCAGTCTGGAATGCAACTGGAATGTCTAATGATCCTGTAATAAAATTGTAAGCTAACTCCCAGATATTTTGAGCCTTTTTTAGGTTTAGTCTTCTATGTTTATGGCAGCCTTTCTTAGGCTATTACAAGTTTCAAAGCAACACAGTGCATATCTCTTCTACAAGTCAGAAGTAGATATATATATTATAAATTCCTTGACTACAGTAAAAGGATACGCAACGAATGACTTGATGTGCAATCCCTTCCTCAGAGGGCTCCTATCTCCCTACATTCATTCTATTATTGTCCAAGATGTACTGACGAGCTGCCGACTGAGGACCTTCCATACACTACACCACACCAGGTTGAGGGTGAAGGCACAAAAAGTGTTTATTCATATGGCGCTGGGGTTTTTATAGGGTGCCAAGGGAAGGTTCTGGAACTTGGATGCAATTCCATAGGGAAGGGGGTGGAGTGTGTAACCAGGCAACAGAACAAAAAATCAGGGGTAACTCACCAAAAACAGGAAAATGAACCAATAGGGAAGCAGGGTTCAGGGCAAAGGTGGGAAAACTGTGAGGGGGAAGAAGACCACATGGAGGGGAACTGGGGGTAAAACAACAAGGGATCTGCCATGATGGGGAACCACATGAGGGGTATGCGTGGGGAAGTAACCATAGGGAAAACCATAAAAAAGGGATGTTACAACTTTCAACAAATAACCATATAGTAGTGAAATAGTCCTTCAGATCAGGAAATGTCCATGAGCTGAGTCCAGTGTTGTCATTAAATTTCTGCCAAATACATTTGAAGCTCCATAGTTTCCATTTTGTCCTCTATCTCTCTGTCTTCGTAAATCTATTTCTGAAAGTTCCTCTTTCATATATTATAACTTTCTTGGTCTCTCACAATGTACTAAACAAAAGTATTAGTTATCTTGTTTATCACCCATATACTTAGCTAGCTAGGTACCTCCTTTGCCACTACGTTTTGTGGAAAAACTAGATATTCCACTAGTTTTCTTCCTTTGAAACCTCTCTCCAAAAGAGTAAAAGGAGGTCTGCAAAGACAGAGTTACCTTCCAGAACATGTCAGAGTTATATATATGAGAGAAATTACACATTCTAACATATTTCCTTGCTTAACATCGTAATATTTTTTTTTTCCTATAACTATCTCTGTCATCGCATCTACCATACTCTGAAACAATAATATCCACTTTGGTTTTGGTTATATTTTCAACAAAGTCTTGAAGATCACCATCAATCTAAATACTTTCCTCCTGGAAAATTTCACTTATAAATTTAAGTGACAGTGGACAATGCTGTAACGGAGAAAACAGTAGTCCTGATTAACCTGCAGACTTGTTACTGTTGTAACTACTTCGGTTGAAGACAAAACTTTGCCTAAAAATGGAAATAATTACATTACCAAAAGTGACACAACTCCTGCTTTGTGAACAGCTATATCAGAAGAACATTCCTGGAAAAGAATTCCTCCTCTTGCTGCCTTTTCAGTGAGTTTGGCACACAATTTTACCACCATGGTCACAAATGTACAACTGTACAATATGTAAAGAAGACAATACAATGTCTTGTTTCTTTATTCTCCTCCTAGCCTTGCTGCTTATTTGTTGGGGTTTTTTATCTTAAATATGGTCATTTGTATAACCAGTAAGGAAGAAAAATTAATTCTAAAATAATATATCAGTTTCAATCCAAAAGTACCACTTGTAAATTTGGTACCAAAACCTGCTTTTAAATTCATCCTGGATTTGACTAGTTTTCAATTGAATTATCTCTTCTTCAAATAAGCAAAGGAAATTAAGAAAAAACTAGTGAAATCTAGTACTTACAATGAATGCCAGGATGGGTTTTATTTTTATGAGAGATAATTACAACATTCATGAAGTGGGAAAGATGCATGAGAAGAATGCTACAGCAAGGGTCAATGCTGCAAATCCTGCCAAAAATCCCTCCACCTGTTAATCATCCTGTATGATATTTCTAGTTTGGGCAAAAGGAAGTAAGGTGCTACACTGTGCAAGATTGATGTAACATTGTTTAAGACACTCCAAGAGGATATGTCAGCACAAATATGAAAGCCATAAGTAATAAAAGCTTCAAATAATAATAAATGCACTCTCTCTGTCATCATTATGTGCCATCATTTATGGATGGACAGCACCTGCATTCCTGCTGAATCCTCTGGCACGTGTCCATTAGAGCCCTTTAATGTCAAGTAAGCATTCTCCTCTGTGGTACATGTGATCCTTACATTGCTAGTAAGAGAAACCTACAGAGAGATCCAAAGGTAATTGATTTTTCAGAACCTGGCTGTACCAAAAAAAAAAAAAAAAAAAAAAAAAAAAAAAAAAAAAAAAAAAATGTCCTTTTGGACATCTTTTAAAATTAATTTCAAAATTTGGGATACAAGAGTGGACTTTTTTTGCAGAATATCAGAAGACAGTACTAATCAGAGGAAAGCTGAAACCCAGGGAGTGCTCTTGGAAAGTGTACATGGATTTCAGGACAGAACTTTTGGCTTGAATTGTGGTGCATAAGCTCCTAAAAAATCAATATGGAGCAGAGAGCAGTTAAACTCTTCATTCAGTGCTGTAACTTGCTCTGTGAATGTGCC
Source organism: Anabacerthia variegaticeps (assembly GCA_035583185.1). Lineage (NCBI taxonomy): Eukaryota > Metazoa > Chordata > Aves > Passeriformes > Furnariidae > Anabacerthia > Anabacerthia variegaticeps. The sequence continues at coordinate 20,679,424 of JAWWEW010000041.1, forward strand.
CAGTTCTTAATGTTCTAAGATACTTTTCTCTATTCAATGTCTTGAGAGGGAGCAAAGGTGCCAAGTGAATCTCCAGCCTGTACCGCTAATGTACAGTACAGCTGTGCAAGCTTTTATATACACCCAGGGAAGCATAATAGAAAGAGAAAGGGTTGTAGGACAAAACTGCTATTGTCTACCATTGCAAAGGCTTTGCAAAGTGAATAACCCACAGAGTGGACTTGCTGTTTTGTGACTGACACCAGGCTAGAATGCAAATAATTTATTATATCATTAATCTCCATTAAAAGCAAACATGTCTGTGCATCAGGAGAAGAGTGATAAAAATACACACATTCATACAAGCACATAAAAAGTGACTTTCAGTGCAATCCAGGCTGACTGAAAAATTCAGTGAGAGCTATTTATGGACTGGTCAGACAAACTGATTAATTTCTGTACAGACAGAAGAAGTTTTTGTAAAAAAGAGGTAAAAGAGACCATCTTGTCATACCAAGAAACCTTTCAGAGGTCTGAATTTCAAGTGTTTTATACCAATGTGAGAATTTTTTACTGTATTATTCATTAACTCTCAAAAACATTATACATAGTAACATAATCTATATTTTATGATTCCTCCATCCAGGGTTGACACTTATGGAAAGGTTATATCAATTTTAAGTGGAAAGTTGAGATAAGATATTGGATATAAAATCATACCTTTTTTTTCCCCAATATTCTTTCCAAGCTACATAGCTGTGTCCCTAAAATTTGAACTTTATATTCACATTCTGTTGTTGGTTGCATCTTATCCTAAAGAAGTGTGAATCACAGCTTACACTAAAGAACTCTGAATCAATCCTGTGCATAGACATTCGATCTTATCTTCACAAGCACCATTAATAAGATTTTTGGATTCATTCTGGCTAACTTTACCTGTCTTAAAGTTAGATGCCTAGTCTAACCTCATTATCTGTCTTTTCTCCATGGTCAATACAGCAGGAGAGACAAACAAATACCTTCACAGGCACGTTTAACTGGATCTCTACAGTTCCCTGTCTGAGGTGGCTTATGTCAGCAGAAGTGAAGCCCACCAGCTTACCTGTTGTCAGAGATGTCAGTGGAAGATGTTTGGTCTGACAGCCATGAATCTCTGCAGAGCCCAGCTACACTGCTTTCCACTCTAGCTTTACACCACTGAAACCAGAAATACAGAAAAAGGACTTGGACTCAATTTTTTATGCACTTTACACTCTTGAACTTCCATATGTCTTAACTAAAGAGCAACTTCTGACCTGTTCAGGAATGTTTGGAAAATTCAGAAGATGGAAGACGAAGAGAGTTTAAAATAAAAGATTAACAAAATCTGAAAATACAGTTAAAATACTAAACTGGTTTTCAGATATACAGCAGCAGAATATAATTTTTACATGCTTTAAAATATATTTGACTAAGCCTTAGTTAGAAAGAAATAGAAATCATTCTTAATGTTTTTCTAAGGCTCCTCTACGTAATTTTTTTCTGCATTTTTTCAAACACTAGCATCATGGTTTATTAAAAGAGCTCCATCTTCTGGTGATTGATAAAGAACAGATACGTCATAGATGAAGAAGAAAGGCTTAAAATCATTTGCAGAATTTAATGAAAAATTGATCCTGAATAACCAATGTCTGCAACTGCATTCTACAGAGACTTTGTGACATTTTGATTTTAGAGTAATTTGTTACTTGTTAAACTTGATTTCTAACCCTTTGTCAGGAAACTTACTGATTATCAAATTAAAATAAAAGGGTGACATATTGGAACAATCATGAAGAAGGGAAGTAAATGTATAAGCAAAATAAGCTCTGAAAATTTATTTCAGCTTTTCAGAATGAGCTGAATAAACATGAGACACACATTCTTCCAAGTTTTGTCTGCCTGCCTTCTCGGTAACTCGATATTTAAAGAAGGCAGTCAATGCCAAAGGAAGAAGATGGCATCCTGCGCTTTATCATTTTTAGCACTGATTTTACTACTAAGGCACTTAGCCTCACTTGTTCTGCTTGCCTTTTTTTTTTTTTTTTTTTTTTTTTTTAAGGGGATGTGTTGGAGGAAATGTAAACTGAATCCCCAGGCTCTTCTTCCATATTCTGCCAATGATGGCACATGTGCTTGGTGTTACAGCATCACATTGCAGAGGAAAAAGCAATTTAGGAGATTAATTGTTGCTCTTTAGAGTATTTATAAATAGAATGGTGACACTTTGTTGCATTAACAGGTTGAAGGTTTGGTATTTTATAAAGTCTTCACATGAAGAACTGAAATGATGACTAAAGAACCAACTAACATATTTTTAATCATCTCTGTGTGAGAAGAAATCACACAAAAATGGAGAGAGATCTGACTGTGCAATCAGTTCTTCAGATATCTTTGAAACACTGATCCTCTATAACAACAACCAAAAGAAATGTTAAATGTTGGGATGATTACATTTCAACAGTGGAAGAACAGGCAGGTTGCCAGTCAGCATGAGACCAATCCATGAGGGGAGCATCAAGAAGAGGAGCTGAAAAGGGACTTTGACGAAAATGGAGATTATCCATTGTTCCTGAAGTTATATTCAAATAGTTTCTAGTTATTGTGATAATTACTTAATATGGCAGTTCTGTCCTTTTCCCTATTGTACCCCAATTTGTGTTTGGTTGATTGTACCCCAGTTTTTCTTTGGTTGATGGTTGCTGCATTGCAGCATTCCCTTATAAGGTTCTCTCCTCACCAATTTATCCTGTTTGGATATGCTCCACCCTACCCTTTCCCTATAAGGTTAGGCTACACCCAAGTTCCACCTCTCTTCTAGCACTTTCTCCCAGGACCCTATATAAACCTGTCCTCCATTTTAATAAATGCCGTTTCTGCTTCACTGGACCTGTGCTGTCTCTTCTTCCCTGATCAAAGATCGCGGCAGTTAAATATTTTAAAGTTTGAAAATGAATATCTGAGATATTTCCTGCCATAGGAAATGCAAAAATAATGAAAGAAATAGGAATACTCTCTTTATTTTATAGCCATTTCATTAATAGTTAATTGCACATTCTGACAAATAGTATGAAAAATGTGCTTCAGTGAAATAATTACTGAATATTCACACTGAAATAATATTAGACAAACAGACAGGAAAAAGGTATTATGCATATAATCCATCAGATTTTCTTCCCTATATTTTTGGTACCTTTATAATAATCTGCCTTTCAAGGAGTGCTTAGTAGATTTACTTTTTAAAATCAGTTACTTCCCAGTGATGCCTCTAAAATCATATTTAGACATATTACTTTATTCCTGATAAACTGGGCAGCAGGAAACCAAATTCAGTTGAAGGTTTTCAAAAATTCAAGCACTAAAGTCTTTCAGTCAGTGCTATGTATAAAATATCTCACAATTTCTAACACTTGCATGACTTCTGGCAGACCCACGTGCTGGTAATTAAGGTTATTTAAATTAGTCTTGCTGAGACTGCAATCAAATTAGTAAAAATGGCACTCATTGTTACTGCTGAGAAGTATCTTCCTTTGACACTGTTTGTAACAAGTCCATCCAAAGTGCTGCAAGATCTGAAGCCCCCGTGCTCTTTCTGCACAGGTCATCTGCTCATGGCTTGACTCAGGAAGTGCATGTAAGATGTGACATATTAATGCTTAAACCTGAAGGGATTGATCATAGTAGATTGCCTAAAAATACAGATTCTTTTGAATTACCAATAATCAAAGTACTTCCTTGTTACTGTAATATGTGCACAGCTTTCCTGACAACAGCTATAATATCCATGAAGAGCTCTCTGAAGACTGAAGGAGCTGCCACCATCCTGGGTTTTACTGAGAACATTGGAGAAATCAGAAGCAATGAAATTTTGACCTCACTTTGGTTTGGGATTGTGGCTGACTTCAAAGATCCTCATTTGTTCTGGTCAGGGGTCTTCATCTCAGGGGATGTTTCACTTAAGTTCATTCCCAGCGATATTGTGACTACAACATCGAAGAAAGGTTACAAATCATATTAAAGTTGCAAATTACTCATGCAGTATTCTTTAATAGCTTGTTATCTGTTTTCCTCACTTTGCACTGAAAATTTTCTTCCCTTTTCACCATCAGTAAGCTTCATAAAAGCGAATTTGAGAAAACTGACTTGGTTATGTATGTGTACATAAAAGAGAAAAATGTACGCATCCTTTTATGTACTTAAAAATGTACTTAAAAACTTTCAGTCGAAACAAGTGTGTTTAAAGAAAAGGGATATTTTGTTAGGGCATCTCTGTCAGATATTGGACATGTTTTCTTTCAAAAGAAATCTGTTTTGGTTTCAGGAGGTTATGAAGGTCTGAAAACTGAATTTCAGTGAAGTATGCAATTATCTGGAAAATACTGGTGTAATGAAGAAAAGACATTGTTCTAATAAAAACTTAGGCGCAGGGTACCTACAGCATGTAAGAAAGATCATGGTCAGGAAAACAGAGGAAAGTCTTTTTTCTGTTGGGTGATCGCAAACGTATTTAAATTTCCCCATTTCAGTTTCTCTCCCTTGAAAATGTGATAACATCACTTGCACCTCTAAAGAGACTTCTGCTTAAAAAAAATGAAACATGTCAGAGCAGTCAGCCTGACTTGGTAACTAGAATATCTGTCACACTCTGACATCTGGCCATCATTTCTTACTTGAAGCTGCCATGTGGTAGGTTTCTGTCTGGTGTTCTCCAGCCTGTTTGTGCTGTCCTGGACAGAGGAAATATGGCTTGAATGGTGCCTACTACTTACTTTTGATCCACCTGTGTCTGGAGGGGTCTGCTTTATATTAATTTTAATTCAAATAATAGATCAAAACAAATTCATCTTCCATGAAATTTAAATAATTTAGTTGTAAATACAATCAGCAAAGTGGGGGAGTTTAGGTATTCACATGGCTGAAAATCAGGAAGGAGGACATTTTATGGCATATTGTAAAAATTTCAAATGCAAGAGGAACCTAGTTTCAGGGGAGATGGAGTTACTACAACATAAAAAAGAGTGAGATAATGATACTGATTTTTTTCATAAATCACATTTTATTAGATGTGTCTTTATATATATAAATATTTGCAGAGGTAGAGGAAACAGCAAGCTCTCAATAAATACATAATTTTTCATGCAAATCACTTTCATAAAATATTATGCTGTGTCTTGACACATCATATCAGTTCTCAATCATCTTTGCTTCTAAATTTCAAAATGATTGTGGTAACCTCTACTCTGCTTATTTTCCCATAATATAGTTGTTTAATCCAATACCACTACTGCTTCCTCTTTATGGAGCTGTTAAGGTGGAAGGGCAGAGCTGATACTATGCCTGGATAGAAGGGACCTCTCCCAAGGCAATCTTCTGCAGTTGAAGCTCTCTCGCAGTGCAGTACTCCAATCAGAACCTGAGAACCATCAGCTCAACACAAATAATAGTAAACAGCTGGGATTATGTAACCATCAGGTATGATCAACAAGCAGTCATAAATGAAAATAATACACATGGACTGACACACAATCCTTCACTTTGACTCTAAAGGTACTTTCACAAGCCTGCTGTAGCCATTTAGAATTAGTTCCCCTATAGAATAAACAGGCTAAATCATCAAACAGGATTAAAGTTTCACATGTAGAAGGTTTTCCCAGATTCTTCTGTGGTGCTTAGGTGTCTCTGCCTACTCAGACTCTTAAAAGTGGATGTGTGATTGTCCTCTCTAGATGGAAAAAAACTGTTGCATAAGGATTCAAAAATGGAAGTTTAAGAATTGGTCATATTTTGTAGAACTCTAGTACTATGGCTTCCTTCAGTAATAGACAACTGCTAATTTGCGTACCTTTGAGTAAGTCAGTATGAAATTCTAGAGAGAGAGTGATTTGTTCATGTGTTCCACTACTCTGAAGTTTCCTATTATTATATCCCACTTCCTTTTTTGAGGTGCTGTCAAGAGGATCTTTATAGCTCTCAACGTTCAGGAACAAAGATGGAAGAGGACAAGAAAATGGTAAAAATAACAAAAGGACTGTAAAGAGAGTAACCTACACAGCAGGCGGAAGCACCTCAGAAAATATTGTACAATATATAAAACCTTCTCGAAGAATATCACCCCAGCCAAAATGAGAAATAAACAGCTGTGCTGCATAGTCATTAAAGAGCAACACCTCTGTTCATGTCTGCAATCACACATACTCTCCTGCATCCTTCAGAAACAATGTAGCTGGGTCACCTGCTGAAATTCAGAATCTCTTTTCCATATTATTTATTTCATTTTTATTACTGAAGCAGCATAATAAAGACAAATTAATCATAGAAGATTCAGGGACTTATTTCACAGTGTATCAAGCAATTATATATTGAAGAAGATGAAATAATAATATCCTTAATGTAACTTCCCACCTAGGACCTGCCATAGAAATGACTAGAATCAAGAAAATAAGAAAAATAGGAAAATTAGAAGAAAAACAATGATAAAAGACTATTCAAGACTGCATTGTTCTAATGTTCTTTTCTTTGCATTCTTAAGAGATTTGAACTGTTTGAAAAAAGACTAATAAAGATCAAACAGAAAGGGGAAGTTGAGGAGGAAAGGGTTATCAATTTTACTGAAGAGAAAAAACTTATAAAGGATTAACTCTACTGTTCATTATGCATATTAAAATACTTGTATAATATAATTTAGCTCATTTTAGCTTTCCTTTCTCTTCATATCACTTTGAAAGAGAGGCTATGTACTGAGGACAAACAGATTAGAAATACACAAATTCTGCAAATAAGGTGTTGCATACATGAACAAAATAAACATAAGGCTGATGCCAAGAGAAAAATATTAATTTGTCAGTAGATGTGTAATTGTGACTAGCCACAGATTTGGCAAGGAGACAAAGAATACATCCACACAGAGGAGTTTCATGCCAGAAAATAAAGAAACTAAACTGAAGATAAATTGCACTCCATCAACAAGCATGGCGAGGTATAACATCAGCTTGTGCTCTCTGGCTGGCAGGAACTGAGGGCCAGCCCACAGATTTGTTCTATTTCTGACAACAACACATCCCTCAAAGAAATCAGAATGGAAAAAAACCACAAAAACAAACAAACAAAAACCCCAACAAACCAACCAACTAACAAACAAAAACAAAACAAAAACTGTTATAGTCAGAAAACAAAAACACTCGAATTTTATTAAAAGGTGTAACTTTAGTGCTCCACGGAAGACAGACCTACCACTGTCTTACACAGCCTTGACAGATCTATATAGTGCTTTGAACACCAATTTCCAGCAGAAAAGATATTATTTATTTATAACAGCACAATTACCTATCGATGTCTGTACACAGGAGGCACGGGGAAGGATGGTACTGCTGTCCACGTACTGACTTTTGCTGTGGTGTAAGATTTCAAGCCCACTGGGACAGAAAGAGGCTGCTTTCAAAATCCAGACATTACCCAGTAGGAACATATGTTGTTATCCTCATCCGAGACCTGACGGATCATGGTCCAAGAAGCAAGTACATCAGCAGCTCTTGGTGTTGAGACCAGAGTTTTGTATTAAAAGTGAAGTATAGCTACAGGGATCCAAAGCTTCTCTTAAGTATGGATGTCTTCCTTCACTACTACTAACAAGGTTACCCTTAAAACTACTGTAGTGTGTTGACCATGGCTGGATGCCACATACTCACTAAAGGTGCTCTCTCACTCCCCTCTGCAACTGGACAGAGGAGGCAAAATATAACAAAGGGTTCATGAGTTGAGATAAGAACCACGAGAGATCACTAACCAATCACCATCACATGCAAAACAGACTTGAAGTGGGGATATTAATTAAAATTACTACTAACAGAATCAGAGCAGGAGAATGAGAAGCAAATAAATCTTAAAAATATCTTTCCCCCCTACCACTCCCTTCTTCCAACTTCTACCTCCTGCCCACAGTGGTGCAGGGAGATGGTGAATGGGGGGTTATGGTCAGTTGTTGTATCTGCTGCTGTCAGGGAAAGGAGTCCTTCCCCTGCTCCCTCTGGGGTCCCTCCCACAGGACACAGTTCTTCATGAACTTCTCCAGTGCAAGTCCATCCCATGGACAACAGTTTTTCACAAACTGCTGCGATGTGGGTCACTTTTCCATGGGGTGCAGTCCTTTAGGCACAGGATGCTCTAGCATGAGTCACCCACAGGGCCACAGGTCCTACCAGAAAAACCTACTCCTGAGTGGGCAGCTCTCCCCATGGGTCAGCAGATCCCTGCCAGAACCCTGCTCCAGCATGGGCCTCCCATAGGACCACAAACATCTTTGGCATCCACTTTCTCTGGTGTGGGTCTCCTCCACGTGCTGCAGGTGGATCTCTGCACTTCCATGGTCCTTCATGGAGCTGCAAGGGCACAGCTGCTCCACGATGAGCTGCACCATGGGCTGCAGGGGAACCTCAGCTCCAGTGCCTAGAGCACCTCCTGCCCTTCCTTCTGCACTGACCTTGGTGTATGCTGAGTTGCTCACATGTTCTCACTCTATTCTTTTTTGGCTGCAATTTTCATCTGCCCAACAATTTTTTTTCTCCTTCTTAAATGTTATCATAGAGGCATTACCATCATTCCTCATGGGCTTAGATTTGGCCAGTGGTGGGTCCGTTCAGGAGCTGGCTGGCATTTGCTCTGCTGGACATAGGGGAAGCTGCTAGCAGCATCTCACAGAAGCCATGCCTGTAGCCGCCCTCCACTACCAAAACCTGGCCATGCAAACCCAATACAATCACACAGGTATTTTCTGTTTTGCTTGCAATAATCTAATCCATTTTTACTCATAGACAATACACAAATTCTGCAAATAAGGTGTTGCTTGTCTCTTTCTGCATGGGACTAAACTGTTTTTTGGGCCACACACATCCCTACTGGTAACTCAAAAGTGCAGATGATTAAGAGAATAAAAAAGAAAAAAATATCAAAAGAGGAGAATAATCACAATCACCCACAGTAAACTAATGAGCCCTAGCTATACAGGGGTGTTACATGGGTTTCTAGTGAAAATAAAGTGTGCGGGGAGCCCTGTAGTATTTTCTAAGTTCCCATGTAATACTGGACTCAGAAACACTGTGAGATGCTGAATTTTACTTTCTCTAACAGCAGTCTAGGAGGTTAGGGTCAACCTTGCTGCCTTACACTGTAACTCCCAAAAGGAAGCCTCTGGATATTTTTCTTATAGGTCAGTCTACTGAAAGACCAGTAATGAATCTTCTCCTTTTTAACTGCGATGAGTAATATACAATACTAGAGCATGAGTTAATTCAGATAAAGATGCTGTGTTAACTTTGGCTAGCAACGTAGAGTTGACTTTTGCTATTGCTGTATTAGCAAAGCTATGCAGCATAAAGGAGGACTGACTTTCATCTACTCACTCTATCTCCATGCAAAATTCTACTTTATGTTTTGATAAATAAGGAACTTCAGTGTTTGAGTCAGATAAGGGGATCTCCACACTACTATTTATATCTTATATAGTGTTCCTGTGTTTGCAAAACCTCAGGCACTGATTTCATTTGTAGTTTACATTTGACCAGAAATTTCATCACAATGCAAGTCAGAAAAAGTGTGTGTAGAGTGTACTGATACTATTTTTCTCTGGACACCTCTGTGTGCCTTATTTCTGGTTAGGGACTGTGACTGCCACAGCAGAAAAGAGAGAAAGCCGTATCAACCTCCAGGAGTCTACTGGCTGCTCTCAGAATGCACACACTTCTGTGCTCTGTAATATATGCTAAACACAGCTGAGCAGGACAGGAGGCTTGGATGAGATATCAGAAGCCCAATTATCATTACTCTGTGTAAGTAGAGAACACCCAGATGATTTCTCTACAGGTGAAATTAAAATTAACTTATCTAAATTTTTTAACACATTTTGCATCTCCCTCAGACAGAAGAAAAAGCAAATTTACAGTAAGCGTAACATGCTACATGGCAAATGTTTGAGCTAAGACAGGTTAGTGATTTAATTTATTGGGAAAAGATTTCATTAAAGAAAAAGAAAATGTAACTGTTGTTGCTATACCTGCAGTTAAACTGTTACAGTCTGAATATTTCATTGTAGAGATGAGGACAAAGTTCTAATATACTTCCATGCTGTATCATTTTTAAATTTAGGGAGCCATGAAAAATTTACTCTTCAGAACCAAACTTTCAACTATAATAATCCATTAAAAGTGGCACAGACTTCTGTAGTGTTTGATTATTAAAAAAAAAAAAAAAAAAAAACAAAAAAAAAAAAAAAAAAAAAAAAAAAAACAAAACAAAAAAAAACCAAACCCCAAAATGTATAATGACTATTATTGATCAAAGAAAAGGCCACTATTGTCTTTCACATGTTAGCCTATGTTAACTCTAAATTAAGATCTCAGTAACTTCATGAGTTAAGAGCAGGCTTAGATCTGCCAGCTGCACAGAGCTTACTTTAGTTCAGTTTTTCCATTTTTTTTTCCTCCTTAGATTATGACTGCATCTTTGAGAAGGCTATTTTACATCAATATCCTCCTAATAAATGAACCCAATACAAGCAACCATCTCTCAGATAAACCCCTTTCAGTACAAGGATGACAAAGCAAATGGGGCAAAAGCACCTGCCATTTACTTAACTGAAAGCAATATCTAGTAACTTTGATGACCTCACCTTCCCGTAAGACTCCTTTATTATCTGTACCAGTGGTTTAGTTTTTTACGTTGTATAAAATTATCACAGAATATTCTGAGTTGTAAAGAACCCACAAGGATCATCTAGTCCAACTGAATGGCCCATATAGGGATCAAACACACAACCATGGCATAATTAGCACCAGATTCTAACCATTGGAGCTAATCTCAGGGTGGCTTAGTTATATTCTTGGAAATAATCATGCAAACTATATTTACATTGAACTTTGTATAGTATATCAAGTATAGTATAGCAAGTATTAGTATACTTATTTCAAATCCTTCTAGTATGCACAAAGCCTCCTCTCCAGAGGCTACAAGCATCAGGCAGGTCATGAAACAGCCAAAGATCAGGATTAAACTGTTGACCAAAACATGGTCTGCCTCTCTATAAGAGCAAGATGAGGCAGTTTTCCCAAGAGAAGATATTACAACAACTTACTCACCAAACAAACTACAAATACAGAATTTACATTTTGGGAGAAGCACCCTCCAATGCCTCTCATGCAACAGTTCTGGCGAGATATGAACTTTCAGTTCTAACCCTGAGAAGCAGAGTCTGCTTGAGAGATAAATGTATTGAACAAGGGCATCTTGATCGTCTCCTAGGCTGGCCTACCAAAGAGTATGAAATATCCTCAAAAGTTTCAGGCCAAATTTTTCCCGTTAGTATGAACAGCGTCCTTTGTAGCTCCATTCCGTGACCCACAGGGAGGTTTCTACAGTCACCAACCTGCCCAGTATCTGAATCTGGCTTGAATTTTTCTATGATTATAATATATGAAAACACAAGAAAAAAAGGACTAAGTTCTGAACCTAAAGTATTTTCTATAAATAGAGTTCTCACTTTCAGGTACACTGATAGATAGCATACAGCCTTCCCTTCCAAGTGCCCCTGGTGTTCCCTGTTCTTCCCACAATTCATCAATATCTCAGCCTTCTCATGTTCAACATTTTCATCCAGTCATTGCCAAAGTTCTCTTCATGTAAGATGCTTCCAGTCATTGGTGCACCAAACCTTGCACTGATCTTCTTTCATTCATTTAAAATTCCCTTGCAGGGCACTGTGCTGGTTTAAAGGTAAACTGGCAGGATAAATAAACCCAACTCAGAAAGAGATTACAAGTCAGAGTTGCAATTTAATTAAAAGATTACAATACATGTAATGATACAGAGAAAAAATTGGGTTTAACCGACAAAAACCAGATGTATAACCCAGGGGCATGAACACAATGGTGTTCATCAGTCCCTGTGCTGAGCACAAAGTAAAGTGCAAAGTAAAAGGAAAGGAAAACCTGTTGGGGAGGATGATGGTCACAGTCCGATCAAGAGTGGCAGTTGCAGTCCTGTTGAGCTTCTGGTCCTACTCTGGATCCGACAAGTGGCCCCCCCAAATCCCAAAACCCGAAGATTATATATGCCCAGGTTCATGTGGGAATGCCCAGTACCTCCCCCAGTGTGGGGTGTTTCACAATGGGTGGTTTACTCTGTGATTCATGGGATACTTTTGGAATCTTTGATGTCCCATTAGTAGCCATGACCCCTCAGGCTGGATGTGAAGATGCTAATGCCTCTCCTGTCGGGAGTTATCACAGCTGAGTCATTGGTGTGAAGACAGAAACATTCCTGTTCCTTGCAGGGTTCTTTAACACCCAACTTGTAGTCTGAGGTGTCAGGTGTGCCCTGGACAGCTGCTGCAAACCATCCATAATTAACAGTCCATGAGAAATGACAGAGGGTGTAGAATACACAGTTTTGGTTACACTCATATAATGATAAACTATCCCAGCCACTGTAACTAGGACAGTACAAATCATGTTTTTTGGTTTCAGGAGTAGTTTTTAAGCATCCTTTGCTCTGAACCCTTCTGTTAGTTTTATTGTTTGATATTACATGCTTGCCAGACTATATGGTGATCTTTAAAATGTCATACATTAATCAGGGTCAGCATTAAATGACAGAATTCCAAAAGGGCTGAATATTGGTGAAATTCAGTGCATGTGATTTATTCCCAAAATTAAAAACCAAGCATGAGATAAAAAGGGAACTGGAAGAGGGGAGGGAAGGGCAATGTATTTTCAACCAGAATAGGAAACGGGGGTTGCTGATTTGCAGTAAGCTGGAATCTACCGGTGCTTATAGCCTGCCTACCTAAATGTTTCAAACATAGATGTCATTATTCATTCCACAGTAGTCTGACTTCAGTTTACACAATGTCTAGTCCCTCCAGTGACTGCTACTTGATATTAATTCAGAGCAAAGTTGCATGTCACTCTACTGTCTGTTCCTTGCTGCTGCATGCCAGTCCAAGTTTTGTTGTATTTCTGTGGCTGGTGAATAAATCCTATTTAGCTGCATCTCCCTGGATTTGTGATACCTAATTACTGCTTTAAAAGCTCTCCTAGATCATTGATTTAAAAGAAAAAGCCCTTCAGCCCTCACAACAATCGTAATACAGTGTTCCTAATAATATCTTCAATTTAAAAGTCCTGTAGTACATTTTCTCTGAATAGAGCTGAAAAAGAAAAGCAAAGCCATTATCATTATGGTTGGAGTTCTTTCTTTTTTTTCCTTTTCCTTTTCCTTTTCCTTTTCCTTTTCCTTTTCCTTTTCCTTTTCCTTTTCCTTTTCCTTTTCC
>JAWWEW010000041.1:20692838-20756508 GCA_035583185.1 Anabacerthia variegaticeps
CCTTTTCCTTTTCCTTTTCCTTTTCCTTTTCCTTTTCCTTTTCCTTTTCCTTTTCCTTTTCCTTTTCCTTTCCCTTTTTTCCTTTTCCTTTTCCTTTCTCTTTTTCTTTCTTTTTTAAACTTGTAGATCAGTCAATTCAACCATCACAGTAAAATATAACAGGCTAAATCCAAACATATCCAAACACAACAGAACTGTTATCTTTCACACAGAACATTCAGTCACCCTTAGAGCACAAATTCAGTTCCCCCTAATACCAGTCTGCTACCAAGATCAACATAGGCCTTTAACAGAAGACATGCATTCTATATGAAGTCTACATATGGACTGTGGAAGCACTTAGAGTCACTGTAATCTGACTTTCAACAAACTGGAGACAGGCTTTTGTATTAATTTTTTTTTCTATTTTGCATGCTGAAATATCTTTGCAACTGGGACTCCAAAAATCCTAAATTAGCTCAAGTGGCATACAAAGAAATCCAAAATTAGATTTTGGCTTAAAAGTTTTATCAGTACTACTACTAATCTGAGATCTCATAGGCCGCTCAAAGTGTTATGAATTAATTTCTAAGATTTCTACTGGGCTGCTGAAGAAAGAGTGGAAAGAAAAAGAAAAAAAAAAATAAATCATACTTTCTGGGAACTAACAGAATGAGGTACATTATCAGCAAAAAAATACTTCTCTGTATCCCAAGAATTCCCTTCATGAAAAGAAACTGGACACTGAGGTGTAATTTTGACAATACTGCACTGTAGCAGCGACAGACACCATCATGTCAGGGGAATTTTGACCTGCTCTGTAAGACATTTTTCCAGGTTTTTTTGCTTATGTTTTTTTTTTCTTAATCCATTAAGTCCTTAGCTGTTCTTTCTTAGAAGCACTTTATGCCTTTCCAAATTCACCAACAAGAGGCTTATTTTTTTATCTCCAGAATCATGAACTCTCATCCACTTTTCTTTATTAAAAAATCAGTTTGTTCTGAAAACTTGCAGTGCTGTGGCTTACTTTAGATTATTATGATCTGTATTTTAATGTTTCACATCAGCAGAAACAGAATGTAGGCCTTTATTAGCCCATTTATCATTTGTTCCTGTTTAGTAGCATAGTCCATGTCTTATTAAAAAAAACTTTAGAGGTAGAACTCACAACATAAAGATATTTTCGCAAAAAGTATTTTGGAAAAATAAAATTATATTTTTTTGTCATAAATGAAAGTTGAATGCAATTAAAAGAACTTAAAGCACATTTGTTTTTTAAAATCAATGTCCATGTCTATTTCTTCTAAATATTCAGAGTTGTATCTAATAAAAAATCACAATCTCACTAATTCAGTTAAAAAAAAACAAAGTGAATTTGTTTTCTGCTCTGTCACTCTACTTCCTGTTGCACTTTTTTATGAGAAACATTAATAGAAACCTCATTTCTTGAGTGTACCCGATGATGTTGGTGACTTAGTTGCCACCTCTGGTGATTTCCCACACTGACCATTTGTTCTAGCTGTTAAAGACTCTTTCTTAATGTCTAACAGTTTCTTTTCTTATCTTTAGATCATCACTTCTTGTCATGCCATCTTCTGAGCCAGTGTAATTCCTTTAATTCATTTTTATTGTTACTTTGATGGTGTTTATATACTCTGATGATGTTCCTCTTGAGCCTTCTCCTTCCTAAACTATAAAATGTTGTTATTTTCCCTATGTTTATCTTTGGACTGGATTATTCTTCTTGGATCTCATTGTATTTTCTAACTCACTCCCCACATTCTCCCACTCTTCACAGAGTTGCCTGCAGTTTGTCAAGAAACATGCCCAGTGACGCTTTCTTGTCCTAAAACTAACCTGTTTCTACCTTTTGCAATCTATTCTGTGGAACTTAGGCTCTTCTGGGATGGTAGGTAATTTTTCAATTAGCTTTAGTATCTTCAGATCTTCCTTACCCATTTGGTATTGGCTTTCAGGAAATTCTTCCCTTTTGCTGGAAACAAGACAGGAGAATGAGGGGAACAAACAAGACTCAAGAAATGAAGTACTGAATTCTGCTGAGCTGGAAACATCAGTCTCTCAAATCAAAATAAGTGCTTTTAAAAACATTAATATGAATGTTGCATACAGTAATAATAGATCAAAATACATCATCAGACAGGCACACTAAAAAAGTCACTTTTTACAAAAGCTCCACCTCTATTAAATTATCTTCTTCCAAGAAAAAACAGCTTCACTGAGAAATATTTATTTGTTCTGCTAAGGAGTACCAAACTGGTAGAAAAAAAAGATGCAGATGTTAGAAAACTGTAAAATAAACCCTTAACAATTATGGTTGACTAGGTATCCCTGATGTCATCATTGTTAGGACTACAGCACGCTATAGTCATCTAAACCAATTTGAAGAAAAAACAATCTATTAAAAGAAGGAAGCCAAAACCGGAAAATTAACAGTGACAGCAAGCAAGAATTGAGCATGTTTCTGAGGATTTTTGTCTTTGTACCACAATAGATTCTATCCGAAAACATGATTGTGATTGAAATTACATTTTATTCTGCAAAAGTGTAATCCCTTTTACTTCAGTAATTGTATTCCCCTTCCTAACCCTGTTAAATTCTTCATTTTGCTATTGCTCTGATAGAACTCAAATCCATTCTCCAGTATTTTAGTCTGGCTGGTATACATCACACAATATGCTATTTTATAACTGATGGATAGAAGTCCTTTACTGAACTCACTTTACAAGATAAATCAGGATATTGAACACAAAGGAATGCTTTTGTTTGGCAGAATGACTTTAGTAAACCCACCTAGTTCATTAGACATCAAATATGGTCTCTTTTCCAAAAGAGTCTTAGGTAACTGATCATGTGCTGGGCCTTAACCCGGTAGTAAGGAACCCAGTGCCCACATGTCAGTGGCTATATATCTGTATATATATATATATGTATATATATATATATGTGTATATATATATATATATATCTCCATCTATTAAGTGCCAGTGGCATAGTCACAAAACCTGCCCCACCTCCTCACCGCCTTTCTTACTTTTTTCTTTTTCTTTCTGTATAGTCAGTCAGTAAGAAGTTAACACAGCTAACACTGAAAGCATATGGATTTGTGCAAGCAGAATAAAGGATTAAGCTGATCATCTTTCAGTATATTTGTGTGTGTGCGCCCTATCAAAAGTGGATTTGCTGGTGGGAGAAGGAAAAGGGAGGTCATACAGGGCAACCACGTAGTGCTATGCAAAAGAGGATGACATTCAGCAGTGTGTATGTATGTATATGTTTGTTCACCTCTGATTTTTTTCATGAATTTAACTTACCGGAATTGAATTACAGTGACCTTTCTCTAAGTCCTTTCTGACTACTCAGTATGTAATATATGTGTGTGTGTGTATATATATATACACAGACAGACAGATATATATTTCAGTTTTAATAACCAAAAGAAAAGAACATAATCATAGGTACTTACACAGTTCCATTCCATGCCTGTTATTTCAGAAATACAAACAGTATGTGTTTTTTTCTTTTTTCTTTCCCTCTTTTTCTTTTTTTTTTTTTTTCCTATCTGCTGGAATATGAAACAAGACGAAACACATTTCCACACTGCCATCCACTGATAAACTTGCTAGGACTGTTATTAGCCATATTCCATTTGCAACATGTGTGGCGTACTGCTGTGAGGGCTGACAGCCAGAAGATGAATGATAGTTAGGGGTCAAATGCCACTCTGCTACCCAGGAGGAACCCTCAAAGTAAGTCCACTGACTTTGAAATCAAAGAATGAGTGCCTTGCCACAACATTCCAACATGCATCAGGACACAGTGTAATCATTGAGCAGAGCATCTCCCTTCAGTAGATATATAATTAATGTTTTCTGGAAATGATTTAGAAAGCACTCTCATTTTCAGCCACGCTACAGTGACAGTTGAAGACCACAAGAGTCAAGCAAGAAGCCAGCCTGAACTCTCCCTCTTATCTTTATGTTTTTATGTTGAAGGCTTTCAAATGTTTCCCTCATTATTTCACAGACTTCAGTCAGATTTTACATTTTCAGTCTTACTATGAAAACTGAAGTTGGAACAAAATTATTGTGTAGTTGTTGTATAAAAGAAAGTGGGTCAAAAGAGGAAAGCCGCAGGCCAGAGACAGATCAGTTCCAGTAACACTGCTCTTAGTTCTGATCTCTCTTGAAGTTCTTCCCTCTCTTCATTCATTTTTGGCACCATATCTAATGTAAACATATGAATGTGAAAGCTCTCTCTTTAGGAAAAAAAAAATCTCATTAATAGGGTAACCATGTGCATGTTTGTTTCCCTACATTTTCTCTGTTATAATTTGCAATTATTCAGCCTAACACTGTTTAAATACCTTGGTTTCAAATAGCAGCAAAACCAGCCCACTATATTTTCTTCCATTTCTAGCAGAGGTTTTTCTTTTTCATTTATAGCCTGTTTTCTCTCCATGCCAAGATTTTTCAACAGTACTGCTTGCAACTCCTTATTATGTACAAATACCAACATCCCTGTGGGGTACTGTTGTAATGAGGATCAAGAAATTCTACTTAAAAGAACAGAATGGGGAGGGAACAGGTGATATTAACACAATATTTAACTTTTAAAGCTCCTCCTCTGCCGGTCAAAGGAAATCAACCAATGCTCCTTTTTGTTTCTAAAAATGCATAAAAATTGACTGTAAGTAAAGCCTATTTTTTACAAAGGAATACCCAACAGATTTAATTATGAGGAAAGACTGTGACACTTATGGAATAAATATGACACTATATTCAAAACTTTTATGTATCCTTCATCCACTAGAGATTGTTGAGCTGGTCCCACTGCTGCAGAGGAGTCAGAAATTTGATTCTTAATGTCATAATCACAGTAATTAGTACATAGTGTCTGGATTTTGACAGTTCAGGCAGGATAGTCTGTAAAGTATGGTCTACTGAGAAAAAGAAAAAAAAAAACAAAACAAAAGCCTCCATACACAGAAAAAAACAAAATTCAAAACAAGAGAAGACACAGACAGAATCAGAGTAATCCTGCAGATTCATTACCTGTAGTGCAACCAGTAAACTCTGGCTGCCAAATCCAGGTCTAGTACATTTTTTAAGAAGGAGTTGTTTAAATGCTGAGTTACATAATTTTTTAATTTAAATTTCTTTTTATTTAATCACAAAATTAAAATATATCCTTGGAGAATAAGATAAAAATTGCTTGCAGTGTTTCTTGTGGGAGACAAAGAATTAGAGCAAGAAGCCAGGGGCCACTGAGCACTCTTTGGACTGGAGCTGCTAAGAGGGGGTAAATGCCTTGTTGCCATCTCTTTGTTTTATCCTTTATTCGATTTGACAAGGTCAATTTTTATTCAGGGGAAAAGACAACTGTATTACTGAATATAACATCTGTAAAAGGATAAAAATATTCCCTTATTACCTGAATGAGGTAAAAGCTCCTAATACTCTTTGGTGTATCATGAGTGTGATCAGCCAATCCTGCTCCTTGTTGTTATTTTGAACAAAAGGACCTGTACAGGAGCAAGTATGCATTAAAAATGCATTTTAAAGTGTTTCAGTTTAAGGGAAATTGCAACAGATCTGAGTATAAAAGACCATATTCTCTGTTCTATTTCATCTATTTTCTCAGCATCATGCAGAAATACGACTATATGACCATTTCATACTTAATTATTCTGCAGGCTATCTGCTTTATGTGTAGAACTGTTGAAAGACTACAATGCTGATGCAAATTCTGACTGGTTAACAACCTCTTAAGGTCCATTATCAACTTGCACTGATCATTTCAGGCCCAAGGTTAAAGTATGCATTGCAAGGTCAAAGTATGCTTTGCAAGGTCTGGTATAAAGCAGGCTCAGGAATCAGGGAGAGAGCATGGGATATTTCAGTCTTCCTGTTTTATCTCCTTCTGGATACAACAGAAAGAAAGGATCAAGAGAACTGAAACAAAGTGGTGTGTCATTAGCCATTAAGATTTCTTCTTAATTTTCATCTGTTTCAAAGTATTGCCACCCTTTCAGTCACAGCAGGTGCAGATCCTACTCTTTAACACAGGACAGAATTTAATTTTCAGTGGTCAATACACACATATTCATGACATAAATAAGGGGTTACAGTGAACAAATATCTCAGGACAATATATTCAAAGTAATTTTGGAAGGTGAGTTCATTAAGTTAATATTTCATCCTGTCTAGTTTATCCAAATGTGTGTTTTGTTCCTTCAGAGATGCTACGTGCCCAGTTTGGGTTTGTTGTTTTTCTCTAACTTGTGGAGAGAAATGACCATACCTAGAGAGAATTAATCCCATTCTGTATTAGAAATCTGTTTCTGACTATAATGACCCATACTCTGAAAATATCTACGTTGACTAAAGAGCTATCTAGACAATCACCTTAGGTTGAAAACATAATTTTCACATAACTAAAGTTAGGTGTGACGTGTCCTATTAAAGTGTCAATGAAGTTACCTTCATACCATTTTCCAGGTTAATAGAAAATGGTTACCCACAAAATTCATATGCAGATATCTGTTATCAACAAATGACTAGTTTTTAATTAGTTTTCACTAGTTGTCACAGATATATCAAGCCACCTACTTTCATGCTCTCATCCACTTTGGAAGTGCATAGTCCTCCATCAACAATAGCCATTGCTTTGTGATTGTAGCTATTTTACAAAAATTATTGTTCTGGATTCTTCAAATGTAACCAATACAGTGAGGAATTGTACTAATCAAGATTTGGATTCTTGAAGGATGACAGACAACATGATTTTGTTGTTAAAGATGGACCTTAATTACCTTCTTCTACTTCCTTTTGTATACTCATTATGGACAAAGAATATCACACTTTCTCCCAGAAATGTAAACCAGCCAAAGTTAAACTTCCCCTTTAGTTCACTTCAGCATTTGTAGAAGTACAAAGTAGTATACTAATTTATTGACCGTCTATTAAAAAAAAAAATATTCTGCCACTAAATCCTTCAAGTAACATACAGTAATTTCTAGTGGTTAGAAAAATTCAGAAATCTTTTTCAAGTGTCATGCATTTCAGTATGCAAGCAGTGTGTGATGGTAGTTCAAGGTACTTTTTTCTTATTGCCAAACACAAAAGAAGCTTCTTTCATTTTCTCTAATCTAGTCTTATATAGAATATCCTCTTAAATGGGACTAACACTATCTAAGACATATTTACATTTTTACCAAAAGATTAAAGATGTGATTTCTAAGCCAAAAAATTTTTTTAAATTATCTGTGTCTGCCAAAATGAACCCAGAGAGATCATGATTCTTTTTTTATGCCAGTCCCTCTGTCAAATCATTTGCACTGTCACTATGAGATTTGCTGTCAAAAAGGAAGGCAGCAGATACAGTACTTTTTTGGACATGACAGACACACCACAAACTTGCTTTTTAGCTAAAAAAATGTGAAATATTTGTCAAGTTATTGGCATGAGTGCACCAGTGCACACAGTTCTGCAAAGATGATGACATGGGATATGAATAATATCTTTTTTTCTGTTATGCTTTCTTGTTAACCGCAGGTAACGTATGATAAGTATTGCTTCCTGTGCCTGATCTACATGGTATTTAGAGTAGCTACAGCAGACATTTGAGATCAAATTGCTTTGATTCATGGTCAAATGTGTGGAAAAGCCCAGTTTGGTTTTTAGTGCATGAGAGAGCCATGGATATAGCAATAATGAGAAAGCAGAGGGCCAAGAACTGAGGTTTTGAGATTCTTGGGATGAGATTTGACAAAGAAAGGGTGTTCTTTAATGTTTGGGAACTGCAAAAAACCTCTGATTAGAGCATTATTGCCCCCTTCTGTGCCTACTTGCACACTATGTGTAAAAGGCTTACTGCAGTGAGAGACTACACAAAAGGGCTGAATATCTTTTCTTACTCTTTTAACCCGATGTACCTACTAAAATACTTACTATGTTAATTCCAGAAGACTGAAGACTCTCAGAAGAATGCTTATGCATATTTCAAGCCTTGTGCTGTCAAGAGGTGCATCCTATCTTCTAAGATTATTTCTGCCCTGAGTTACAAAAGTGCAATTTCCATTTAGTTTGTCTGAAGCACGTCAAACAGGTATAATACTCTATAGTGCAGAAAGGGCATGCACTGTATTTCATATATTCTTCCCTTTCATAGAGAAATCACACACAGTAAGTGTTTTTCTGTTGACTTGGAATAGCAAGAGCAAACTAGATGGCATAAAGACATACAATAAATAGTGTGAATGCACACTGCTGAAGCTTGAAGACCATTTTTGATAAGTTCTTTCCTTTTTCTTTTATTTCCTGCTCATTATGTAAGGAGCAGACATACCACATAGATGAGCACAGTGTGAATGCTTATACTAAGAGGTTTTCATCAAAGTATACTTTCAAAAATATTAAATTGCTCAAATTATGTG
Organism: Anabacerthia variegaticeps; assembly: GCA_035583185.1. Classification (NCBI taxonomy): domain Eukaryota; kingdom Metazoa; phylum Chordata; class Aves; order Passeriformes; family Furnariidae; genus Anabacerthia; species Anabacerthia variegaticeps. The sequence continues at coordinate 20,701,273 of JAWWEW010000041.1, forward strand.
TGTGTAGGGTAAATCACTTTAACAAACTAAAATCCTGCAGAGTTTGACTCAAGATCCTATCACAGGTCATATTCATAACAGTTTTAAAAGGCATACAACTGACATGAGCAAAGTGATATCAACTTATACCTGCTGAGCAATGAGAGGTTTCAATATGATCTCAATGGATATGGCATACCAATGTGTTATCAAATATGAACAGAAAGACACTCCAGTGGAAGACCTTTTCTACAGTGGTCAGAGGAGCTGAGCACACTTGGAAAGTCCTTTTAATGGATAAAGCACCCTGCAATTAGGACAATGCCAATGCCACCATTTATAACTGCTTTAGCAAAGGAGAGTATACTTATTACAATGTTGAGACACTAATATTTTCCACAAAGTTCATTGTTCATTTGTACCCATGTAATGCAGGCACCAATGAGTTTAATACAGATTAGGACAGAGAAACTGGTAACAGAAATGTAACAGAATCTAAAGAAAATGTAAAACTATGACCCCTGGGAAACAGACATTTTCATTTTGTGCCTTAATATTAAAACACAGAAATATATTAACAAATAGTTTTTCTATAGGGTTTCAAGAAATTCCTGTAAGTTTTATTTATCTTTCAGACATTTTTTTATTTAAAGAATATCTTATACAAATGCAGATGTGGAGGTAAAATATTATTAATATTTATAATTATTTAATTATTCATATTAATTTGGACATTCTCTGAAGATATTAAATCTTAAATCAAATGTCTGCCAGTATGAAAAAGTACTTGGGCTTTTTTCCTTGGGGACAAAAAGAAAATCTGCTCCTCCATTTCCTGGTGATTTGTTTGGTCACAGCTGACAGTATTAATGATTTGCTTCATCTTGAAGCTTAGGAATTTTGCAAGGGGGGACCATGACTTGAAAGCTGAGAACATGTAAGAAGCTTCTTGCATTTCACCACAGCTGGTAGTCAGCTTGTCAATCCTAAATGACAGCTATATTAATCATGGAAAAGAGTGAAGAATAAAATAGTTTAAAAAATAATTTAAAAGAACTAAAGGATTTAGTGTCAGCGATCTGTAGATGGAAAGAAATCTGGAGAGGAGAAGGTCAGGAAGAACACCGACACTTGGCAGGAACATATCTACAGGAATGAAACTTTGCATTTAGAAATAATTTTTCAGTCTGTCACTGTAAAATTCTAAAATTCCTTGCTGCTCACCATGACCAAGGATATGCATTGTAGATGAGGGAGATGAAGAGACAGGTAACCACAACAAGTCTCCTGACTGTCCTTTACACTGCAGTGAATGACTGCCAGTATCCCCCAGAAAGCGTGCATGGAGGCTTACACAGATCTGCAGAAGAGGCTTAGAGAAGGGCAGGCCAAAGTTTTTTCTACAGAAGTGAGGACAGGATAATGCAAATGAAAAGGTGGTTCAGTCATGGGGAAAACTGGAGATGTCTTAGCATTGGGAGAATTTATTTAAGGATTAATTCTCTCAACTATTGAAATCTATGTAAGTAGCTGGGAAAATACACAGATAAGATAAACGATCAATTACTAATTCACTGAAGAAAGCTGCAAAAAAATCAGGCAACCAAAGACAAAGGAAATAGACAGCAAGAGGAGGAAAATAGTAAGATTTATAGGGAAAAAGGTGCTAGGAACAAAGTCACTGAGAGACTGAAATCTAATATACTTGGAAAATTTGGTGAAGGCACTAAAATGTTCAGAAAGCTTGTGCACTGTTGCTAGGAACAAAACAGAAAAATCCAAATTACTGCTATAGGACATAAAAAATACCTTATAAGCAGCAGGCAGACAAGAATAATAAAACATAGTTTCTGAAAGATATCTATTATTAAAGAGATAGAAATAAAACTTCTGAGGAAATATTAAGTAAATAATGTTCCAAGGGAACGTGATTGAGAAGATAAAACTGTGTAAAACACTGGAAAAAGCATATAAAGAAATTTGTTTCAAGACCTAGAATTAACTTTAAATACAGCTGCTGTCTCAATTCCTGTGACAATTCATTTACATCGTGCAGAAGAATAAAATAGTCCTGAGAATGCAGGCTGGAACCGAAATTTCTTATACTGCATTGAACCATTCATTTCTTTCTCATTCACTTTTTTTCTGCATTTACTGGGCTCTGAGGATCTCTGACTGCTGGTTAATCCAAGGACTCTGGCTCTGAGTTACGCACTGTTTTCCCAGAAGACGGACTGCTTCCGTGCACAAGAAGGAGTTATAGAAGTTCAGTCACAGAACTTCACAGACTTGACAAACTCTGAAGTTCAAAATGTTGGCGCCAAATTAAGTGATGAGTTCTGGAGAATAAGCTTTCTTATTAACTTTGTTGCATGGTCCAGCAACCTGTCCATGTTTCACCAAAAACCTCCCCTAGGTGTCAAAGAAAACCCACTGAATGTTATCTGAACTCAGCAAAGTTTCAAAAAGAGTTTGTTGAGGCCTTCAAATTTCACAAATCTCTTTTGATCACAGCAGATACATTTCTTATGGGTTTAGGTCATCTGGTCTTACTGGTAAGTATGAAGAAAACGAGAATACATTGTACTTTCATGTAGAATAACTACTCCCCCAAGCCCTTTCACGGCTTGTGGAAAGGAAGAGTTTGAGACAGAAAGGAGACAAAACAAATCAAATGAAGAGTGGCACATTTTATTAGACAGATCAAGAAAATGGGTCCTGCTCCCAAAATATCCTACCTGCCTACCCCTGGCCTATTGCTAATGGAACCCTTCAATCATTTAGTTTTCAGACTATAGATAAGAAAGGTATATATTTATGAACATGGTGCTCCTTTCTAAATTCATTTACAAGCGTGTCTACACAAATTTGCAGATATGTAAACACCTGCATGTTTACCTCCAGTGAAGCTAATAAATATTTAATATAGTCTAAAGCAAAATAACCTTTTCAAGCCACTGCCACAACTGAATCTAATCCTTGCTGACAGACTCTATTTTGGCAATTATTTTTAAAGGTCTGTTTCTCTTCATTTTATTAGTGCGTGATAAAGTCAAGCCCTAAGGCATCCAATTTCTGAGTTAAATGATGAAATACAGTAGTTACTGAAGAGACCTAAATTAAAAAGATAGGAATTATATTACGTTGGAAAAGAAAACCTTCACACAGAGCAATTTTTTACAGACTTGGGCTCTTACAAAGACTACACAGTAGCTATAAGGTGACAATATTTTATTGACAGCTCATATGTTACAGTTCCGTTTCTATGCCTTTCAGTTGTACTAGGTGGTAAGGTACATATTGTTACAGAATACAAGACAGAATATTAAACCATCTGATACTGTGCTTTTTAGATTCAGATAATAGACTTGGTAAGAAAGGTATTGACAAACCCACTGAGAAAGGCAGCAAACTGGGAAACCAGCAACAGCAATGCCGAGAGTGAGAGGGTGCGTTCTGCCAATCAAAACCTCTTCATTTTGGAATTGCACTGATAGAGACAGAAATTTGAACAGAAGACTCTCTTATCAATCCAAAATAAACTGTTTAGCCTAGTAAAGAAGAATGAAACAACTAATCTAAGCTCAAAGATATGTTTCATTTTTTATCCAGACATTTCTAACACCAGGGGAAAAGTACTTAAAGCAGAACACTGTTTCATCACTGCTTATTTACATGGTATGGAGAAGTCTTAGGACTGAATGTTGTGCAATGTCAGGACATAAAGAGAATTTGACCTAGGTCTTTTTAGATATGTGAAATATATTAAAGTGTCAATAGAAAAGTAGTGATCAGCATACCTAAAAATCTTGTGAATTGTAGATGTGAGAAAAAAGCCTGCAACAGCTTCAATAATACCAGCTTATATCAGCTATCCAGAATAAACAGCATCTAGTAACATCATTGCAACATGACTACTAAATGGCCTGTACATCAAATAAAATACTGCCTTTAGGGAAAAGAGGCTTAGTAGTTACCTTGATCTTTATGAACAAGTATTATTGTTAGTTATTGGTGCTTTGGAAACAGTCAGAAGCATAAGGGATGGGATGCATCCGCACTGTCTATATGCAAGCTAGTAATTTAGACTCACACATCATTAATGGTGAAAAAATGCCAATTTTAGATGGTGGTATGTCTCATGTTAGAGAAGGTATCCTAAAATAAATCAGATTAATACTTCTCATGTTTCCTTCTGATGGTAATGGGATACCTTCTATGAATATCTACATTATAAAGTATCCAGAGAAAATGCAATGAATTCTAATTTCAAATACAATTAATGAAAAGATTGGTATGTGCACAGATACAGAGGAAACAGCCTAGAAGGTTCCTGGAGTGTGTGGAAGATAGCTTCCTGATTCACCTGGTGAGTGAGCCAATCAAGTACCCACTTGCCCTTTTGTTTGCAAACAGAGAAGTACTGGTAGGTGATGTGATGGTCAGAGGCCATCCTGGGCACAGCAATCATGAAATGACAGTTTTTGATTCTTGGAGAAATGAGAAAGGTCAACAGAACAGACATCTTGAGTCTTTAGAGGGCAGATTTTGTCCTGTTTAGAAGACTAGTTGAGAGAGTCCCTTGAGAGGCAGTGTTGATGGAGAAAGGAGCCCAGGAAGGCTGGATGTGCTTTAAGAAGGAAATCTTAAAGGTGTGGGAACAATCTCTCCCCATATGCCCAAAGACAAGCTGGTGGGAAACAGGACTGACCTGGCTGAACTGAGAGCTTTGGCTGGAACTCAGGAAAAAGGAGAGTATAAAGCCTTTGGAAGAAAAGGCAGGCATCATTGGCATAAATGAAACCTGGTGAGAACAGACCTGTGACTAGAGTGCCCTGTTGGATGGTTCCAGGCCCTTCAGGAGGGCTAGGCAGGGCAGAAGAGGTAGAGGGGTGGCACTGAATTTAATAGAAGGGTTAGAATGTATGGACCTCACAAGTGGCAGTGGCACAGTTGGGAGCTGCTGGATGAGAATCAAGGGGCAAACAAATAATGGGGATGTCATTGTGGGAGTCTGCTATAGACCTCCCAGCCAGGGCGATGACCCTGACAAATTATTTTTGGGGAACTGAGGGGCACTTTTGAGTCAACTGACCTTGTCTTTACGGGGAACTTCAACTTGCCAGACATTAACTGGGAGCACCACATAGCTGATTCAGCTTGGACCAGAAGATTACTAAGAATCCTGGGTAACAGCTTTATGGAACAGGTCCTAAGTTAGACACCTCATAAAGAGACACTTCTCCTTGATCTGCTGCTTGTCCACAGAGTGGATCTTGTGAGAGAAGTGGAGATTGGCAGCCGTCTTGGCCACAGTGACCATGAAGTGATCAAGTTTAAAATCTGTTGATGGCAGGAAAAGGGCCAACAAAACCTCAGCTCTGAACATGAGGAGAGCAGATTTCACACTGTTCAGGGAGTTAGTAAGTAAGGTTTCCTGGGAAAATGCTTTTTGCAGGTTCTGGGATCTATCAGTGCTGGTCACCTTTCAAATGTCACCTCCTACAGGAGCAGGCAATTCCTGAAGGTTGGAAGTCAAGCAGGTCAGGCAGAAGGCTGGCTTGACTGAGTAGGGATCCTCTCTTGGAAATAAGGCAAAAAAGGAAGGTGTACGGCCAGTGGAATCAAGGTGAAGTGACATGGGAAGAATTCAGAAATGCTGCTTGCCTCTGTAGGGAGAGAATTCAGGTGGAGCTGAAGCTGCCAGAAATTTGGGAGATAATAAAGAGTTTTTCAAGTATACTAACAGTAATAGGCAGTATAGAAATATTATTGCTCCATTACAGGATGAGAATGGTCACCCCACGAAAAGGGCAGAGACAAGGCAGAGGTGTTTAGTGCTTTCTTTGCCTCTGTGTTGCACACAGATGATGGACCAAAGGCGTCTCAGTGCCCTGAGCTGAAGGACCATGGCTGTGACAATGATCAGCTCCCAGTGAACCTTGAAACTGTGTGGGATCTGCTGTTCCAGCTGGATCCCTACAAGTCTATAGGGCCTGATGGTATATATCCAAAAATCCTCACAGAGCTGACTGATGTCATTGTGAAACCTCTCTCAATGATTTTTGAGCAGTCTTGGGAATCCAGAGAAATCCCAGCTGACTGGAAGCTGGTGAATATTATCCCGATTTTCAAGGAGGACCCTGGAAACTACAGGTCTGTCAGTCTCACTTCAGTTCCTGGTAAAGTTATGGAAAAGATATTCTGGGAAGTATTGAAAAATACCTGAAAGACAACGCAGTCACTGCTCACATCCAGCACGGCTTCATGAAAGGAAAGTCCTGCTTATCAAACTTGATTTCCTTTCATGACAATGTAGTTGATCAAGGGAAGCCAGTTGACGCAATCTTTTTGAATTTCAGCAAAGCTTTTGATAGTCTCTCTCACAAGATCCTTCTAGACAAAGTGTCCAGCACACAGCTGGATAAACACATCATGTGGTGGGGAAGCAATTGGTTCACGGGTCAAGCACAGAGGGCAATAGAGAATAGGGGAACATCAGAGTGGTGACCTGTCACTAGTGGAGTTCCACAGGGCTCCATCTTAGGCCCTGTGCTCTTCAACATCCTCACAAATGACTTGGACACAGGGCTGGAAGGGACACCAAGCAGGTTTGCAGATGATACAAAACTGGGAAGGCAGGGAGGCCCTGCAGAGAGACCTCAACAAATCAGAGGACTGAGCAAACAACAACCATATGAAGCTCAACAAGAGCAAGTGTTGGATTCTGCACCTGAGATGGGGCAACCCTGACTGTTCATACGGACGGGGGAATGAGATGCTGGAAAGCAGTGCCACAGAAAGGGACCTGGAGGTCCTGGTCAATGGCAAGTTGAATATGAGTCAGCAGTGCCCTGGCAGCCAGGAGGGCCAACCCTGTCCTGGGGGGCATCAGGCAAAGCATCACCAGGCAGTCAAGGGAGGGGATTGTCCCGCTCTGCTCTGCTCTGGGGTGGCCTCACCTTGAATACTGTGTACAGTTTTGGGCAACATAAGAAAGGTATTAAACTATTGGAGAGCATCCAGAGGAGGGCAACAAAGGTGATGAAGGGCCTTGAGGGGAAGCTGTATGAGGAGTGGCTGAGGTCACTTTGTTCAGCCTGGAGGAGACTGAGGGAAGACCTCATTCCAGTTACAACTTCCTTGTGAGGGGAAGAGAAGAGGCAGACACTGGTCTCTTCTCTGTTTTGACCAGTGAGAGGACCTGAGGGAATGGCCTGAAGTTGTGTCAGGGGAGGTTTCGGTTGGGTATTAGGAAAAGGTTTTTCCTCCAGAGGGGGTTGGGCACTGGAACAGGCTCCCCATGAAAGTGGTCACAGCACCAATCCTGAGAGTTCAAGAAGCATTTGGATGATACTCTCAGGCACACAGTGTGACTCTTGGGGATGGTCCTGTGCAGGGCCAGGATGATCCTTGTGGGTATTTCCCAGTTCAGCATATTCTGTGATTCTGTGAGAAGGACTGCAAGGATATCAAGAGTTTATGCAGGGAGAAAATTAGAAGGGCCGAAGACCTACTAGAACTTAATCTGGCTACTGACATAAAAGACAGGAAAAAGGAAGTTGCTATAAATAGACAAGATGCAAAAGAAGGGCTAAGTGATATCTCCATCCTTTATTCGATGTGGGGAGAAACATAGTGACACAGGTTAAGGAAAAGGCTGAGGTACTTCATGCCTTCTTTGCCTCAGTATTTAATAGTCAATGATTTTTTCTCAGGGTGCCCAACTCCCTGAGCTGGAAGACAGGGACAGAGAGAGAATGAAACCCCCATAAAACCAAGCGAAATAGTGACCTGCTGCACCACTTAGGCATACACAATACGATTTTCTGCAATTCCATTAGTATGAATATATTTTTATAAGCTTCTTCTACTTCACTAACAATTTGTAGCATTTCTTTTTCAAGTAAACAGAAGTATAACTTCTAAAATATGTTAATTAACCCTTCCAGTTTGTTCAGTCCTGAAAATAATTCAGTCATAATGTGATGTTCTTGTTTGAGCACTGCACTTTAAAAAAAAAAAAAGATGCAGACTGGAAAAAGAGATGAGACAATGAGAATATCTAGAAACATCCCACATATGCAAAAAGTGTGAAGGACATTGGACGGTTTAGATTAAAAATTACTAAAGCAAAAAAAAAGAGCAGATGTACTTGCAGTCTTTAAATACATAAAATACTGTTGAGAATTGAAAGGAATTACTTTGTAATTTTTGTAAGGGGCTTCTCTGTACCACTTGCAGCTGGTTCCAGTTGGCTCCACACCAGGACCACCACAGGACACAGCTGAGGTCATTGGAGAAGCTGCTGATGTCTCTGTGCCAACATATTTCAGAAAGGGCAGCAAACACCAAGGTAAAGGAATAAAGCCAGAACACTGGAAGATGGTAACACTCCAGAGGGATTGCAGCCTGGAGATAAGCTCATGATTGAACAGGTAAAACCATGAGGAGCCTGTGGACCATGAAGGACTCATGCCAAAGCAGGTACATCACTGAAGGACTGGCAGCCCCTGGAGGACTATCACCAGATCAGAGGAAACCACTAAAAAAAAAAGGCACAGTGAAAGAAAAGAAAAAAAAAAAAAAAAAAAAGGGAGTAAGAAACAAGTAGCTGCAAAAAGAAATTGCTAGATAGTGACCCCAAACTCCTGCAATGTCCACAGCCTCGATGCAGGGACTGAGGAGAGTGGAGATTAAGAAAGGGGAAGGAGGGGTGTCTGAAGTGGAGAACAGGAAAGTGGGAGAAAAGGTGCTTTCTTTGAGTGTTTAAATGTTTGTCTTTGCTTCCCAATACTTGATCAGTAATTCAATGTTTTGAGTTAAATTTTTCAAGTCAAGCCTGTTTTGTCTGTGACAGTAATGGGTCAGTGATTTCCCTGTCTTTATTTTGATTTGTTTTTTCACTGTTTTTCCCTATTTTTTTCCCCTGTCTCACTGTGTGCATGTATGGGACGAGTGAGTAAGCAGCTTGGCTGCTAGCCAGGGGCAACCCACCACACTAATGTAGTCCAGGATGCTGTTGGCCTTCTTCGTTACAAGAGTTCACTACTGGCTCATAGTTGGCTTGCTGTTAACCAGGACCACAGTATTTATCTGCAGAGCTGTTTTCCATCTGGTCAGCACCTCTTTGCACTGATTGGTATGTGGGGTTATTTCTCTTCAGATGCAAGCCTCTGCACTTTTCTTTATTGAACTTCATGAAAAATCTCTTGGCCCAATTCTATAGCAAGTCCAGGTCCCTCTGAATGGCAACACAAGTCTGGTGTGTCAGCCATTCCTGTCAGTTCTGTATCATATTCAAACTTGCTGACATTGCCACATCATCCAAGTCATTAATGAAGAGGTTAAATAGCACAGGTCACAGTATCAGTCCCTGAGGTACACCACTAGTGACTTTCCTCTAAATGGACTTTTTGCCACTGATTACAACCTTCTGGCTTGGCGGTTCAGCTAGTTTTTAATCCACTTCATTTTTCATTTATGTAACCCATATTTTGTGAGCTAGTCCATGATGATGTTATGGAAGACTGTGTGAAAAGCCCTACTCAAGTCAAGGTCAACACCCACTGTTCTCCCTTTATCCACCTGCCTGGTCACCTTGCTGTATAATGCTATCAGGTTGGTTAACCATGATTTTCTTTTTATAAACCACGCTGACTACTACTGATCACTTTTTTTGTGCTTTACCTTTTTGTGCTTCTAGTGACTCGGCACTTGTGGCTGCAACACATCATGCTGCATGAATTTCTGTATGTTCAGTTAGATTCTCCATAACATGGTCCTTCTTCATCAAGGGTTATTCTTTGCTCCAGACTTTCCTCTGGTGTCAGGGATTTGTGATTCCCAGAGACTGGTCTTACCAACAATGAGTGAAGAAAATAAGGCACTTTGGTCTTTTCTATGCCCTTTGTCAGCAGCTCCTCTTCCCTATTCATTACTGGTGCCAGGTTTTCCCTAATGTTCTTTCTGCTGTTTATGTACTTGCATAATCTTTCTTTTTGTCCATTTTACCCCCTGCCGGGGGAGATTCAATTCCAGGTCAGTCTTGTCTTTCCTAACCCCATTGCTGCATGATCAGAAACTTTTGCACAAGAGCCCACTCATTCTGCTCCCTGGCACAAAGCTAACTTCTGAGGTTGGAACAGGTTGCTCAAGGATTTGTGAGGCTGAGATTCTGGGGCCTCTCTGTGCTACCTGTTCCTGAACTTAACTACTCTCACCATGAAGACTTTTACGTACCTCCAAAAAAATTTAGCTCCATTATCTCTAACTCCATTTCAGTAAGTAAAAACCTCCTTAGCCTAAACAAACTCAGCTTCAGAGCCCCTCTTCCTACACTATATTCCTCAGGCCCCCAACGCCTTAGTGGCCCTCCAGTAGAGTCTCTGTTTTCTGATGTTCCTCTTTTAATGAAGTATCCAAATTGTGCAATTATAACAGGTTAACAACAAAACATTGAAAATTATGGTCATCTTCAAAATTTTCTCCTCTTCTGAGTCATTCTTTTAATAAAGTAGCTTCTAACATTCCTAAAGGAAAAACTATGCTGACATACAATATTTCATCTAATTCTTCTAACTAGCCATCCTCATCCTATAGGGCTGAGATGAGATAGTTTGGGAAGGATATTTAAGAAACAACAGAAACAGCAAACTGAACCAACAGTTTCAGGAAACTGAAACTTGTTAATTGGATTAGGGCAAGGGCAAGACCTTCGCCTTGTTCAAATACCATTTCTGTCCCTTCAGACTGTAAAATTCTTGTGCATCTGTTTTCCTTATTCTTTCTTTCCCAACAACCAAGAAGAAAGGAATAGACTTCAGTGATTTGATCTTTTTAGATGCTTCCAGTTTTGATTTCAGGAAAAAAAAAAAAAATCCAATAATTTAAAACAGACTTATTTTAACATGATTACTCTGAAAATCTGGACTGAGAATTTCAGGCTGATTGTTGAAACTCACAGAAAAGAGACAAGACCAAATAAAGGGGATAAAAAACCCCACAAACCTATGTCTTTTGCTCACATAAAATGGCTGACAGCATTATTGGTAATGTTCTAAAATATAGCAATAAAAATCAAATGAAAGCATAAAAATACATGTTTAAATAACATTTAAAGCTTTAGTTAGACCAGATGATGGAAGCTTTAACGTATTTTCTTCCTACGTGTTACTACTACATTTCCAAACAGTAGCTGCAATATTTCACAGTGTAATAGGCAGAAATTATAATAAAATGGTTAAAGAATGGAGTTTAAAATGCTAATTCTGTATTCTCATGCTTTGTGTGAAGTGGGCCCCTATGTGCAATATGCTTATGATGGGAAAGCCTCCTGACAAGAAAGATTTGCCTGTTTTTTTCAGAGGTAATTAAGAAACAAAGCAATAAATTGAACAATATTAGTACCATACAACATTTTCAAGCCCTAGTCTGAGGAGAGCTAATTCTCCCAAAATATTATTTATGAATAATCATTCTCCCATACAGCGCTGGTTAGGATCATTGATTCACTTTAGAACTTATCAGTTAATGTCTCAAAGGAAGACATTTAAGCCAACAGCAAACAGGAACAATGCTGAGATGGAACTAATTGAAGTATTTAAACTGAAAGGGCTAAAAGGCAAAAATATGATCAAAGCAAAAAGGACACTTTACAAAATTTACATATTTGTTTTTACCTTTCAACATAAAATTGTAATATAATACCTCTCTTAAAATCTGCTTTGTCATTCCGTTATATTTGCTTGGTTGGTTTTATCTTTTAAAAACAGGTCTGTCGAAGGCTGATTCTATGCTTAGATTTTATGCTGAGCAAGTTCTTTTGTTTGTCATGCTACAGAACTTATTGCACATAGACAGTCTCATTAAAGGATACACATACACATTCCCCCTTGTACTTACCTCATAAAAATTAAGGTTCTTCTTCAGGTGGGGTGGGGAAGAGAATTGGAAAAGTGAAAAACTTGGATTGAGGTAAAGGCAGTTTAATAGGGAAAGCGAAAGTCACAGGCATAAGCAAAGCAAAACAAGGAATGTTTAGCCATCTCCAGGAAAGCAGGGCTCCATCACATGTAACAGTGACTGGGGAAGACAAATCCCAGCACTCCAAACATCCACACTTTCCTTCTTCCTCCCCCAGCTTCATATACTGGGCATGACACCATATGGTGTGGAATATCCTTTGGGTCAGTTGGGGTCAGCTGTCCCAGCTGTGTCCCCTCCCACCTCCTTGTGCACCCCCAGCCTCCTTGCTGGTGGGGCAGTACAAGAAGCAGAAAGGCCCTTGGTACTGTGCAAGCACCGCTCAGCCATAACCAAAACATTACAAAGCATCTCTGTTTTAGCAACACTGTTTTCAGCACAAATGCAAACCATAGCCCCATACTAGCCACTGTGAAGAAAATTAACTTTCCCCCAGCCAAAAGAAGCACAGATCAAAAATTTTGTAATGATAAATCACAGAAATAGGCGGCTGTTAAAACAGAATTCAGGAGGATTTTCATCTGAAAATGAAATGGCAGAAGTGGGATTTCTAATGTGTTCTCATCCAGATCCCTCAACCCTCATGACCTGGCTGAACTGTGGACTGGGAATCCAGATGTTCTAGTGGTATGAGCAGATCTTCCAGGGTGCTGTAGGCCACACAACCTGTTGAATTTAGCCTAGCAAAAATGCAACGACCAGTGAAGGTCCCCAAGGCTAAGCCCCATCCCTTGCCAAAGCTATTGCTGAGCAGCAGGTCAGGCTGCTCCATGGGGAGGGCAAACTGCAGCTGAGGTTATGCACAGCACAGGCATCACCACGTCTCCACCAGCAGGTCGCAGATCCACAGTATGTGAGCAGGGTGAATACGGCAGAGATGTCTCCTATGGTGAGAACCACCCACCACTTAGACAAAGCTGAGGTAAAGACCCATGTCCAATATCAGTCCAGGAAATTTAATCGACAGCTCAGGAGAGATAGAGGACAGGGCTGGAGAAAAGCAGGTGAGGCGAAGGCTCGGGTCCCAGGCTCGAGCTGAAATGAGACTTCTGGCCATGAAGAGAGTGGGTGGGAGGGGGTCCCAGGTGAGGCTTTTGTGGGCACTAGAGCTATTTCTTAAGTGGACTGAGAACCACCAGCAGAAGAGGGTTTCAGTGTCAGCAAGAGGAAAATGCTCTCAGCAAGATCTCTAAGCTATCCTCGAACTTCTGTAGCAAAACATCCCAGTCTCATTAGAGCTAGAATTACCTTGGGTAACCGACTGTGAAGGAAAAGTAAATGAGTGTAGACAGACCCATAAAAACAAAGAAATAATCAAATAGGTCCTTATGGGTGAGGAGCTTTCCAGAAAACAGAGCTGGTTGAGCCTATTTATTATTTGGTAGATGGTGTTCTGACTTTATGGGAAGAATTAAAGCTGCTTATTACCTCTCCCATTTTCAGTATCGATCTTGGTGTTGTAAAAAATAGTGCTTGGATTATGATGCCAGCTGGTTCCTGAGAAAGTAAACAGTACACAAACCATATATTTCATATTTCCTTCCTGATGCAACAACATTGCCTGTCTTGCTTGTTTCACCCATGATTAGTGTTAGTTAAATTTAAAATTAATAAAATCCTAGAAGTATAGATTAAAATCCTGCTGTCTGATTCTAGTCCCTTGCTTTCTGTTCTATAATTAATTAGTAAATTACTTACTTTGTGTTTGAAGTAATTGGTGATTTTGCCATCACTATTTCTTCAAAGGCTACTCCAAGCTATTTTTTTTGCATAGCCTGTAGTCAGGATATGAAGTTGTCAATACTAGTAGCTCTTACAAACAAACATGCCTGGCATTTTTTTTAAAATAAATGGCTAGATTTATGACCAGCAGTACTATATTATTTATTTTATCAACCAAATTTGACTAATTCCGAACCTATGAAAAGGAAAGACCATTACACAATGGATAACAAGGTCCTATCCTGTGGGATAGATGGTCAGATCATTGCAGTTTCCTCAGAAATAGCACTGAGCATCTTTCAAAGGTGTTTATTAAACAAGTTGAATAAATGGTCTGATCAAAATTAACAGCTTCACTTGACAATCGTGTAGTACTGAAGTGTTGCAAATAATTGTGGTAGAGGAAAATTCAAGAATAGTGACATTTTTATGCATATCTGTTTTGCATGATTCTCTATCCCTTTCCTCAACTTTTCTCCAGTCTGTGGCAAAGACATGCTAATACTTGTACAATAATGGAAAAACATTCAAAAGAATCCTCTTTATTCTGATTCTGTTAGGTTTTTTCCAATTATCTGACTACTGTCACTCTCTATTTACCCTGTATTTCATTTATCTTTACACTATTGTGGCTACAACAGTACTACCAAGAATGAAAGAAGATCACCAGAGCAGCCTTAGTATTGACTCTAGGGCTCTTCTGTGCCAAATGGTTTCAAGACCCAGGAGTTCTCTTCATATTTGAGTGCTGGAGTGATGGATTTGCTGTGTAAATTTGGACAACCTCAAGCTACTTTTATTCATAAGAAAAATAAGGAACTGGCTCTTGGCTTACCAGGATCACAGAAACAGAAATCTGCCTTTGACCATTGTTCACCAGAGCTCAAGAGAAGCTGTTTAGCCAGTTACTCATTCATCTCAGCTTAGTGTCTGACTATGATTTAATACAGCTATACAGAATTTTTTAAAAGTAAACATCCCACAGAGAAAGGACAGATAACTCTATTTCAATTGCCAGTTTTAACTTTGGATTTTGTGAGCTAAATCCATATCCCTCCGAACATCTGCAATTACTTTTCTACCACGAAATCTGGTATAGTGAAAAAAGAAGAAAATAATAGGTTAGCCAGAAGAGCTTGTAATAACTGACCTCTGGTCCTTAATAAATTCCTATTGTTTTCCCTTGAGTGAAATCATAATTTTACAGCATAAGAATCCATAAATTATATTTTAAAAACCTGAGGTAAAATTCTGAGGAGATAGTTTTTCCTTTCTTATATGCACTTTCCCTAGAAGAGAGAAGCCAAAATTGCTACTTTCTTTTAAGAGATTTGACTCTTGGGTTTGTATTTTTTTTATTTTGTCATCAGAGAAATGTCTGAATTTTTTACCAAGTCTGCTCCATTTAACTACAGAATTTGAAAGAATAAGTTTTCTTTTACCTATATGTAAGTAAATTGCAATTACCAATGTTCGCCCTTTATATCAGATATTGTGAGATGTCCTACTGATTTTGCAATTAGTTATGTCAATAATATTAAATGCATGCATTTATGACAACAGTGTTCCAAAAATTGTGGTACATTAATTACTGCATGCTTTAAAGCCCTTCTGCAGTTAATCTGAATTTTATTTCATTTAATTTCTTGCATTTTATAACATTTTGTCGCCTATTGCAACAAATGCATATTGCATTTACAGGAAAGTCTATTGACAATTTTTTTCCAAAGCCTCAGGTATGAGTTCTGGTAATCCATGAGGGGCAAAAACATCGAATTCTTTGACCTATGTAATTGCAGAGAAAAGTCTGAACATCTGACATAGAAAACAACTTTAAGTTATTTCCTTAACTGACCCTTCGACCAGTTCCCTAAGTAGGAAAGACTCAATTCCCTTTTCTGAATGCAGTCTCAGTAACTGAGTTGTAATAGATTAGAGGGAATTTTATAGAGATCAAGATAAAAATTAAGAGAAAATAAAAAGGAGATGCTTGTGAACTATGTTAGTAAATTACATTTACTGAGAGTATTCCTGGGTCTTGAAACCAGGTGGTACAGAAAATCCTGTTTCTACAGTAGCAGCTACAGTTATGCTGGGAAACTGGGTGATTGCATGCAAACTATCTATTGGTAGTCCTCATTAGAACCTTCCAACTCCAGCATCATGCTCAGGAATTCTTTAAGTTACTCATGGCACATCAAGAAATCCTGCCAAAAACACTAGATAAAAAGATAAAAGCTTACTAGCACAGGAGCACTCAGAAACTTCACTATACATTTCATAAAGAGCTAGAGGTTTTTGTCAAGCATTAGGATTGCATGAAATATGTAAAATTTTAGTTATACATAAAATAAACATATACAAAATAAATGCTGTAACAGCCATATAATGTGGCAACAGCTCCTGCAGCTTCCTATATATGTTACAGTCTCAAACAATACGTTTATTCATACTAATTCAATTTTACATCATGTCCTTACATTGGGTTAATCTAATGATACGTTTACTTATTCAGTATTGATCTCACATTGCTCTTCTGTTCCAAATCACAGCTGGGTAGTCCCTGGCAAGGGAACCTGCTGTATTTTCACTGGATCAAACCAACAGAGCACAGCACAGAGGTAAAGCACAAGATGTTCACACATTCCTTTTGTCACATGTGCTCTGGCAATTTTTTGTCACATATACACTGGCCATTTTTTATGGCCATTCTTCAAGAAAATCCTCTAACTCATGGTCACAGAGTGCTCTCAAGTTGGTTCAGCATTCAGCAGAACACCACCTTACCCAGAGAGGGCTGGATTATATGGAGCTGATGACCAGTAGCTACTGACAGGTTCCACAATAAGCAGAATCTATGATAACACACAGCAATGGGGCATTTCTCCTGTCTAGGTAAAAATCTGTTGGTGTAAAGTTAGCAAAAACATGCATGCATGGAGCCCAGCTGGACTAGACAAATAAAAGTGCTTCCATGCAGCTCCAAACAAATCCAAACTGCCTCGAACTATGTAGCTGCCTGGCTACTTGCAGCTGATGTGTTTTGTTATGTCCAGCCTCTGAAAGGTATTTTGAGTGTCTAGATCATTACCTCAGGCAGAGGAAACTTACTGCAGGAGACTACCAAACACTTCTTGGTAGCAGAAAATAGAAAATAGAAAACTGCCAAACCCAGACAGGATAATCTCCTGTAGCTGATTCCAGCTGATTAACAGTGTGAGCATTTTCTCAAGACACAAGAAATTGTTGAAGACTTTTTGAACAAACTGTTTCACAGATTGCAGGCTGGGACAAATGCCTTGGACCCCAAAAAGTAAAAAAGTGTCCTTATATTTTGCACATTTTTCATCTTGAGGAGAGAACATCAGGTCTGGGGAATTTACAAACTTGCCAGGTGAAACAGACAAATTGATTTCGAGAAAAGCATTTTGAGCAAGAGCAGCTCAATTTGTCAAATTTGGTATTTCTCTCTGCCGACAGAGAAAATGTCAGGTGTAGTAGCACAAATCAAACTACCTCAAGTAATGTTTGCATGTCACAAGAACAGAAGTTTTGTTATTATCCTGGGCTCTTTGACATATAACTACACAGCAAGGCCAAGCACGCAGGTTAGTGCTGAGACCGTGAGGCAGAAGCAATTGTATAAAAGATTCTAAGTCACATTTCTAGTCCTGTTTGTGTCATAAATCCTCCAAGGACTTTTGTGATTTTATGAATATCAATTACACCTCTCTGCCCACACATTCAAGGAATCTCAAGCTCATGCTCCTCTCAGCAACTGCAAGTCCTGCTGCTTTGGCCAGCACTGAATTGAAAATACAGCACTGTCACAGCTACTGAGAAGAAAACTCCACCTGAGCTGAAACCAGATCACACTAGTAATTTACATAGTTTTTCATCTTTTGACTTTAGTCATCTATTAAAACATGGCAAAAATGAGTTTCAGTAAAATAACACAGATACTGTGTAAAAAGAAGGAAGGAGAGAAAACTGTTAATATCTACTTTTTCTTGGTTAACTGCCATATGTATTGTAACAGTTTAATACCCTGCTCGTCTCTGCAATAGGGAAATAAAAATAGCAAAAAATATTCAGTGGAAAAATTCTTTGCTAGCACAACCTCAAAAGGACGGCAATATTTGAGTAATGCAGGACTCTAGTTGTTTATCCAGCCAGCAAAACAAGTGGAGTTTTTTTTTTTTTGCTTGCCCAACTGCTTACAGGTTCTATCCCCATCATTTTTATAACTCACACTCTAAGAGCTTACAAATCTGAACCAAATACTTTCTCAAGGGAAGCACTGAGTTTTCCTAGACCAGTGAGAATTTTTGAACATAAATCTTTGCTACACAGCAAACTCTCAGATGTTGTTAGATAATTTTTAATGAAGCTCTCCTGCTACCTTACAAGATCCATTCTTCTGCTGAGATTTAAAAATACCTTACACTCTTTCTAAATTAGTCACACTTGAAGCAATCACCAGGGGTTTCCTTGCAGGTCTCTCAGAATTGGTTGCTTCACTGAAATGTTGACTTTGTGAACTGTGCAAAGATTGGAGAAACTGACAAATTTGTCAAGCCTGAACTGGAATATAAAGACAGCTTGTTTGATGCAGTAAATCATGTGAAAACTATTTCCAAGGAGCCTTTTGACAAGCTGTCAGGACATTGGTTGGACAAGCACCAGGTAGCGTTATTCAGGACTGAAACAGTGACAACAGTGAGGAAACTCATGTCATTTCAGCTCTGTATTCCACTTCTTGAAAACCAGTTGTCAGATGATAGAAAATATCTTTTCTGTCAGATTGATTTTATGTGCTAGGACTCTACAAACTGGTGCTTAAAAAGTGCACAATCACTTAGTATTCAGGCACAATAGCCTAAACTAGGCAGGTTTCTCCTTTCTCAGCCAGTGGGGAGAGACAGGTTCTTTCAAAGACTCCTTCAGAGATCACAGGTGAGGTTCCTTTCATGAGTTCATTCCAAAATGACTCATCTCCTGGGTTCTTTTCCATCCACTTCTCTAGCCTGTTAAGGTCACTCTGAAGAGTAGATAGCACAGCTAACATCTGCTCCTCCCAATTTTGCATCATATTCAAACTCCCTGAGGGTGCACTCTGTCCCCTTGTCTGGGCCATTAATGAAAATGTATTGGGTGAAAATGTATCAACTGCTGGGTCACACCACTAGCAATTATCCTCCAGGAGGACTTTGCCCTAATGATCACAACCCTTTGAGGCCAGCTCTTCAGCCAGTCTTTAGTCTCCACTTATCTAACCTGTACTCTATATTTTGTCCTTAGAGACAAGTTGTTTTAAGAAATAGCCAATAGCCTTACTAAAGTTGAGATAAACAGCTCTCCCCTAATCCTCCAAGACATCTGCCACAACCTCAAGGGTGTTCTGGCTCCAGCCAAGACAGGGTTAGTTTTTGCAGTAGCTAGAAGGGGGGCATGGCTAGAATACAGATGTTATTCTATACCACCTCATGTCATTGCCGAGGGTGGGGGGAAAGAGTCCTTCTCTGGTCGTGTAGCGTGGTGTTGATCAGGTACAGCCAGGCTTTGCATGGTGAGCACCAACCTCTCTTGTACACTCTGTTATTCATATTGTTGATGCTATTGTTCATTTTTTTTATTGTAATGCTGTTTCTGGAAAATTGTTCTCATCTCAACCCGTGATCTTTACCTTACCTTTTGTGCCTTGAACTCTCCAGCCCACCACAGAGGGGATGGGAAGATGAAAGGGGAGTGAGCAAGCAGCACATGCTTTGGAGTGTTTCAGTGGGAAAACTAAATTGGGGAATACCATCCCTAAACCACAACAAAGGGTTATGCAGTCTGTGGATGTGTAGAGATTGTGACTGAGTTCTTAGGATTTTTTAACAGAAAAGAACATTGAACCTTTATCATCTAAATTTCTCTAGATTATTACAGATTACCACAAGTACCACAAAAATCACCACTAGCCAGTATATTTATGATCATTAAAGAAAAAAAATCTAAATAATAAATCTTGAGCAAGTACAAATTGTCAGCAATCAGTAATACAGTATCAACAAGTGGTCTGGCACCAACCAAGAATAGTAACAAGCAATAATAGCAATAGAAAAGCAACTGTACATAAATAAGAACAAGTAAAGGTATAGCACAATCAATATGGTAGCAATGACTAAGCACAGCATCAACCAAGTAGGTGTTTACTATTACAGGTTACTAGAAACGTCACTAGTGAAGCACACTTATCAGCAATATAACGTTCACGTTCACATGCTAGTGAAAGATTACTTACATGGATATTTGATACCTGTATCAAGCAAATTAGAGATATTTAAGAAGGGAGCAAACCAACTCAGAGGGAAAAACAACCATCACACAGGTGGGAAGGCAAACAAAACCACCCCCAAAAGTGTGGGCTCAGAGGGGGACCACCAGAATGACAGAATCTCACTGCAAAGATAATCCCTGTCACAAAGTCTGGAGTCAGACAGGCAACTCCAGTGAGACTCCAAGATCTCATAGAAAGTTTTTGCAGAAAATTCAATTTGTTTAGGAAAGGAAAAGTATGTGCAACATGGTAAGTTTTCAGACTGAGGCTCCATTTAGGGTAAACTAATACATTTTTGTATCACAGAGACAGAAAGATGCATAGGACACCACCTCTTCGAGCAGCCAATAGGTTCCATTAATTCTTATTTTTTACTTGGAACAGGCAACAGATGAGTATGTTTTCCATTTTCTTAGACCAATTTTTATTTTTCCAGACTCCTTTCCTGTTCTTACAATTAGAACAGACAATGGCAGTTACTAATTCTTACTTTCTGAGGATACTTCTCCTCTTTGTGAAAAATTCTAAACAATCTTCAGTAGTATTTAAAAAAAATATAATTACTACTGCACCAATTTAAAGAAAAAAGCATTATGTCATACTCATGTCCCCATCTGATGAGCTCTGATGACTGACAAGGCCCACTGACATCCTTTGGTTTTCATAAGAGCCGTATACAATTTAAAGGTGTATTGTAGGGATGTTCCTCCTTATTTATCAATAAATTTAAGGGCTAATTATTAGTTTCTTTTCTTTCAGTTCTTAATCATCTTAGTTTATTCCCTAAGGGAGATTGTATAGATTTACATTAAGCTATAGATGTCTGGTTAGATAGTAAAATGTTAATTGTATCTTTTCTTGTTTTTATAGCCTTCTTCTTTCTTTCTCTTGCTTGTTTTCTATCTTGTTTTCCATTTCAGTTCTTCATATCACTTTTCTCTGATTTTCTATGTAGACATGCCTATGACAGTTAAATAATTCACATAAGGATTGTTCATGACTTTCCATAAATATCCATTTGTCTCTGAAATGTCTCTCTACATAGAGAGTCACATCAATCCTTAGATGACTATATGCAACCCCTGTTGATATCAGTGAAAGCTGTGTTCTGTCATACATTATCATTTGAGGTGGTACTGGTAAAAGTTCCTTTTTATCAGTACGACCTGATAAACATTTCCAGAACAATACGATTTCCTGACATCAGTATAAGAAATGAAGATTTTTAATCTTCTGAGTAGTGTGTGATATTTTGTTTTGCAAGACCATCATGTGGGAAATGTCTCCATATTTCAGTGGTTATTAAGTTTAGAGTAAGATTATGAGAGTAAACAGACTACCTATTAATCACTGTCTTGCTGTTATCTTGCCTATGGACTTATGATTGCCATCTCTGAATCTTTTCACTTGTGAGATGTGCCAAACTGCACTGCCCTAAGAAAACTCTCTAGAAAGTCCTCTCCATAGGGGTCAGAAGCAATGAACCACAGAATACAGAAGCCCTTACCTTATTTTCTTCTTCTGGTCACAAGAATTTCATGGAAGTGCTATGAAGAATGATGGATGAGAAAAAAGGCAGAGCCAATAAGCAGTGATGGCATTTTCAGACTTTAAGAGAAGTACTAATCAATTATCTTCAATCACGACTGCAATCTTTCTGTCTTTTTTTATCTCTGTTTGTGATTTCTACTATCATTTAGCAAAATACAGTAGCTGTGGGCTATTAGAATCCTCTGCAATGGTTATTGACTATTTCTCCACTGAAGGTAATAATGTACACTGTTCGTTATGATCCTTTTTTCAAACCTTGCCTACCACAATTCATGCCTTTTGACTTTTTCTCCCTCTTGACTTTTTCTCACAGGTGGAAACTGGCTTCTGTCAGACCAACAGGAAAATGGACAGATGATTCACTGATAAATTGGACTGCTGACCTTGCCAAAGTTTAATTTGCTGCTCTGCTAAAACTACCTCTCATCAGGCTGACCTTATTACCTTGCTGGCCTTCTCTTGCCTTCTGCTAGTTGAAAGCACTTACTTTAAGTGGCTGCTTTTCTCCTCGGGACAATGTGTTGTTAGTTTCTGATAAATCTCCTATTTGCTAGAGTAATAAAACTAATAAATAAGAATAAAATTTTCCCACCCTGAGAAAAATTTAGAGCTGGATATCAGTACAAATGATGCTATCTTTGTCAATGCATAGCAATATCTGAATATCCCATAAGTCAGGCTAATAGCTAAAAAAATACACATCTCACATATTATTTGTTTACATTAAAAGCCACAAGGCAGTCTCGAGAAGAAAGGAATGATGAAAGCTGATGAGAGCATACAGAACTTTGGATTTCTGATAATCCTATGCAGTTCTCAAAGAGTGATGATGGGGTATGGATAACAGTTTCTGTGTTGGTATCGCAAGGTTTTGCTAGTGGGCAGTTGCGGGTGTGGCCTTTATTAAGAAGGCCAGTGATTGTCCTGTGCTGGACACAGTTCCAGATGGCTCCAAAGCCATCACAGGTCAAAGATGAAGTCACCACTGACTTTGGTGTTGCCTCTGAGAAAATGTTTTCAAGAAAGGGTAGAAACTTGAGAAGGGAACATGGAGAGAATGAGGCAACAGAGACAGGAGGAGGGAATCTAAGGGAAATAGCAAGAGACACTGAGGTCAGAGGGGCAGGAGCTGTTCCATGGCAGAGGACATATTCCCAAAGACACAGACTCTGTGGAACACTCATGACAAAGTCAAGGAAAAGAGCAAAGACGGAGAACCAAAAGGAATCACTATATCCTGACTGCAAACACCACCACCCCTATGTCATTGCAATCCCTTGCGTCGCTGAAGGCACTGAGTGCAACCTGCAGTCCTAATAAGGTGGGAGGGGAGGTGTCTGATGTGAAGTCAAGTTGGAAAAAGGATTGGTGTGTTTTCCCTAAATGTTTAATGTTTTTTTCTTGCTTTGCTTTTTGTTTCTTAATACCTGAAAGACTAATTACATATTTATATTAATTTGTCCTAAATAATTTCCCCAATTTGAGTCTATGCTGCCTGCCACAGCAACTGGTAAGTGACCTCCTTGTCTTTATCTGGACACATGAACTATCTTGCTTCTGTTCTATTGGCTCCTCTGTCAGGCTGAGGTTGAGAGTAAGAAGCAGCAGGGTGGGTGCTTGGCTACCAGCCAGGGTCAACCCACCACAGACTTTTTTGGTAATTATTTTTTTCATGATGTTGCTGACCTCATCAGTAGTCTGTATTCTTAAAAAAAAAAAGCATCTTCTTTAGAATAATCTGCCTGTCTAAGCCACAGAAAAGCTGAACCGCTAAACTGCTATCCTCACTGTTGTAGATGCTTCAGAGACAGATTCATATTTGAGAAGACATATTCAGATATGTAGTGCTTGGTCAATTACAATGTTCTGTGAACGGAATCACACAAAAGATTCACATGAAACTAGCAAAGAAATACTCATATTCACCAAGGCAGAGACAAATGTGATCTACATGACTCTTCCTAATGTGTCTTCTTGGAAAAATGTCCTGTTTTCTTAGGAAACACCATCTTGGACATTCTCTGTACAGTCATAAATAATAACATTAATAAACATGCAAATAAATTGACCATCTCACTTAAGAAAATACTATCTCTATTAGCAAAAGTGCAAGCTCCAAATTTGGTATGCTATTATGCTCCTTCGCACTTGACTGCTTTCTTAAAGATGCAGAAATCAGTATGAGGAACCCTTGTCTATAGTCAGTGCAAATGCAACATCCAACAGCAATTGTTGAAAATAATTAGATGCTTGGTTGGGCACCTAGTTTTAGGCAATTCAGTTGAATGCAATTGTAATTATGTTATAGCAGAAAACACTGTTTACAATGTTTATTCCTTTTTGTTACTAATCAAATTATCAAATTTTAAAATTTATTTTTGAAACCACTTAGCACTTCTTAATATTTTATCTGAAAGATGACAGTTAAACCAATAACATTAAAATGCACAAACAACAAAACTGAATGACATTATCAATATACAAAAAGCAATAAAGAAAAAATGCAGTATGAAAATGTGGCATTGAACAATCAAGCAAGATTGTTTAAAATAAAACTAAATGGCAGCTTTTAAGCTCATATTAACCACATCCAATGAATATATACTAAGCCACAAAAAAGCAACAAATTGTAAATATTTATTTCACAGTCTGCATGTGAACAGACTTCCATCCTTAGCTAGGGATTACTTTGTATTCACATACGCAGTTGAGAACAATGCTAACTGAGAATAATATTGCTTTAAGAAATTAATAAATTTCAAGTAAAGGTTTCAAGCCAAATCTTAAAGAACCATACAAAAACAGAGTCAAAATTATGTTCAGAACGTATCCTATCCATCCATTTATTCTGGGAGAAATCAGCTAGCTAAACTAAATATTTTATTAACCTGGTCAAAGAAATCCACTCAGTGATGCAGATTTCAGGAAAATTATTCCACGCCTCAGCATTATTTTTTTTTTTTTTCATAAAGTCCTTCCCATTGTTAAATAAGAATAATTCATTTTAGAATTCAAGCTTATTATTTCTTCTCCTATGTATCTGGACACATAGAAAAAAATTATTTCTTCTTTGTTTCTAATTTTTATACACACGACTCCACATTAGAAAAAAACTTTTAGGCTAAATAACCCCATCCATATTTCATGGTCATGTTTCCTAAGCCTTTCATCATTTGCATTGATGTCCTTCTGAACCCCTCTAACTGACCTATGTTTTTCAAGTTTTACAACAGAAACTGGACATATTACTTCAGCTTACCAGAGCTCTTGAACACAAAGGTCATTTTAATGTATCTTACAGGCTACTTTTAATGACTTCCTTGAAAATTTATGCCTGGCTTCCTGTCCACTTCTTCAAAGTTATAAACATTATTAAATAAGATGGTCTGTTATTCATGGTAGAACAACTTCTGTTCAGTTTTTCATAGAACACTGAAGCTAAAAAGGTTAAAAGCACTGGATGCCCAATGCTTTAGCTTCAGGGTACTGAAAAATTACTTAAGGCCCTTTGAGTTAAAACCTGGATTAAAGATCTCTTAGAAAACATTCAGTCTCAAGATAGGAGGTGAACATGTCTAGTGTGACTAGATAAAGTCATTCTGTTTAAGACACAGGTCTTTTCCCTCTTTATTTATTTAGTTTTGATCTTAATTTAATTTTCGTTTTACTTCTATCTCAAAGCCAAAAAAAAAAAAAATTAAAAATATTCTGATGCAAAGCTGAATAGAGAATTAAATGTGAAAAAGCAGGGGGAAAAAATTTGAATAATCCAACTATAGTCAATGAAGACAGAATTATCATAATTGAGCCCTAAGAGCTAAAGATTTTTCAAGAAATAGAGCAAATGCTTTTTGTGCTTTTGGGGTATTTTATATATCCCAAAAAGTACATATTTTAATAAATTATAAATCTTTTTATGTAGAGCAGTTTTCTCCAGGCTGGAGAATGCACTGATGTCTAGAAAACTGGCACCATCAAGACAATAATGAAAGCCATATAACTTACTAGGAATAGGCTTCCCAGTAATATCTCTTCCCAAGTCTGCTTATGCTTCTTGATGTGTATTTTGGTTTCAAAGTAAGTATCTCACTAGATTATAAAACCGTTACAGTTCTAATTGTCTCACTGTATTTTGACTGAAAACCTAGTGGGGTGAAAACAGGCTTTTTTGTTCACCATTACATTGTTAAACATTAAATTAGTCCAGTTCACGACAGCATCTACAGATTTCCACAGTGAGGACAGTGATGCCTGTAATAATAACCATAGTTAGACTTTCATCCCTGAAATGGAAGAACTTGAATTTTTCAAATAAACTGGTTCTTAAAGAATTCTGTATAAAGGATTCTATTTTCTAAATAAAAAATCTCAGGCTTTAGTATATAACATAAAAAAGCAATTACTACAGTTAATGAAAATAACAGAGCAAGAAACACTGTACTATTTTGTGAATAATATATAAATAGCTCTTATAGAAACAGTTCTGTTTATCTGTGCTCACACAATTGCACCCTTTAATAAGCTCTTTTAATGACTTTCTTTATGCCTGGATTCCTGTCCACTGTTGTCTATAACTGACACACACTTAACCAAAATTCACATGCAATTAATAGATAAATAAACAAATGCTCCAACATTAAGTACAAGCACTTAAAAGATTAAACACCTCACTTAATTTTTAATTATCTTGTAGTTATGAATGTTTTACTTTTCTCACAGAAATATCTTAATACATTCCTGATTTTATTCCTATGTTTGCAACAAAAGAAAAGATTCTGTGCTTCTGAAGTGTAGGGATTTCTTTTCATTTTCTTTCTCCCAGGACACGTACAACACTAACACATCAACTCTTTGGGAAATGACATAAATCAGATCTATTTTTTTGCAGTAGCCTTCTTAGCCAGTGTAAGCTTATCAGCGTCGGTGAAGGAAGCACAAACTTCTATAGCTAGTCAGACAGCTGAGGCTTTAGAATAAAGAACAATATTTCAACATTCTCAGAGCTAGTGAGTATTTAACTTAAAATACAGAAAAAATACTATGCAAAGAGATAATAAATTCCAATCATTGTTCATTTCTACAGAAGACTTTTGGGTAGCTAGCTCATTAGAAAATAAAATCCTATTGCTAAGAAAATTAGCTAAGAACATAACCACAGTGCAAACATACTTAATGAGTGTATTAAATTTACAAAAGAAAACTGTCTCATTCCAAACAAAGAAGTATATTTAATAGCCACAAACAAAAAGCTAATCTGCAGTATCTGTGATGATTCAATAAATAGAAAACTCTTGAAACCAATGGAAAGACTAACATTGACTTCAAAGAACTCTGGATCAGCTTCCAAAATTTACGCTAAGTGAAATAAGTCAATAAATTCTATCAACATCTATCTTAATAATGCTCAAAACCCTAGTAAAGTTCTGAAGCAGCCAACAGACACAAGAATTAATCCTTTGTGAGAGATTCCGTGTTTCATATATCACCTTCTTTTACAAGAAAACTTGGAGATTTCAAATGTATTTTAAAGTTGCTGCACAAGCAAGGATGTCTCTGGAATCACAACAGGGGAGACTTTCCTCATTCCCTTACCTACGTTCAGTCTCTTGCTTTTCCCTGGATCCTCTCCCAATTCTTTTCCTTATCCCCCACATATAGGAAAAAATTGTTTCCTGGACAAAATGAGTCTTTCTTTACTCACTACCTCATTGGTGAGTTATTTAAAGCTGGTTTCTTCTATCAGGGAGCCAGTCATGAATCTGCTCTGTGACTGAGCTACTAAAATATCAGCAATAATCTGTGAAAGTGTTCCACTGCTATCATATAACTTGTACAATCTATAATCTATACAATTTCATCTAATAAAAGTTTTATCTCTCTCTGCAAATCTTGCTTCTTAAATTATCATAACATACCCATTAAATACTTATTAAATATATGCTCTTATTATTTTTATATCACATATTATATACTTGTTTCAAAATATTTTAATCCTGGCCTCTGTATTTCTGGTTTGCCAGAAGTTACAACAAAAACACATGGACTTGACTGTACTTTACAGAACGAAAATCCTTTAAGCACAGCACTTTGTAGTGAGAAGCATGCTACAATCATATGATTTCTTATTAAGTCATTGCACATGAATTATGTTTATAAAGAGGGAATTAGTCAAAATGCATTCCTGAAAATAACCTAGAAATTGTTAAACATTTATACTGTAATAATGTCAGAAATTTTAATAAACATGGATTTTTCCAGATTAGCCTCTCAACTCTATTTCAAATGTACTGCAGTGGATCTCTGCCTGAATTTGGCCTGGATTCAAAAATATTTACTAAAAAATCAAGTGCTATCACCAAAGCGAAGTTTAAGGTGTAGAAAAGGGCTGCCTTTAGCTGTGGAGGTATTTGGAAATAGTTTTATAATAGCTCTCTCAAACGAAATGAAAGCTGATCCTTTCTGGGAGCTGCTTTATTTAGAATCTGAGTATATACTTCATATTTCACTTTGTATCAGCAGCCTGTGAACTGTCTCATACTGAACTTGGAAAACATTATACCAAGAGGCTGCTAATGAAGATGACCAGTTGTCTTAGTTCAGGGGGAGAACAAAGATATCTATGTTGGCCAAGAAATAATCCCTCTCCTTTAAATTTAGAAAACAGAACTTTAATTAGGAAAAAAATATATATATGTATATATATATATATATAAAAGGATAACAGTTCTTAACCACAATACACACACATAAATATATATATCCAGAAAAGAAACCAAACAACAAGAATTTGTAATAAACCCCTCCACCCCTCAATGACAAGGCAAACCAGTTAAAAGGTCTTTTGACTACCCCAGCAGAAGGGGAAATGCAATTATATGTACGGACAACAGCAGGTGGCGCTGTCGCAGCTCCGCCGCTGCCCGCTCGCTCTCTCTCAGGGGCTGCAGTTCTACTTACGGACAGCAGGTGGCGATGTCACACCCGGCCGGCTGGCCTCTCTCTCTCAGGGGGAATGGCAGGAGCAGTTGCCCGGTGACCTCCTGTGGGTTCAATGACAAGAAAAACAGCAGAAACTCAGCCTCTTCAGTGTACAAAGCAGGCGTGTTGTCTCCCTCACAGTGATTTCTGCAGTGTCCGTGGGTGATCGGCAAAACCAGAGAGCAAAAGACACGAAATCCCGGTCCCCAAGCGATGCCGGACCTGGTGCGTGTGTCCTGTCCTCCCTTCCCCGCGCCCAGCCGCTCCGCTGCCGCCCAGGAACGCTGACCCCTTTCCCCCCCAGCCAGTCTTCCCTCCCCCTCTGGCCGGGGAGAGATTAGAACAAAGGCTCTGTCCAGAGCTGTTAACAGGATATGCATATCTATTGTGCCTTTTGTTAACCATCTTTAGTGATACTAAGGCGTTGCCTCCAAGCTTCTTTGGAAGGAATTCCAACTGGGTTTTGAAACTATAACACCAGTACTTCTATAGGTCAATTCTTTTGCTACTGTTTACCAAGATATGAGAGGAAAATAAGTTCAAACAAATAGAACTGTCAATATTGCTTAAGGACTTGGCTGCCACTATAATGCATGTTTTTCAAAACACACTTGAAAATCTTGCTCAGTAATTTTTATATTTTTCTGAAAAAAAAACATAGCTTGAGACTCATTTGCAAAACCCCTATCTAGTTTCCTGCCTCATTAAGAGAACAGTCTTCAGAAGCTCCTGTAACTAGGTATTGATTTAATTCATAAGGCTTCTATTTCTGAAAGCTTTAATTCAATATGTTATGTTACATACATTTTTGATGTACAAGGGGAAGTTTTGGTCTTGCTCAAGTGATTAGAAAGTTTTTATCATTTTCAGTGGGATCAGAATGTCAGCTGTATTTGGGCTTTCAAGAATTCCTAAACTGCTTACAAGCATGGGTATGTGTTACACGTGGACCCTCCTTCTAAGTCCCCACTGCAAAACACGAGTTCAAGTAATAAGGCCACCATGTTATTTATTTATGGACTTTTGTTTTGTAGCATAAGCTTTAAAAATGATTTATCAAAAGCCACAAAGTGAATCAATGTTAAGATCAGAATTCTGATTTGGTGGATTATTTTTTCTCTGCAGAGGTACTATTTCTACTATGGTACATATAAATTGCAGCACATTTCAAGATTACTGAAAGTAGTATGAGAATATACAGCACACACTTACTGGAATATTAAAAATCACCTTCTGATGTGATGTAATTCATCTAACTTCTCATATTGACTGTAATGTTATCCCAGCAGAAACTGGAAAATATCTTGAAGAAAAATGAGTAACTGAAGAAGAAGATGCCTATGATTAAAAAAACTTCCTTTAATTAAAAATTAAAGAAAAACATATTTCACGCCAAATTTCTGACAGATTCAATTATTGTTTTGTTGACACATAAAACTGGGATCTTCTTTGATCAAAATTCTGCTTATCTACAGCTTCTTAATTTTTCTCTTCTGATTATACACAGGACAGGACAGAAAAAGCTCTAATTCCTCTAGGTTTAACATTAAAACATTAAAAGACTTTAATAGTAAATTTAGAAAAAGTAACTGGAGACAAGCAACAAACGGTAAGTAAGATGAGAACCCCAAGTAACCATTTAAATTACCCTGGAGTGCAACTTGATGTTTCCAAATGATTTCAATTTAATTCACCTATAATGTTTAAGCTTTCCATTATTTCACTTCACCATAATTTTAATTGCTAAACAGATCTTTTACAGACATGAAATAAAGAAACAGAACAAAAAAGAGAAAACACCTCAGTGGGTTAAAGCACAATTCCCTCACTTTGTACTCTTTCAAGTTATTATTTTTTTTTAACCTAATGACAAGAGGCTCTACAAATGTTTAATTCCTGAATGTATCCTTCAACACTTTTATCAAATTTTTTAGCTGTTAAATTTTTGTGATCAAAACTGGTGATTTTAAAATGTAGATTTAAAAATAGAGGTCATAGGAGAGGACAGATAACATCCCATCAGAAATTCTCACGTAGCCGAACTTAATAGCCTAAAAATAAGGTTGATTTCTCAAAACCTTTTGATGGAAACAAAGGATGTGGGCAAGTGACACCAAACCTCTCAGCCTATCTACTCAGCTGTAGGTGGCTCTTCAGATAGCCAGATCATTAGTCCTTCATGTAACCAGGTGCGTGTCAATTCCCAGCTCCATCTGAGCTCGGAATGTGGGCTACTTTTATCATCCCTGTATAACAAGGTCCTAATACTATTTTTGCTTATAATCAAGCATGCTACATTAATACCCAACGGAAGGTACAGGATTAAAATTTATTGAGAACAGTGATGATCAAAGAAAAGAAGCTTGTTCCAGAAAAGGTTGTCAACAGTGAAAATGAGTCCAAAGCATAAATGTCCCCCCAGAGGCTTCCTGAACATGGATGGATCCAAGTTCCATTTTTGAATTGAATTTGAATTCCAAGTGTAACTACAAAGAACTCCAGAGACATAACTAAAGCAGTTCCAACATAGGGAAGGGGTTGTGAAGGAAACTATTTAAAGGTAGAGAAAGAAGAAAATTATTTCCAGTGGGACTTGTTTCAAGTCACTAAGTGATGAGAAATAAGAAAAGGAAAGCTGTCCCAGATATCCAGGACTGCAGAGATGAGAAAGCAAAGAGAGAGAGAGCACAGACTGACAGAAAACTCTGAGGTACTGGAGACAGAAAGCTGAAGTCTCTAAAGGAAGAAGAGTTGCTGTTGCGATGCTGAGCCACAAACACTCTAATTTTGAATTGGCAAGCACTGCAAATGAGATCTTGGCATGTGTCAGTGGGATCTCGGCATGTGTCAACTTGCAGCATCTAAACATCAGCAAGCCTCAGGGTCCCCGAGTCACTGTCAATGACGAATACTGCTTTCCAAAGGCTGGCCTGATGCCTCCTGCCCTTTAAACAACAGCAGGCGGCAGCAAGCAGCAGGGTGGGTTTTATCCCGTGTTTTTAACTTTCTGCAGGTGACAGCTCTGCAGAGCCGTGACCCCGGCGGGCCCTGCCGGCGCTGAGCACCCCGCCCCGGGGGGGCTGCCCCGTCCCGGGCACGGGAAAGAGAGGCCGGGCAGAGCCCCGGGCCGGCAGGGATCCTAAGGGAGAGTCTGCCCGCTGAGACCGCGGGGGGCCCGGCTGGGGCACAGGGACAGCGGGCAGGGATACGGGGACAGCCGGCAGGGACACAGGGACAGCGGGCAGGGGCACAGCCACTTTACCGCCTCGATTTCCCCGCTCCCGCCCCTGTCCCTCTCCCCGCCCCCCCTTCTGACCCTGGCGCGTTCCTGTCCCGGTCCCTCTCCCTGGTCCCAATCGCTGCCTCTGTTCCTGCCCCTTTTTCCCTGTCCCCGGTCGCGTTCCTATCTCAATCCCAATCCCTCTCCCTGATCCCAATCCCTGATCCCACTCCCCGCCCCCGATGGCTCCTCCCCTCCCGGGCGGGGCGCGTGTCTGGGTGCGCGCGCAGGGCTCGGCAGAGGCGCCCCCGGCGCGCGTGCGCGCTGCTCTGCCCACGCGTGCGCGGTGCGCGGGCGGCGCGCGGTGAGGGCGGAAGTGGCGCCGTGGGCCGTGCCGGGAGGCGGCCGGGAGGGAGGGAGGGAGCGACGGACCCGCTGTGCGGCGGGGAAGTTTCTTCTCGGGCGCAGAGTGGGCTGGAAGGGATTTTCTCTTGTTAGTACGGCGGTGCTAATACGCCTGAGGGGCTGGTTTTAAAGACCTCGGTTTCTGGCAGCTCGTGGATTGACTCTCTGAAGTGATTAGTTCGCATCCCGAGAGGGTCCGCGTGCAGCCCTGTCTTCCTGAGATCCCTCCGGTTTCCAGCGGGTTGCTGCTTTCTAGAGCTGAAATATTGTTGAGATAATGGCTGTGTAAGAATCCGTTTTCCTCAGGTAACGTTTGGTTGTGGCCTCTTTTGCACAATGTCAGATTAGTAAATTTTAATCTGAAATAAAGGCAGTTTTGGTTTCGATGGCTTTTTGGGTTGTTTCTTTTGGTCTGGGAGTTGTGGGGCTTTTTCGCTTGTTGGTTTGTTCTGGGGTTCTTTTGAGAATTCTATTTGTATTCTGGTGAAAGTATGCACAGCTCTGTTATCAACAGTAAGAATAACCTAAGACTTATTTCCAAAGTGCCTGAAGATCTGCAGCAAGAGCAATTGAAGCCTTGCAACTAAGGGAATTAGGAAGTCATGCTACTGACTTGGTTTCTCCTGGTTTAGCTGACAGTTCTAATTTTCTCCTCGTTCTCAAGGAAGTCATAAGTAATAAGATTAGACTATTAAAGGAACTAGACAGACTACACACTTTGTTCAATAATGGCCCTCTTGATTTCATTAAGACTGCTGTAGGACAGAATATTTCTCTTGTGACTGCAGGTTGAGTTTATGGTAGTTCTGTGTTGTCTGCTCTGTTCAAGATGTAAATGTTCATTTTTATGAGAAAATTTGGCATGGTAAGAGTGTATGGCTGTGTCTAAACATGTGTGTGCTTTTAAAATGAGGCATTACCTCTTTCATAATTGTTTTAACTTTCGCACAATGAGCCTGGGTATTGCACTGACTATTACTTGTGTTTACAGGGGCTTCAGATACCTACCGTTGTGACTGACCACATCGATAAGATACTGATGCTTGTGGCTGTTTCTTCATTCTTCATGAAACTGTGGTGAGGTTTCCTCCACAAGTCCACACAATCCTGTGGTTTATTCTCTCATTTGGAGAATGAGTTTTATGTGTTTCTCTGCAAGTAGTGTCTGCTTTGATAGATAAGGAATCTCCTCGTGACTTTAACTACTACATTGTCCTTTTCCCAAAAAGACAGTAATCCTCTTATGTCCTTTTTGTGTATGACTCACTTTTTTTTTTCTTGGTTGTAGAGAAGGGAGTAAACTTTCCAGTTTACCTCTCACTTGTGTTTTCTTTGCTTTTCTGCTCCAAAGCTAATTTCTCATTAGTTCTTGAAGAAAAGTTGTGTTCTAGAGGACACTACAGAGGAATAGTCGGTTTTTTGTAATGAGAGCAAGACTTGGGACCCAACAGTTTGTATCTTTGGCTCTAACAAAGGCTCAAATATTGGGTGCAGCTGAGTAATCCAGGCAGAGGGATGTTAATGACTTAGTATTCTGTGGACTGGATTGATGTATTACGATGATAAGCCATAAGAACAGAGCCAACTTTGACTTCCTTTTCAATTAAATTAATTCTGGAGTCCAGGTGGAAAGTATTAATATGCTTATTTTTCAGTTTTGTTTTTTTCAGGATTAAGAGTTTGCAGTTTTTACAATGGAATTCTGTTGTCTATAATATAATTTCATTTATATTTTGATTTTTTGCAGAATGAACTAAAAGTGGTAAAGCTTGTTTTGCATCTTAGAATTTAGGATAATATTAGGGACTCATTTCTTTGCGTTCTGTTTTTTTTCCTACTGTTATATGTCTTGATGAATTTTTACTGAAGAAAATAGCAGAGTTACGATGTTTTAGAGAACTAGACTTGGAAGACAAACATGGTGGATTTATTAATCAGCTAAAGACAGTGGGGAAAAGTCTTGCTTTGTGTTCTCTGTCCTCTTCTAGAAAATGCTTGTTTCTCTTGGTCTGGGAACTAAAACCCAAGATTTTAACTCTGACTGTCATTACCCTATTTTCCTTGTATTATTCCTCATATGTTTTCAGGTATACGAAGTCTATGATGGGATATCATTCCATTACTAATGATACGATTTTCTTCTGATTCTGTTATAATCTGTGAAAGTTCAGTTAATCTTCACTGAGTCCTAGCGATTCTCCTTACTCAGAATAATTCTGCAATTTATATATTCCCAATTTACATGAAACGATTCCTCATTCTAATGAGGTCAGCTTGATCCATCTATCATTTCTAATAAGGTGTTTCTCACTGCTAGAATGTCCCATGTGCTTTAGGCTATTATAAGGCACGTGGTACCTTTGGTTTAAGGTTGCCTTTGTATACTGAGCTTGCTAGCTACAGCTTTTTGCACTGAAACATTTTAGAAACTTTGTACTGCTTTAGTATGTTAGTTGTTGTACAAAATTTGTCTGTTTCGTGTTGCATAGAGAATCATGGAGGAAGGGGAGAAACCATGATGAATTGTCCTTTTCCTATGTAGCTTATTTTTATTTTGTTCTTGTCATTCAGTCATGTTGCACTGGTATTGATGTCAACAGCTCTGTGTTGTTTGTGGCTGTGGTGTGAGCTTCACTTGCAACTGTAGCTTGTTTATTATTGATTTTCAGCGTGCTCTGAATGGTGATATAACTAATTTGTGGGTTTAGATTCTGTTGTTTTTTCAAACATAATTTAAGACATGTTTGTTTGTTTGTTTGTTTTAAAGTGAAAGTTTAAAAAGCTTAGAAAAAAAGAACTTAAATGGTCAGGTTCTTCCTCCCACCCTATTTTTGCAGTGCGAAGCTCAAAAGTTGCACTCTTTAAAAGCCACTGTCTGATTCTATAAGTGCATAGATCTTTGGGTTTATGCTTCAGTCTTAAAAGCTGAAGTTACCAGGCTCTCAGAGCATGGTAACACACTGCAGTGTGCTGGACCTAAAAGTAAATGCTATTTTGTTTTCTGTGGGGACCAATGAAATGATTGTGAGCCTGAAAGCTTTTCTTGTTTCTGTGCATGCAACACAAACCATACCCAGCTGCCTAATTCAGGTCTGTGGGTATTTATACTCTCAAGCTACAAGTGAGAAGGATGGGGTCAAGTTCTTTAGAAATATAGACATTTTTTTCTTGCTCCTGGACCTAGAGAAAGGGATTCTGTGACTGCAATATTTTGATGGAATAGTGTCGGCATTCCAGAAATAAAAAAAAGTCTACTACTTTCTGTTCCAGGTTAATCCTTGTTCAAAGCCATTGTTTTCTGTTATACTGTGGTTTAAGATGAGTTTTATGCTTTTGAAATACATGCTGCTATTCTGTAGGCAATGAAGTTTGTGTTGAGGTAGATGGTTCCACTGTCTCCAATTGAAGGCCTACAAAGTTTGTAGATAGAATGTCAAGGACAGAGCAGAGCAGCACATAGGAGTCCAGGTCGTAGCCATCCTCATTGTTACATTTCACTTAAGCAAGTGAGATATATCACATATTCTTTGGGGGTGTTGACTTGTGGGTTGCATCCTGTATACATTATACAGTCCACATCCTTTCTGGTTTCTTATACAGTGTACATCCTTTCATATAATCCTTTGTTTGTTAAAATTGTTAAGCTTTTTGGTTACTCCCTCTTCATATTTTTCTCAATTACTGGAAGGCAAAAGGTATTTTTAGCTCACAGCCTTCTTCCTTCTACTGTGTGTATGTGTTGTATGTCCCTCCTCTTGCAGGAGTGTCCATGATGCTGTCTGCCTTTCTTGTAGTCTCTGTTGTTTTGGTTTTTTTTTAAACTACCCATCCTTATGAATAGCTCTGTTTACACCACTTACAGGCTTCTTGAGCAACAAACTCAAGTTGAAGCGATTCTTGTCGTGTTAGAGTCAGTCTTTTGAGAACAACAAAGATATTTGACAGACATATTTTCACTTAGTTGCTCTTCAGGAGAATTGTGAACACCAAGAACAGCGCTAATGATATCTTCAGGTAGATTTGGGAAGCCAGTGCTTATCAGTTGTTTCTTGAAAATCTATTTTTGTAGTTCTTAGAGCTGGATACTCATGTCTTTGTTCTTTAATTGCAGGGAACAAGAATCTGGAAGCCTCAACAGTTAGCAGTTTTGTATATACAAAAATTCAAGATCTGGAGAAAAAGCCTCATATGTTATGTGCTTGAATGTTATTTACATAAATGTCCTAAATTGTAGGAGTATCTAGTAGATAAATAATATGGGAAGGTCTCCTCGCATCATCCTACATACTGGTTCATTTTAGAAATTTTAGAAATTTTCCTTTGTAATCTTGAAGGCACATGTGGAATATTTGTGCCATTGAAGTAAGTGGCAAAGGCTCTTTTTAAATGAAGGGAAGGGAGCTACAGAATTGGGGGCAGTCATGAAAGAGATAAGTTATTAAACATAAGTTCATTTTTTTGCCTTGTCTAAATAGTGTTGTTTGAATTGTAACAAAATGCTCTGTGTTGTTAGGCATCTTTATGGGAAAGAAAAAAACAAAAAGAAAAGTCTGTTTAATTGCTCAAGTACTATAACAAAGAGAAATGGGGGGAAAAAAAAAGGTGTTAATCTGTTATGTTGCATATATCTCCCTAGCTCATTATACTGTTGCTGGATGAAGATCAATATTACTGATTAACTTTGAAGTTGATTCTAGGTGGAATAGATCAGCTTCTCAGCCTGCTGGAAGAAAGTGTGAAGTAGATACTTTGAACTGAAAAGCTTTGTAAATCTTCTAGTTGCTCTTTTCACTAGAGCCTTGAAATCCTAGTAAACTAATGACAATGCCAACCTGGTTTGTGTTTGAAAACGTACGGATAACAGCAACATTTTTAGCCTCAGCTAGCAACATTTTGTAGAAATTCTAACTCCTGATATCTTACTAGTTAAAGCAGTAAACAGAGACAGAACAGCATCTGCCCCTTTGTAGCAGGCTTTTACCTCTCCTTCGGCTCAAGTAGAAATTGAAACCTATCTAGTGTTGTGCCTCCCAGCTTTGTGCTGGGTTGATGCTGGCTGGAAGCTTGGTGCCCACCAAAGCCACTCAATCATTTTCCTCAGGAGAACAGGGGAGAGAAAATACAACTAAAAGTTTGTGGGGTGAGGCAGTGAGATCACTCACCAATTACAACCATGGGCAAAAGAGACAAGCAAACTACTGTAACTTATTGTTGATCAAATCAGGATAGGATAATGAGAAATAAGAACAAATCGAAAACCACTTTCCGCCACCTCTCCCATATTCTGGGCTTAGCTCCCAGTCCTGACTACTCTACCTCCTTCCCCTGGGAAAAACAGGGGATAGAGAGTGGGGATTGTGGTCAGTTCATAATGGTTCATTTCTGCCACTCCTTCCTTCTCATGTAAATTGGAAGATGGCAAAAACAAAAGCCAGTCATTTTGGCTCAGAGATCCTTGAACCAAAGTATTTTATTTTACAGAATTCTCATTAGTGACTGTGACTTCTTGCTAATATCTGTTCGACAAGAGTAATGGCACTGGGGAGTTTCCTGGAACGTGAGGAAGGAGAAAGGAAGATCATTCACAACTAGAGAAATAGTCATGAGTAATTAGTGAAGTCTGATATCTTTAGGTACTGGAATGACAAGTGGCTTTTTGATTTTTTTTCTGAAGAATAAGGTGGTTTTTTTTAAGAATATCTATAGTGTTGCTATCTGCAAGTGTATTTGCAAGTGTATGCATGGACTCATGTTTATAACTTGTGATCCAGTGGTCTTTCCGTTTTGCAGTGGTTTCCCAATTCCATTTCATTATAACTAAATATTTTGTAAGAATTCAGTCTGTCTAGTACTGAAAAAACACTTTTAAACTGAAACCGAAATGCAGTTTTAGCTTTTATTGAGTAGAATACCCATTTTTTGTGTCCATTTAAAAGGACAGGAAATACTTTTTTTCCTGTTCCTCACTCATATAAAAATTGCTAAAAGTATTAGAAATTAGGACCGTGGCTATAATACTGACACCTGGCTCTTTAAAAAACAGATAGCATTTTTTGCTCAGTTTATTAAAATGTATGAAAACAGAAGACTGATAATGCTGTGTCTTTTATGTAGATACCCTTTTGAAATAAAAATTGTACAGCAAAAAGCAAAGATGCCCCAAGAAGAATGACATGACCATGTAATGAGAAAATATAGCAATAACTACTTATTGCTAGATCACTTCTTTATTTCTCATACATATAACTTCACTGTAATAAACTAGTCTTCCTATCTCCCATTCTCAGCATTATAACACTATCACCAAAGATTTAGTTCATTGACTTTTAGCATAGTGAGAACAAGGAATAATCAACACAGCTGTGCATTTTTTAGCTTTTTCCCAGTGTGTTCTCCTTAGCAGCTGTAGATACCTGTTTTATTTTCTTTATTATTTTTTCATTACTGGAACTTTGATGAAAATTTTTAGATCTGTACATAAGCATTTTTTGTTCATTATAAGTTAAAATTATAGACATTTTACTTTAATACAGTCAAATTTTCTTATACGGAAACAACTGAATATAGAGGCTGTTTATCCATGACCTTATGCTGGGGAAGGAGTCATTCAAAGTCTCCTCTTGGTTTTTATCTGCCTTTCTGTACATAAAATTATTAACGTTGTTTACATTACCCTTTGGATTTATATATAAAATAATACTTTTTTGTGCCACTTAGGGTGTTTTGGAATGCTTGAAAAATCAAGTAATTTGGATGTCTGTTGCCAAGGAAGTGTTACTTTCATCTTGCTGTTTATGGTACTAAGAGACAAGACCAATCCCTCTGAAAATTCTTAGTCTTATGTAATTAAACTTTCCTGTCATATTCCCCTTCTGAGTAAACTGCAACTTCTAGTAACTCTTAATTTGAACAAGATTAGTATCTTCAGGAATCTGTATAATTTTTTGTTCAGATAAAGCAGCTATGCCTATTCACTTGCTGAAGATCGTAAATGAACAATCTGAGACTCTACTACCAAGGCATTTGCAAAAGGAGGATTTGAAACACTTGCAAGAAGGCCATGATCATACCAACAAATATATTCAGGTAACTGACTATTAAAAAAATTCTGTCTTACTTTGAAATAGCTCCTGTTATATGTACAAGGCACCTCCATGTTCCAGCTCAGTTGGAGAGATTCTGCAACTGTGTCTTTGTGTGCATCTGTTGCATATCTTTAAGCAATGGAAAATTGTGACCTTGTAGAACTTCATTGCCTGTTGCTATTGCCTTCATTGATCCATAGCCTTTCCCCTTCCTGTTATGTTATCACGCTGAATATTTATGAAATTTTTCTTTTCATAGTTTATAAACTGTGGACCCATTTAAAAACACATAGATATGCCAAATGCTGTGCTGCAAATGGATGAATTGTGGAAGGTTAAGTGGTACTTTGTTTTAAAAAACTAGTAGTAAGCACCTTCATCCTGTTAAATATCAGATTTCAGAGTAATGACTTCTAAAGCAGTTCTCCCTTTGTATGAAGCAGTGCAGTTTTATGAAAAGAGGAATTTGTAGCAACTACTAGCATCAAGATATAGTTGGATTTTTTATCATTACCAGGTGTGCACTTACGTTTTATTATAATCCCAAATGTATTTCAGATTGGAAGTATAATCCTGCTATACTAGAGAAATGCAGAAATACTTCTTTGATGCCTAAAACAAGTATTCTCTGTAAAATGCAGTGTTAATTCTTTAGGATTTTTTTTACCCTGATAAAGTGCCTCTTTTTATTCATCTCTAATGCTTAAATGTCAGGAAATCAGCATTAACCAAGGCTTCCTTTTAGTCTGTTACCAAAGAACAAGGAAAAAAAATTAAAGCAAGCTAATTCTGTAGAAAACCTTAGGTATCTCGAATCCTTAAAAAGTAGCACAAACTCTTTTAAAATATAAACTGAACTGGTTTTATGTTTTTCTGTATCTAAAAACATTTTTGCTTCCCCAGCTGTATATTCCCAGTTTCAGCTCTAGTGCTTATCTAACCTTGTGTTTGAATTCATTCATGAGAAATAAACTGACAGAAGACTGTCCATATCAATGGAGTGAGAGAGGATAGTTCTCTGCTGCTCTCACTCTCTGCACTGGAGCGTTGTGCTGTCAAAGAGATGCCAGGAGTACTGCAGTTAGGTATAGCAAAGGAACAACACTGCCCTTTTTGGAAGCAGGCAGCAGTTGAGTGTGATAGGAGGTGATGTGATTGAGGATGATCCAGCCTCCCTTAGGTCTTGTAAAGGAACGAATGGAAACATCAATAACCAATGCTGCTAGCAAACAGGGATATTATTCCTCAGGGTGTAGTTTCCTGTCCCTGTTCACCTGCAGGATATATAGGCCTTCATGCTTTGAAGAGCTATGTCTGGAAGCAGCCCAGGCATGGAAGAACATGTATTCTCTTTGGAAGGAAATGGTATAGGAGACAAAAATGGATTCTAAATTAGAAAATGTTTCTTTCCAAATAAATGTTTCCATTAGGAAAGCAAAGCAATGATTATTAGACTATGATTTAAAGCCTACATGCAGTGCTATAGCTGATTGCTGAAAGGAAAAGTGTGTAGAATGTCTTTCTGAGATTTCTGCCTTATGTTAAGAGAACATGCTGCTGCTGACATGAATTAGTAGGTGAGTAAAACAGCTTGGCATAAAAACAGTGCAA
This sequence comes from Anabacerthia variegaticeps, assembly GCA_035583185.1. Taxonomy (NCBI): domain Eukaryota; kingdom Metazoa; phylum Chordata; class Aves; order Passeriformes; family Furnariidae; genus Anabacerthia; species Anabacerthia variegaticeps. Next base: position 20,742,134 of record JAWWEW010000041.1, read on the forward strand.
CTGGAGAGCTGATGAAACTGGTGCTAATGCACCATTAAATATGTAAGAAAATCCAGTTCTGCAGGCAGAGCTTGAAGTGAACCTTAGAATGCACTGATGTTAGGTTATCTTAGTGATGGCACAGCACACTCGGCCTAGACCTACCAGAATAGGGATCAGATCCTGCTTTGACAAAGGAGGAAGGACAGATGAGGATTTTTATGAAGTGTGTTCTGGGAAAAAGCAACAAAAAACATTCGAGATGCTTCTGTCAGGCTTGTGTGCCTCAGTCCTTTCATTTTTCTGAAACTTTTTTCTTCCTGACATCCCTCTGGGAAATGCAAATTTTAAATTTGTGGAACAACCACACAAGCAATGTTTATACATCCTCAGTCATGTCTTTTAACTAAACTTGATGCCCTTGCCCATTAGTTCACCATCCTCTGTCAAAGCTGAACCACGCCTGGAAATCAGCTATCAAATCAGCTATAGGACCAGACTGAGGAGTGAGGCCTCACAAGGAGCGAGACAGTCACTAGAAGAATAGCACATAGTTGACAGTGAGTCTAGTGGCATATGGAATGTGGAGGTTTTTGGAAGAAATTTGCTTGTGAATTCAATAAGCAGTGCAGGATTGGTGGGGAAAGAGTCAATTTGAGCAAGTTTTGCTAAGGTAGGTTTTGTTGAATTTTGGAGCCCAAGTGTTTTGGGCATGTGGAGAAAGCAGTAGGTAGATGGTATGTCTGCTGAGGACAATAACTAGAGTGTAGGTGTTTGGGATACAAAGGAAAGTGTTGGAGCCAGAGTATTATAGCAAAGAATGTGGTCCCAGAATTTGAAGACTCTTTGGAAGATACTGGGATATAAAAGGAAAAATGAAAAGGAAAGACAGTCAGAAAGGACTTGCTATCTCATCAGTGTATTGTGCTTGTAAATAGCATACTGGTGCAGATCGAAATTTCCTAGTAAGAAAAATATATGTGTGTAAATGTTGAGTGTTCCTAAGGTGACTGTTTCATTGCAAAGACATTATTACAAGAGAAATTCTGCAGTCTTTTATGTACACGAGTACAGGTCAAGGGAATCTCAGCAAGAACAATTACATATATATAATTGAAATTTTAAACAAAGTTGTAATTTTGAAACTGAGTGACAACTCCTTTTAACAGGTAAGTTCCTTGTTTTCACAGAGAAGGCTAACAAGTTTTGTAAGGCGTCTTAAGTATCAAATTATTTTAAAAATCAGCATCTGCGAAATAATGTTGAGATTTTGTGGGATTTTATTATTTCTTTATAAAACAGATAGTAAAATCGTGTTGGATTTGATTTGGATTCCTCCTCAGTTAGTGTGTTGTAGGAAAAATTTTACTCTGAAAGGCCTCTACAATAAAAATTTGCTGCTGCATATTTTATCCTAATTTGGTTTTAAGTAGCATATATCTTCACTGTGATTTTGTTTGGTATTTATGTTGTAATCTGTTGCCAGTATTTTTGGTTGTATCTTCTCGGATTTTGATCATCGCTTCTTTAGATGCCTTTCAGGTTTTGTTCTGAAACTGTAGCCTTTTGTGCTATAATTGTCACTAGTAAAAGTTACATAGATAGTTTCATAGCTGCTATTTTATTGTTTAATCTAAGTTTATCATCTAGTCAGTAGCATTTAAGTAGTATTGGCATGTAATATTTCCTTTTCTCAAGAGTGTTGCTTTTTTAACTGTCTTTAGCAGTTGATATTACTATTTTTTTAAAGAATTCAGGTGGTAATTTGCACTTAGCACTTAAATTCTACCTTTTTTTAGCTTACAGATGTTTCAGTTGCTATCAGTGCTTCAGTAGCTTAGAGGTGTATAGTTTTAGTCCACTATATTTTATTTTATGTTTTGCTTTTTAGGGAATAGTTATTCTTTCCTACCCGTTAACAAAACTCAGAGATGGGACCGACTTTTTCAAGATTGTTCTTCAAGGTACTGCATTTAAGTATGCATTTTAAGTTTATCGTATTACATCAATAGCACCTGCTTTTGTATGGTATACTCTTCAGTAAAATATTATATTTAAAATGCTCTCTAAAAGTGTTTATTTTCTACAAAAAAGTTTATCTTAAACTTCCACCAGGCAAGTTAATGGAAACACTATGGTCTTTATATTTCAGTAGACTTCTTGTTGCGTAATTTTTTTTAAATACTGTCCTGGAAATGTATTAGCTATATGTAAAGGTTAAATAGTGTGTTTTGAAACTGCTTATCATAAAGAAAGACTAAGAAAATTGCACACATAATAGTTACCACACAATATATGAAGCATATGCTATATAAGTGCACATTTAATATAGGTCATTAGGTTGATTAGCAGCAAAATATATTTGTTTCATTCTGTTTTAATATAAGCAGTTAAAAAAAATGGGATTTCACCTGATTGCTCAAGTATTTGAATATCAGTAGGTATACTAACAGGTTGAAAGATGTAAGTTGTTCATCATATAATAAATTATACTGAAAAATAGCATGTCTGAAGCTCATTACCCCCTCCAGCCAGGAAAGTGGAGAATGTCATTTGTCAGGAGTCTGCTGGATTCAAGGAACTTTCAATTTCCTGCCATTTCATGTTCAATGTATTCCTTGCACTGGCTAGAGAATCATCACTTGTGTCCCTCTATGCCTCATAGTTCCTGTAACTGAGCATCAGGCTCAGATCTGCCTGGGGTGCAGATCCTGCCTGGTGATACTCCATGTTACTGGTGTTAGTAGAGATGAATGAAGCTGGTGGGACCTGGGTTGCTTTCCCTGCTGGCCTCAGGGTTCTCAGAGGAATGCTGAAGCTTCCTGAATCTTGCTAATTTCATGCAACTGTTGAGGAGGGGAGGGAGTTTCTGCACATATTCCACAACTTGAAAACATAAGTTTGCACATCTAAATCATTAACAGTGTTTCTGAAACAGGAAAAGGTAGAAAACTCTTAAACTAACAACATAATTTCTGCTTCAGTCCTTCCAGAAGACTATTAATTGATATGTTGATGTCCTGGAATATCTTCAGTTTATAAGTTCTGCAGTAAGATCTGTGTTAATGTGAAAAATCAAATGTGACTGGATGATATTTCCTCTCTAACACTATACACTCAATTGTCCAAGTGGAAATCCTTGTCATTTCTATGTAATGTACACTGGCGTACAACATGCACATTTTAAATGGTCCTCTTATGAAGAATATTCTGAGCAATTTACCTACAGTTAGCATGTAAAAGCAGTTGTATAACTCTTTGAAAAGATTTTCTGTTTGTAGATTAATTGAAATGAAAAGTGTTAGACTCTGTAGATTAACTTGTTTCCTAAATCTCTTCCTATTGCTGTTCTGATTTGGAGAAGGTATGGTGATTGGAATCGCTTCTGCTTTTTTTTACTCTAGATTTGGATGACGTTTGTTCCCGGATCAACAGCATCAATATTTTAATACATGGAAAAATGGCACAGGATTGTGCAAAGGTTATACGCCATGGGGTAAATGAAAAATACATATTCTTATTTTAGGAATTGTTTTTCACAGATGTATATTGACTTCTTGTCTTTGTCTACCTTTCACTAAAATTAGAATTAGCTTGTTCAGTCCCTTCAAAGCTATAAATATGAACTAGAAAAATATACTTGCTTATGTAAATTCTTTCTAACAGTAATATTGACCTAAAGCAAGTCTTTTTCTCAGTGCTTTTTACTTAACAAGTAAAGGATCATGGATCATAAGGATAATAGAGAAGTCATCCATTTATGTTCATATTTTGAATATTTTGCCATTTGATAAGATAAATTTGAGAATTTAATTGATTTAAAAGGCAATTACACTAAAAGCTTTTTCTTAAAAAAATAAATTCAAAATGATGCATACAGTTTTCTTCATTGGCTGGGCGCTGGTGTCTTGCTTTGTCAGGGATAGGAACTCTGATTAGCTCCAGGGTACAGGACTTTGACAAGTCAGCCCATGAGTTTGTGAGATGTAGTGTTACAACTAAACAAGGAAAACAAGTTAAAAAAAAATACCTCAACTGATTATTTATTATTAAATTGCCTGCCAATTTGCTGCCGTTTCAATATTATCCAGAAACCAAATTAAAATTAATGTACAATGCATTATGATCTCATTTGTGATATGTATTCACACTAAATCGTAGAATAGTTTGGGCTGGAAGTCACCTTTAAAGATCTTCCAGTTGCAACCCCGTTGCCGTGAGCAGGAACGTTTTTCACTACACTAGATTGCTTTAAAGCCCCATCTAGCCTAACTTTGAACACTTCCAGTGTTAGGGCATCCACAACTTCTCTGGGCAAATTAGTCTTTATACAGATTTCTCGGTTCCACAGAATTTTAACAGTGAAGCCAGTATGGGAAGTTCCTGAACTAATTTGATTAATATGCAAGCTTCAGAGTCTTTTTAAATTCAAAGAACAAATCAGTTTTGTCCTGATAAAAATACAAATCTTGAACAAGGCACTGAGTAGCAACTAGAAGATTAAAATATCAGTGCTAAACAGCTGAGTAGGAAACCACAACCCACAGACAACATCCCTTAGATGGCCAGAGCGCACTAGAACCGGTCTTCGTTCTTTCCCAGTGAACTGAACCTTCGTGGTGTTTTCCACATATCTCAAATGGTCTTTAAACTTTGGAAGAACCTGAACATGAGGAAACAATGATTTCTGACTCTAGCAGATCTACAGTTCAGCAATTATGGACTAGATTTAGTTTTAAAAAAACCCACATTTTTAGTCATTAATTACTTCAGTACGGTCCAATAGTTTCTGCTGTTTGCTTACAATTTCCATTTTTAGTATTTTGTAATTTCCATATTGTTGTTGGCATACTGTAACAATTTTAGCTAAGCAACCTGGGGAGAGTAGCAGGCTGTTTCCAAAAACCTGAATAACTCTGTTGTCTCCTGAGAGTCTTCTTGTTCTGTAAGAGAATAAACCTCAGTGAAAATATTTTCCTTCCTCCATTTCACACTTTTTGAATGAAGGGAATAGAATTTCTTTCTGCTGTTTAAAAATGCTGATGGAATCTGATATTTTATCTCTATATGCAATGTAATAATATCCTGTTTATATGAATATCCACCAATTTATGTAACTAGCTTTGATTCCCAAGCCAATTATGAGAACTAATTAGCTAAAGGTGAAATGGAAACTAATATATATCGAAAACTAATATGGCATTAAATTTCAAAGCACTATGCAAATATTGTGAAAATTTTTTGCATGTTTAGAAACTGCAAGTCACAACCTATCAAAGTTGACTGAATTTGTAACAAATCTGAGAATATACCTCTTCTTTCTACTGGTAAAACTAGATTTTGAGGTTAGTGCTGTCTTTTTTCCTCATGGAAATTGCACGGTCCTTTCACAGGTGTTTGGGTTTTTTTATGGCTTGATACACATGGCATATGTATTACATAAGAGCAATCACTAGTGATTTAATATAATTCACAAAAAAGTTCCTGTTTATTGTCAACCTGTGTACAGGCTGAATCTGTGTAATTTTGAAGTTCCTTCTGACAGATCAAGACAAGTCAAGTCAGCTGTACAGAGCTCCACTCCTGACTCAGCAACCAAGTCCCAGAATCTTGTGCAGCCTGCAATCTAATAAAATGCTGAAGTGGGAATAATATCTAGCAAGGCATAGCTTTTTAGCTAAAGATTGATTTTACTGTTGAAGGAACATCCTGGGTAGCATCAGGAACAGTGAAAAGAAAGACATATATAAAAGGGTTTCCTGAAGCTTGCATTTGTGTGGTTTTGTGTGTGAAAACAATGAAACAGTTTTCATAAATATTAGCAGGGTGGTGTATTAGAGGTTCAAGGAATACTGAGTTATCTAACTGTTTTGACACATTTTAACTTAGCTCTGGATATGGCTTACTTCTAGGTGACGTAGCTAGTAGTTTCTAAACAAAATGTACATTGTATTCCCATTTATGACACTACTTGAAAGTCACTATGCCCTAAGTAGTTTCATTGTGCATTAAACTGTCTGATTAAACTTATGTTTTCTGCACAAATTTTCCCCCAATGTTTTAATAACTAAATATATCACTGTCACTTAACATAGCAGCCTTTCTTTTTCTTGCACGAAACATTAAGGTTTTGGATCTTAAATCATTTAGAGTAGCATTGTCAGATTGCTGAAATAGCAAAAAAAGAACTGTTGTAGCACAGTATTTGGCTAAAACTGTCAACTTTAATCAAAAAGCTCTTTTTTTGTTGTAATCAAATAAACACATGAACAAAAGTCATTCAGTAGAAGTTTATGGAAGTGCTCTTGGTAGAAGCTGGAATAGAAATAGGATCCTAGTCTAATATTTATTGGAATGGGTCACACTGGTACAGGCCTGCTGTACAATTCTGATAGCAAGGGAGCTGACTGTAAAGGAACTTTTTAATCACCTTTTTTTAATCACCTCTGATTTCCTAAATGTATTTTATGTATTTTCTATCTTCTCCTGCTTTTTCTTTTTTATCTGGTGAGGTTGCTGCTGAAAATGTGAGTTGCTGCTGGTACTTGAACAATGTACCTTTTAAATCCTTCTTTTCTTGTTCACTTTGTGGTGCCTGAGGAACTTTATACAGAACTGAAAGTGCAGTTATAACTGCTTCATGTGCCAGAATCTCAGGAGTAGTGTCAGAAAAGTTTATAATGTCTCTTTTGCTGCTGGAAACCTACTTATTGATTGACTCGCCTATTCGATCCTTAAGGAAGAAATTGGAAGATATTGGTCCAAACAAAACAGAAAATATTTACAAGCCGAGTCTTTTTGAAAATGCAGCTGTAACTCAGTGAGAAAGAAATTGCAAAAAAAAGACGATTTTGTCACTGCTGATGTGATGTGTGATTTCTTTTCTAACTTAGTTAAGCTTAACGAGAAAGGAGTCAGTCTTCAGTGTATTCAAAGAGGAATGATTCTTTTGCTTTATTCAGTGTGACTTTTTCCCTGTAGGCCTTGTCAAAAGTAGGACTCAGTCATAGTAACATCAACAGTGCAAAAATTTTAGCAGAATTTGAGAAAAAAAAAAAAAAGCTTGCTGACATTGGTTGGAAATATAAATTCCGTGGGTAGAAGAACTAAATTGGGAACTTAATGGCAGTTTTTACAATTTGTTCAGGATTTTTGTTTCTTCAATGTCGTGAGACTTTAGGATGAGATTTCACATCGTATACATATAAAATAGAGCATGTGATACAGTCTGTGTAATTTTCTGATTATTCTTCTGTCCCCATAGGACACCTTCATAGTTGCAGGATTTAAGGTGGTAAAATCACCTACAGCAAGAGAGGATGGTAGACATGGTTGTCAGCTGGAGGTGTCTGAAGAAGCTGGATCAACCATTTATTATGTATGTGGGTACCCAACTTCCCCCCTCCCCCCCAAAATACTAACATTAACATTTGCTTTCTAGTAGAAAAAAACCAGTAAAATCTGCTAGGATCTGAAATGCTACAGATTATTTTACCTTTTCATCAGGAGACAATAAAGACGCTTTTTGTGTGTGGGCAAATGTGTGTGCATTTGCATGCAATTTTATTATCACACTAACCAAATTATTTCCCAGGTAAATTTTTACTTGTTGAGTGCTGAAATTCGACTTTAGTTGGCTTTAGATAGATCCCTAGAGCTATTTAAACCACTCTCTTGCATAGCACATTTCAAAAATGCAGACAACGTAGAAGGTACCAGAGAGGTTTCAGGTCTATAATTTTTGGTTTTCTCTGGTCTATGACTTTGTACTACTTTAATTCACATCATTAATCTTTACCTCTGAAATACATGAATTCATAAATACTAATTTTTTAAAAGACAATCGCACCATTTTTTCCAGAGTAAAATATATGTTCTTTTGTGCTATTCTCACATTAATGATGTTCATTTTTACCTGTGTAGTTGTTGTCTGCTTAAGTATTAAGAAAAAATTATTTTTTTTTAATTTCAAAAAGGCGTATTTATTCCGGAAATGACCTCTTTAGAAAATTAAAGCTTGGCACACAGCTCAGTGAGAAACTAATGATTTAAAATGATAGTGCAGACTGTTTCATGACATTATGTGTTGGTAATGATGATATATAGGTAGAAAGAGTAGGTTTCATTGAAGGTAACAGATAGCAAAACTGTGCCCTGAGTCTGAACAAGTGTGTCTCAGACTAAAAGTACCTGAATTTTAGGAACTGCATGAGGCATTCCAGTGAGTATTGACAAGACCTCAGGACATACAGTCCAAGGACTGTGTGCAGCTCACTGAATACCTGGGTTGTGCTGAGGAGGTCTCTGTCTCATCATTGGCCACAGATCGGAGCTTGCAGCGCTTAATTTACTGGCATGCTTGTTGGATGGTTAACATTAATACCAATGATCAGACTTCTTGTGTACTTCACTTTCTCAATTACAACTTTTCACTCAGCTCTTTAAAAAAAAAAAAAAGTAAAATTAGTTTTAGGAATGCAGCTGAGGGTGAAGAGCAAAACGAGATCCCTAGCAGGAGTCTGCATTGCTGACGCAATGCACAGCTGAGACATGGGACCCTTTGTCTGGCAGGCAGGCTGTGGTATAGCATCAGGACGGCAGCTGAGCCCTGTGTTTTTGCCAAATCACCAGGATTAGTTTTGTAAAAGACCTTTAACTGAACATAAATCTGTTTTATAAGTATGACCAAAAAAAAAGCTAAGGAACTATCTTTAAGTAAAATTTATCTCATTGTGGTGAATTTGCCTTGACCTTTTTCTTTAATTTATTTTCCCCTAGAGGAGAGTAACAAGTCACTAAGAGTAGATGTGCTCTAAGCACTTATACGTATAAAACCCACACCCATTTATGTTCTATGTTAAGCAAGTACAGTTTTGAATTTGTGATCTCCACCTTTCAAATGCTATTCTACTAATGTGACTTAACTCATATGTAGCTCAGCGTGTTTCTACTTTAGAAAATGTATGTATTATTTTGTCTGACTGTAATTGCAGTAATTATTTTTTTCGTTTCTTCTGTGGATAAACTTCTACTAGATTCACAGCTGATTCATACAGCAAAAATGTCTATAAGGCTGTTTTGTAGTTGCTTATAGTGTTATATTTGCTATAGAGTTATCAAATGTTGTTATATTTGCAATGCCTTCAATTTTGTAATCAGAAAGTTTACTATTTTTTTGTCCACAGATTTGCACTAAACCAAAAACAACTACTGCTTTAGAAACTGCATCGGCGGTGAGTTTATATTTAGGACGTTTTTAAATCACATGAGACTAATGGCACATAAATAAGAATGTGTGGAATTAATTTTCGTTCCTGTCTACTTTAGTTCCATATTATTATCCCAGCAGTCATTTGTTTAGCTTTTAATTTTGCAAATAATATACCTGGAACACAGAATAAAATATGAAAAGGTACTACATTTTCTATACTTACAATATAGTTCCCATCTTGATCTCCAAACAGTCTGCATGCTTAAGAAATATGAAGAAAAAAGGTGACTATTGTTCTAAATAAGATTGCATGCTTGTGCTTAAAAAAAAATAAAAATATATGAATCTTCATTTGATTTAAAATCAGACTTCAGATACTGCTCTGAACATTTGTTTTTGATTACTTTTTGGAACAAGCCTTTAGGTGTCTAAATTTAAATTTTAAAGGAAATAGTATATTAAAGGTATAGAAATTGCTTAATGAAATTTTATTCGTCATCATGATGTTAAAGATTCAGTACCAGTGATGATACATCTTGTTTTCATGTTGATTTTATTAAGATTTGTATTTTTTCCTCCCAGTGTAGTAATTGAAAACCGCAGTTACCAATCAGTTTGACAGAACTCGTATTCTTTAAAAAAAGTCTTAACCATCCTGTATTACAACCTTAAGATGAGAGGAGAATAGTCCTTAAACAGTAGAAACTGGTCCTTAATTTCTCTAATCCTTCAACAATTGTGCTATTTTAATTGGAAGATGTGCACAGTGGCTGTGAGAGGTAACTCCCCCATGCCAGCCCAAGACAATGATTCTGTGCAGTGACACTGCCAGTAAGAAGTACAAAATTATTTATGTGTGTGCTTTTAAAAAAGCCCTTTCTGTGGACATGTTAAAATGACTCGGTAACAAATTGTTTCATTGTTCTTTATTATAATGACTTTTACTCACCTCGCACATATATTAAAACTTACTTGAACTTACTGGTTGGTTTATTGCAAGGAAGATGCAATCACAAAAAGAAATTGAATGTATTGTGTGTTTTCTGAGTCTGAAGTGAGTAAATATAAAGAAATAGGCAGTCTTTCTTTTTAAGATTAAATAAACATGTCTGAGGATGAATGATGTTGAGACAAAATTCTGGGTAAATCTTTGAATAATTTTTTCTTCTGTTCCCTCATTTTCCCATGACTTTCCAGTCTGTTCCTCCAAAATACGTGTACACTCCCCTGAATGGTCTTAAAGATGGAACTGTAGTGAATTTGTATGGCGTTGTGAAATTCTTCAAGCCTCCGTATGTTAGCAAAGGAACTGGTATGTACTAAATCCAAGAGATTTTAAATCTCGCATTGTGTTCATTAAAAATAAATCAGAAGAACAAATTCACATAATCCTTTGACCATGGTTCCCAGCTAATATCAAGGAAACAGAACAACAAATGGGTAAAGGATATCAGAATCAGTTTAGACGGAGTAGTGGACAGAGCAAACAAAGTATTAAGCTAATACTGTCAGTGCAAAACAGGGAAAAGGACCTGTACAAAAAAAAAGCCCTGCACCTGTCCTTGTGGGAAAGGATTCTTGTATAGCTGTGTGCAGTTGTTCCTGGAAATTGTGACAAGAAGCGTTAAGACATGCTACGAGTGTGGTACCAGTATATTTGTTACTTGTAGAAGTCGTGCAACAACTGAATAATTTTTTCTGTCTATGAGGGGAACACTTAATGATTGTGCTAGTTTTTGCTAGAAGATTGTGCCATTTCACTAGGTGCTCAGTAAGTAAGTAGCTAGGTAATACCACTACTGAATTTTGTTAAGCAGTAGAATTTCTTACTTGATGCAGAATTAATCAAAGTATTTTCTGCTTATTATAGTTACTGCGCATTTTGAAATTGGGTTTTTCCCCCTTCTAAATGTGATTCTAATCAAACAAAAAAGAATAGATTATGATGGTGATTTTTTATTTTTATGGTCCTAATTACACATGCAGATCTCTTAAAAAATGTTACTAGCCATGAATTTAGTTTAGTAGAGCTGAGCATTAAATCAGAACCAAGAGTTAGAGGTTTGTCTGTAAAGCCTTTTGCAGACAGATCTGTTTCTTAATCAGTGTTGAGAAGGCAGTAATGTTCCCCAAAATAACTCTGTAACATAAAAAAAACCCCAAGTCTGAAGAATATGGATAATGAAATTTGAACGTTAACATTTAAAAATAGATGTAGTCATTAAGTTGGGAACTGAGCCAGTAATGGTCCATCTGTTTTTATAGCAAATATAGTCTGTGTTTGTTTTTTAACTTGTGAGACTAAATTAAATGGAGTATTATCATATTCTACATAGTCATTGATACATTAAAGTTGTAAATTGCATTTTTCGAAGATGAAATACTGTTTTGATTGGTTTATATAGAAAAAAGCAAATTATAATTGTTAGAGAAAGGTGTGGAAAAGACAGATGTCACAGATCAGAAAATAATTGGTGTTTGATAATAGTGTAGCCTAGTAAAAGCAGACGAGTAAGAATTACAATTGTTTTACATTAAGAAAGTTACATCATAACAGATACTCCTATATGTAAATGAGGATTAATAGTAATTGAAAGTACTTTCAGGAACTCAAAGCATTTAGACTGAAAACACAAAATTTGTGTTTTCACATCTAAAACACATCTAAATACAAGTGTAAATATTCATAAGATACTAAATTAAGTGCATGCATGTTGGCTGTGAATATAACAAAGTTTGGCTACAGTTAATTCTTAAATATTAATGTAAATACAGTGATAGCACATAGTCTTTATGCTTTTTCAAATAGAAGGATCAAATTCAAGTTTTCAAAACATTTTGTGTGTGATTTTACCACTGATACTGCCTCCCGCTTGATGTGCCATTAATCTGTAAAATGCTTCCTTTTAAAGGTGCAAGTATAATCTAGATGTGTACAGAGCAGAGAACAGTTATCCTGTATTTAGTGTAAAAGATTGATAGATCTTTTTTGCACAGGCTACCGAACAACATCTATCTGTCACTGTAGCAAGCTTCCTGAAATCTTAATTTAGTGGTGGTGTCTGGTAACTGCTTTATCTGTAATAATAAAGGGTATTACCGGGTATGAACAGAAGTTCTTTCCCCTTGAAAAATATTGTACAACAGACAGATGGGATTTTGCCTACTAGATGATCTGTTGGAAGAGTTTAAAACTACATTCTGGCTTTTCTCTTAAGAGTCTTAAGATACTTAAATCTTTAACAAAGATTATTTTCTCTCTCCTCTACCTTAATCCTACGGACATGTCAAGTATTTAACCTTGAGATTTACTTTAAAAACGGTGAATATAGGAGAAAAAGATCTTCTGTCTTTGTAGTGTTGGATTACAGAGATTATGTGCTTGACCGTGAAAGTTTTAAGACATTACAATGTGGCACTGCTGCTTCCCCAACTCTTTCTTTTCGTTCCGTGTAGGTATTAGTCAGTATTTTCCATATTGCAAGAAACAATTATTGCAAGAAGAATCCTTGCTGCTGGTTAACAATAAATCATAGGAGTGATGTCCTGTTTTCACTGGGAAACCTTCACCTAGCTTGTTCTCTTAGATACATGCAGTGTAATCATATGTCACATGTTGAATTAAAATCTCACATGTAACTATTTTATTTTTTCAAAGTATTTCTTACAGTCAAAATCAATAAAGAGTAACATTTTCAGAAAATGTACTTCTAAAAAGCTTGAACACTTCCAGTTCAGCATATCTACATGCCCAAAATGCAGCTAAGAACCATAAATCAGACTCTTAAATTTATTTTGAAGCCCTAGATTTTACTTTTATTCTCATTTTTTGTTTGATCTTGAGCCAAGTTCATCAACATTTTTAGCCCAGAAGTTGTTTAAAGCTACATAGCTGAAAGAATTTGCTTTAAACTATACCATTTGGTCAACTTCAATTAAAATAGTTAATTTTTAGTAAGTAATAGCAAGCCAACTTTAAAGTGCAAAACAAATCCATCACAAAATCTGTTATCTGATAATCTATTTGTGAGGAAGCAGAATTGGTGAAATATGCAGTAGTTTTTCCTTCAAAGTATTGTATTCCATTTTCCTTTTTCCCAAATAAAAATATTGATGATTTATTTAAATTTTGCAGAACGGAATAAAAACTTTTGCAGAGATAAAAATAGTGATTTCATTTTTGGACCCCTAGAGATTAGTGTTCTTTTCCATTCTGTTCACAGTGAGTTTTATGCATTTCTTTTTTAAATGACCACTGTTATTTATCATATGATATAGAAGATAGACAAAATATAAACAAAAATTTAAAGGAAATGAGAAAATAATTAAACAGTTGAATAAATAGTTAATAGAAATCTCAAGACAATATCAAGTTATTTTCATCTACACTTTACAATTTATGGCATTAAAGCATCTGTTTAGCCAGGTGCTTCTGGTAGTTACTGAGTTTTTGTATCTCTAAAGTGTATCACCATGTTAGAAGTAACAAGCTCTAGTAAAACATCTTCAGTTTCATTCCTTAGAGCTTTTCTTTTGGACTTCTGCAATATATGTTTGTATGTACATATATCTATATATGCGTGGGAGTGTGTATACATTTGTATTTTTCTGCTTATCCTGTTGAATGTATAAGGTAAATTAGCTGGCTGAGCTGCTTGGTGTTAGTACAAACACTTGTGTATTGTATGGCCTCAGTGATTCTTGAAAACAGTATCAATGTTTAGTTTTGAAGAGTGAATAATTTCCTACAAAAATCTGTCTTTTCTGACTCTATTGAAATACAAGAAACAGAATACAATCTTTAATTAGAGTCTCTAATTGCCAACAACATGGTCAAAAACCTTTTTATCTCTTTGCAGTGGAAGTTACAAGTTCAGGATAGTAGGTTTTTCACTTAAATGTTGTTCAGGAATACATATGTGATTGCCCAAAAGGGGATTTGTAATCTATTCGATGCGTTCCACTTTAAAAATTGATACAAGCACATGATGATTACCATTTTGTAATAATTCATAATAATTAAGTATATTAAAAAAATAAATGCAGTTTGGAGTTCTGTGTAGTGTCAGCTGAAATCTAGTTCTTTTATTTAGACAATCTAGTATGAAAGTGATGCCTGAAAAACCCTGTAAAACAGACAACCTGCACAAAGTTATTAGAGATAAGAAAGAAAATACCTTTATTG
>JAWWEW010000041.1:20757030-20780884 GCA_035583185.1 Anabacerthia variegaticeps
AAGAAATCCCTTACTTTTACAGCTCTAAAATCCACACTAAAAATACATAAAATACATAAAAATTCTTAGGCATCAAAAGTAAAAAGCTTTCTTTTATAAATTTACTGAACTGCGCATTTGTTGTCATATTTTTAACACAGTTTATTACAAGTAATATTTATTGGTGGTAAAATTTCCTTTTTAAAGTTATTCAGTGGAGTGAATTCCTCTAGTAAAGGAAAATTGACTCTAATATTTAAAATTTCATTATGTGTTTATTTCTTAGCTTCGTAACTAAGGGATTTTGCTCTGTTGGAAGGTGTACTGACAAAAGTCAAAAGTTTGACCAATGAAATTTATTGTATTGTTTTCCTTAACACAGGGACATTATTTGAATTCAGCAATTCTGTTTAGAGTTTGAATCATTTTTTCAGAAAAACTAATTCAATCACTGAACTATAATGATGCTGTGGAAAGTAGAAAATAATTTTCACATTTCTGCTGGAGAAGAAAAGACAGGTGGCTTTTTATTTTTAACCTTCACAAAGGACTTGCTGGATGAAGTTTTCATTAAAAGAAAATCAGTTTTTATTCTTTGCTCTCAAAGACCTCTCCTGTAATTAGGTTTATTGTAGAAGTCATGTTTTGAGGTGATGGTTCAGAATGGAACACTAAAGTCACAGAGACAGAGAACCTATATTATGTAGAAGATATTCTCGAACTATATAAAACGAGTGTAATATTTTATACTGCTTTGACTAGGATGATTATCAGTCTTACATGAGTATGCTAATTGCACAGAAAATTGAGACAGTGTGTTAACTTCTGCCATTAAAGAGGCAGCTGCACATGTATGAAGCTGACTAGGTTGTATAATCACGGCATCAAAGAGTAACCACAATTTTAATGTGGAGTATTTTTGTTGTTGCACTCTTCTTTCCAACGTTGGATTATATCAATGCACTGTAGCATGTTATTCTGTATCCTTCAAAGATTGTAAATCTGTGAACCATAGGTTTTTCTTATTAATTACTCATTTTACTTGTATTTGCAGCTGACCTGTTAAGTTAACCTCTCAAATTCATACCAAAGAAATAAAACAATCCATCTTTGCATTACAGTAGTAAATACTTTCAGTTTTGTCAGCCTGAGACTGGACTTTATTCGTGACATTCCCAGAACAGAATGTCAAAATAGGCTTTATGTGACACTGGACCTTGTGCCTTTGATTGGAGTGTACAAAAAGAGTGATGCTTAGCAACTTCTGAGTGCAATAGATGATAACTTATGATTATTGAGTCTGTGTAAAAATCGTGGGGAGGAAGAAAAGTAGTAGTTTTATAGAAATACTGGAGGTTTTTATATATGTAAGAAAAGTAATTTTATTTCTTGGTAAGGCTTTGCTGGATTTCTTTCAACACTTCATTCTTTCAGCTCATTAGAGAATTTAAACTTTTAAGTCTAAATGATAATTTAAGGGTGTATTTCTCTTGAAGGCATATGCAATGCACATACAAGCATGTATTTTAATCCAGTCTGATGTATCTGTCTTCATGTTTGGGGAAGCTGCTCACAGTGTACGTATGACAATGGTCTCCTTTTGACTGCCTTCCTGTGGCTTTTTCATGTAAGGCAAATCTGTCAGTTTTACAGGACTGATAGTATTCACTTTCAAAGCTCTCTAGCAACAACTTATGTGTCTGCATGTTTTTAAAATGCATGAGGGAAATTTTATTGACTTTGTTTTAGAACTACAACACCTTCATTCAATTCCTGCAAATATCCTCTATTCTGGCCTGGTTTGCATTGTCATATATGTATCTTGTTTTGATTTTACTTTTTAGGTAATTAATAGAAATGAAATTCTATGAAGTTTAACTTCAGAAGGGCATATTTCAGATTTTTACTCTTATTTTCTAACTACTGCTGTGTGACTGTATTTTTTTGATATATATATCTCCTGCATATTTTGTTGAAGTAAAAGTTATGTAATTTATGTTTTAATTTACTTTTAGAACTTGTAGAACTCATTACCTCTTCAGAAGGCAGTGCAAAAATAAATGTTAGAAAAGAATTTCATAAGATGTACATATGCTCATCATTTTATGGAGAAAGTAATTGAAACTTGAAAGAATAGCATGCCTATTGCAGACAGAATAAAAAGTTTTCTGTGTCCCTGGCTCATAGAGCTGTTCTTGATCACACGTTTCATTTAATTTTCAGTTATTTGGGCTACTTATTCGCAAAATAGGCCACACTTCAGTTGTTATGGTACTGTAAAAAAATTAACTTTGAAAGAGTTACACAGATCACAGCAGAAAAAAATTGGCTATATGGGTCTTCATCTCAAATTTAATATCTGCATATTAATAATTTCATAATGCCTATTATTGATTCAGACACTTTTATATTTTACAGATTATTGCTCAGTTGTAACACTTGTGGACCCATCAACTGTGAAGTTAACGTGCACTCTTTTTAATGGAAATCTAGATTCCCTACCAAAAATTTACAAAATTGGAGATATTGTTCGATTTCACAGAATAAAGGTACGTACTAGATGGTGGGGAGGTTATGTGCTTGCTTTTCTGCAGTGAGAGCACCATAAGAATAACTTAATTCCATGCATACTGAAATTAACACTTGGGAGACATTGGGTAAAGCAACTGATTGATAAAACTGAAAGTAAACAATGAAATTTTTTCAACAACAGTATTTATTAAACTACTTGACAAAAGTCATGTGGTGACGCTTCTAAATGAACAGAGTTTAACAGACATAAATCTGCACAATTTATTCCTCTTCAAACTGGGAGGATTGAGGAGTTATTTAGGGCTTCTGTTGTGAAGCAATTTAGGTCAGCTGGAGAGTTACTCCAGTAAAGGGAGTCTGTCTGGCATTGTTACTGTGCAGAATGCTTGAGCTGCTGGTTCAGTGTTTTCCTGCCTTACACCCTATTCATCTGTATCAAAGGTCGTACAGGAAACAGTGTTTTATTAGCTTTGGTACTCCTTCTGCTGGGTGTTTTTCTTATGCCTGCTGCAACTATATAAGGAAGAGTAACCACACTATAAGGACTGAACAGAAGTCTTGTAATGCTGGACCATAGTTAAAGAGGTGCAGAATAGGACCAAAGACATGATTTAGCCATGTTGCATATTAATTTGCAACGTAACCATACGTATATTTTTGTGTAAAATAATTATAGCAGAAATGAATAAATGTCATGAGAGTGGCCAGTGGAAAAAAAAAGTAGTTTGCATATTTGAACACTTGAGAAATCTAGGAAATCTAAGACTGTACAAAAGGATGGTAAAAGGGATAAAGATGCATAGTATTAAGCATGTACATTTTGATATGGTGGAGCAGGAGAATAAAGACAATAAATATAAAAAGTCAGAAGATTTATCCAATGTTTGAGTTTTGTACTACTGAGAGTGTTAAGAAAGAACTTGTTAAGATTCAGAAACAGTCTTCAGTTATTCATGTATATAATAAATATTTACAGTTGAGAGATAAATTAGCTAACCTATTCTGAGTTAGTATAAATCTTCCATAATGTCATCTGTATATATAATTAGAGTGGAATGAGACTATATTTAGATTTTTAAGCCTTTGTTGCTAAACACTCCTCAAGATGTGTTGTTAGGCTTGGAAGTTCATTGACTTCAGATGGGAAAGTCTTATGCTGAATTTTTGTATTTTCTCTGAATCCATCAGGGTGAATGTTACACAGATACACTCATTTCCAAAATTCAGTGGAGGTAAAAACTTATTTATTGCCTCTGAAAACAGTACATTTTTATAATACATATGTGAAAAAGGAGAACGTAGAAAGAAGTCTGGTCAAAATAAAAGAATTGAAAACTTGCATGTCTGTGGTAGGTTAATATTGGATTTTTTTCAAGGTGTGGGAAGTACATGTTAAAAAACCAAGCAAGACCACTGTCAGGAAGGTTACATATGCACTCTCTTTTATGCAAACATAATACTGTCTCACTTCCAGTATTTATTTTTAACGCAAACTTACTAAGGAAACCTACTAATATGGCTCATGTAAGAAACCTCACCATTCTCCTGATTTAGTATTAATTTCTTGACATCATTCTAGAATGCTTGTCAATTGGTACTTCGTCATTCTCCAAGATGATGTTCCAGTATTTATAAATAGGCCCTATTAATTCCTTCCTCATGTACACTTTTTTTTTTCATCACAGTTGAGCTGTTGTACATGGCTTCCAGTCCTAACAGACCTCCAGCTGCTCACAATCCATATCTCTTCAGATGCATAAGCTGACAGCTTGTTTGATTACTTTCTAAGTTAGAATGTTTAGAGTCACTAAATTGTCTTTTTCTGAATGGGAGTGTTTTGACTACCCCAGACTAACAAACAGGTACTTTGGAAGTTTTCATGTCTGATCTGACTAGGTAGAAATCTGACATAAAAACCTGATGCCAACTGCTGGTAATGAGCTGGGAGGGGGAGGACCTCTTCCTCTCTTTCACCCACAACCAGCTTAGTAGGTGTGATTCCTGTGCAGCAGTTTTCTATTTAAAAAAGAGATGAACACTAATTGAAGTTCTAATTACACTTTCTCCAGTTCCTCCTTCAGTAACCTCTGCTTTTCTTGATTCAGGCCTTAATCCCCTTCTGTTCTCAAGAGTAGCAGAGGCTGTCTGTCAGAGCTGTGCATATTAGTGAGGACAGATAGATAAATGCAGTCCTTACAGCATGTGTTCACATTTTACCTGTCCCAGATATGCTTTTGAGAGACTTCCAAGAAGTTGACATTGATACCTAACACATTTTAAAAATTACTGCTCCCAGTTACACTCTCAGCCACTAATGGATAACTTCTCTTCATAGCAATAAGGTCCAATGGTCAGAGCTAATAAGAACTTAATGGAGAGGATTCTGTTGTGATTACTCTGGATAGAGAACAATTTTATTTGCTTCAGAGAAGGAAAATTTTAAGTGTCTTAGTAACAGAACTGAAAGACTCTAGTTTTAATTACATTTCTGTTATTATTTCTTGAAGTATGTTTTTATGCCTTTCATCTCACAATGATTTCTCCTGAATTATGAAATTTAATGATTTGCATTACTGGACTTGGCCTTCAACCAGAGTCAGTGCTTTCCAGAGATTGCGGGGCAGGGGGGGGCAAACCCCCTCACACACACAGTATAAAACCCAGGCCTGTGATCTCTTTGTCTAGTCTCCTATGTTCATAGCAGAAGAGGAGTTTTCTTAGGTGGATTTTTCTTGGAACTTTTTTTTTATGGCTCACTGTGGATGCTCTTAGTATCTTAGAATTAATCATACTGGTTACACTGCTAAAGGGAAGGAAGAGGCACTCCTGTGGAGTGAATTGGTATTTGATTACCATTTTAATGTTTGAGAAGTGGAGAAAAATGCAGTGAATTCTTATTTATATGTTCACTTTGTTCAACATACTCTAGTTCTTTAATACAATCACTACCCAGGATGTATTCTGGTGGGTCTTTTTGCCAAATACACAGTATTGCAGACCTGTGTGACGCATATGGAACACTTGGAGAATGAAAACCAAGTGACTGACCTGTCATTATAAACTTTTTTTGGCATAATAAAATCTCTGTACCAATTACAAAGCCTTAATTCTCTAGCTTTTTGTCACAGTAATGTTGATACTATTCTCTTACTTTTATGCCCTAACTTCTTCAGTACATAGGCTCCAGTTGGAACAAATGAAGTAGAAGTCTTAAAGTTGTCCACCTCTGTTACACAGGACTATTTCATCACCACTTCTCAAGTTGTGCACTAAGTAGGAAAATGTTTGGTAGAAAAATAGGTTACTGGAAAGTGGTATCATAACATAAATGCACCACGATCTGAACTGAGTTTGCAGAGACATTAGTAACTGTCATCTACTAACTTTGGAGCAATTATGGATTATAATCCTATTGTTTTAGCTTTGTGGTCAGGTTATAGAATCAGAGAATGATTAAGCTTGGAAATTACCTCTAAGATCATCAAGTCTAACTGTTAACCAAATACCACCATGCCCAGTGCAACATCCTAGATCTTTAGAACAAAAAAATGGAGAAAAACAGCAGGAAAACCAAATTCCTTGTGTGCTATCAATTGCATATTCATCTGATTCAAACTTGTTAGATTTACAATATAAATTCATTGCCTTTTTGAGCTAAAAGGATTTCATAGCCACATTATGGATGTTTATTCCTTCCATAGGTCAGTAGGTTGACAAGTGTAGGATATGTTTTGCTCATGAGTCTCTAAGCTGTTTGCCTGTTCACAGAGAAGTGGGAATCTGAATATTAGGTATATGGAGTGTGACTTCATAACAGCATAGAGATATGACGCTCCCTTTTTAGTTACCCTTACTATTTCTGTTCTCTCTTCTTGTACATCTCTCTCCTAAACCTCATAATATTTAACATAGCATTCGTTCCACTACGTTACCTGCTTTGATCTTTGATCCAGTCTGCTGTTATTTCCAGGAGCAATCTTCCGCACTTTACCAGCAGTTTCCATGTCTCTTTGTATTCCCACATTTAGTTTAATCCAGTTTGCCCAATGAAGGCTGATTTCTTTTCTCTCTTTCTGCTTGATGGAATATGGAAGGCATTGAGAGAAAGACACAGTAGAAGTGTCTGCTCACTTATTCCTGGCCAGCTCTGGCCATAGCTGTCAGGTTGATGAGGATGAGAGGTGAGAGTCTGGAGCTTAGATATATAACACCCTGAATAAGTATTAAACTTTTGTAGAATTTAGCTCCCAGACTCTTAGTGTCCTCTGAGTAAATGTGGTCCAAATATATAAAGTTGGCCAAAGATAGGTTTGAGACTTTCTGCTACAAAGGACGTCAAAGAATGTTTTGTCTGTCACACTGCAACCCTGTTTTCAAATTCTTGCTCTAAAGAGTGGAATTATTTTTTTTTTTAGTAAACATTTAATGAGTTTCTTTTTAATACAGAGAAACCAACATTTTTCCCAGACATACCACTATTACTATTGCTTTTGGCTTCCCTTCAAAAATTCTATAAGGCATACAATTCACTTTGAATGGAATTTAAATTATAGCCAAGTATTTGTCCTATAGTAAATAATGTCAAGGAATACTGACTGTAGCCAGTGATAGTTTATTTGAAATTTGCACATTTTCCGAAATTTTGATCTCAGTACTTTTGGTCAAGTTACCTGATCATGTCTTAAATATGTAAAAAATATTCCAAAATAGTAATATTTTACTTTACTAGAATTTTCTTAAGTGTATTGTGCCACTTTTTTCTGAGGAGTATTTCTAAAGCTGTATCACAATGCCTCCTGTTTTCTAAAATTATTATCAAAGCAATAATTATTTCACCTGGCTTAAGTATATATGCTTTTTGCATGCAGTTTTTTTCCACAAAATAGTTGTATGTTCAGGTGAATTGAACTGGTAAATGAAATCTGCAGTGTATTGCTCATTTCTGTCTTTAATTTGTATTTCCATTGCTGCAGACATTTCTGATAATCTTATTTTACAGACAGCAATTCTCAGGAATGCTAGAGAATAAGCTATAATTTATGGTCCTAATATTTATGTGTTTATCATGTCTTCATAAAAATTCATTTTATTTCCATATGACTCTCTTCGTTAACTTTCTTTTGCAAGGTGCCTGCAGGTAGTTTTTGTAGTTCAGTTTTCTTCATATTATATTTAAACATATTCAGAATGGTTTAATTTATACTTTAAATGTCTCTGTTTCATTATTACTTTTCTGTTCATACAGCTGGAGGTACAAGTCCACCAGGATTACATTATTAAAATATAAGAAAATCAGTTTACTGTATTAGGCAAATTTGTTTAGACTATTTACTTTAGATGAGAAAACATTTACAAAAAATGAAGAAATATACCAAATGCATTTTGGGGAGTTTTCTGACAGGAAAGTTTTTGTCATACAAACATTATCAGTAACAATAATTTTGAAAAAACTTCCTTTATATTATAAAAATGTGTACATTAGCTTAGTATATGCTGGGTTTTAATATTCTCAGATGATCTGTGACTGCAGTGGTTTCATAATAGTCCTTTGCTTCTACAATTTAACAGACCGTTTTGATGGAAAACTACCTTGGAGATGCTATTATTCCAGCTTTATACACTATTTACTATCACACTTTTCCATTTAGTGAGATGAATAACACCAACTTCAGTTAAAAAAAAAAAATCACAGGTTTTAGGTTGCTGTAAATCTATTTATAAATATTTCAAGATTAGCTTTTTTTCAATAACCATATTCAGCAGTGTTGTAGCCCATAGAAATCACTAGAGTTTATTGTCCATAGAGTTTAAGGTGACATTTCACCTATTGTTTACAAAAACTATGCCAAAGACTCCTGCAGTATGTACTGGAATTTACTTGCTTGCTTAGAACAAGCCAAATGCATTTTATCTGTTCCATTTCTGTCCCAGAGGATATTTTTATTTAGCAACCATTATTTATTGAAATTATTTTAAATTCTCAAGAAATTTTTAAAGTGATAACTGTCTGCCCCACTTCCCTGTTCCTCTCCGACACACTCTCCCATCAATTTTTTAAAAAGTAGCCCCACAAGGCCTCTAGAAATGACAAGAAATCTACTGAAAGGGAATTGTTGTCATATACAAAAGTCCCAGATTGGCTCTTTTTCCTAAGTTTAATTCAATTTCAAAATCATTTGCATGGAAAATATAACACATTTACAGTATCATTGCTTAACTTGATCTGAGATCCACTTAAGAATGCCATAATGGAACAGCATTTTCCCATGGATTTTGTTCGTTTTACAGTCCAGAGATCCCTCATCACTTTTGCAATGATTTGTTTTTAAAGGACAAGTCCAGAGAATTTCTGTTGACCATCATCTGTTCCATGAGTCTAGCATAAGTAATTTTCCAGCTATGGAATACTTTTTTCTGTAACCCATTCTGCATTTATTTCTCCCATTTCCTCTGTTGTTCACTAAATAATATTGTTCAATTCCGTTTATTTTTGAGAGCACTTAGTTGCTTCTCCACCTGCCTATGCCTAAGGACATTTGGGTTTGCTTCAAGATCATTGGTAATTTTCTCATCATGACAGTTGAGGTTTATCTTCTTCCATATTTTATTTCTTTTGTTATTTTATAATTGCCTTTCCCTACATTAAGGCTGATTTCAAAATCACTAAATGGGGGTACTGGGAGATGTCAGAATTACAGTATATTTGAGGACAGCCTTCTGCATGCTCAAAACATGACAAAAAGGATTTGGGAAAAGTGGAAAATAAGTTATGGTGAAATATTAGCAGGAAGATGGCGAGACAAAGTAGTTTCTTGAAAGGTTTAGAGCTTTCACAGAGGACTAAGACACAATTTTTAGTAAGAAGTCAAGATATTTTTGTGATGGTTTAAAAGAATAAGTGACAAAATAAATGAGTAGATAAATTGGAAATTAAAACACTTGGAGAAAAATTTGACATGTCAGATAAGATAGTAAAATTACTCTTGAAGTGTATTTTGATAGTGGATGAATGAGTAAAAGTGATGAAAGAGTTCTCCTCCCCTCTGGGTGCTACCTGTTTAGAGAAGCTATAGAATATAATGTCAGTGGCAGCAACTAAAGTAAATCTGTGTGTTTATATTAGAGAACATCTTACAGTGGAACATTTTTCTTCCAGATCATGGGTAATGGGTGCAAATTGATTATGAAACTACGTATTTTCATGATTTGTCTGTTGGTTTTTTTTTTGTATTTTTTATATTTAAATGTAAAAGTTAAAAGATTAAAGCTTTTCAGTATTTCACTGTAGGAAAAATAACATGAGTTGATGTACTCAATTGGTCAGGCCTGGAAAATGCTTAAGTAAATCAAAGTTTATCTTAGAGATGACCTTTAATGCGTCAAAGTAGCAGGGATTGAAGGAGTTGCTGTCACCAAGTTTGAACTGCTTTGTTTATGAACTTCCAAGGTCAATGAATGCTGGATTTGTGTGCTTTTTAAATTTCAGTGTGTTTGTAAAATACAGGCCTAAGTCATTGGCAATGTTTTGCTAGAAAAAGTTGCTTTTTACAACTTCTGACACACATTTCACATTCTGCACTTTAAAATCAGTAGGATTTTCAACCATTTGAAAATTGAGCACTGGAAATCCTATACTAGATTGTCTCACAATTGCTATATTCATAAGTGTTGTTTATTTGGTAAGCAGGCATTCATTGAAAAGAGATGGTTCTGACAACCAGTTAGAGATTTCTGGATAATGAGTCCTATATATATATATATATTTGGTATAGATATATATGTGTAAAGTGCAGGGAGCAGTAAGACTAGTCTAGATCGTTGAAAGAATGCTTCAGACTTTAAACACTGTGTTTTACATGGTAGCAGACACACAGCTAAATCAGCAGGGTTCAGGGGACCTGCCATGTGCAGGGTAGTAGACACTGAGTTATTGTGAAAGCTCTATTCATAATTCAAGGAATGAAAGCTGGTCACTGCTTGCTTTATGGGAAAAAAATACCTCCTAGGACTGATACTTTCTTTTTCAGTTCCATAATTTTGGAAATGGGACTGTTGTGAGAGGCAGAAAACAGGAATCCATAACTTTGCTCTGCCATTGCTATACTGTGTAAAAATTAGTTTCTCTTGTGCCTCAGTTTCCCCATCTGTAAAAGTAATCCTGATGTGTTCCCCACACAAATATTTTGACATGTGTGAATAAAATACTCTGCAATAATGCTCTGTATTTTACAGGTAGGTGTTAATCTGCCTCTTCAAAATTTTTATGTAACTTTATATTTTCTGCTTACTCATTTTGTTTCCTTGTGTTAATGTTATTTTTTGCTTTGTTTTTATTTTGACTCTGTTCTCACAGAAGTGATCAATGATCTGCTCTTCATGCACATGATAAAGCAGAAATTTATTTGTATTTCTATACAGTGCAAACTTTTTTTTGTTCATGTTTTGTTACAGATCAGGGAATACAGTGGACAGATGCAGGGAATTTCCAGTGGGGGATTTGCGTCCTTGACATTTGATGGAACTGTAGGAGCACCAATAGTTCCTCGAACTTCTAGCAGAGTGTACACTTTCACAGATGAAGAGCTTAAAACAATAGAAGAATTACGTGTTTGGGCAGCTAGTAATGTTTCCATCTCTGGACCAGCAGCAAAATTGTCCAGTGTTCAGCCCATGACGTTCTTTGATCTCACTTGCCACCTGGTAGGAAAAGCAAAAGTAGATGGATCTACCTTTCTTCTAAAGGTAGACTTATTTTTTTTTTATATTTATGTATTAAGATGTTGTGATACCTTTTTCAATAAAGCAGACATATTAATTGATACACTGAGAGTAGCTCAGTTGGTTACAGCATGGTGCTAATAACACTAAGGGTGTGTGTTTGATCCCTGTACAAGCTGTTCTCTTAAGAGTTGGACTTGAGGATGCTTGTGGGTCCTTTCCAGCTCAGAATAGTCTGTGAAATAATATTATGTAGATAAATGTTTTGAATGTAAGCAAATTCATGATCCTTGGACATTTAATTCTATGAAAACAAATCAGAAATCACAGTACTCTTTGAAGTTGTTTACCTGATTTGTTTATTTAGAGAGGTTTAGTAGTAAGATGGCGTTGTATGGGTCATCATTTCACAAACCTTTGCAGAGAAATATTGCAAGATTTCTTAACCTTGGAGAATGTTCCTTTTAAACTTCATCCTTGTTTTTTAGTTAGCATTTACTGCTTGTTTTTCTAGATCTGATGGATATGATTAGTGCTGTAAGTAGCACTGTCTAAAGAATGAACAGATTATGTTACCTATCGTGATGGATTTTAGGTAGTTTCTCTTAGTTATATGTATGCACTTTGGGCATCAGTGCTCACCAAAAATACAAAATGCAAAGTGCCGCACAACAGGAGAGTACTATCCAAGAGTGATCCTTAAGATTAGCTAAATAAAAGGACGTCTCCATACCGTTCCTGAGTTTAGCTCCAGATATGTCATTCTGGTGTTATTCTGAAACTCCTCTACTTTTATTTTTTCTTATATTTTAAGTTTATTCCTAAAACATGAGTGATGATCAAGCTGTTATTTTCTACTTTATGACTTCATAAAATTTATTTTTTTGTTCTATTGTGTTAATCTGTATTGTTGCAATATTTTTAGAAGTAACATTTGGCATTATTCCTTCATTAAAGCAACAAAGATTTTTCTCATACAGAACAATTTATGCACTACACAGAAGTAAACCCTAAGTGCGTGCTATAATGTGCTTTATAACTGTTACAAACATTTCCATTTAAAAATCAATTGTGAAAGACATGTCAATTGAGATCCAGTAATGTTTCAGAACTTTGTGGAATGTAATTAAGTTGTTAATTAATAAGTATATCATCAGCATTGAAGGACCCTTTGCAAGGACAGAGACAGGTACTTTCTTAAATGATTAATATTTCTTGACGTGCTTTTCTGTGTTGTAAAATCTGAAGCTGATTTTGTCAGTTCTGTATAGTAAAGGCAATGACTTGGGAAAGTCATATGGTATACTTAGGTAAGTAAAAGTTTGAAGTCAAATAATGATATATTAATTTTTCTGATATGTGATTCCTTTGACAATATATATTTTTTAGCATTATAAAATATTAAATATTTAAATCTATACTAAAATACATTAGACAAGCTTCAAAACGCTACATTAACATTGGTATGCTGTTGGTAATTTCCTCCATTTTTCAGCAGTGGCAAAATGCATATCTTATGTCAAATATTGGTCATGGTAGAAGAGAAGCCTTTCTAAAGACTTATAGACAGATCTCTGATTATTTTGTTGATTTGCCAGACAAAATAAAATCAAACTGAGCAACCAATTCAATTCTAGCAAAAATGGAATGATCATTAAATATAATTTTATTGTATTATGTTGGTGATGCATTTTATAATAATGGTTTACATTTGTCATGTTATTCCAAATATATCAGTTATATTAATGACTGATTATACTATGAAATATGATTATTTTAAGACTTGAGCCTGTGTAATAAGTGAGGATTGCTTCAAACACAACTAAAAAGAAATTCAGCAATTTTATACATCACCTATAGCATGACACTTCAATTACACTTGATAAATTAATTGCTACATTCACAACAGCTGAGGTGGATGGTATCACTGACTTGTTTTTTACTGTTTTCTGGGAATTTTATTATTCAAACTGATGGAGACTAAAGAATTCACACTACAAATTATTTTGTCATTTATGCCTTTCCTAAGAGTTTTAGTGTTATTTTCTTCCCTTCTATCTGTCAGTTAAATTGCTTACATTAAGCAAAGTCATACAATGAGCATACTCTGCTGAAGAGAAAATCAAGTATTGTGGTGTCTCTCCCATTTCTTGCCAACCATGGTGATCAAAGGTTATCATTAACTTAGCTCCAGTCTGTTCAGGACTAGTAATAGAATAATTTGTTGTTTCTTATCCAGAATTAATTTAACCAATACTGGGTTTTTGTCCAGTGTTTATCTTTGAAACCAGGACAGTTTGAAACCAGGGTGTTTTCATGTTTTCATCCATAATTTGAGTAAAGTGAACCTGCCAAGCTCCTGAGGTAGAGAGCTTGATCGTTTTCATATTTGTGCAAAGAAAAAAAAAAAAGAAACCAACCACTGTTATAAAGACTTTTTCTTCTTGTAAAGAAAACTTACTGTCTTATAAATTCCTCTAAAAGGTGCCCTGGCCCCATTACTTCCTCTAGTCAAGGACAGTTTAAAGCTAAGTCACCATCCCTTTATCTGAGAAGGGAGCACACAGGTTATTTCAATCTATTTGTCAGATCCATCTCTCCAGTGTAGAATTAAATTACTGAGGTGTCCTAAGTAAAGCCAGTTGAAAATTAATGGAAAACTTGATAAACTGAATGTTCTTTTTTTTCATCAAAGTGACTAGATTAGTAATAGATATGCACTACATCTGTTCTCAAGCTCAGTTCTGGAAAAGATTTGATAATTCAAGCAATAGGCAACCTTTCTTTCAAAGGTGGTTTTAAGTATTTCATGGTGCAGGATCAGAAGATAATAGGCCTTTTTAAATCTGTGGCAGCATATACTGCCTAATTATCTGGTCTCTCAGAATACACTCTTATTTGGCAACATAAATTTCATGTTGTGGGTCATTTTCACTGTCTAAAGTTTTCCTTTTTATATCTTGATTTTGAATGGGCGTTCCAACCATGAGTTATTTTCAGTGTATATATACATAGCTTTGCTGATTCTTATATCTTTTCCTATGGGTTTGTTGCTCCAAAACAGTTAAGCATAAGGGGTAGAAACCCTTTAAGAATTAACCTTCAATGTGTTTTTTCCATGCCCTCTGCCTAGCTTATGGGACAAAGTGCCTTAATATCACAAACTCTGAAAATTAACTTCTGTTGAACCTGTATGCATGAAATCCTATGAAATGCTGCATTTCAGAATGAGAGTTCAAATGCTTCTAGATTTTTCTTTTACTGTACCAGTATTTCAGAGCATTATGCTTGTTACCTTTGAGAAGAGTATATCTTCAGAAACTCAGGAAGCCATACAGACTGATTTTTTTGGTTTAAGTGGTAAGATTTTGATTCCAAAGTGCTAAGCCTGTTGGTAAACTTGCTTTTTCACAGTAACTTTGATAGCGCAGAAGTAATTCTATTGCTGTCTCAGTACTAGGAGTCTATCAAGGATTTAGCTTTAGGCAAACAATTTTTAGAATCTTTGTTAATAAGTACTGATGTTTTTCTAATATGTGCTGGATAACTAACAGTGTATACTGCTATAGGAGATCGTCAATAATTAAATCAATATATGGTGTGTACTCAGTCTTCACATACTGTAGCTGGAGTGGTTAAAAAGCCCCTGTAGCAGGGTTAAAATATTAAGTATAGACAGTTCTGCATATGATGAATTTTAGTAGCTGTAACTGCTGGATAAACAGTTGAGGTTTTGCTAGAGCTGGTTTGGTTTTGTTTTTTTTTAATATTAACAAATTCCAGGTCTTAGCACTTGATCATATTTTCTGCAAGAGGTTATTTTATGCTCCTTAAGGAATAATAATTTGAAAAGTCACATAAAGTCTAATTTAAAGTATTTTACGGCCTTTTAGACTCAGACTACAATTGGGATTTCTTACTGAATTTTAATCAAACAAAAATTTTTTTAAAAAAACTTATTTAAAAACTGAATAAAAAATATTATGGGCATGTTAAAATAGTTCATTTGCCTTGCAGGTATGGGATGGCACGAAATGTCCCTACCCATCATGGAAGGTACCTGTGGAAGCAAAAGAGCTGGAAGGAGAAAAAGTTCTTCTTCGTGAACTGACAAATCTAACAGTGGACATTCTAGTCTATGACAACCACGTACCACTGGCAAAATCACTTAAGGTAATGCACGATTTGGTATTTTTAACTCTCTGTGGCTTACTTGCTGCTTAGAAGTCACTTCAGAAAATGTATCAATTCAATTCTGCTGTAATCAGTTTCATGTTCATCTTTATCTTTCACTATATTTCCCATACCTTTTATTTGAATGCAAAACTCCTTCAACATATGTTAAACAGCCTCATTCCCCAAAAATTACCACAAAAAAATTCTTCCAATTAAGCAGTTCTTTCCAGACACTGCAATATAATATATAATCCTGTGAAAATAATGAACTCAGCAAATGTATTCTATGCCTTAGAATTATTTTTAAATGATACAAAGTGAGGTTAAACTCAAAGTCCCATTAAAGACCCTTAATTCTAAAGTCAATAGAAGATTTTCTGTTCTATAAATTTCTGCTGTTTGCGGTGCGGTCTTCATTTAGTGGGTCAGTAACGTTGGTTATGCTTAGGCAGAGAAAACAACATAATTAAACATTTGATCTTCAGCAATACTGCCATCTTGCTTCTGAGTACAGGAAATTAGCAAAGAATACATCTTTCATTTCATGCCTTGCCCTCTATACCCAAGATGATTTTTAAAAAAAACGTTTACCAGAAAATAAACATAAGTGATAATAATTTGTTAGACTGGGGCTATTGTCAGACATGAAATCAATTTGATAAATTAACACCCGTTCATATGTAAATGACAGATAGCAAAATAAAGTGTAAGGATTTGTGTAAGAATTCATAACAAAACTGACAGAAGTATTTAATTACTTACAAGCTCTCTTCCAGAATTTTTCTCTTGCTAGCTCGTGTAATCTATTGATAAATAACTGATGTTCCAGTGAAGCAATATGTTTTGAAAATTAAGGGGAAGATATTTTCTGGAGTAGCTGATAATATTCCCTTTATTACTCTCCCCCATTTATATTCAGGAATTTCTATTGAATATGTGATACATGGGATGCCTTCATCAGCTCTCTCAATTTTTTACTTGTATAAGCTCACTCTTTCTTATTTCTAAAGCATTTTTATCTCTTCTGGATACTTCACTGTGTAGTAGAAGCAATAATTTCAAAGGAAATTGTTAAGAAACCTCCTTTGACCTTCTGAGCAATGTGGTCTGTTTTTCTGCTAGCTATGTCCAAAGTTGCAGTGGTTTCGATCATGAAAGCTGTGGAAGTTTCAAGTTAGATCAAACACCACTTTTTAGGGCTGATATGTGAACAATTAAACTTCAGGAATATTTATTAATTTCAGGTTGCAACAGGTAGAATTAATTTTATTTCACAGAATAATATAATAAAATTTGGGGGGAACTGTCCCTAAAATGGAGGGGTTTTAAATACTAGTGGAAATCATATCATATCATAAGAAAGTATAATTGAAATCTCTGTAATATTTTATTTAGTTTAGGGTCTTGTTATGCAAAGATTTTTTTTTAAAATTTGTCTGTGTAGAAGTATAGAACTGGAGAGTGTTTACTGTATCCACGTGCACCTTCCCAAGTGTGATTAGATATTTTGCCGCTTAATG
Source organism: Anabacerthia variegaticeps (assembly GCA_035583185.1). Classification (NCBI taxonomy): domain Eukaryota; kingdom Metazoa; phylum Chordata; class Aves; order Passeriformes; family Furnariidae; genus Anabacerthia; species Anabacerthia variegaticeps. The sequence continues at coordinate 20,773,956 of JAWWEW010000041.1, forward strand.
GTTTCAGAAACAGTAAAATTACGCTATTTTTCAGCCATCTCTCCTGCACTTGACAGTGGTTTAGAATTGCCTTTTTTATTGTAAATTGTTATGGAATTGTTAGGTTCCTCTCTCTGTTGTTGTGTACTATTTGCAGTGACATTTGCAGCTCAGAAATGACATTTTATGTAGGAGCAATTTGTTTAACACAGCTTCATCAACATGAAAGGCATATTGAAAAAGAAACCTGAAATATTTTAGAATTGTATCTGTAGGCACATATTCAGACAAGGAAGCTCTGAGTAAGCACTACACGCTAGAGAAAGTGAGTAATGTATTATGGTGAATTTTTGTCAAATGCTGGAGCACAGAATCAGGAATATTGCTGCAAGAGTTTGTTAGAAACTCCTTTAGATAGTCTGTCCAGAGAACACTGACAATTTGAGCATTTTATGCCGTTTTCTGAGACAGTCAAATAATACTTACCTTCAATGTTACTAAAGTTCTCTCCATTGAAAATTGTATCTTGCAGTTGATACAGTAAGTAAACTTTTTGTTCCCTATATTTGCGGGGGCCCCTTTCCTACTGGGGAAGATTGTGACTTTCAGCATTTGGGGCCTTAACAGAACACAAAAAGAATTTTCAGAAATCACATCTCTGAAGTAGATTGTTTCCTGGGGCATAAAGACACAAGCAAGAGCTACATCTATGCGAACAAAATGGTGTTCACTGCTTTTGGTTTAAATTTCCTCTTCCTCTGGCTATGTGTGATGCATGAGGCTTTCTCATTATTCCAGTAACCCCAGCCTACAACTAACTGTCTGGAATACAGTTGCTTCCCCTAGGTTGTGGTTTGTTATTCTTCAGCCTTTCTTATGCCAGTTTTTCCAGAGGTTCTCAGGATTCACTGACTTTGCCATAGGATTTAGGTATAGGTGTGTGGTATGAGTTTCTCCATCTGAAGGATTTTGTTTAGATGGTAAGCATCAAGGTGAGTGAGCATCAGTGGTAAGTCAGTACACAGTGGGGGTCCGGCTGTCCACAGCTAGTCAGAGATTTCCTTATGTTCTGTAATTCATTGAATATGTGGTACTGTGTCTTCCTCTTTATGGCTTGATAACCATCAATTTTGTATTGCCATGCATTTTCTGCATAGTACAATTAAAACAACCTTGAGCATACATACGAGTCCTAGGCTACAGTTTCACAATACTTGCTTTGTATTACATATCTGAAAATATACAGAATTTGTATATTTTCAGCTGTTTCTCCCATCATATATAATATAATCTCTTTTTTGATAGTAGCATACATTAAGGAGTCTTGCTTTTCTAGTGCTACAGTCATATTTTCAACCAGAAACTTAAATGTGTTATTATGTGGCTGTAACATCTAGCTTTGTATTTTTCAGGCCTTTGATCGTCAGTGGTTTTTTCCCCACTTCTGTTGTTTTACTCATTCAGAGGGGAAGTGCTAAAACACAACACCTTCTAATCCCACCCCTGAGTCTTTCAAACTTTTAATGGAATTAAGTTGGTACTTCTTACTGCAAAGGACCGTGCCCAAATGCTGTGTATATGCTGCCTCTTGTTTGCAAGAAGTTGTGCATCATTTACTCAGTAAAATTAAACTGCTGATTTGATAAAAATGATGACAAAGAAATCTCATTGAATATAATCAGCCATAGAAATAGGCATAAAAATGACTAGAGATGAATTTGTTAAGTGATTCCTATAGATGAAGACAACTTCTTGTCATGAGCACCTTTCAGGTCAAACCTGAACATTTGCCTGCGGTGATAAATGGCTGTTCTGAATTCATGAGAGTGAATGTGAACACAACCCTATATGTTTTGAAATAATAATGAAAATTTCCTATGCTAAAGTTGTATCAGGTGGCTAGTTATAACTAACTCGTTGTAACTGCATATGTGACTTCTGCATTTTAATTCTCTCTAGCCTTAATGTGTATTTTTTAAATAGTCATATTTGAATTAAACTTCAAATCGGGTATTAGTATATTTTCTATTACTGCAAGAAATGTTTTTGTACTGCTTTAATTAATTTTAAATGAACTTGCTCTAAATGAAATAGGTAGATCATAAACAACTGCTGTAAAGTCAAGTAAGGAGCTGTACTAGATTTTGTACTAGATTTTAGTAATGGTTCTGTAAATCATGGTGTTAATTGTAATGTAGATTATTATTTCTTCTCAGTCAAATATATAAAGTGCTCGGTCTGCAGGCATTTTGTAAACAACAGAAATACAGTAACATCTTGATCCCTAACACATTTGCTCGTTGCTGTTAACAGTAAGCAAGGCTGCCACCCGAAGGAATCCATGGAAATGGCATCCTGTCTTCAGAGGCAGCTCTGGGTTGACGTTCACAGAATCGCACAATATTCTGAGGTGGAAGGGACCCACAAGGATACAGTCCAACTCTTAAGTGAATGGCCTATATAGGGATTGAAGCCACAACCTTGGTGTTATTAGACTATGCTCTAGCCAACTGAGCTAATCTCAGGGTTGGAACCTTAAAGATTTTTTCAGTATTTTGCAATGTTGATTATAATGCTTCTCTTAATTATAGTTTTAAGTGATATTAAAATACATAAAATAATTACAAAGGATCTAATAAATGTATATATAGAAAGACTTTTTATAGTGATGACAAATCTTGAAAAGTGAGTGTTACACTAAAATATGTAGCTCAGTTGGCTTTTGCATGAATTTCAGCACACAAATTTAGAAGGCAGAGCCAGCATTTTGTATTCTTGGCTTCTGAACTCTCCACTCCCATGATTAATTTTTTATGTTTGTACATAGAGAAAATACTTTTTTTTCCCCATGCATTCATTTTAAAAGAAAAAAAAATTGTCTGTGATAATGACCTTTTTTCTGCTTATATGCAAATTACTTGGGGGGGAGAAGTAGTTTAACACCGTTTTATTGAGATAAGCTTATTTCATAAGCAGAACTTAGTTTTTTTTTTTTTGTTTTTCAAAGTTCTTAGCTTTCTCCAAAGACATTTGTCATAGTCATTAGTTTTATAATAGGAGTGTCCCTTGCATTTTTGAATGTTCAATGTAATTAAGTGAAATCAGCATCTGGAAAGGAAAAAAAGACCCCACACCTCTGGATAAACCTCTTAACTGCCATCTAAATGCACAAGCTGTCCTTGTGATGCTTTGAATGAGCCAAATGAGCAGCCCCCTAACAGTGCAGATCAATTAAAACTCTGGGAAGAGCTCCATGCCGGAAGCAAAATAAGTGCAGGCTGAAGTGCACTTTTTATGTCCCTGCTGCCTGAATTGGAAAATATGTTGCCTTTTTTGTGTGTGATTATTTCTTAAAAGAGCAGTTTGATAGCCATATTATGTAGTCATAATTTGTTCCTTGATACAGAGGAGGATTCTAGACACAGGTTGCTGCTCCATCTGCTTTTTATGCATGTAGACATACATTTATGAGTGTTGTACTAAGACCTGGCCAATCCAATCTAATAGGAACTTTCTAGGTTTCCACTGGTTAAAGTTAAAGCTGAAATAAGACTTAACAGACTTGACTGCTATAACATTAATTGAAATAAATTTAAAATAATTTCTCATTTGTATAGAGCACTTTAAAAGATACTTAGAATGAATATAAATCCAAGTTGTTGAATGTATGTTGTTTGCTAACTATCAGCTGGCACTTAGGTTACATATTTAAAAAAAATATTTTAGTAACTGTATGGTTAAGTCTCCAGATTATCTACCTTTAGAACCTTGGGTTTGGTTTGGCTGGTTGGGTGTGTGGGGTTTTGGGGGAGGGATAATGGGGGTGGTGTTTTGAAATAAAAGCAAAGTTATAAGGATGCATTCAGTGTTCAGCACTGTGTAACTTCTTTTTTAATAGGTACATGTATAAGTTAGCCTAAGGCCATTTGTGTAACTTGACAAAACTGTTTCAGAAAACACAAAATAATTTTAAGGAAAACAAGAAGCATGTTCTCCATGTACCTGAGAAGAAGATCTAACAGAGTTAGGAAAACGCCAAGATCTTTCAATTTCTAACACGTGTTGCCTTTTGTCCTGGTGCTAAAAAAAGTCATCTGTAATGTAAGAGTAAGATGTGATAAAGAAATCTGAATAAGCAGATGTGTTTGTATGTACACCTAAAGAGATACAAAGCCATGCACAATGATGGACATGAGGTCAATTGCTGAATGTGGCCATACATACACAAATCACAAGACGTCAGTCTCTGGAGGACTGTGTTTGGAAAATAGAAGGGAAATTGTGCCCTCAGGAAAGGAATATATAGACTTATTTGATCTGTCTTCTGAAGTGTGTTTGAGAATTATATTGATTAAGAAAGATTATGCTGGTTCACCCTTTGCTGTCAGTAATGTTGTCTGATAAAACAAAATAAACAGGTCACCCAGAGAGGTTTTACAGTCTCCATACTTGGAAATATTTGAAACCCAGCTGGAGACAACCCCAAGAAACCTGCTCTGGTTGACTCTGCTCTGGGCACAGGAGTTGAAGGAGGCAATCTCCAGAGGTCCCTGACACCTTTAGCTAGCTGTTAGCTGATTCAGTTAAAAAAGGGAAGATGGCTTATGAGGCCTGAAGCCTAGAACTTTCCATGTAAATAGCTAACTTTGTGTTATCAAAGTTGTTTTCTTTTTCTTTCAGATTGGAAGTTTTCTGAGAATTTACAGCATTCATGCAAAACAAGCAAGCACTGACAACGAAGATGTCTCACGTATAGAATTTCATCTTCATGGTGGCACCTGTTACGGACGAGGAATAGGAGTCTTGCCAGAAAATAACCCAGATGTTATGGAACTAAAAGCGTAAGTTCTCTATGTAGATGTTTTGTTTTTTTCTTTTCTAAATGATTCTTGAAAACTCTACGCCTATGTAACAATTGTACAGACTAGAATTGTAAACGTATCTAAACACCAGAAACTCTGGAACAGAATATGTCATTGGCACCACGAAGATGAAGAGTATTTGTAGGGATAGATAAATAAAGGCTATTTTTTTCAAATTTTAAATACAGTAGGGATCAAGATTTCTCTTGTATGGTGATGTAATAATAAATCCTGGTCCTATTAACGTCCTTACTCTGTATTATGGTGACATCTAACCTTTTGAAGAAAAAACCTCATTTCAGCAAATAAATTAAGCACATTTAAGCATGTACATATGTGTTAATTGAAAATGGTGAGATTTAAAGTTGTTCAAAATGAAGCAGATAATTTACATGCTTTACTGAACTGTGTTATATTCATAAGGAATTTTAGAATCATTTAGGTTGGAAAGGACCTTTAAGATCATTGAGTCCAAATGTAAATGTTGTCCAAGTCCACCACTAAACCACGTCTCTAAGGGCCGCATCTACACATCTTTTAAACACCTTCAGCAATGATGACTCCACTTCCGCGGGCAGCCTGTTCCAGTGCTTGACAACACTTTCCACAAAGAAATTTTTCTTAGTATCAAAACCTCCTCTGGCACAGCTTAAAGTCATTTCCTCTCACTGTGTTGTCTTAGAGACCCCCACCTTGTTAAAACCTCCTTTCAGGTAGTTGTAGAGAGCATAAGGTCTCCGTCAGCATCCTTTTCTCCAGGCTAAACAACTCCAGGTGCCTCAAGCTGCTCCTCATAGGACTTAATCTCTAGACCCTTCAACAGCTTTGTTTCCCTTCTCTGGGCTGACTCCAGCTCCTCAATGTCTTTCTTATAGTGAGGTACCCAGAACTGAACACTGTACTCGAGGTGTGACCTCACCAATGCTGAGTACAGGGGGACAATCACTGCCCTTGTCCTGCTGGCCACACTATTTCTGATCAAGGCCAGGATGCCATTGGCCTTTCTGGCCACTGGGGCACACTGGTGGCTCATGTTCAGCTGGCTGTCAGCCAGCACCCCCAGGTCCTTTCTGCTGGGCCATTTTCCAACCACTCTTCCCTAAACCTGTAGCTCTGAGTGGGGTTGTTGTGACCCAAGTGCAGGACTCAGCACTTTGCCTTGCAGAACCTCATACAATTAGCCTCAGCCCATCAATCCAGCTTCTCCAGATCCCTCCGCAGAGCCTTCCTGCCCTCCTGCAGATCATTCTGGCCCAGCTTGGTGTCATCTGCAAACTGACTGTAACTTCGAACCCCTCATCCAAATCATTGGTAAAGATAGGAAACAGAACTGGCCCCAATACTAAACCCTGAGGAACACCTCTAGTGACCAGCCACCGACTGGATGTAACTATGTTCACCACCGTCTCTGGATGGCCCAGCCATCCAGCCACTTTTTGCCCAGTGAACAGTGCACCTGTCCAAGCCATGAATAGCCAGTTTCTCCAGGAAAATGCTGTGGGAAATGGTGTCAGACTTTACTAAGGTCCAAGTAATCTACTTCCACAGCCCTTCATTCATCCACTAAGTGGGACACTTTGGCATAAAAGGAGACCAGATTGGTCAAGCAGGACCTGCCTTTTATATACCCGTGTTGTCTAGGTCTTATCCTCTGGTTGTCCTGCTTGTGCCATGTGATGGCACTCAAGATGACCTTGCAGATGAGCAGATGACCTGCTCCATGATCCCCGGCACCAAGGTCAAACTGACAGACTTGTAGTTCCCCAGATCACCCTTCTGACTCGTCATGTAGATGAGCATCACATTTCCAGTCAACTGGAATCATCTTGCTTAGCCAGGACTGCTGGTAAATGATGGAAAGTGGCTTAGTGAGCACTTCCACCAGCTTCCTCAGTATCCATGTGTGGATCCCATCCAGTCCCATAGACCTCTGTGTGTCTTAGTGGTGTAGCAAGTCACTGATCATTTCCTCTTGGGTTATGGATACTTCATTCAGCTCCCCATCCCTGCCTACCAAGAGAAAAACTGGTCTTACTATTAAAGACTGAGGCAAAGAAGGCATGAAGAACCTCAGTACCTCAGCCTTTT